>CAWUFW010001625.1:2054043-2698565 GCA_963921515.1 Calotriton arnoldi | reverse complement strand
TGGTTGGCATCCTGCCCCCCTGGGTGAGGGTGGTAGTAGTGGTGGGCATCCTGCCCCCTGGCTAAGGGTGGTAGTAGTGGTGGGCATCCTGCCCCCCTGGGTGAGGGTGGTAGTAGTGGTGGGCATCCTGCCCCCCTGGGTGAGGGTGGTAGTAGTGGTGGGCATCCAGCCCCCCTGGGTTGGGGTGGTGGCGCGCATTCAGGCCCCTGTGTGCATATGTGGCATTGGTGATGGGCATCCCGCCCCTATGGTGCTGCTGGTGTAAGTATATTCAGATTCCCAGTGTATGTGTGTGATGTGTCGTGTACGTGTTGTATGTGTTTTGTGGTTGGTGTCTGACTTACCTTCTGCGCCGTACGCGTCCGTGCCTGTTCCGGTAGTAGATGTAGAATATTGGTATGATCGGGACGAAGGGATTCATGGTTGGTTCGTGTCGTTCGTCCTTCTCGTTGCTTCGCGTCGTCCTCGTCGCTTGGCTTCGTCCTCGTCGCTTCGCTTCGTCCTCGTCGCTTCGCGTCGTCCTCGTCTGTGCTGTGTTCGTCTCGTAGCCGTGGATCGTGTTGTGGCGCGATTCGGAGCTTATGTGCGCCTCTCCCGGATGCTTTGACGTGCCGTGCGTAGCGACGGGTTCGGCGCGTACGGAAAGCGCATCGTACTTGTCCGGCCGGACGGGGCTGCATTTTCCCTTCCGTGCGACTCGATTCGGCGTTTCCGGATTCGCCTCGGTCGGAGAACAGGACCTGGTTTGGGTGAGTACGGCTCGGCCGGAATTTTTGCTGTTGTGCGCATCGTACTTGCTCGTTCGGTGTGCTGTACGGATCGGTCGGGAAACTGGCTTTCGCATGGCTTTTTTCCCGACCGAATAGTATTGGGTGCGCCTCCGACCGAGATCGGAATCGGCCCCTAAGTCTGGGCATGAAGTCTCTAAAATCTACAGACATTTGCAACCTAAATCAATGAAATTATTAGGGAAATTACATAATAAATGGGAAAGAGATGGTCTGAATTATAGCAAATCCTTTAATTGGGTGAAGATATGGAAATCTCCTTTTACTGACAAGATCACCCCAATCCTAGCACAAACCAAATACATGATAGTACATAGGGCCTTTTTGACCTTTTTGAACCTTAGTCCATTCTGTTGGAATTGCAACGATAACAGTGGCGACCTACCTCATATGCTTTTCTATTGCCCCACCCTAAAAACATTATGGAAAGAAATTTTTGAATTCGCTAAATCACTATTCCAAATTCAACCAATTGAAGAATTTACATACCTTCTAACAGGACCCCTTGACACTCGCATTCCTCATGAAATGGATAGACACCTTTTAGAACTACTGATCACTCTAGCGCATAAACTAATCCTTATAAACTGGAAAAATACTTTAAATGTTAGTTTTGCCTCTTGAAAAAATTTAATTTCTTATATTAGAGGTGTAAGCATAACAGGTGTATTTGTAAAGCGCACAATTACCCATAGGTGTCCTGGTGCTGAATAACAGATGTTTATTGTTACCCAACTCAATGGTACTCATTTTATCGACCTCAGATGGATGAAAGGCTGAGTGGACCCGCTGGGATTTGAACCTGTGACCATGAGGTCGAACACAGGCCCCTGCAGTGGCTGCTTTAGTCCACTGAGCCACCAGACCCAGCTGTAGATAGGTGTAGATAATGTCTCTTTACAATTTTCTCCCTGGAAAACTCAGAGCAAATCAATCTAGCAAACTCTACATGACAATTTCATGGGTAACACAAAACCAGCTTGAAGGTCTTATAAACTGACTCCTGTTCTAACGGATTGAGGCTTAAAGAAATACTCCTATAAACAATCAATCTTTGTTGTTCTATGTTTGATCTAACTCCTTTTATGCTCTGACTCAGTGACCTTGATACTCCACTGCTTGATGCAATAATGATTTTTCTTGCATTCACTTTGCTCCAGATGTTGTCTTATTTTTGTCTATATTTGTGTGTAAAGTGAAATCCACAGGTCCATATCATTATTTGAAACACTCACTGTACTATGTTCATTTTATATCCTACTTTAATTTCTTTTTGTGGCTTTATAAAATTCAATAAAGTTGTTTTAAAAAAAGAAAAAGTCATACACGAGACATTAAGAACAAAGACATTCCAGGATAGGGCCCTGATTACAAGTGGGCCAGAAAATTCTGACCACTGTTTGGACACTGGTCAGAATTATGAAGTCCTCACCCCTTTTCAGTTGCAGCTGGTCAAATATGCTGAAAGTTAACAGGTGAAAAAGACCCGGTAAAAATTGGAGCTTGCAGATTTTGATACAGAAAGTACAAAATGTGCATGCTATGCCCCCTTTTCAGTGTTTAGCTCATAATTGGGGTAATTGCCGCACCTGTTAAGTGCCAAACCCTGGCAATTATATTTTTTCTGTACTCTTCTAACCACTGTGGCCCTGATTATGAGTGTCCTGGAGGTTTTGGTGAAAATTATTGCACTGATAAAATAACTTTATCAGTGCACTAATTATCACCAAAGCCTCCTGGACACTCATCATTACAATAATTATCTCTACACCTTCCTGGACACTCATAATCAAGGCCGGAGTAGTAGCAAGAGTACAGAAAAAAATAGGGAATCTGACTTAAGGTTGTCTTAGTAGCTAACAACATGCCCCTGATATAGTTTGTGTATTACAGCTTATTGTCATACTTGAATACCCTTCAGGCTTTAAAGTGAACTTGTAAAATTCAAGCAATTCTCCTGTGCCCATATTAACTTGTAGAACTAATCTTCCACATTTCAAATTTTTATGGAAGGATGTTTGTTTTGCATACTTGAGAAATTGGGTTTCATTAAATTTAAATTGAACAAAGAAAGGCTTTGAGAGATCGAAAAGCTGACTTTAGGCCATTGGATGGGGATTCATTTCTCCCTAAGTTCCTTTATCATATGCCGTGCCCCACAGGGATCCAGTGATCTCACCTTTCAATTCAATATGCACATGAGACCACTGCCCAGTTGATCCAGCAACCATCATTTCAGGTCCAAATGTTTAGAGCTCATATTTCTCTTCACACCAGATTGAGGGAACACAAAGAAGAAGGCATTACGATTTATATTTGTTTACTAGACACATGTTAATGAATGAAGGAGAGTCAACTATGCATGACCAAAACTAAAACTATAATCCTGAGAGTTGGAGGAGATGGAACCATGCCAATGCCGGCCAAAGCTGTAAAATAACCTAGAATATGGGGCCAGATGTACAAACATTAGGAATACTGACATAATAATTACGATTCTCTCTGAATCGCAGTTAGGAAATCGGTATTCCTAATGTATGAAACTCTTTTGAGTTTCCTTAGCGATTCCTAGTGGGTCATAAATGGACCTACCTCATGCATATTAATGAGGCAGGTTGCAATTTGCAACCCATTAGGAATCGCAGCCATCACAGAGATCCAGCTGAGGTCAACAGACCACCATGTTTGTGATTGTTTTTTAATAAAAGGCAGCGGGACCACTGCCTGCTCTAAAAAGTATTTTATGGAACATTCTCAAAGGAGAAAGGGTCCCCGGGGGACCCCTTACCCTTTACGAATGGGTTAACCCCAGTTTTAAACTGGTAGTAAAGTATTACTGTTTTGCAGCCATAATTTGGTATCAACACATTAATACAGACCGGTTTGATTCAGTATTTGGTAAGGGACGCCTAAACATGCCCCTTCCAAATTCCAAATCAGTAGTTGGTAGCAAATGCAAATTGGGATTCGGTAACAAGTTACTGAATCACAATTTGTCTTTTGTACAATAGTAAAAAGCATTTTTCCAGTCGTAAGAGGCCTACTTGTTTGCGACCGGAAAAATGTTTTGTACATCTGGCCCATGGTTTTAACCAGGCCTCTCATTTGATCAAACCAGTAACCAAAAACACTAACCTCCATATCATGTTGCTGAGAAGGAACATTCCAATGTCCAAAATCTTCACCAGACTGAGACGAGGTCTGGTGCTATTAAGACTATAATAATATAATGTGCTCTACACAGGAGCACCAAGGAAATGAATTTGGAAACTCCAGAGACTGCAAATGCAAGGAGCCAGGTTTGGTTTCAACCTAAGAAAACCTTTGCACGTTACACCAGTCCTGAAAGAATTGCACTGGCTTCGGTGGTGTAGAGAATAAAGTTTACAGCCTCTGCATCTTCTTCAAAGCTTGAACAGGAATCATCCTAAAATACATGCAGTCGCTGTTCACCTACAACATCCAGAAGAGATCCAGAAGGGCTAACCTGCTCATTCAGACAAGTTCAAATGAAAGACGTATGTTGGAATGTCAATCCGTGTGGTGTGAGTCCAGGTCTGGAATACGTTGAGCACAAACCTGAAAAACAAACCGAACTTGGCAACCTACAATAAGAAACAGAAAATAAGATTCTTTAAAGAAGCCTTTCTGGAAATTCACAAAGACATTGGGACTATCACACCTCAAGCAGGTCCTTTGAATGCAGTTTGATCACATCTGAAGCACAGGTCTGATCTAGCAACCTTTTCGACCCGATAGTCTACAATTTTGGTTGGTAGTTAATAGTAGGAAATGGATTAAGTAGCTCCAGGAACAGTGTCCTTAGTTACCCATTCTTAGGACTATAATATGAAAATGCACCAAAAGACAGTACCCCACAAAGCTCCATAAAAAGATACATTTTGCACTTTGGACATCAAATGCCATCTTCAAGGTATAGTCACACAGACAGACAGGTGGTCACAGATTGTAAGAAAAAGCTTTAATCTTCATATGTTTACACAGAAGATATATTACTTGAGGAAAGACAATTCTGGTGAGTGGGTGAATAGTGGTCTGGAGGTGATAATACTCTTGTATGACTACCAGAATCAAATGAATAAGGAATAGTAAAAAGATTTGCAAGATCATATGATCATCAGAGGTGTGAATCATTATACAAATTCCTTTGTGGCAATAAAGAGCAAAGTGAGTGGCTAGGGGGACAGGGATTGGAGGAGGCTAGGGAGGTTTGCAAGAAGAACTAAGGGAGAATGAGGATTCTGGTCATCCACTGCAGACTGAGTAGTGAGGCAGAGCCAGGGTGTAGCGAAGAAACGGTTTTCAGTGGTGGAAACAAGAATATACTTGAAACAAACATGAAAGGCACAAGGTTAACTAAATAACATCAAGCTAAAGCTGTAGGAATAAACAAGAAAGGAGGGAATGTGAGTGAAAAGAAATAGAAATAACATGGTGATCAGTGCAAAAAATAATGAAGTCAGGAGATGGAGGCAGAAAGAAGGATTGAAGAAATAACCAGTCCAAAGATGCACCCAAAGTAGGAGAGAGTGGGGTCTGATTAAAAACCTTGGAAAAAGAAGAGAGCATTAGTTGTACAAAGATGGGAAAAAGTCACTTTAAAAAAGGGTGAGGTGGAGGGTAGAAAAACATAGTGTAGAAAGGAGATGATAGATGACTGTAAAAGAGAAAAATTAGTTTTGCAAGAGGTGGAATTGTATTCAAAAGAAGAGAATAGAGGAAAAGTCAGGAGTGTAGCATGAGTCCAAGTGGAGTAGAAACAGATCCCAGTACCCCTGCCCCTCTCTGAGAGACAAGGAGAACAGGAGAAGATTGGGGCATGGCTCAAAAAGTAATAAGAATGCTAAATTAAGAAATTCAAGTTTTGCTGATCCAAAGATATTGTAAGTTGAGCCAAAAGAAGAGATTGAGAGTATAAGACATCCCCTCTTTATTGACATTAAACTTCTGTGCCTATGGTTATTGACAATTCCAGTAAATGTATTTTCCTATTATATTCTTCTACATTATTTTGTGAATGTATGTCTATTGCAATTCTTTTTCAGGGCATGTCGGAGTCAAAATAATCATGTGCAATTGAATTTGATATGCAAATAACTTCCAGGTGCACTGAAATGTTAATCTCGATGTGATTTAAAGTCCGGAGGATGGAAGCAAAGAAGTCATACATTCAGACATTTTGCACTATTTACATTTTCCAATTGTTAATAGCATGCATTGCATACCAGTTTGTATTAAGCTGTTTTACCAACGTTTGTTAATATAATGCAGTTTATCAGTATTAATGCATTGTATATTGTTAGGTAAGGGGTGAATTTGACTCATTTACTTACCCCCATTACTGGTTTCACATTTTCAGATCTCTTTCTTTCTTTCTTCCTATTTCGTCTTATGTCTAATGCTCCTGTCCTTTATTGTGAAAGGGCAAGATTAGATCTTCTCTCTAGTTCATTACTTATAATGAATAATTTTAGAAGAGCAAATTGTTTTTCAGAGGATCTGAGCAAATGAGATCAATTTCTTCCTAACTGCAAAATTATGTTTTTAAACTTGAGTCTCTTTCTGTAACCTGTCCTTACATCAGTCCCTGCTCTAACTGTCCTCACTTTCAATTGCTACGTTCGCCGATGAAGGTCCTCCATAGCAACGGAAATCCCAGACTGAGACAGGACAAACTTTACTGTAGGGGAGCTGGAATCATTGAAACCATTCCCATGTTCAGGCAGACTGCCAATGCCAGCTCGATAGCTCTTTGAATCTGGCAGTGCCACCTGTTCTCCTAGTACTAGGTCCTACGATCGGAGGCCAAACCCCTTGGGTGCTCCATCCCCTGACTCACTGCAGCATCACTCTCTAAGCTCACTGCCTCCTGTTTTTCCATTCTGAAATGGCTTAAGAAAATACTTTGGCTGATCCTCCTAAGTTCACAGAGGACAGTGCTGCAAGCTCTGGTCACTTCCAGACTTGATTATGGGAATGTTCTGTATCTGGGTGCTGACAAAGCCTTGATCCGCCGCATGCAGATCATCCAAACGTGGCTGCCCGCCTTCTTTTTCGGCTGCAGAGATTTGCGTCTGTCTCTCCCTTGTTGCAGAGATTGCACTGGCTGAGAGTTGACAAACGGATTAAGTTCAAGGCCTTGTGTTATATGTTTGACACTAGACATGGTCTTCCTCCTTCTTACATCCAAGCCTTGGTGTATTCATTTGTCCCCACCCGTTCGCTGAGATCAGCCAGCCTTGCACTGTTTTCGGTGTCCAGGTTTCTCAGAGCTCTTCTCAAGGGACACTCCTTTTCAGTGCTGGCCCGAAACTCTGGAACTCTCTGCCGCTCGCTCTTAGATCTTATAGCTCACTGTTTCAGTTCCGTAAAAACCTAAAAACATTACTCTTTAGTAGCCCTGAATAACCCCCGCCTTTCTAGACATTACTCTTGTTACGCCATGCTACTGTCTGCCGATAGCCCCGGGAGACCCTTTGGGGTAGCTGTGCACTCTATAAGGTCTTAAAAATAAATAAATAAATAAATAAAATCATTAGCTACCATGATAGAAGAAACAAGATCTAAGCACTGTGTGGCGATCACTGATGAACCATGGCAGGTGCTCAGATCTCCGCTGTCCCAACATACCTGTATCAAGCTCTTCGTAGTTGAAGTCACTTCAACACTGTAAGATCTCCAATGGATACATGGTTTTCTCATATCTCATAACTTGCTCATTGGTTAAATCGCTCTTATTTTAAACACTACACTTCATGAAATTTGTCACCTGAGAGAGTGTCCATAAAGAGTTTGGATTTGCAAGTGCAGCATATAAACATCAGCCAAGGTCTCTCACTATATCCACAGGCACTACAATCCATAAGGCTGCGCTGTTAGGGTCCACTCGTATTTCGCTAGAAAGGACCTTACCAGAGGTGCTCACAGAGAGGATGATAGTAATAAGAAATACGCAGAGAACCTTCATGTTGCCACCAGCTTCACGATGCAGAGAGAAGAAAGTCCAGAAGCCTCTCCTCAGCCAGTGCCTGGGATCTTTTAGTAGAAGCAGAGGAGGGACGGCTGTCAACGCTAGTAACAGGCAGTCCTGACCTCGGTAGGAATATGCTGTTGGATCCAGCCTCTTTGCATACTGGAGAAACATTCTTTCCAGAAAGCCTGGAGATAAATTAAAAAAATGTATTGATGTACCAAGTGTAGATTTATTGTTGTAAAAAAGCAAACATTTCAAGATTAATGTCGCTTTGAGGGAGCAAAAGATCCATATTCACCTATTTAAATAAAAACACATTTAGATACTTATAAACATAAATTTCTTGGGAAATAGGTGTATCCTGGGAAAAAGGGCAATCACTCTCATGTTCTGTTACAAAGATCTAATATTTTGCACTGTTGTGTGATGGGATATTTAACAGACGCCGATTCCTTTAGTTTTCCGAGCTCATATGCTGGTTCTCACAAGAAGAAAAAGGACTTCACATCAAGACAAAGATAAATCATATCAAAAGTAAATGCTGTCACAATTTGTGGCTAGGGAACATCCGACGATAATCCATGAATCCTCTTCACTAAAGAGAAAAGGAAGCAGCTGTAACACCCATAGTCTCCCCAGGGGAAATGTGAACTGGGCAATATTGAATGAGTCAGGAACACATAGACACAGCCTCGTAGTTCAGCTATGGTCAGGGCCACTGAAATTATAATGCAATTCTACAGCCGCTGCTTTTTTCGCATAGTTATGGACTTGCCACATTTGCCACATAATACACTATCTGCTGCATAATCTACCGATTTTAGCCAAAATTGTTTCTAGGTCAATGAATCAAATGTTGTTAAAAATGTTGCCAACATGTTCGCACACAGTGTAAGGCCTTTCACAAAGTGTTACTGTCATCTTTTAGTTGCTTAGTTCCATATTCCTATGTGTAGAAATTACAAAATATTGAAGTAATACTATCAAAAAATGTGTTACATTATGCCGCATAATTTGGCTTTTCTTACCACATAATTTGGTGCTCCCCTGCCGCATAATTTGGTGCTCCCCAGCCGCATATTTTCAGTGGCCCTGTCTATTGTATACGTTAATCAATATGGTAATAATTGAGAAGCTATTTCTCTGCACGTAATATACAAAGAATAACCATGAGTGTGCAGATCTCAGGAATTTTTTGAATCGCCAGCTTCACCCTTCCCCATTAGCAATAGCTTAGCTGATGCTCCGATGGAAAACGTCGATAGCTGCCTCAGGATGTACCGGGAAGGCCCCCCACCCCTCCAAGGTTGGGCGCACCAGGACACCAAAGCAGAGAAAGGCTGTCAGAACTTGAAGTCTACAGTCATGTAAGCTGTCAATATAGCCTTAGAGCCCAACGTAGTGGGCTCTACCGGCCATTAAAGGCTCGCTCCAGCGTTAAAAGCCCGAGCCGAAGGCGACGGCCTTTAACAATGGAGCAGGCCTTTAATGGCTGGTACAGCCCACTACGTTGGGCTCTAAGGCTTTTAGAACATTCCGCCCCTAGAGGGCAGAATGTTCTAATTTGTAAAACAAAGGCCTCATGGAGCCTGAGGGGGCTGATACCCCCTCGGGCTCAGTGAGGCCTTTGTTCACAGCTATTGCTGTGAACAAACATTGTAATGTTAATACTCCGGGTTTCTACTGCCCATTAGAAGCCCAGAGCACTCCATTGTTTTCAATGGAGCGCTCAACATTCCAATGTTCTGAAAGAGTGGTATAAATGCAGAAGTACCTGCGGATTGGAGGAGGAATAATCAATCAGAGGAAGATTGAAAAACAACAAATGTGCAGGAATAAAGATGGTGAACCAACTAACACTAGAGGGAACCAAGCAACCAAGAAAATTGCAAGACAGCATAATTCTGCTTCAGGCGCTTCAATAAGTAATAACATACCTTGGTAGACTGACTACTAGCCATTCCTTTCAACCATAAATGGGTAGTGTTCACAAACCTATGGGTGGGTTAAGCTGTTGAACTGGCACTAACCCAGGTCCCTCTAGCTATCTACTATGGGACATGTGAAGAAATGGAATGTGTTTCTATGTTATTGTCAATAGAGCTAGATAAGTTCTCTTAAGCATGTGCTATTTGAGAGACAATGCCACAAGGTAGCAAATATAGTGTTAGTGGTGAGCTTATTAAAATCCTATTTTGTCTCACTCATAGAGCAAGAAAAAGATAGTGTCCTTAAATTTGCTAAATTCACAAAAAATGTTAAGATGTTCAGAAAAAGAAAATCAAACACCTCTAAGCCTTGTTCCATGACAGAATGGTAGGTATGCAAGGGCAGCATAGGCTGGCAACATTTTCAACTTATAGGGCATAAATCGCCAACCCATACTGCACCGAGTGAGCAGAGCCAGAGGAGCGAGCAAGTTTACAACACCCTAGGTGAACAATTTTGTCCTAAACATAAACTCTTAAAAATACACTCATTTTGCTTTACCAACATTTCCTAAACTATCTACTTGTTATTTTCTGAAAGTGCATTCTTTTTGCCTTCAAATACCATCTTTTCATTTTTGGTAAATTGGCAAAAGCTTATCAATCCTGATTTGCACAGTAGCAGCAGTCTGGCATCAGCTGGAAGAGCATTGCTAGTACGCTCAGCACCTAAGCAGTTGTATGATGGTACAACGCATGCCTGTATCAAGCAGTCTCAACTACAACTGCGTCTCTACCACGCATGCCTTTACCACGCATGCCTTTACAACACAATTTCATGGTAAAGACATGATGGGTAAAGGGACATGTGTGCTAAAGATCCTACCCCTGTCCTGTAAACTGTCCCTTTTCCCTCCTGCCCTGAGGCCTAAAAATTAACCCACGACCCAAAAACGAAACTGACCCCAGCCCCCCCGCCCTAAGAACTGTCCCTTACATCCCTAAAGTACCCCGACCTAGCCCCTCTGCCCTGAGGTCTAAAATTGCCCCCAGCCCCTAACACTGTCCCTTTTCCCCCAGCCTGCCCTGAGTCCTAAAAACTGTCCCCAAGCCCTAAAAACGAACCTGACCCAGCCCCCCCACCCTAAGCCCTAAAAACTCCCCCTGAGCCCTAAAACTGCTCCCTACATCCCGAAAGTACCCCAACCTAGCCCCCTCCCCACCCTGAGGCCTAAAACGGCCACCAGCCCTTAAAACTGTCCCTTTTCCCCCACCCTGAGCCCTAAAAATTGTCCCCATAACCTACAAACTACCCCGACCCCAGCCCTTCCGCCCTAAGCCCTCAAAACTGTCCCCTACACCTGTAAAGTACCCCGACCCAGCTACCCCTGCCCTGAGCCCCAGAACTGCTCCCTGCCCTATAGACAACCCGACCCGCTTCTGACCCCTAAAAACTACCCCGCCCCGAAAAACTACCCACCAAACCCCCAAACCCGGCCCTAGCCCCACTTACCTCACCACATCCCCTCCCATTCTTTCCTCTTCCTGTCTTCCTGTGCCCTCCCATCCACTCTGCAACTAGACCGCGCATTGCCTTAACCACGCATATGTGTGGTTAAGGCATATGCGTGGTTAAGGCATTTGTGGTTCGGCTTGTGGAAAACAGCACTCATGGCTGAGCCCACGTTATTAAGGGCGTCCCCCCCACCCAAGTAGGTCCAAACCAGCCCTGAATAGGAAACAGGCCTCATGGTGATCAACTAGGAGAAGGGAATTGTAGAAGGGACGACTGTGAAGGGGAATTCTTAAAAGATCTGTGCACATCCATGTAGCTCCACATCACAAGAAGAGAAACAACTCTGTCCAGATTAATGCAATTATTGAGTCACACCTTTAATAGGACCGAGAATAAACCTTGTTGTAATTCTTAAAGCCTCCCATTTCTTCAGTCCTCCGATACATTGGCAAACAGTTCTTGCCCAAGTACTCATCATGTGCTCTCTTCATCCTTTATTTAAAAGCTATGACCTGAAAGCAATTTACTTTTCGTGACTCTTTCACCCATAAATCACATGTGCACCATTTTCAGGGAATGTTAGCAGGAATCTTTCAGCAGAAGCGTTTTCCCCCAGGGTCCAAATTACTAACAAGCCCTTCAAATTCAGCACATGTACCAACCCAGAGCACTGAAGATGTTTTGAACTGCAGTCTGTAATTTCAGAGACACAGGAGGAATCAGTCAGGTAGTGAAGGTTCATCGTCAGGGATTGGAGCGTCTGGGCAGAACATGAGCGAGTTTCATGGTATGAATTATGCAATCTCGAGTTTTGGTCAGAAGCACGTCTTTTACAGGAGAATCAGAGGAAACGCTGCTTCCCTGGGTACCTGGATCTGAATAGTTCAGAGCAGCAGCAAATACCCACCATAAAGATGCTAGATCAATGTGGACTAATGGAATATTAATGGAATGACAGTCGTTTAATGTGATATCTGTTGCAACGGCCTATTGTGGCTCTTTACTTTTGATGTACCTGTCTATACATATCATTTTGTTCATTCAACCCTAAGGACAGTGCTCTGATACCCTTGAGTCATGTGCGCGCTTTATAAAACACTCTAAAATAAATTTAAAAAAAGTAAACATGCCAAAAGCGATGAATACGGTGGCCCGAAACTCTTACAAGATCTGTTTTTCAGAAGATGCCATGAATAGTAGCCAGATGTCAGGAATGAGAACCAATTCATTCATTCCTATTTGTAAAGCACGAAGATATTACCCTTTGGTGTTTCAAGGTGCTGGGGGCCGTTGGAGAGATTAAGTGAATTATTGCGCAGAGTCACATGATGTTGAGCTGAGCTGGCGCCGGGGATCAAACCATGAGCCCCATGCTCCAGAGTCAGCCGCCCTGGCCGCTGCGCCACACCTCTCTTGCACTAGAAGTCAAAATTGATCACCCTATACCGGGGTGACCACCAGATTCACCCATATTATCCAGAAGCATTTGTGGGCCACCATACGCTAGGGATACCCTGCACAAAACTGGGTTGCTGATCAGATGTTTGGGTTGGATGTCATAAGGCAGAAAGGGCCCCTAAAAAACACTTTGGGGCATATTTACAAAGAAGTGACGGAGCGTGGCGTAAGCCTTCTTGGGATAATGCCTTGCTCCGCTACTTCTGAAACACAGGGCTGCACCGTATTTACAACAACACAGTGCAGCCGTGCGTTTCCCCCTGCACTGGCGCTAATTTCAGCTGCCTAGCGCCAACGAATGCACTCTTGCACTATAGTGCAAGGGTGTCTGTGTTGGGGGAATGATTGTTTATGTGCAGGAAGGTGTCCCAAGCGGTTTTATCGGACTTCATGCATACTCATATCCTGACAGGGCACGCAACGCGCATTGCTAAACAATCAGCGCGTTCCTGAGCAACCAAGAACTTGTGCTGGGACTCATGCTGGGACTCGCGCATTCAGCGTGGCCGCCAGCCTGTACTTCAGGTTACTAAGCAACCAAGAACTCGCACTAGGACTCGCGCATTCAGTGCAGCCGCCAACCTGTACTTCAGATGCTGAGATCACTGCTGTAACACGCCGCCTCTTTCCCCTTCAAAAGAAAGTTACCCAATATAGCAAAATAAAAGGAATAGAAGAAAAAGGAAAAAGGAAAAACAAAAACTCTCTTACTTGATTGAAATTCCGGCTTTTCTCATATAGTTCTCACAGACTTCAGGAAGGATCTGGAAACAGGAAGCAAGGATCAGGAAATGTCTTCAAAGTAGACATAGAAAACGGACTACATTTTTTCTTGAGAAACTAGTGGGCAAACTGCTAATTGTTTGCAGATGAGAAACTGGTTTACAAACTGCTATTGTTTATTTTGGTAGTTTGTTACTTTTCCTGATTATTTTAACTTGTTACTTAAAATTTTTATTTTAGGTTTTTATTTTGAAATTTTCTTACAGGTGAAATGTCAGACCAGAGTACGTCCTCTCCACAACCATTCTTAACAACGCCTGGAGAACCGATTATACCTTGGAAACAATGGAAAAAAATGTTTTTAACTTATATATTGGCGATAGGTGGGGATATGTATGGCCCAGTGCGACATCAAGCAATATTGCTTCATCATTTAGCTGGTGAAGGGAGAAGAATTTATGAAGAATTACAAGAACTTCCACTAGGAATGGGAGATGGGCAACCCAACAATATTTACAAAACGTCAATTCAAATGTTGGAATTACATTTTACTCCCAAAACTAATGTAGTATTGGAACGTCATAAATTCTTCACCAGAGTTCAAAGAGATGATGAAGATATTGCTTCATATGTAGCTACTCTAAGTGGTTTAGCTCTAACATGTACATTTGAACAGTTGAATGACTCTTTAATAAGAGACCAGATAGTGCGTTGTACTAGCAGGAAAAGAATAAACGAGAAACTTTCAATGAAAGAACATGTTCTAGAGGAAGCCATACAGATAGCGAAAGGAATGGAACATACAGCTATGTGGTTAAAAGAAATGGAAGGCACATCAAATATAAAACAGGACAAAATCGAAGTTGTTGAAAGAAAAATGGAAGGGAAAAAGGACGTGGAAGTAAACAGTGATTCAAGAAAACTTCAAACAGGAAAAAGAAAGACATTTAGGAGCCGACCAACATCGTTGGTTTCAATTCCAACCGCCTAATTACAATCTAGGCGGTCAGAACTGAAACCGGCCGGTCATTCCGGCTGGTCATTCCGGCTGGCTGCCGATGGGCTCAAGTAGCCCATCGGCCAGTCGGAGACCGGCCTGTGATCCCAATAGGACGGCGTTTTCACCATCGGGATTAAGATGCCAGTTTCCGACAGCCTTTCCATGCCGGCCTTTCTGACATGAAAAGGCTGTCGGATATCGATTTCGGGCAGGGCCCCCTTGCCTCCGTGGCCTATGGTTGTGGCCCTGGGGGTCACCTATGCTGCCCCCCCTGTAAATTCCTGTATCGTGTGGCAGGCACCTTGAGGTGCCTTCCACAGGGTGCAGGGATTTACACAATCTCCCATTTATCTACGGGAGCTTGTGCTACGGGTTGTTTATGGCCATAGCACAAGCTCCCATAGAGAAATGAGAGTATGTGACCGCACAGTGTGCGGTCGCATCGTAACCATGTGGTCGCAACCGTCAACCGGAGGTCGGTCGGTCCTGAATTCGCGACTGCCTCTGACCGACATTGTAATGAGGCCCTAAGTGTTTCTGCTGCGGTTCGCCAGGGCACATTGCTTCTAGTTTAAATTGTCTTGCTAGAAGTGTACTGTGTAGGAATTGTGGGAAAGGGGGGCATTTTGCAAGAGTGTGCAGGACCAGAATGCCAGAAAGGAAAAAGTACAAAATGTTGACAATGTTTGTGAGAATGTACATGAAATTGTATTGACAATTGAAGAACTGAAAAATTATTTCATAGATAAAGATATTGATGCAGTATTGGAGACTCCAAATGTGAAAATGGAAAGTGTGGATAATTTAGACAAACCACATAGTAAGGTTTCTTTTGAAGGGAAGGACATAAAGGTGTTAGCAGATTCTGGAAGTCTATACACTCCTATATCTAACAAGTCCTATGAGGAGAAGTGGCCTATGAAAAGTGGTCCACGGTTGAATAACCCTGACATTCGAGCAGTAGGTTATGCAGGCAAAAGAATAGAAATTGTTGGAAAGTGTTGGATGACTATAAGGTTTAAAGGAGAGGCTGTGAGAGGAAGAGTTTATATCACGAAGTTTGGTTCGAATCTTTTGGGGTGACATCACCAAATGGATTTGAACATAATAATAGATCCTAATGCTAAAGTGTTTGTGATGGTGACGGAGAAAATGAATGTTGAGGAAGTGAGTGATTGTACTGAAATGGTAAGAAAGTATCCCAAGGTGTTCAATTCAAAGTTGGGCTTATTAAAGGGATTTTCACATAAAGTAATCTTAAAGAAAAATGCTAGACCGGTGGTCCACAAGATAAGGAGTGTTCTTAACATGATGACAGAACCATTACGCCAAGAATTGGAAAGATTATTGGAACAAGAAATTATTGAACCTATTGAAGCAGCGGTTGGCTCCAATTGTGATAGCTCTGAAGGAGGGAGGGAAAATTCGTCTTTGCATATCTACTATGGAGGGTGGGCGCATCTTTAGTGTGCTGGACATGTCAGCTGCCTATAATCAAATTAAATTACATGAAGAATTGAGACATTTGACCTCTTTTGCTACATTTTTAGGTGCATTCAGATACAGAAAAATGCCTTTTGGTTTAGCGTTGCCCTCTGCTGTATTTCAAAGAGTAATGAAGAATATTTTTGGAGACATGAAACAAGTGTGGTGTTTCCAGGATGATATCTTGGTTGTGGGGAAGGATGCATGTGACCATCATAGATTGTCCCGAGACATAATGGATGATTAGAGAGGCATGGTCTAACCATAAAAATGGAAAAGTGCCAATTGAAGAAAGAACAAGTGGATTACCTGGGACATGAAATAAGTATGAATGGTATAAGACCGAAGAAAAATGTTGTGATAGCTGTGGCCATGGCTCCTGAACCATCGAATACGGATGAACTGAGATCTTTCTTGGGATTAGCAAAATATTGTGCTAAATATGTGGAGAGTTTCTCACAGGTTGTGGAACCTTTAAGGGAGGTAATGAAGAAAAACGTGATGTTTATCTGGAACGACGAGTGCAAACAGGCTTTTGAGATGATTAATGAGAATATCAGTAAGGCACCTACGCTGGGACGTTTTGATGTCACAGGTAGAACCTACCTTACTACTGATGCTAGTGGTGTAAGAATAATAGCGGTATTGATGCAAATTGTGAATGGAGAGGAACGTATTATTGAGTTTGAGCTCAGAAGATTGCAGAATGCAGAATGCTCACATTCAGTCATTAAGAGGGAAGCTTTGGCCTGTTATTAGGGGATGAATCATTTTAGATTTTATGTGTGAGGTCTTCCATTTAAAGTACATGATAGAGCGCTATGTTCTCGTAAAAATTGTAGGGGTGCATTATAATCACTGTTAGTCTGTACCCGCATATATCACGATACATATGTCTATGAATGGTTAGTTAATGTAGTCATACATTTCATTATTAGAGTGAATAGAAGGGTAGTTGTGCTATTATGATTTTACAAAGTGTAATGCTTAACTGAAATGTGTTTAAAATGATGCATTAATGGAGTAGGCCATGTATAATCGAGATGCAGTAGTTAAATGTGTACCATATTAAGTTACACGTGTAGTTCACCTTTCGCGTAAATATAATGAACTAATGTTTGTAGAAGTGATCATAATTGTGTGTTTAAATTGTGTGAAGGCCTGACTGCATATACGTAAGGGAAAGGCCTGATTCGTTCTTATGTTAGCTTATTTTGTAGGTAGAAATGTTTCTCTTGGAAAGGCTCTCTGGGTATAGTTGGTAAATTCATGTAGAGGGAAAAAGTTTGTTGAAACGTATCTTCTGTTGCAGGTGCAAGGACATATGCCTCGTTAGCGAAAGACTAGCTCTTTGTTTCATGAGTTAGGGTGGTGGGAGGCATTGAGATGGGAGTAAACCGGAATGTAGGGATGATACTTTCAGCGGAGAAGGTGCCAGGGACTCAAGGTCATCGTAACCATCCAGGATGAAGTAAGAGTTTCGATGGAAAAGTACGAGAAGGAAGACCTGGCCAAAGAGGCGTGCTAAGGGCGTGTTCAATTGTTTTTGGGTTTTGTATTAGGGACAGTGCCCCGAGGGTGGAGGGTAGAGAAGAGGTAGAGGATATCAGAGAGAGAAGACAGAGGGGGAATTTTAGGAAGGAGCATCTTAGAACGAGCTCGAAATGTTATGTGAGTGCACTTCTTACGAAGTCTTCACAGCTGACACCTTTTCTTTACTCTTGCCTGGGAAATTCGTTAAGTAGGTATGTCACTTTAGTGTTAGAGTAGGGACAGCTAATGATTTTATGCGTATTTAGGTAAATGAAGAACAATATAGAGATTGGAGCAGTCATTGCTTGTTTGATACTTCTGGAGCTAACGATTCTCCTTATCTTGAGTCGAATGAGACTCCTGCGTAGGATGCTATTTGTATTAGTGCCCATCTATTTCTTTAACCTCGTGTTGAGGTGCCTGCACGTACAGTTATTTTTGGCTATAATAAACCCACAAAATTGAATCGGAGTCAGTGGTCTTTTAAGGTAAACTGGATTTAAATTGTCGCATAACCGAAAAGATTCTTCCCTTCACACTATTCAGCAGGTAAAAAGATCCTGGCGACCTGAGGATTCTTAGAAGTGGTAAGATAAGAATCAGCGTTATCAGTTGGTAGCAGAGTTGGATGGTTTCCTCTGATAGTAAGGGGAGATCAAGATTAAGATAAGGGATTAATTGCCCCATAGAACCTGAATGATGGTGATCCAGTGGATAAGAAGGACGTCGGCGGTCGCTGAAAACTGACGGAGAGTGACAGTGCGGCGGAAGTAGCAGTTCGTGGTAGAGTGAGTATGAACAGGGTGATGTTTATTAGATTGCGGTGTTTAATTGTTGTGTGATGTCTTGCGGAGTTGGAATGAGAGTCGTGTGATTGAGGATCGGACCGTGAGCGCGCGCGGGACCGAGAGATTTGATTATTGTGGTGTAGAAGACACCCAGAGCTGAGATTGTTGACCAGAGGTTGTGGGGGTCATGAGACGTCGTTGATCAGCCCACCAAAGATAGGGAGCACATGTGTGAGTGTGTGAATAACCGACGCTGGTCGTAGGTTGTTAGGTGCAGAACATTGAGCGTTTGGATCCTATCGATTGTGTCAGAGGTGATTGTCCGGTCGTTTCGTGGACAGACAATTGCCAGATTGAGGTCAACAATTTTGAGAGGCTGATCGGTCATTGGTGGACCGGCGTTCGGAGAGGTAGTTGTTCAGTAGGACGGACAGTTACTTCAGAGTGTGATTGGGACGTGTGAGCGAGAATGGGTGAATTGAGAAGGAGGGGAACTGCTGCGAGCGGAGGAAGAGTGACGTCAGACAGTGCCGTGCTGCGATAGGCCGGTTGGTGTGAGCCGCGCTGGCATTGGTGGATTGAAGTCAGGAAGTAAAAACCGAAATATTGGGTGCAAACAGAAAAGCTACCTTACCATGAAATGTTTTAAAGTTTTACGAGAACTTTGCAGAGGTGACAGACATGTGGTTACTCGGGGTGGCGAGGAAGCCCCTCCCGAGGATACGCCGGCACATTATATGGCTACGAATGTAGGATTGCATACTATAATTTGGCTTGAGAACTGGCATAAAATGACAGAAGGAGAAGGAGAATTGACTTTCCCACGCTATGGCACTTTTAGGTTGGAAGTGTTGTACCAGTTAAAGACTATAATGGCTTCTTTACGACCACTGCCTAGACCGACACAGTTTGAGGCACTACACGCATGGATTAGGGCAGCGTATGACAGGAAAAGAGATAAGAGCCAGGAAAGGGTGAAGAAGTCGATCAGGGCCTTCCAAGATGCGAGGTGGGATGCACTGGAGAAAAAGTGGAGGATGGAAACGATCGAAGGAGATAGGTTGTACCCACTGTTAATAAAGGATGGGAAAATAACAAGAGTTGAAGAGGATGACAGTGATACAGATGACAGCCTGTTAGATAGGTTGCTAGCAGAGAGACCACCATTTAATCCAGATTCAGAGGAGGGAAAATCAACCTCAGCAGTAGAGACTGGCGAGTTGCGGAATCAGACTAACATGAGGGTAGTGAGAAAAATGTCCACAGGGACAGAGGGAGCGGGAACCCAGACTTCCATGGGGAATATGCGATTGCCGGACTCCTTGATGGTACCTGTTACCATTGGTCCTATAGTATCGGTATGTGACCCAGATCGAGTAAGTGAAGGAAGTCTAATGCAGACTACAGGGAGAGAGGAAACCAGCGCTGGAGGGAATGGCTCAGGAGTACAAAGCCTTTCCAAAGGCTTTCCGAAGCCTTTGGAAACGAGCACGCCATTGCCAGCCACCGCAGATTCCTCTTTTAGACATGAGGAAGAGAGACCAGTCAGACCAAGGTCTTTACATGAATCCAAGTCAGCTTTGAGGATGTCGACACCAACAGTAAGAAACCAAAGTGATAGAATGCCAGTTGATAGGGAACAAGATATTTCAGAAGGTAGACCAAGTTCCAGGATTATGGTGGAAGAGAATAAGTCACAAGGACAAAGTAGGGACTATGATGAGCGAAATGGCGCAGCTTGCCAAGAAATACTGAAGAGTGCAGTACAGGCAAGGTTGCTGGACGTAGTAAGACTAAAGGCGGAGGTAGACGAAATGATTAGTGGGAGCCTGCCGTTGGAAAGAATAGAGATTTATGGGCCGGACGAGCTGCTTTTCATAGCAAAAGACGTGACTCGCAAAGCAAGAATCGCACATGAGAAACTGACAGCATTGGCTAGGAGATATGAGGTGGATTTGAACAAAACAAAAACGTTGCAAGGATCGCATAGGTTGCAATATAGTGATCAGGAATTGGAGACGAAAAGGATCACAGGTTTGAGGACGCATACTAAAGTTTTGATAGTAGGGATGCGTATATGGAATTTGTTGGATAAATGGGAAGAAAGGTGGTCAAAGAAGAAAATGGCAAAGAAAATTGTAGGAGAAACACCGCCTCCGGGGGGAGGGGCGACGGGAGTCGGGAACTTTCCTTTACAGGAAGTACAGAACGGAGGGTACGTGCATGTGCCGTGGAGTAGAGGTGACTTGGCTGCGTTTACAAATGATTTTCCTCGGCTGAGGGAAAAACCCGTAGAGTGGTACAAACAGGTTGAGCGGTTTGTTAAAATCTCGAAGGTGCTGTGGACTGATTTGAACACCTTGTTTGATATAGTGGTGCCGGGAGATTTGTGGACAGCTTGTAAAATCGCAGTTGAGTGGCCGACCTTTGAACCAGAAAGGGATGCTGTCACAAACGGTCCGTCACCCATTGTTATGCAAAAGTTTGAGCAAGTGATTACATGGTTGAAGCTGAAGATTTCGCCACAAGATATCGATTGGGTTAAGATAGATCGAACTGTGCATGAACCCAAGGAGACAGTGCATGAATATTATGAAAGGCTCTTGCAAGCTTTTAAACAGTACAGCGGATTGGATGCCTTAGACCCCAAGGATATGGGACAGTTTGTCTCAAAGTTTGTCTTGGGATTGAGACCAGAGGTCAGCCTCATGATACAGCACCATTTGATCTGTTGGCAGAACAAGCCGGTAGATGAAATCTTGCGGAATGCGAGGTACTGTAGTGATGAGGTGGACTCGAAGCACCGGAAACTAAAGGACAAACTGATGCTCGTTCAGATGAAGACAGCTCAGGTCCAGCCTAGTGGAGGGACGCTGGGAAGAAGACAGGGAAATTACCAAGGGAACCAGAATGGGCAAGGCCATGGAAAAGGGAAACCCATAGATCCCAAGACGGGGGTGGATGTGGCGACACTGAAGAAGACCACTGCGTGTCATCTTTGTCACCAGATCGGACATTGGAAGCGCGAGTGCCCTTTGAACCCAGCCAACCAGGTGCAGCAGGGGGTAGAAGTGGTTCAGGCACCTGTGCCGGAGGTAGTCAACACTGTGATAAGGCTCAGGTCGATGAAAGGGGGGGACGTACAATCCACAAGTACAGGTTCCCCAACCACCGAGAATTTCGCAAGGAACGCGGACTTACCAGCAGATGCCCCTTTTCGAAGGGTATGATGAGTACAGTCCAGACCCGTTATCCTGACGGTGCCTGAGGGGGCAGGAAGACTGCACACTTGGAGCAGTCTTGGAGGTGGACCAGAGAGGACCTTTTGTGGAGGCAGACATTGATGGTCATCCTACCACACTTTTGGTTGATACTGGTGCTACCCGGTCTACTGTAAGATCAGCAGTAGTCCCCAACCTACCCCTCTCGGGACAATCGATCCAAGTTGTTGGAGTAGCGAACAAAAGAATAAACAGCCCACTGACCGAACCTATTCCAGTGAGGATAGGTTCCTTTCAAACTAGACATCAGTTTGTGGTGTGCGATACGAGTCCAGTTTGTCTTTTAGGAAGAGATCTGTTATGTAAATTGAACTGCACTATCTATTGCACACCACGGGGAGTGGAGGTTCAGACGGAAGATGACGATGCCCCCTTTAAGGTCACTAATCAGCACTTGTGTATAGAAATGTACCCAGCGGTGACAGTGGAAGAACTTCCACTGGACTTGAGAGATTCGGTGTCACAAGAAGTGTGGGATTTTACAGGAGAAGAGATCGGACTGATCAAGGGGGTTGAACCTGTGCAGATCCAGGTGAAACAGAATGTTGATTTCCCTAGAACGCCCCAGTACAATCTGTCGCCTGAAACGATCGCAGGAATTAAACCTGTAATCGAGCCTATGATCAAGCAAGGCGTTTTGAAAGAGATCAGAGGTAGCCCATGTAATTGGCCTATTATGGGACTACAGAAACCGAGCGGGAAATTCAGGATCGTGCAAGACCTGCGAAAGGTCAAAACGATAGTTGTCCTTTGTTGTCCAGTGGTACCGAATCCATCAGTAATACTGTTTCAGATCCCATGTGAAACCGAGTGGTTTACTGTCATTGATTTGTGTCAAGCATTCTTCTCGATACCGCTCCATGAGGAAAGCCAATTTCTTTTTGCCTTCAGGCTGGAAAATCGTGTGTTAACATGGTGTCGTATCCCTCAAGGGTATACAGAAAGTCCATCGATCTTTAATCAGATCTTGAAGAAGAATCTTGAGAGTCTCGTATTGCCGCAGAACTCAGTTCTCGTATCGCCTCAGAAACGGAAGATGCTTGCAGGATAGACACGGTAGCCCTATTGAACCACTTAGCAGAGAACGGGCACAAGGTGTCTCCAAACAAGTTGCAGTACTGTCTGAATGAAGTACAGTACTTGGGTCACAGATTAGAAAAAGGCAAGAGGAAGGTGTCACTAGACCGAATTGAGGCGATAATGAACATGGAAGTGCCCACCACTCAGAGAGAAGTAAGGATGTTTTTGGGAATGGTCGGCTATTGTCGTCAGTGGATTCCTAATTTTTCCTTGAGAGCAAAGCCTTTAGAGAGACTTACGCACAAGGATATGAGTGATCTGGTACCATGGGACGATGACTGTCTGATTGCGTTCTTGGAGTTGAGAGAGGGCTTGTGTCGTGCTCCGGCTCTGGGAATGCCTGATTACAACAAGTCTTTTTCACTGTTCTGTTGTGAGAGGGAGGGTTGTGCATTAGCAGTCTTAGCTCAGAACCATGGAGGTGTCCGTAGACCAGTTGCCTATTTTTCAGCTACTCTAGATCCAGTAGCTTCTGCGTTGCCCGGATGTCTAAGGTCCGTTGCTGCAACAGGTGTCAGCATTGAAAGATGTGAAAGCATTGTAATGGGCCATCCTTTGACTGTTTATGTGCCACACTCAGTTGAATTGTTGATGACCAGGACTAAGACGCAGCACCTAACGAATAACAGGTTAATAAGGTATGAGCAAGTCATTCTTGCCGCAGAGAATGTGACTCTGAAAAGGTGCTCCGTCTTAAACCCTGCGACGTTAATGCCTATACCAAATGCAGATGATGAAGATTGTGCGGACCATGATTGTCTTGACGTGACCGAACTCTGCACCAAACCGAGACCTGACATTGTCGATGAACCACTGACTGACCCAGATGAAATTTTCTTTGTCGATGGTTCATGTCTAAGAGACAGTGTCGGCCAACTAAGAGCAGCGTTTGCTGTATGTACCATTTCAGGGGTGGTTGAGGCTGCTTGCCTGGAAGGAGTACACTCTGTGCAGGTAGCTGAAATCATTGACTCGTGCCAGTTTGGCCGCTGATAAAATTCGAATCACGATTTACACGGACAGCCAGTACGGGTTTGGTGTGGTTCATGACTTTGGACAGTTATGGTCCCAGAGGGGATTTCTGACATCATCTGGCTCACCCATTAGGAATGGAGAACATGTAAGACAACTGCTATGTGCATTGCAATATCCGAAGGAAATCGCAGTTGTCAAGTGCACTGCGCATGGAAAGGGGGAGGATTTTGTGTCTTTGGGGAATAATTATGCGGACGAAGTCGCCCGCTTCTGTGCAGAACAAGGATGCATATTTACCAAGGGTTACACAGGAGAGAGCCAAGAAAGAACCGAGCTCAACATGATGTTGGCCATGGCAGACACTTGGGAGGAGCTCAAGCGACTGCAGGATGAGGTCTCAGACCAGGAACGGAATGGATGGGTCAAAGCAGGATGTGAAAGAGGGGATGTGGATGTTTGGGTTTCCAGTGATGGGAGAGCTGTGTTGCCAGAAAGTCTGCTGAGCCCAATGGCGAGACTAATACATGGACCGGTACACCTTGGTAGAGATGCAATGATGCGTTTGTTTAGACAGACATGGTATAACCCACGATTTCGTGCGATTGCTGAAGCAGTTTGTCAGAGGTGTGTTACATGTCAGCAGATGAATGCCGGAAAGAAAACAGTAGTCACCTTGAGTCATATTGGGAGGTCAGGAGGGCCCTTCAATAGAATACAGTTAGATTTCATGGAAATGCCTAGGTGCAACGGGTTGAGATACATTTTGGTGCTGGTATGTGTATTCTCACGGTGGGTGGAGGCTTACCCAAAACGCAGGTGTGACACTCTCACAGTAGCAAAATTATTGCTGAGGGAACTCATCCCGAGATTTGGGATTCCAACCTCTTTGGAATCTGATAGAGGAAAACACTTTCACAGCGAAATCATGAAGTTACTTTGTGCTGCATTGAATGTTGATCAGAGACTCCATTGTAGTTACCGACCAGAGGCTTCTGGGATGGTGGAACAGGTTAATGGGACTTTGAAGGCCCGGATGGCAAAAATGTGTTCATCAACGTCTCTGAAGTGGCCTGATGCATTGCCACTTGTGCTGATGAGCATGCGAAGTGTCCCAGCCAGGAGGACGGGGTTGTCCCCGCACGAAATTTTGATGGGAAGGGCAATGCGGTTGCCAGCAGTACCGGCTACAGCTTTGATAAACATCACTGATGACTTGATTCTCGATTATTGTAAAGGACTATCTGATGTTGTCCGTTCTGTGTCCCAGCAGGTATAAGCGGCAGCTGTTCCAGCCTCGAGGGATCTGTGCCACGACTTGTGTCCAGGCGATTGGGTGCTTGTCCAAAAGCACGTGAGGAAGAGCTGTCTGGATGTTCGGTGGCGAGGCCCGTACCAGGTGATACTGGTAACGAACACAGCAGTGAAGTGTGGAGGACTGCCGAACTGGGTGCATGCCTCCCATACCCGCAGAGTTTCAGCACCCTCAGAAGAAACAGCTCCTCTCGTAAATGAAAATCCAGCTGATGTGGCAGGGCCACGTGAGGGGACAAGCCAAGCTGTGAGGGCCGCTGACGCAGCTGGTTGTGCACCAGAGCAGGCTGAAGGGGGTTCCGACAACCAGAATCTCGACTCTGACTCAGACGACAGAGGTGGTGCAGTGGAGTCAGATTCAGCAGAAGAAGGAAGTGGTGCACAGGGTATAGAAGGGGAAGGCGGAAGAACGACCAGAGTTGAGGAGGCTTGGCCGGAACGACAGAGGCGACTGAATCTGAGGTTGGCACCCGAAAGAGATCTTGCTCCAGTGTCTGAAACGTCTGAAACAGAAGCAAGTGACGAAGAACAGACTCCAGAGGGCCAGAGAAGGTCGAAGAGAACGAAGGTACCTTGCCGGAGATACTCTGCTCCTGAGTGGACTTACGCAGTGACTGATGCAGGGGGTAGTGAGTTCGGGGAGGCTGAGGTCTGTGCAGGTGGTCAGCAAGAGCCCGAGCGTGGTGCTGAAAGTGGTGCTGGTGATACCTGGACTCGAAGTCGAAGGAATACTGACCCTCACAGTTCCGAATCCCCCGCTTCTAAGTAAAGTCCGAGAATTGGTCTTGCATAGGCTTGAATTTCCGTCCTTTGGATTTGAGCCGTTATCACATGAAGTGGTAATTCTTCGCCTTGAACTTTTGTATCATGTTTTAGAGGCACTTACAGAGGATCTTATCGTGGATGAAATATAACTTGTTGTAAATAAAAAGTCTAAAGAAGAAGATAACCTAGGTCCGAGTGAAAGAAGAATAAATTTAGGGACTTTCCACCGAGGAGGAACAAAAACTTAGGGAAGTCTTTTTCTGGACTATGTAAATAAGACTGAAGCTGCTAAAGGGATTACCAGAGGTTTTGAAGTGTTGCTCGAATTGATTAAGCAAGTTGCGTGTGGAGAAGACAGAGACTTTTGAGTGCTCTTTGCTGAAACTAAGAACTTTCGAGAACTTTCGAGATCATGGAGGCTGGAGATCCAAATTGATTGTAGGCAGACTTATGGGGGTGTGATAGTTTCTATAATCATAGTAATTGTAGTCTCATATACAGTTCCACATGAGCTAGCAGTGGAGGGGGTGCCAGGGACTCCTACACCTAGCCAAAAAGAGGTAAACATAGGAGCTGACAAGGCTTTGCTGATAGAAGAAAGTCGTAGATTGCATATAGATTTGTCTATGAGTGACCGAGGAGGAAAGATTGCCCCGAACAAAAGGAAGTTATGGTCCTATAGCCTTGGATAAGGAGCAGAGGGCAAAGTTGTGTGTGAGACGTTATCAGACCTACTATGAAAAGGTTCCAGTGGGACAGAGCACGTGTGACCATGTTTTCACCATGGCAGATGCAGCAAAGAATTTTCTCCAAGGCCCGGTGCAAGTGATACCTATGGTGTATTTCGTGTGTGGAAGGAATGCTTATGTGAGATTGCTTGCGAACTGGTATGGTACGTGTTACTTGGGAATAATCTTTCCAAAGATTTACCATACAGAGGATTTGCAACTTTTGGAAGGTGGAAAGCATTCGAGAGTGAGAAGAGGTGCGAGTGCAGGGGTCGTAGTGGGAGATATCTTTGGAGCAATGATACCAAGTTTGGGAGTGATCTTGAATGATGTGAAGATTCGGAGACTGGCGACTGTGATAGATGAGCTATCTATGAACACAGCAAAATCGTTGGTACTTGTGGAGGGAGAGATGTTGTCGATAAGGACGATGGTTTTGCAGCATCGTCTTGCTTTGGATGTCCTATTGGCAAAAGAGGGCGGAGTCTGTAAATTATTGAAGGTTCAAGAGTGTTGTACTTATATACCAGACCGTAGCAAGGATCTGGAGAAATATATAAGTAACATCACTACAATCCACACGAAAATAGCGAATTTGACTGAAGAGGGAGCTTGGGAGAAGGTTGGCAAGGGATTCGGTCAAGTGGGGAGCTGGTTTGCGAATTTGGGAAAGGGATTCCTTGGCTATGTTTTGAGGCCTCTCCTTATCGTGGTGGTCTGTGTGGTTAGTCTGTGGGGTCTGATCAAGGCATACAAATGGTATCGAGCAGGCAGAGCTGAGAGAGCTCTGAGAGCAAACGAGACGAGAATGGCTAGACTGCAGGACAGTCACTATCGAAATCTTAAGAGTTTGGAGAGTTTCCGGCAAGGGAGAGTGGCAACTAGTTCTGTTTAGGTCGGTTCTTTCTCCAAGGGAATTGAAAAGATGTGATGACAGGAGTCATCAAAGGGGGAACTGATAGAGCGCTATGTTCTCGTAAAAATTGTAGGGGTGCATTATAATCACTGTTAGTCTGTACCCGCATATATCACGATACATATGTCTATGAATGGTTAGTTAATGTAGTCATAAATTTCATTATTAGAGTGAATAGAAGGGTAGTTGTGCTATTATGATTTTACAAAGTGTAATGCTTAACTGAAATGTGTTTAAAATGATGCATTAATGGAGTAGGCCATGTATAATCGAGATGCAGTAGTTAAATGTGTACCATATTAAGTTACACGTGTAGTTCACCTTTCGCATAAATATAATGAACTAATGTTTGTAGAAGTGATCATAATTGTGTGTTTAAATTGTGTAAAGGCCTGACTGCATATACGTAAGGGAAAGGCCTGATTCGTTCTTATGTTAGCTTATTTTGTAGGTAGAAAAGTTTCTCTTGGAAAGGCTCTCTGGGTACAGTTTGTAAATTCATGTAGAGGGAAAAAGTTTGTTGAAACATATCTTCTGTTGCAGGTGCAAGGACATATGCCTCGTTAGCGAAAGACTAGCTCTTTGTTTCACAAGTTAGGGTGGTGGGAGGCATTGAGATGGGAGTAAACCGGAATGTAGGGATGATACTTTCAGCGGAGAAGGTGCCTGGGACTCAAGGTCATCGTAACCGTCCAGGATGAAGTAAGAGTTTCGATGGAAAAGTACGAGAAGGAAGACCTGGCTGAAGAGGCGTGCTAAGGGCGTGTTCAATTGTTTTTGGGTTTTGTATTAGGGGCAGTGCCCCGAGGGTGGAGGGTAGAGAAGAGGTACAGGATATCAGAGAGACAAGACAGAGGGGGAATTTTAGGAAGGAGCATCTTAGAACGAGCTCAAAATGTTATGTGAGTGCACTTCTTAGGAAGTCTTCACAGCTGACACCTTTTCTTTACTCTTGCCTGGGAAATTCGTGAAGTAGGTATGTCACTTTAGTGTTAGAGTAGGGACAGCTAATGATTTTATGCGTATTTAAGTAAATGAAGAACAATATAGAGATTGGAGCAGTCATTGCTTGTTTGATACTTCTGGAGCTAACGATTCTCCTTATCTTGAGTCGAATGAGACTCCTGCGTAGGATGCTATTTGTATTAGTGCCCATCTATTTCTTTAACCTCGTGTTGAGGTGCCTGCACGTACAGTTATTTTTGGCTATAATAAACCCACAAAATTGAATTCGGAGTCAGTGGTCTTTTAAGGTAAACTAGATTTAAATTGTCGCATAACCGAAAAAGATTCTTCCCTTCACACTATTCAGCAGGTAAAAAGATCCTGGCGACCTGAGGATTCTTAGAGGTGGTAAGATAAGAATCAGCGTTATCATACGTATGGATCACAAACCATTAACTTATGTGTTCAAAGGGGAAGAGGGTTGGAAAGAATTGTGCCTCCGTGTATTTCAAGGTGATTGTTGTCTGTTATGGAGTATAATTTTGAGGTGGAATATGTAAAGGGCAGCAAAAATGTAATTGCTGATTGCTTGTCGAGGATGCCAACAGAGGAGGGTCATGAGGAAATGTGTTATGACATTGTGAAGGATGGTGATGAAGGTGAAATGGCTTTATGAAATTAGGAATGGAATAGCGCAATGGAGATGAATTCTGTATTGAAAAATGTGGAGATGAAGATTGTTCAAGGTTGGAATCATGATAATGGTGTGGATAAGGAAATGAGAGAAGTTTTTAAGGTAAAAGATTAATTAAGCGTGAGTGAAGGGAAAGTTAAAAGGAGACGACAGTTAGTACCCGCAAGTGGAGTTCACAAATGAATTATGGATATTGCTCATGAAGGGCATCCTGGATGAAGTATGTCTAAGCGTAGGGTCAGACAAGCGTTTTGGTGGCTTGGCATGGATAGCGATATAGAAGTTTTCTTGAAGGATTGTCACATATGTGCCAACAGTGACAAGTCGAAATTTGTGAGGCAACCTCCTTTGACTTGTACCGAGTTTCCATTGAGACCTTTTGAAAGGTTAGCAATAGAATTCATTGGACCTGTGGAGAAGTTGGGTTTTAGGGACAAATATATTCTTGTGCTAGTGGATTATCATTCTAAATGGTTTGTAATGGAGGCAATGGATGAGATTAATACTGCCAATGTGATAAGATTCTTAGAGAACGTTTTCCTGGAAGATGGCCTGCCTGGATCCATTGTGTCTGACAATGAAGTACAATTTGTCTCCAAGTAGATGACGAATTACCTGAAAAGAATGGGGATTGCACATGAAAGAGTGCCTCTTTTCAGATCACAGGCAAATGGCTTGGTAGAAAGAATGAATCGTCTTGTGATGGAGAATATTCACTATCTCTTGTGAATGGGTTGTCGTGGAGACAGGAGTTGAGAAGGATGATATGGACTCACAGAATTACTCCACATTCTGCAATGGGTGTATCTCTGTTTGTGTCCTTAACCCCTTCCATGCGCACGACGGCCGGGAGCCGTCGTGCGCAACGGTGCTCGTGTGCGCGCGACGGCTCCCGGCCGTCATGGCACATGGCCCTGGAAATCCCTGTGTGCAGGCACCAGAGTGATTTCTATTTCTCCCCTGTTGCCTCGGGAGCTGGGGAAGAGCTTCCCCAGCTCCTGAGGACCCCCCCCTGTTTCAGTGAAATGACGATCAGCGCGCACGTCGCGCTGACGTCATTTCACTGAAACCGAAACTGAAAGGATCCTTTAGGCTCATTTCAGTTTCACTTTCAACGTGCTCAGGGGGCTATCTCAGCCCCCTGAGCACGTAGAAAGACGGGAGAGGTATCATTGGAAAGGGGAGAATCTCCCCTTTCCAATGGTACCCCTCCCCAGTGGATCCCGGCTTAGTAATCACCCCAGGAGGGCGATCCCCAAGCAGGGATCCACCACTAGACACCAGGGAGGGGGGAGCGCCCCCTTGGGCAAGGGCCTTTGCTCCCCCCAAAACAAATTTGGCCATATTCAGTCTGGGGCAGAAAGCCCACTGGATGGCAGGGATTTGTTTGCGTGCAAATTCAATGAGGGTACGGCTGCCCAAAACGGGCACGCCAATGCCCCCACCCCCCGCCACAACTACAGCCTTTCTTCTCCCCTTGGGGGGCATATGGGGGCAGTAGCCCCAAATCTGCCCCCCCAGGGGGGTAGAAAGCCCACTAGATGCCAGGATTTTTCTTTTGGGCAATTCTAATTAGGGTGGGGCCTGCCCAAAACGGGCATGCCAATGCCCCCACCCCCTGCCACAATTATAGCCTTTCTGCCCCCCCCTGTGAGGCAGATAAGGGCAGTAGCCCCCAATCTGTCCCCCCGGGGGGGGCAAAAAGCCCACTAAAAACCAGGGATTTTTTGGGGGGCAATTTTAATTGGGGTGGGGGCTGCCAAAAACGGGCATGCCAATGCCCCCACCCCCACCAAAATTACGAAAACGTTGGGGGATCCATGCAAGCCATACCTCCCTAGAATCCCCGGGTGTCTAGTTTTCAGAAATGTGTGGGTTTGGTAGGCTTCCCTCAGTGGGCGGCGAGCACGGGGCCAAAACCCAGGTGACCCCCCTTGCAAAACCAGGTCGTTTTGTGATAGGCAATTTTGATGTTGCCTCAATACGTTTTGGGCCCTTGCCTGTCGCTGGTACTTCGGCCTCCCACATGAGTGAGGCACCATTTTTATCGGGAGCCCTGGGGGAACGCTGGGTGGTAGGAAATTTGTGTCAGCCGGGTGATGCCACAACTTTCCCAGACAAAAATGTGTGGAAAAAGTGATTCTTTTCAGCTAAATTTGAGGTTTGCAGGGAATTCTGGGTAAGAAAACATTGAGGGATCCACGCAAGCCATACCTCCCTAGCATCCCCTGGGTGTCTAGTTTTCAAAAAATATATAGGTTTGCTAGGTTTCCCTAGGTGCCGGCAGAGCTAGGGTTCAAAAACTACAGCTAGGCACTTTGCAAAAAAAGGGTAATTTTTCCCTGTGAAAATGTGGTGTGGCCACCTTGAGTTTTGGGCCATTTCCTGTCGTGGGCACTAGGCCTACCCACACAAGTGAGGTACCATTATTCTTGGAAGACTTTGGGGAACGCTGGGTGGGTGGAATTTTGTGGATCCACGCAGATTCCAGAACTTTCCACCACAGAAATGTGAGGAGAATGTGTTTTTTTTGACAATTGTTCAGGTTTGTAAGGGATTCTGGGTAACAGAACCTGGTGAGAGCCAGTCAAGTCACCCCATCCTGGATTCCCCTGGGTGTCTAGTTTTTAAAAATGTATATGTTTGCTAGGTTTCCCTAGGTGTTGGCAGAGCTAGGGTTAAAAAACTACAGCTAGGCACTTTGCAGAAAAAGGGTCATTTTTCGCTATGAAAATGTGGTGTGTCCACCTTGCGTTTTGGGCCGTTTCCTGTCGCGGGCACTAGGCCTACCCACACAAGTGAGGAACCATTTTTCTCGGAAGACTTTGAGGAACGCGGGGTGGGTGGAATTTTGTGGATCCACGCAGATTCCAGAACTTTCCACCACAGAAATGTGAGGAAAATGTGTTTTTTGGGACAATTGTTTAGGTTTGCAAGGGATTCTGGGTAACAGAACCTGGTGAGAGCCAGTCAAGTTCCCCCATCCAGGATTTCCCTGGGTGTCTAGTTTTCAAAAATGTATAGGTTTGCTAGGTTTCCATAGGTGCCGGCAGAGCTAGGGTTCAAAAACTACAGCTAGGCACTTTGCAAAAAAAGGGTCATTTTTCACTCTGAAAATGCGGTGTGTCCACCTTGCGTTTTGGGCCGTTTCCTGTCGCGGACACTAGGTCTACCCACACAAGTGATGTACCATTTTTCTTGGAAGACTTTGGGAAATGTGGGGTGGGTGGAATTTTGTGGATCCACGCAGATTCCAGAACTTTCCACCACAGAAATGTGAGGAAAATGTGGGTTTTTTGACAATTTTTTAGGTTTGCAAGGGATTATGGGTATCAGAACCTGGTGAGAGCCAGTTAAGTCACCCCATCCTGGATTCCCCGGGGTGTCTAGTTTTCAAACATGTATAGGTTTCCCTAGGTGCTGGCTGAGCTAGGGTTCAAAAACTACAGCTAGGCACTTTGCAAAAAAAGGGTCATTTTTCACTCTGAAAATGTGGTGTGTCCACCTTGCGTTTTGGGCCGTTTCCTGTCGCGGGCACTAAGCCTACCCGCGCAAGTGAGGTACCATTTTTCTCTGAAGACTTTGGGGAACGCGGGGTGGGTGGAATTTTGTGGATCCACACAGATTCCAGAACTTTCCACCACAGAAATGTGAGGAAAATGTGGGTTTTTTTGACACTTTTTTAGGTTTGCAAAGGATTCTGGGTAACAGAACCTGGTGAGAGCCAGTCAAGTCACCCCATCCTGGATTCCTCTGGGTGTCTAGTTTTAAAAAATGTATAGGTTTGCTAGGTTTCCCTAGGTGCCGGCAGAGCTAGGGTTCAAAAACTACAGCTAGGCACTTTGCAAAAAAAGGGTCATTTTTCGCAGTGAAAATGTGGTGTGTCCACCTTGCGTTTTGGGCCGTTTCCTGTCGCGGGCACTAGGCGTACCCACACAAGTGAGGTACCATTTTTCTTGGAAGACTTTGGGGAACGCGGGGTGGGTGGAATTTTGTGGATCCACGTAGATTCCAGAACTTTCCACCACAGAAATGTGGGGAAAATGTAGGTTTTTTGACAATTTTTTAGGTTTGCAAGGGATTCTGGGTAACAGAACCTGGTGAGAGCCAGTCAAGTCACCCCATACTGGATTTCCCTGGGTGTCTAGTTTTCAACAATGTATAGGTTTGCTAGGTTTCCCTAGGTGCCGGCAGAGCTAGGGTTAAAAAACTACAACTAGGCACTTTGCAAAAAAAGGGTCATTTTTCACTCTGAAAATGTGGTGTGTCCACCTTGCGATTTGGGCCGTTTCCTTTCGCGGGCACTAGGCCTACCCACACAAGTGAGGTAGCATTTTTCTCTGAAGACTTTGGGGAACACGGAGTGGGTGGAATTTTGTGTATCCACGCAGATTGCAGAACTTTCCACCACAGAAATGTGAGGAAAATGTGGGTTTTTTGACAATTTTTTAGGTTTGCAAGGGATTATGGGTATCAGAACCTGGTGAGAGCCAGTTAAGTCACCCCATCCTGGATTCCCCGGGGTGTCTAGTTTTCAAACATGTATAGGTTTCCCTAGGTGCTGGCTGAGCTAGGGTTCAAAAACTACAGCTAGGCACTTTGCAAAAAAAGGGTCATTTTTCACTCTGAAAATGTGGTGTGTCCACCTTGCGTTTTGGGCCGTTTCCTGTCGCGGGCACTAAGCCTACCCGCGCAAGTGAGGTACCATTTTTCTCTGAAGACTTTGGGGAACGCGGGGTGGGTGGAATTTTGTGGATCCACGCAGATTCCAGAACTTTCCACCACAGAAATGTGAGGAAAATGTGGGTTTTTTTGACAATTTTTCAGGTTTGCAAAGGATTCTGGGTAACAGAACCTGGTGAGAGCCAGTCAAGTCACCCCATCCTGGATTCCTCTGGGTGTCTAGTTTTAAAAAATGTATAGGTTTGCTAGGTTTCCCTAGGTGCCGGCAGAGCTAGGGTTCAAAAACTACAGCTAGGCACTTTGCAAAAAAAGGGTCATTTTTCGCAGTGAAAATGTGGTGTGTCCACCTTGCGTTTTGGGCCGTTTCCTGTCGCGGGCACTAGGCGTACCCACACAAGTGAGGTACCATTTTTCTTGGAAGACTTTGGGGAACGCGGGGTGGGTGGAATTTTGTGGATCCACGTAGATTCCAGAACTTTCCACCACAGAAATGTGAGGAAAATGTAGGTTTTTTGACAATTTTTTAGGTTTGCAAGGGATTCTGGGTAACAGAACCTGGTGAGAGCCAGTCAAGTCACCCCATACTGGATTTCCCTGGGTGTCTAGTTTTCAACAATGTATAGGTTTGCTAGGTTTCCCTAGGTGCCGGCAGAGCTAGGGTTAAAAAACTACAACTAGGCACTTTGCAAAAAAAGGGTCATTTTTCACTCTGAAAATGTGGTGTGTCCACCTTGCGTTTTGGGCCGTTTCCTTTCGCGGGCACTAGGCCTACCCACACAAGTGAGGTACCATTTTTCTCTGAAGACTTTGGGGAACGCGGAGTGGGTGAAATTTTGTGTATCCACGCAGATTCCAGAACTTTCCACCACAGAAATGTGAGCAAAATGTGTTTTTTTTTACAATTGTTTAGGTTTGCAAGGGACTCTGGGTAAAAGAACCTGGTGAGAGCCAGTTAAGTCACCCCATCCTGGATTCCCCTTGGTGTCTAGTTTTCAAAAATGTATAGGTTTGCTAGGTTTCCCTGGGTGCCGGCAGAGCTAGGGTTAAAAAAATACAGCTAGGCACTTTGCAAAAAAAGGGTCATTTTTCACTCTGAAAATGTGGTGTCCACCTTGCGTTTTGGGCCGTTTCCTGTCGCGGGCACTAGGCCTACCCACACAAGTGAGGTACCATTTTTCTCGGGAGACTTAGGGTAACACAGAATTGTAGAGCAACTGCATGTATGCCTTCCAAATGAAAGACAATGTGTAAAAAATAAGTCATTTTGAAAAATGACCTATAATTCTCATGCTAGTATGGGTACTCCCAATTTCAGAAATGTGCAAATATCTACTGTTTCTAACCTCTATATTTTGTTCCCATTTCAGAAATACATAGGTGTCTTTCATACCAATTTTTCCATGTATACATTTTCCCAAAATAATTGCTATATACCCGGTAGATAATAAAAAACCATTGCAAGACGCTGCTCAGTTATTGAATCTGGGTTCGTCGGGTTCTTGGTGAACCTACAAGACCTATATATCCCCACAACCAGAAAGGTCCAGCAAATGTAACGGTATATTGCTTTCATACAGCTGTCATAATTAGAAGAAGTTACAGGTGAAATCGTTGACACAAATGGCTGTTTTTTAACTAATGTTCAATTTTTCCTATATTTAACTGTTAGTTTATATGAAGAAACCTTGAAGGATCTACACAAATCACCTCTTGCTGAATTCAGAATTTTGTCGACTTTTCTAAAATGTATAGCTCTCCAGGATCCATTATTGCTTTCATACCCATTTCTACCATTAACTGGAAGGAGGTTGAAAGCACAAAAAATAGCAAAAATAGGCTATGTCCCAGAAAAATGCCACAACTGTGTCAAAAATGTTGGTTTTCTGACAAAAGTCTGCTTGTCCCTGAAAGCTGGGAAGATGGTGAATTCAGCACCACAACCCCTTTTTTGATACCATTTGCAGGGAAAAAACCAGATGCTTTCATCTGGAGCCCTTTTTCCCAAAAAACCCCAAAATTTAGCTGTATTTTGGCTAATTTCTGGGTCCCCTCCAGGGGAATCCACAAACCCTGGGTACCTTTAGAATCCCCATGATGTTGGAAAAAAAGGACGCAAATTTGGCGTGGATACCTTATGTGGTCAAAACGTTACAGGGGCAAACGCGAACTACCCCAAATAGCCAAAAAAAGGCTTAGCACAGGGGGGGTAAAGGCCTAACAGCAAAGGGGTTAAAAGGAAGAGAGCCAGGAAAAAAGGAATGTCCTGTGTGGCTGAGCAATAAACATAACATTTGGGTTGATCGGTGTGAGATGAGGAAGAAAGTGGAAAAAGTGCAGAAGAAAATGGAACAAGCATACACTCTGAGGAAAGGTGTGAAAAAGCTATGGATCCAAGTAGGAGATAGGGTAGTAGAGCGTAAGAGTGAATGGGTTTGCAAGGGCGAAAGTAAGTATATGGGACTTTTCCAAGTTAAGGAGGTTAAGAGGCGTGTGGTGAAGTTGGAAAATAGCCCACAAGGATCCTGGCGAGCATATGTAAGGTTTATAAACCCTATGTTTACTTGTCCTAAGTGCATAGGTTGAAGAATGTTTTACTTATTAGTGATGCATATTATCAAAGGCATGTAAATGTATCTAAATGTTTTTTTGTATTATATGTTATGTAATTTGTATTTTCTTTTTGTTATATTAAAGGGGGGGGAGGTGTGTAAAGATGTCATAGGCCAGTTGCCTAGGTGATTTGGAATTCTCTTGTGGGAGAATGTTGGAGAAAGCAGTTACTGTGAAGTGCTGAGCGGAACTGGACGTCTCTCTCTCTCTATGCTGGAGGTGCTGAAGGAAATAAAGCTGTATTACAGAAAACCTATGAAAGGCTCTTCATTACACACTGTCTAGTAAATAAGGCGAAACACATATTGCCGCAGGAACGTCTTTAAAAGTGATGTTCCTGTGGCGGTAGGGGCTTGTAAATATGCCCCTTTGTTTCCTCTCCATATGTCTTCATTAATTACTTGTGAAGGTCTACTTGGGTAAATTCTTAAGTCTGTGAATGTATCCTATAGTTTGAAATCTCTTGAAGTTTCTATAGTTCAAAATCTCTTTCTGAGAAAGTTTACAAGTTAACCTGGTACATTGATTTACTCATTCTTCCAAAGAGAGGAAGAGAGCACACCTTTGTGCACACCCGATGAAACTCTTCACAGGTGTTAGGTGGAGTTCTGAATGCTCCAGCACTTCTCTCTTAATTCCTAACGTGTCCTTTAATTCAGGTACTCTAGGGCCAGTCTTTCTTTTACTAATGCGACCACAAATTTCTTATAGTATTAGAGGCTTTGGCTTACATCTTCACCAACATTAATCTAACAAGCACTTACATGACACTCACAGAACAGTCAGTTTTACCAATGTCTTTTTTTTAAAAGGGTCGTTGTGGCATCTGCTTGCATCTGTGTCATCTATGCTGTAGTCATGGTTACCATAGAATGCATGTCGTAATGCCATTGCTGCAGCTTGCCTTGTATTAGTTGGAATGTTACCTTTTGAAATGTAACTTGAGAGCTGATGGTCCTGTTGCCCTGCCTGGATGGGATCTTCTTCCTTTACAATAAACCTACAACTTATTTCTTCAAACCTGCCTTGCATGATCCTTCTGCCTGGAAGTCAGGATCTTACACTGGCGTAGTCGGCAGCTTCTATCTGGAAAGAAGATCCAACAAACTCCTTCATCTACAAGCAAGCATATTTACTTCGTTTTTGAAGCACTTTAGCTACCAACTACAAGGTACTGTCTTTGCTTTACTTTTAAGAAGGGTTTTATAACCTCTTCCCACACCTCACATCTTGTGAGGAAACTTTCACTAGATGTTTTCACACTCAACGTGATTTTCATCTGTCTTGAATTTCCCGTTATTTATTTTGAGAACTGTTTCTCTACCCTGGACCTGCCTTAGTGTACAACGCTGCGTGGCAGAGAATTTGTTCTTCTATCCACGTTTTCACCAAGCCTGCGAGTTTCACCCTAGAAGCGAGGACATTTCTTTTGTGTATTTGAAACCCTTGGCACATTTCTGTACCACGATCCTGCTGTGTGAAAGGCGAGTGGCGTGCAAAGCTCAACAATTTTGACTGAGCTTGCTATTTACATGTCGCATTTTGGAGCTTGTCAAGTGTCTGGTACAACGGTCTTAGCGCTGCTTACAGTTTATGTGTGACATTTTAAAACACGCGCTTAGTTCTCACGCGCGTTTACCTTCTGTCCTCGTGAGCCTCTTGATTGTTGATTTCATCCAACCTTGGCTCCGTGCTCCATAACTTCTCGTGCCTCTCGTTTCCTGATGTGGACTGCAAGGAACGACGTCACCACGTTTTAACCCGGCGTTGCCCCCAGCTGCCATCTTGGGTTTGGCATTTATTCTCCTCTTCAGTGTGGTTACCTAGCAACACACTCCTCAAGCTTCAGTGGCTGCACGATGCCATCCACGTTTGTTGCGCTTCCTCTCTGTGATGCGCACACATTATATTGATTGCCTTTATTCCTTTTCAACAAGTTTTAATGCTTCTGTGCCATTCAGTCTTCACGCTGATTGGCACAGCTTATTTTTACTCTGATTGGTACAGTTCATTATTAAGTGCTTGTTACAGCTTGGTTGTCTTTTACGCTGATGAGCACAGCTTTATGATTGGATGTGTCATTCGTGTTTCACGCTGATTGGCACAGCTTATTATTTTTTTTTATTATTTGATGCCATTCTGGAAAGCTCATCATTTTGAAGGGTGACACGCTGGTGGGCACAGCTGATTTATTCCTTGTCATTCATACTTCACGTTGATGGGCACAGCTTGTTACTTTTAATGCTCATCGTTCACGCTGGTGAGCACAGCTAAGGTGTAATTCTCATCAGTTCTAGGTTTGGACAATTTCAAGTTTTTTTTTTTTAACATGACTTTGTTTCTCAACATGTTTGTTCAATGCTAGTTTAGTAACTTGCTCACATTCCTCTTTGCTCTTTCTCATTTATTAATTTATTTAATTATTATTATTATTATTATTTTTCAAATCTAGTGTTGTTTCAATTTTCTTCCGCTACATCATGTAAAACGTCACAGCTCCTCCTTTCTTCTTAGTGTCACCTGGGGAGCCTCCCATAAAGTGGCAACAATGGAAGAAGGTATTTGAACGTTATGCAAGGGTCTGTGGTACATCGCTCAGTGCTGAACGGAGGTCTTCATTACTGTTACACTGTTTGGGGTCTGAGGGCAAAGAAGTTTATGATCACCTCCCTGAGTTAAATGACACTGAGTCTCAAGGTCTTAATGAGTTTGAAATCTGCATTAAGAAATTGGACAAACACTTTCTTCCGAAGGTCAGTACGATATTGGAAAGATATCATTTCACAAAGAGACTACAAGCTGAAGGAGAGTCAGTCGAGACTTATGTTATTCATTTGAGAAAACTGGCATTGTCTTGCAAGTTTGCTAGTCTTCTTGATGAGAGGATTAGGGATCAATTTATGGTGGGATGTAATATTGAGAGAGTTAGAGAAGAATTATAGATGCGTGATGAACCATCTCTTGATGAAGTATTACAGGTGGCAAAGCGTGTTGAACACTCTTTGAAGTGTGTTGAGATTATGAAGAAAGATAAGCTACCTGTTATACAAGTGGTTAAAGCTGATGTTAAGAAACCTCTAGGGAAAGCAGAAGGAGGTGAGGTTAAAAGTAAGTTTATCATCAGAAAGTGTTATAGGTGTGATAAGCCAGGACATTTAGCCAACGATAAGAATTGTCCTGCATTGTAAACTGTTTCTTCCAAATGCTAAAGAAGGGGGCATTTTGCTAGCGTGTGTAAGTCAAGAGCAACATCCTCAACTAAAGTGAAATGTGTTGATGCTGATGATGTTTCAGAAGAAGATTTTGTTTGTGGGCAAATTGTTGTTCAAGTTGATGGGTTTGGGAATAAATCTAAAACTTGTCCTGTTGATACTATTCTTGTAGAAGGAGAATCCACCAAAGTCCTTTTTGAGTCTAGGGCCAAAATTACTATAATCTCCAAATCATTCTTTCTCAACAAACTTGCTAACAGAGTTACTTTGTACAAACCTGACATTAAGCCGCTAGCATATGGTGGTGAGCCTATTCCTCTGCGAGGATATTTTACTGGGCTCATTGAGTATGATCAACGTTATGTATCTGGCAAAATATATGTTTCTGAGAAGGGTGACAGCATGATTAGCTGGTTTCACCAAGGGGATTTAGGGGTAATGCTTGATCCCAGTAGTAGAAATCCCATCATTCTCAAAGATAGAAGTAATATGGTTCAACACTTCTCTTCTCTCAGTACTGTCACTACTAATAACATAAAAGACAGGTTTCCTAATGTTTTCAGAGAAGGACTTGGGTGTCTGAAAACTTTTAAACTTGAAATACGCTTGCGAGCTGGGGCTCATCCTTCGTGTTCCAAAGTCAGAAATGTACCTTTAGCCATTAGGGAGGAAATGGAAAAGGAATTACAAAAACTTAAGGACGGAGGTATAATAGAGGAAGTGGAGAGTACTGAGTGGCTCGCCCCAGTTGTTGCAGCTCGCAAATCCAATGGAAGTCTTCGCCTCTGTGTTGATTTGAGACAACTTAATAAAAGTGTCATAGTAGATCATTATCCACTTCTCAATATTTCAGAGCTGTTGGTTTTGCTGGAAGGTGCTAAGGTGTTCAGCACCATTGACCTCACCTCGGCATGCCATCAAATTCAACTGGATGAGGCCTCGAGATATCTCACTGCTTTTGTAACGCCTTTTGGGACTTTCAGGTTTGTGAGGATGCTGTTTGGCCTTGTGTCTGCGGCATCTGTTTTCCAACGTGTTATGGAAAAAGTTCTTAAGGGTTGCAAGGGAGTATGTGTTTACCAAGATGACATTCTTGTTTTTGGTAAGGATGAGGAACAACACAATCATCGTCTCTTTGAGGTACTGGAAAAACTGGATAAGGCAAATTTGACCATTAAGGCTGAGAAGTGTCAGGTTGGTGTCTCTACCATTAGTTATTTGGGTCACTCTATCTCAGGTGATGGAGTCTTACCTAAATCTGACTTAGTAGACACCATCACTCGCATGTGTGCACCAAGTTCAAGAGAGGAGTTAATGAAATTCCTTGGCATGATATAATATTATAACAAGTTCATAGAGAATTTTGCGGTACAAAGTGCCAACATGAGACTGTTACTCAAAAAAGGGGTTGAGTTTGTATGGAATGATGCTTGTGAACATGAATTCAGGTTTTAAAAAAAGACTCAGCTCCATGTCTTAAAAGTTTTGATCTTCTTAAAGTATCTTTTATTACCACAGATGCTAGTCTTAAAGGTTTAGGAGCAGTACTTCAACAGCAGAGTGATGAGGGCTTGTTGACCATCATGTTTGCTTCGCGTGGATTGAAAGCTGCTGAGTCACGTTACTCGGTCATCGAGCGTGAGGCCTTGGCCGTGTTCTGGGCCATAAAGAAATTCAAAAAATTCTTATGGGGAGCGAAATTCATTGTTAGGACTGATCACAAGCCCCTGTGTGAGATTTTTACGAAAAAGGGGATTGATTCTGTCTCCAGCAGGATTACTAAATGGGTGGTTGCCTTACAAGAATTTGATTTTGACATAAGGTACATACCCGGTATCGAAAATGGTGTAGCTGACACACTATCCAGACTTGTTGATGCTGTGGATGAGACTGAAGAATCGGATGATGATTGTGATGAAGATATTCATGTGTGCATTGTTGATGAGGAGATTGTCTCTCAAGGTGAGTGGTGTAGGGAACTGTCCTCTGATTCCACGCTTAATGAAATTGTATCTCTTATTAATAAAGGGTGGCATTCAAAGAGACAAGCCTCGGAGGAAGGTCAAAAATTTTGGGGTGTGAAAGATGAATTAAGTGTAACTGGTGGGCTTCTGTATCGTGGCACGAAACTGGTTCCCCCTCTCAACCTCCGCTCCAAGCTTGTTGATCTATCTCATTTGTCTCATCTTGGTATGTCTAAGACCAAGGAAAGACTTAGGATGTCGTATTGGTGGCCTGGGATGGATCTGCTGGTGGAGAGACTTGTTAGAGATTGTGTAGAATGTGCTGTGTGTGACAAGTCCAAGATGGTGAGAGTACAACCCATGGTAATAAGGAAATTACCAACTGGTCCATGGAAGGAGATAGCACTAGACATTTTGGGGCCCATCCATGGGAATGGACAACAAGTTTTTGTCATTGTTGCCATGGATATGTATTCCAGATGGCCAGAAGTATGCTTCACGAGTGGCATAGAGACAAAGAAAGTGATTGAGTTTTTAGAAAGTCTCATATCTAGAGAAGCACTTCCCAATACAATTTTAACTGATAATGGTGTTCAGTTGGTCTCTAAAGAAATGGAGACAATCTGGAGTAAACGTGGTATTATGCACAAGAAATGCTCCTTATACCACCCTGAGACTAATGGTATGATTGAACGGTTTAACCGTGTTTTAAAGGAGGTCATTACCTTAGACAAAAGTTCTGGGCTGGATTGATAAAAAGAAGTCCTTAGAAAGGTTCACATGTATAGGTTGACCCCACATAGTACCACGGGTAAATCTCCCTTTGTTTTGTTCAAAGGCAGAACTCCGTGTACTTTAGTGGAACCTCCTTGGGTGCGTGAATTGGAGAGAAAGCCTGGTGTAAGTGGTGACAGAGACTTGTGGCATGAGAGAGAGATTGAGAAAGCTGTAGTGAGGAAGTCTCTGTTTGATTCTAGGAAAGCTGTTAAAAGTACCAAAGTTAACATTGGTGATATGGTTGTAATCAAACAACCTGGTTTGAGTGGGAAGTTTTCTAAACCCATCAGAGTGATTAAGTTGTTTAAAAATGCTGTTAAAACACAGGATCATCGTATTTGGAACCTTGGAAGGGTTGTTCTGTAGAAAGGTTTCTTAGATTCTTGTGCAACAAGAAATGGTGTTAGTCCTCTCACGAGCATTCACTCTCCAGTGGAAAACACGAAGTTACCAGAAAGAGCTCCCAGGTTGTCCACAAGGATGAAAGTCAAACCTTCATATTTGAAAGACTTTATACACTGAGGTGTCACTTTTCTTTGCTTTCTTATTCTTGTATTTTTTATTGTTGTTTGTTTTTTTGTTCATATTAAAGGAGGGAAGGTGTGTGGCATCTGCTTGCACCTGTGTCATCTATGCTGTAGACATGGTTACCATAGAATGCATGTCATAATGCCATTGCTGCAGCTTGCCTTGTATTAGTTGTAATGTTACCTTTTGAAATGTAACTTGAGAGCTGATGGTCCTGTTGCCCTGGCTGGATGGGATCTTCTTCCTTTACAATAAACCTACAACTTATTTCTTCAAACCTGCCTTGCGTGATCCTTCTGCCTGGAAGTCAGGATCTTACAGTCGTGCCTCAGGACTCCAAATTGTCCTGCAAATCCCAATTGTTCTATAGTTTTCAAAAGGTATAAAAAAAAGCCCCTGGGGCTCAAGTCGTCATCCATGGACTTAGCACTTACTTGAAAGTTCCTGCTTGACCCTGGGGCTAGGAGCTCAGAGAAGGCCAACTCTGCCATCTCAAGGTGGGGCAACGTTTAATCTCCTCCCACCCTCCTCAGGGGACCCAACAAATCTAAAGGTATATCTTCTACAATGTTCCAGGCCCAGTTGAAATCCAGGGCTGAGAGTGACCCCCAGAGGGACAGCTTGTTGGTTGCCATGGAGGCTACAGGAGCAGCAGGACTGGGTCCTGACAGAAATTATTGGGTGGTACTTGGAGCAATTATAGCAACACAGTTGGCATTATTCAGTGATAGATGTTGAAGATTTCCACTGATGGATTGGTCGCTTCATTGATGTGGTTTGTATTGCTATCACCTTTTGCCCCCATAGTTGTTCTGTATCATCCTCTGGTGTGCACTGATCTAAGAGTTTTGTAAGTTTCAAAGGGGTTTCAGCTAGCAGTCAGCCTTTTTTCAGGTCAGGAAGTTGATAGATTTCTTGTCTTGATTAATCTTCTACATTTGCTGGGGTGATTATATGCTGCATCCTCATGACATTTCGATGAATCACATATAGGGCTGCAGGGTTGTGCTTTCTGAAAGTTAGTGAAATAAGCAAGAGGAAATTGTGCTGCCGCCTCATCAGGGCACAGCAGCTCTTCAACCCAAACATGTCTGTCACATCTGCTGCTTTTCCTCAAGGAGAGATGCAAGATAGAAACCTTATGATGAACTAAAGAGCTAGAAATCAAAGGAGGTCATTTAGAGATGGTTGGTAAAGGTGCCTCCTCCACGCCAGCTGCATGATGGCAGACTCGTTGACAACTAAATGAGGTTCTAAGTCTCCATCCTGACTTCTCTATTTTACTTCGAAGTCGTGAGATCTTGTTTTAATAATGTTATTGCCATTCACATTGAGATCTTAAAGAGAGAGAAGTGATAAAAAACACATAATTAACCATAGGAGGTCTACAAAAGAATGTCCTTCTACATTTATGAATGAAGAGGATGGTTATACATTTGTTGAAAGTGCATGATTGCTCACAAACCAGAATCTTATAAGATGGAAGTCAACTACCTGTGAAAGGTGCTAATACAAAATATTTGGCTGATAAAACTGTGAGCAGAGCCAGTGTCTCACTAAGGCGAATCAAAGAGTTACCTAGTGAGCCATCATGTACTGGGTAGTATGTGAGAGTAACTTAAAACACCCAACATGCACAGGGATGTTGGCTAAAAAGCCATGATACTTGATAGCCCTGGAAACATGAAGTAGTCTGCATATCTTTTTCCTTCTGAAGCTTAGAGCTGGCAGTAGAGCATTTCTCCATCCTAGTTAGTGGCAGGTACAGCAATCTGGTTCAAGAAACACTCTTCTGTTCAAGACATTGTAAACTAACAGAGAATATCTGATTGCAAGGCCGTAGGTAAGGGTTATATTCAGCAACTGAATGGGGTTAGGCTCCTAAGGCAGTGGCATACGAATCAATATACATCTCTGAACAGAGAACCTATACATGTGCATTGAGAAACGTGGTGCATATAAGTGGGTGGGGGCCCATGCTAGTATCACTTTGAGGACCTAATTACAATTCTCTTTTATTAGAAGTCAATGAAAGGTCCTACAACAATGTGTGGACACATGTGTGTGTATGTGTGTGTGTGTGTGTGTGTCTGTATGTGAATGTGCGTTGGTGTGTGTTCGTTTGTTCCTCTCTCTCTCCTGTCTCCTTTGTCTTCAGGTCCTACCTGAAGGAAAGAGACAAAGTTTTCCTCCAGAGCAGAACCATGCAAATTGTATCTGCATGGTGTCACAATGGCACCTGCTCCCTTAGTGTATTCAAGGAGGAGGGCAAAGCCTGCCCTTCCCAGAAGCACCCCTTGGCATTTCCTGACTCCCACTAGTCTCTCTCTGGCACAGTAGAAGCACTGGCCCATCACCAGTCTACAAGAGCCTGGGTGAGGGAACTGTGCCCCTAGCCTCACTTCAGAAGCCTGACCCTCTCCTGCAGTGCAGAAGTCCAGCACTCAGGTGGCCTGTGTACTAGATAGCTCACATATAGCGTGCAAGCGCCTATTATTGGTCTTGTGGAATATACACCTGTCAAGCCCACTTCAGTATCAAAGTCTGCCTCCCCTGTCTGTATAACCACTGAAACACAGAATGTAAGGCCACGGGATGTCCACTTTTAAAACAACCAACAAACCCTAACCTAACCTCCCTACAGCTATCCATCATCTATAAGATCTATCACAAACCATTTTGGGTGCACTAATAACAATTAAGCTGGGTTATGGCAATGCATTATTCCCCAACATCATGGCATAGAGTGGGTTTGCCAATGTCTTTTAGCCATGTGGTACAGCAGCGTGGCTGTTGCTCAGCATGCTAAATATTAGTGGTGTGGAACAGAGTAGGCTGGAATGAAGGAGAGTGGCGTAGAGAAGAGTGGAGTAGAGTGGTGTAGAGTTGAGTGGTGTAGGGTGGCATGGAGTAGAGTGGTGTAGAATGTAGTGGTGTAGCGTGGTGGAGAGTGGAGTGGCCTACTGTAAAGTGACATACAGTACAGTGGAAAAGAGTGGATTAGAGAAGAGTGCCATAGGCTGGAGAGGCATAGAGTAAAGTGGCATAGAGTACAGTGGAGTGGCCTAGAGTGCATTGGAGTAGAGTGGAGTGACTTACAGACCCATTAAGGGACATTGTGCAGAGTGGAGTGGAGTTCAGTGGCATGGTGTGGAGTGGCATAGAGTGATGTAGAGTAGAGTAGTGTTGCGTAAATTCTTATAGAGTGACGTGGATTGGAGTGGCATGGCATAGAATGGAGTGGTGTAGAGTAGAATGGCTTTGAGTAGAGTGGTAAAGAGTAGAGTGGAGTGGCACAGGGTTTGGTAAAGTAGAGTGGCGTAGAGTGGAGTGGCGTAGAGTGGAGCTGCTTAGAGTCAGGTGGCATACAATTGGAGTGGAATAGAATAGAGTGTCATATAGTGGAGCAGAGTAGAATAGGTTGGTATAGAGTAGAGTGACATAGACTGGAGTGGGGTGGAGGAAAGGGTTGTATAGTGGAGTGGTATAGAGTGGAGTGGAATACAGTGGAGTAGTGAAAAGTGGCATAAAGTAGCATGGCGTAAAATAGAGTGGCAAGAGTAGAGTGGTATAGCATGGAGTGGCGCAGAGTAGAATGGTGTAGAGTAGAGTGACATGGAGTCGAGTGGAGTGGCGTACACTGGCATGGAGCTGAGTGGCATAGAGTGGAGTGGAATAGCATGGCATAGAGTGGAGTGGCGTACGGTTGAGTAGTATATAGTAAAGTGGCATACAGTAGAATGGAAAAGTGTAGAGCGGCTTAGAGAAGAGTGCCAAAGACTGGAGATGAGTAGAGTGTAGTTGCGTAGACTAGAGTGGCATAGAGTACAGTGGAGTGGCATACAGTAAAGAGGCATACAGTACAGTGGAACAGAGTAGAGTGGCGTAGAGTAGAGTGGAGAAGAGTGGAGTGGCGTAGGGTGGCGTAGAGTGGAGTGATGTACAGTGGAGTGGCGTACAGTAGAGTAGAATAGAGAAGAGTGGCATAGACTAGAGTGGCATTGATTAGAGTGGCATAGAGAGGAGTGGTATAGAGTGGAGTGTTGTGGTGTGCAGTGCAGTGGCGAGGAGTGGAGTGGAGTGTTTTAGAGTGAAGTGGCGAGGAGTGGAATGGCATAGAGTTGCGTGGAGCAGAGTGGCATTGAGTAGAGTGGCATAGAGTAGAATGGTGTAGAGTGGATTGGCGTAGAGGGGAGTGGCATAGAGTAGAGTGGTTTACAATAGAGTGATGTAGAATAGAGTGGAGTGGCATAGAGCATCATAGAGTGGTGTAAAGTGGAGTGGTATAGAGTGAAGTGGCATAGATTAAAGTGACATCCAATAGAGTAGAGTGGCATGAGTGAGTGAATGAGTAGACACTTATAGAGCGCATGGCTACCAAAGGCCTCCCAGCGCTAAAGACAGAGCCTAAACCGCCAAAACGGAAGAATCAGGAGAACAGCAGAGTCTTCAAACGTTTGCGAAACAAAAGATGGTTGGCCTCGAGCCGAATATGATCTGGTAACTGATTCCAACACTTTGCAGCGATGACAGAAAATAGACGGCCACCGCTCCGAGCTCGGTTGACTCTGGGCACAATGGCAAGGTGTTTTTTTCCAGAGCGAAGGGATCTTTTAGGAAGATACGGGGAAATAATGGAACGGAGAATTGGCGGAGCACTGTCCGACATTCATTTATGGGCGATACACAAGGCCTTAAATTGGATTCTCTCGGCTACTGGCAACCAATGCAAAGAGTTAATATATGGTTTGGCAGATTCCCTATTGTGGGCCTGCATAAGGAGTCGAGCCGCACAGTTTTGAACCGTTTGAAGTTTCTTTATAGTCGAGCAGGGGGAGCCAAGATAGAGCACATTGGCGTAGTCAAGCCTCAAGAGAATCAGCGCTTGTACCAGCAGTTTCCTGGCATTAAAAGGCAGAAGGGGCAAAGTCCTCCTAATCATTTTCAGAATGCCATAGCAGGTACCTGCCACCCTACCCGCCTGTACCTTGAAGTTCAGATTATGGTTCAACCATACTCCGAGACTTTTTATTTGGTCTTTAGGGGGTGGCATGGCCACGAGACATTTAGGCCATAGTGCACGACTCTCCAGGTTGGTAGGCTTGCCTAAAAACATCAGTTCCGTTTTAGCAGCATTCAGCTTTAGGAAAGAAGAATCCATCCATGCTGAGACCTTTTCCAGACAATTGGCCAGAATAGACTTATTGTTGTCTAAAAGATTGAGGGACACAATAAGCTGAGTGTCATCAGCATACGTGACAATCTTAACCCCAAAAGGCTCAACAACCTCAGCCAAAGGGCGCATGTAGACATTAAAAAGTGTGGGGCTCAAGGAGGAGCCTTGAGGTACCCCACACTGCAACGGCATCCATTCAGAGGCGGCATTGTCCTCAAAGACTTGAAACAACCGATCTGCTAGAAAAGACTCAAGCCATTTTAGTAAAGTTCCAGTTACCCCATTCTCTCTGAGTCTTACTATCAGCAATTGGTGATTGACCGTGTCGAAGGCAGCACTAAGATCAAGTAAAATGATAGCAGCGGAGCCTCCGACATCCAGTATCTTCCTCGATTCTTCAATCACCGCTAACAGGGCTGTCTCAGTGCCTTGCTGGGGTCTAAAGCCCATTTGGGAGGGATGAAGGCGTTCATTCTCCTCCAGAAAGGCGGAGAGAACGCAATTAACATATTTTTCGCTTATTTTAGCAATCCCAGGCAGGAGCGAGATCGGGCGATAGTTAGCAAGGACCTCGGGGTCCAGGGTAGGCTTCTTCAAAAGGGCTCTAACCATGGCCCGTTTCCATAGGGAGGGGACAGTCCCAGAGGAGAAAGAGCTGTTAATCAAATCAAGAATAACAGGGGCAACAGAGTCAAATACCTGGTTAAGAATGCTAGGGGGGGCCGCATCACAGGGGAAACCAGATTTCAAACAGTGAAAGTGCATTTTTAAAACTTTCATATCCATAGATGGAATGGATTCAATAGAGGGGTTTAAAAATTGGGGTTGGTCCTCAGTCAGGGGGGGGCTTGCCGAGGCTGAAAGGGGAGGAAAGGCAGTGTAAATATCTTCAATTTTCTTATGGAAAAAGAGGGCCAAATTACTGCAACGTCCAAAGGAATCCGCTGGAGGCAAAGGGGGCTCAGGAGGTTGCAAGAGTGATTTTGTAATTTTAAAAATTTCTCGGGGGGAGTTAGAGGCTAAGGTAATTTTCTTTTCATAGTAAGCAGATTGTGCAGTTCTAATTTCTGCTTTATAAGCCTTAACGGCGACTCTATATTTAATATTCTCAGAGGTGGAGAAATCCTTTCTCCAACTTCTCTCAAGGCGCTTACATACCTGTTTCAGCTCTCTAAGTTTGGGAGAGTACCATGCTGCGCCGTGCCCAACTTTTTTGCTGGACATCCAGTTTTTAGGAATTAAAGTGTCTAATGATAACTTGAGCCATTGTTTGACTTTAAAGTTGTTAGATTCAGGGTCAGGACCAAGCACAGGTCTCATATTATCAAGAGTAGACGCCCAGGCATCCATAGAGAGTTTAGATCAGTTCCGGTTCCAGGATTTTATCCTTTCCCGTGGCTGTCCACCCTCCTGTGGGTTCCAAACAAAGGGAACCACATAATGGTCTGACCAAGGTAGGGGAATGGGTTTTTCCACTGCAAGGCTGTCAATATTAGAGAAAAGCGGGTCAAGGAGGTGACCTTTTTGGTGAGTAGAACCGGACACTTTTTGCTTCAGGGCTAAAGCATCCAAATTGTCAGTTACAGCCTCAGCATCAGGGGAAGATGCCAGGTCAAAATGGATGTTAAGGTCACCTAATAGTGAGAAATTAGAGGAGGAGGTCACTGATTTGGCTATAATTTCTGGAAGCTCCCTACTAAAGTGACCAATAGATCCTGGCGGCCGGTAAATAAGAACGCCAGAGAAGGTGCAAGTAGGGGAAAAGCCGAGAGCAAAAAAACAGCTCTCACAATCAGGGATCAAGCTAGCTGTAATTTGGCAACTAAAATTATCTTTATAGATAATAGTTAGACCCCCGCCTCTGCCTAATTGACGATCTTGTCTCTGAATTAGATATCCCGGGGGCAGGGTTTGAACTACCGCTGGGTCTGCAGTGCTGGAGAGCCAGGTTTCAGTAAGAAACAGGGCATCAAGCTCGTAATCCTCCAGCAGTAGACGAAGTTCAGTAGAATGTTTAGATAGCGAGCGGCAGTTCAAAAGGGCCATTCTAAGAGACCTTTTCACATTTGGGGTGTCATCGACGATGGGCATGCATAGGGTTCTGAGTTTAAAGGAGCAGTGTGAACATTTGTTATAACGGTTATCTGGAATCATGGAGTGCTTACATTTAGGGGGTACAGACTCTCTAAGATGAAGCAATTGATTAGAAGAGTAGGAGAGCTTGTCTCTTAATATGGATCCAGGGGTACTGGCCCCTGGACCCGGTTGGGCGCGGACGGGCGCAGACGGGCTTGCCTTAGGCGCGTCCGCTGCGCGGCCACTTCATCCTCCCCTTAAGAGGAGTGGTGAACGTCGAGGCCGTCGCAGCTGGAGTGCTAACCTACGTTAGTGAAGTCCGCCTAAAGGTCCCCCCGGAGCATTGAACACAGCTCTTTCCCCAAGTTCCCCAAGTTTTGTTCAGTAACAATGAAAACACACAGATACGGCAAAGCAATTAAAAGCGATTTCGGACAGCACAGTAAAATCAATTTTAAAAAACAGTTTTAAAACGGCGGGAATAAAGCAGCAGCCTCTACCTCCTAACTGCGCCGCTAATGCACAGATTAGGCTATGTCTTTGCTGCGCGGCCACTTCATCCGCCCCTTAAGAGGAGTGGTGAACGTCGAGGCCGTCGCAGCTGGAGTGCTAACCTACGTTAGTGAAGACCGCCTAAAGGTCCCCCCGGAGCATTGAACACAGCTCCTTCCCCAAGTTCCCCAAGTTTTGTTCAGTAACAATGAAAACACACAGATACGGCAAAGCAATTAAAAGCGATTTCGGACAGCACAGTAAAATCAATTTTAAAAAACAGTTTTAAAACGGTGGGAATAAAGCAGCAGCCTCTACCTCCTAACTGCGCCGCTAATGCACAGATTAGGCTATGTCTTTGCTGCGCGGCCACTTCATCCGCCCCTTAAGAGGAGTGGTGAACTTCGAGGCCGTCGCAGCTGGAGTGCTAACCTACGTTAGTGAAGACCGCCTAAAGGTCCCCCCGGAGCATTGAACACAGCTCCTTCCCCAAGTTTTGTTCAGTAACAATGAAAACACACAGATACGGCAAAGCAATTAAAAGCGATTTCGGACAGCACAGTAAAATCAATTTTAAAAAACAGTTTTAAAACTGCGGGAATAAAGCAGCAGCCTCTACCTCCTAACTGCGCCGCTAATGCACAGATTAGGCTGTGTCTTTGCATAGAGTAGAGTGCCGCAGAGTAGACTGGCACAGAATGGAGTGGCATAGAGTAGAGTGGCATAGATTAGAGTGGCATATAGTGGCATAGACTGATGTAGAGTAGAGTAGAGTGGCATTCAGTGGAGTTGTGTAGAGTGGAGTGGTGTTCAGTAAAGTGGCATGGAGTAGTACAGTAGCATTGAGCATAGTGACATAGAGTGCAGTAGACCAACAATGTGTAGAGTGGAGTGGCATAAAGTGGAGTGGCTACGATTGGCATAGAGTGGAGTGGCATAGAGGGACGTAGAGTAGTGTGGCATAGAATAGGGTGGCTAGAGTGGTATGTCAAACAGTGGTGTGAAGTAGATTAGGGTAGAGTGGTGTGGAGTACAGTGGCATAGAGAAGAGTGCTCTAGAGTGACATTGTGTGGGGTGGAGCGGTGTAGAGTGGAGGGGTGTAGGGTGAGAGTACAGTGGTATGGAGTACAGTGGCGTGGAGTAGGGTGACATTGAGTAGAGTGGCGCAGAGTAGAGTGGCATGGAGTTAAGTGGCATAGAGTGGAGTGGCGCAGAGTGGCAAAGAGTAGATTGATAAAGAGTGGAGTGGTGTAGCGTGGAGTGGCATAGATTAGAGTGCCGTAAGTCTAGTGTTGAAGTATAAAGTGGAGTGGCGTAAAGTGGAGTGGCATAGAGTAGAGTGACATACAATCAACAGAGTGGCATGGAGTAGAGTGGCACAGAGTAGAGTGGTACAGAGTAGAGTGGCATAGACTGGAGTGGTGAAGAGAAGAGGGGCATAGAGAAGAGTGGCATAGAATGGAGTGGAGTAGAATGGAGTGGCACATAGTGCAGTAGAGTAGAGTAGAGTGGCATAGAGTGGAAGGGAGTGGAGTAGATTAGAGTGGCATACAGTGGAGTGGCGTAGAGTAGAGGGGTGAGAATAGATTGGTATAGGGTGGAGTGGCATAGAGTAGCAATGTGTAGAGTGGCATAGAGTGGCGTGGAGTAGAGTGGTGTAGAATGGAGTGGCGTAGAGTGGCATTGTATGTAGTGGAGTGGTGTAGAGTGGAGTGGAGCAGGGTGGCATAGAGTGGAGTGATGTAGAGTGGAGTAGAGTGGATTGGCGTAGAGTTGAGCGGAAAATAGAAGAGTGAAGTAGAGTGGCAATGTGTAGAGTGGCATAGAGTGGTGTGGAGTAGAGTGGTGTAGAATGGAGTGGCGTAGAGTGGCATTGTATGTAGTGGAGTGGTGTAGAGTGGAGTGGAGCGGAGCAGGGTGGCATAGAGTAGAGTGATGTAGAGTGGAGTAGAGTGGATTGGCGTAGAGTTGAGCGGAAAATAGAAGAGTGAAGTAGAGTGGCGCAGAGCAGAGAAGAATAGACTGGAGTGTCATTGAGTAGAGCGGCATAGAGTGGAGTGGTATATAATGGAGTGGCGAAGAGTGGAGTGGCATAGAGTGGCGTACAGCACAGTGCTGTAGCGTATAATGGTATAGAGTGGAGTGGAATGACGCAGAGCAGAGTGGCACAGAATAGCATGATATAGAATAGAGTGGAGTGGCATACATTAGCTTAAAGTAGTGTAGATTAGAGTTGCGTAGAGTAGAGTGCAGAGAATGGAGCAGCATACAGTGGAGTGGCGTTGAGCCACTACTCTCTGGAGCATGCACGTCAAGTTAAACTTTGAAAACCTGACTGAACTTGACGAATCATGATTCCTGTCAGGAGCTGAGGAGGGACGCTTCCTCACGACATCAAATAACAGTTAAAGTGCACGGCGCGAACCTTGCGCATACGCATTAACAATGAGAGTGTTTCATGAGATGACAGAGACTGCTTCTCTTTTCTGAGATCAGTGTCCACCATCTTGAGTTTGTCTTCATTCACTTTTTGTATATGCCTCAACAGAAACTTTTAATTTCAATTTCCAAGAAAGACACCATTTCTTCCAATAAGGATATTTTATGATGTTTAACCTTTTTGGGAAATTTACACATCTAGCTGTGTTAGTTTTATGACAAATTGTAGCAATCCTGACAACTACTTATTCCGGAGGTAAATTATGTCAACAATGGCTAGGACATTCCACATTGTCTGCTGTGAACAGCATCTTTCTCTCCTATCTGAAGATATAAACTTCAAAATGTTCAAAACTATTAATTTATGCCGCATATAATGAACTTTGGAAATTGTCGCAACTGGAAGCTGCAGTACGTTTATGACAAATTGATCAAGATCATTTAGATAAAGTGCTTGTTATTGTGGACAACAGTATTAATACATTGTCATCTCATATTTACACTTTGGATAATATTGTGTCATCTGTAATTGATATTGTGCAAACTGAAGTATCTACCTTGTATCATGGTCGGAATCAACTTAGATCAGTTATGCAATATGGTTGGACACTGCAAGCACTTGAGAATGGATGCGTCCCCTGGCATTATCTTAATTGTAGTGCATTATTCTTAACATTTAATTTGACACATAAACAACAATCGACGGCTATGAAAGATGCTAGTCACACTATGGTACATATAGAGAAACTTGAACAACTTCCCTTTTCTGTAGCGAAAACTCATTCTGCTGTATGGTTAATACACAGGGTTATCTCGTTGCCCATCTTGATGTTTCAATTTACAGCCTGCATGAATCACTTTCCAATAGGTAGATATGAACCCCTTGGGAGCAGCTACATGCATGAATTATGGTCCCTGCCCTCTACATATCGTTGTCAACGAGCTGATAGAGAAGTTTTTCTTACAGGGGAAGGGTGCGACTTAACTGCCAGTCATTCCCTTGTGTGTCAACAAGTAAAACTCCACTGTGCTTGTAAAGTTTCTTCCCTCATTTTGGCTTGGTATTTAAAAGGAAACCCTGTTTCCGCTATTATTCCCACTCTCACATTACTTGCAAATGGCAGTTATCTCGTTCTCAATAATCAGGACTGTTGCTGTCTGTGGGCGGGAATCCCGTACGTGGTGTCTGTTTCCCAGTTAGTTACTTGTTGCAATAATGTCCTGTGTTCCCCTCCACATGGGCGTGTAGATCGCTCATTATGACCTTCCATTCCAACTTTGAAAACAGATTTCAATAAACTAAGAAGACTCAAAGCGTTCTTGTTTCAACAAAAACTGGCTCTCACTTCAGCATGCGAGACCTTCAAATTACAGGTGGCAAGAACGTCTAGTGAAATACAGTCATTGATAAACACAAATCTGCCACTACATTTTGGGTAATTGATACATCAAATATTTAATGTGTTTGATGCCACAGGCCTGACACACTTTTTTAAACTTGTGGGCTCCGGCCTCGTGACTTAATTTCAAACTATTTTTGGAGTAATCCCAGCTTTTATACATTCTATTTTTTCCAGCGTATTTGGTTGGTTCCCGCTGATGTTCATCTTAATTTGCGGCATCATCGTACTGTTCCTGCTTCTGCAATGGCTGCTCCATTTGTGGTCCTTCCCAGACAGGCATCGCTGCAACTGTACTGTGAGCGAATACTACAACTTTTTGGTGTGGTGTGCTTAGATGCTTTGGATGCCGAATTTTGTCTAACCTTACACTATGCTTACTTCACCTGTGTGCAACCAGTGTTTCATTGCATCTGGTGCCCCTTTCAATCAGCCCTGGGCATCTGCCTGACTACGCAACCTCACGCTGCCCTGGATTTCAAACTGTTGATGGGTGTCCTAGTGACACCATAACCAGGACTGTTCCCTGGGTATGCGACTTGTGTACAACCCTGCGTTGTGGCCAGTGTCCGGAGGTGATCCCTGTGCTGGATCTCAGTTTCATCGAAATCACCACAGGTTGTCCATTAATGGTCTTGTCAACAACTGGGTATGAGGAGCACGTTTATTCTTTTGACTTGCTCAACTGGATAGCTAACATTTCTAGTTTGGAAAGTTCAGATTTCTTATTGGAATCCTTGTCTTTTCACTTGGCATCCTGCATCTTGGGTCCCAGCGATATACTGTAATTGGACACATTTTTTCCAAATATTCTCTTTTTTCTTCTTCTATTTCAAATCTCTTTTCCAATTTGACCAAAATCCTTGAGGGATACACTAACTACAAACTTTTGTGTACGCTCTGGTTCTGCTTATCCTCTGATTTCTTTTGTCATTTTGGTATTCCGTCCTGACCAAGGGGAGGGTGACATATGTCCAGTGCAGGCCCATTGTTGTTTTCCCTATGTTAACATGAGCACGAGCGTGAGCATGTTGCGGACTTCTGTGTGCTTTGCGCACGTTACTATATAAACGTATTTTGCTTTGTGCCACACTGTACTTTCACACAGAACCTGCTGTTGTTTTTGTGTTCTGTTCTTTCTTGGGATTTAATAACCACTAAATGAGGGGACCCCTGAGATAGATGTAGGTAGAGAAGCAGGGGAAAAGAGCCAAAAACTTTACAAAAACATTTCTCTACCTATATAATTTGAAATATGCTGTACGTCATAATTTTACATCACCCGCTTCTCATTGAACCATTGCAACATATAGACATCAATCCAAGTAGTATAATCATAACAGATTTTATTATTTTTTTGCGTTTTTGTATAGACTAATGTTCTTTATACAAAATTACATATAAAAGTGAAAACAAGATTTAAAAAAAGACTTTTCAGATCCCATTGCGTAACTCACACTCAATCACATGCATACATTCTAATACTCAGACATACTCATACAACATCACCAATTATATACATCACAGATATACTACAAAATAGAGCATGGTGCGCAATCAAGTCCACCTCACCGTGAATATCAATGTTTAACAAAAATTGAAATAAATATATTCCACAATCTAGAAATGAGATTGGTATCAATATAGTGTCATAATATTTAACAAAATGGGAAGGGGGAACAAAACACGGGAGGGGCAGGTCTAAAGCGCCGACGCGCGTTTCTGTGGAACCCTTTTCCTTTCCTGGGGTATCACCTTCTTCAGGGCGCAATTTAAGAGGTTTTCAATGTAAACCAAAAGAGCAGAGGGACCTGTCAAAAAAACATATTGGATTTAGTCTGCACACCATAGTTAAGGTCGAACAACAATGCCCCTTGTTATTTTGTTCTGGTCAGGCCTCTGCACCTAGACAAAACACACAAATGCAGCTGTTGTTTGGGAACACATACTTCAGCCATATGGGTATGCACGAATAGGTAACAACACACTTGGAGAGGGATATTTCCAAGCAAGAGATCGTGACAGCAACTGAGATGTAGAACTTTCATCTGTGCATGCTAAGGTACGGGATATGTAGCAAACACCCAGAGATCTTCTGATATATAATCATTTTGCTTCTGTAGAAGGGGAGGGGGTAAGGTTACCCTGTCTTATATAATGACAGCTCCGTTTATGAATTATGGACTACTTACTATGCTGACTGTCTTTGGGCTAGGCATCATCTTACTTATTGTGGCATGTGTACTGCATACTAGAGCACAATAGTTAAAATAAACATTTTGAACTTTTCTCGTGTCTCTGTCAGATCTTTTTGTGGACTAGTACGAGTGTGAGAGCGAAAGGGTGTGTCCTGCAACTGTGATTCCTGAGAGGGTTGGGAGCGTTGTGTTCTGGGGTGTCTAATCACTTGCTCCTCTGTGGGTGAGTAGGAGGGTGGGTGAGACACTATAGCTAGCAGTCCCTGCCTACTAAGGTTCTATCATCCCAAGCATATTTCTGTGACTCTGCAGAATCCTAGCAAAACCCCTACCCTCTCAAAGGGAGTCCCAACCACTGGCAGTGTTAGCGAGGGAGCCTTTGGCTTGCCCCCTGTCTTGCCACTAGCCTGATAGGTTGCACGGGAGCTGCAAAACTTCTTCACTTTAACAGACACATTGGGCAAAGAGGAATGGTTAACCAACCTTTTCCATGTCTGCCCCAGATGACCTGCCAAAGGGATGTCATGGCTTAAAGGCAGGAGGAATTCTCTGTTCTTCTGGGGGAACACCACCCTCCTGGTAGCCCTTTCTTTGAGGTTTCTAGCCTCAATGTAGAGAACTCCCTCCTCCCAGTAGACTTTGTGGAAGCCACTGGCATCACCCTTCTCTTGCCTGGAGGCAGTCTGAATCAGGGCCTCAAGAATGGGACACTCACTCAACGCTGCCGAGTCAGGCAGATTTTGCAGGGGTGGAATCCCTACGGCAGAGGTCAGATCCTCCTCCTCAGGGTTAGATTCCTCCTGCACCCCTGGAGTTCTTTGGGCTGGCTCACCAGGCCCAGTGCTCTTTCTTCTGTCATTGGATGCTTGTCCCATTTTTCTAGGGTCCAAGTGTCCAGCAATTCTCATCTGTGCAGTCTGTGATCTGTTCACAGCACATACCCAATCAGGGAAATCCAACATTCTTGCATTGACAATTCTCTCCACCCCATACCAGTTAGATGCTTCAAGATCCTTTCCCAGTAGGCAGTCTACCGGGAGTACAATACCATCTTAGGGTCTGTCACACCTCCCCATTCCAAACTCACCATTGCCATGGGATGGAGTTTGGCTCTGCTGTTTGCATAGGTTACCTCGTGATACACACCAAGTAAGAGCTGCCCTGGGGAAACCAGTTTCTCTGTGACCATAGTCACACTGGCTCCTGTATCTCTCAGAGCCTCAACCTCAGTTCCATTGATTTTAAGCCTCTGCCTATACCTCTCAATGCTGTGAGGCAAGGTGGCCAGGGTTGCAATTCCCACCCCACAAAAGGACACTAAGTTTGCATCTGTCAACCCCTTCCCCATCTCGGGGACAATCTCCACTCCCACCCTGATACTGAAAATCCCCAGGGACTGCCCACCAGTTTGGGGCTTCTTTGTACAGACGCATCTTCTCGCTTGTGTCCTGACTGATAACAGTCAAAACACTGACCTGCCTTCATAAGGTCAAGGAACTTTCCAGCCTTTGCAGGGTCAAAGGACTTCCCTTGATACCCCTTTGTCTTGAAAGTGGATTGGCTTGGGTCCCTCCCCCCTGTGCAGGTTTTTGTGGATCTTGTGAGGACTCTTTCTGTTTTTGACCTTCTTTCCACTGGGCTCACCTCTGGGGGGGGGCTGTCCTCCCTTCTTCAGAACACCCCCTGGTGCTGATTGGAAACCCTGGTTCTCAACCACTCATCAGCTAGCTCCTCCAGCTCTCTGGGACTAGTCAACTTAGAGTCCACTATGTACTGGTGTAACTTCTCTTGTACACGATTCAGGATGTACTCTTTCAACAACAAATTGTACAGCCCCTCATAAGTACTCACTTGGTTAACACTAATCCAGCCCTCTAGTGTCTTCACTGAGATGTCCACAAAGTCCACCCAGGACTGTGTGTTAACTTTCTATGTGTTCCTAAGCGTAACTGTGTACTACTCTGGGGTCAAACCAGATTTCTTGACTTAACATTGCATCATGTGGGAGTAAGATTTTGCCTCATCACCCTGTAGAGTCAGGAGCCGATCCCTCCCAGCCATCAGGCAAGGCTGGGAGACAGGTGTTGATCCGGGCCCTTGAGAGACCAAGAGGGGCAGCCTAGGCTCTGGCTAAGAACCTAGGCTCAGCTAAGAACCAAATAAGGGGATCCCGAGTACCCTGTCCCTAGTAATCTGGAGGCAGGCTACCACCCTTTCTTGTAATCGGTGCGAACTGAGTGACAGAGGGTACCACTGGTGACCACTTACCCAGCCTCCTGGATCCCTGCTAGTGCTTGAGGAAGCAATTGAGCCTATATCTGGACTTCCAGGACATCCCGGCCATCTGGATGCGCCAATGGAAAGCATGGCGTGCAACCAGATGGCCGAGGGGCACGGAGCTACCAGATAGCTGGGTTAGAAGGACGGCCAGCTGGTCGCACTGTGCCTCAACTAAAGGGCTTTCACTTGTCCTTGGAGGGGACGGGGACTCTGCGGCATGGGTGCTCTGAGCACCAGCAGGGCCTCAAGCACAGGGCTGCAAGGAGGGCCCTGACGGACCTCCGACCCGGGGCCCACAGTAACCTTAACATGTAGGTGAAGTGGGGGAGGCTTCCCCGGGCCCAATAGACCCCCGTCCCGGGGTCTAGGCGGTGCAGAAGGCTGCTGGTCAAAGCCCAGGGAGGAAGATCCCGCCCTGAGGCCGTCTGGGTCATCGGTCGAAACAGAAGCTAGGCCACTTATCAGTACTACCAAACTACGTTGTGTGTTTTAAAAAAGATTTTATCAATTTTAAGCTTCTTGCCTAGGGGGGAACTGAATTATAGAATAGAACTCATCGCAGGGAATGTTCTTTTGAATTTGATACTGCCTGTTGTTATTGTTGCTGCTCAGGGGTAAACAGCACTAATTGCTTTGCGGGGAAAGTTACCTTGAACTTGGTTGGAGTCTGGGTCTTTTCCAGGGTTCCTGTAGGTATCTTAACCCAGTTGGGATTTCTCTGGTTCGCACGCTTGCACTTTAATCCTCCCCTTCCGGGCGGAGGAAGTTCCGTTGGGGCAGGCATTTTCACACTTCTGCGGTCTAGTGGTTGCCAGGCACCAGTATTTAATGTGCCTGCCACCGCGGGCGTGCAGCGGTTGAAGCAGAAGCTAATCTGCTTATCAGTACTACCGAACTACGTTTTGTGTATAAAAAAAGATTTTATCAATTTTAAGCTTCTTGCCTAGGGGGAATTGAATTATAGAATAGAACTCATTACGGGGAATGTTCTTTTGAATTTGATATTGCCTGTTGTTATTGTTGCTGCTCGGGGGGGAAACAGCACTAATTGCTTCGCGGGAAAAGTTACCTTGAACTTGGTTGGAGTCTGGGTCTTTTCGCGGGTTCCTTTGGGCATCTTAACCTGGTTGGGATCTTTCTGGTTCGCACGCTTGCACTTAATCCTCCCCTTCCGGGCGAGGAAGTTCCAGTTGGGGCAGGCATTTTGGCGCTGCTGCCGTCTAGTGGTTGACAGGCACCAGTATTTAATGTGCCTGTCTGCGCCCGTCTGCATCCGGAACGCGGCCAGCGCCAGCCATGATGCCCGTTTAATTCCAGGGACTGCTATGTCAGCAACCTTTTTAAAATCTCTTAATACTGGGCATAGTATGTGTCTGCTACCAAATAAGATTCGAGGCCCCTTAACCTGTATTAATTGTAAAATGGTATTGATGTGTGCTGACATGAGTACAGCTCCCGCTATGAGCCTACCCATTGGCACTGTGGTAAAGGCAGGACTTATTAATGCTCATTCTATTTGTAAGCATGCTCAAGATAGTCACAAAGTGATCATTGAAATACAGTTAGAATTTTTGTTTATCACAGAGCCATAGCTTATGGAATGGTGCAATCCGGATATTGCACTAGCCCTCCCACCCAAATATACCATTTGTAGACAGGATAGAATTGGGACTAGGGGAGGAGGGCTAACAATCATCTACCGGAATTGTTACCACTACACACACTTTGATCTCTCCACGCTGATAGGAGCGGAAAGCCTGGGTTTTTGCTTTCAGCTCAATGAGTCTACCTCCTTCACAGAAGGTCTGATATATCATCCCCCGGACCTCTACCAAGAGTTTCTGGATACCTTACGTGACACATTAGGACATTTTGTAACACGTTATTCAAATTTTACGCTACTAGGTGATTTTAATCTTCATCTGGAATGTCGGAATGAGCCAGGAGTGGCAAACTTTCTCGACATATTAAAAACCGTAGGACTTTACCAGCTGGTTGCATCCCAAACTCATCAGGCAGGCCATATTCCTGATGGGGTCTGCTTCAACTTTCGTTCCTTAAGAGTCTACCCTCCAACCCCCCCAAGTGTGGTCGGACCATTGGTTAATCTTGTTCAATATCAATTGCAGTCTGAATAACAAGCCCTCTCATTTCACTAACCCAAGCCCATTACCTCGTCGCAAGTGGGCTAAGATGATAGCCCACTAGCGACGAGAAAGTATCTATACCTACCACATCTGGAAACACAGCAGACGACTTCCAACGCTTTGATGCATGGATTGCCTCCATTAGTAATGAATTAGCGCCATTAGGCTCCATGGTAATCGCCGTACTTAGCTGAGCTTCATCTCCAATGCAAGCACATAGAACGGAAATGGAAAAGAGGTTATGACCCAGAAGAGCGAATCAGGTTTAAACTAGCCAGGAAATTTTATACCACTTACAAATTAAGGGGGATATGTACAAGGAAGTGGAGGAGAGAGGCGTTAGCCTTCCTGGTTTAACGCTCTCTCTCCGCCACTTCTGAAACGCAAGGCTGCACCATATTTACAATAATGTGGTGCAGCCTTGCGTTTCCCCCTGCGATGGCGCTAAGTTTAGCAACTTAGCGCCAACGCAGCGTGCAGGGGAGGATTGTTTATGTGTAGGAAGGTGTCCCTTCCTGCACATAAGCAATCCTAAAATGCCATTCTGTCACTGTCATGTATGCTGCTTCATGCAGCACACATGAAAGTCACAAAATGGCATTTTTTTAAAGGATTGTTTATGTACAGAAACAGACACCTTCCTGTACATAAACAATCAATGGCATTTTGCTTTTTCCATGTGTGCTGCACAAGGCAGCACGCATGGAAAAAGCAAAAACGAGAAGAAATAATGCATTTCTCCTCATTTTGCCAACTTAAGGCCAGGTTTTACCTGGTCTTAATTTTGGCGCTGCCTCCTATGTACGCCACCCTTGTACATAGGGGGCAGCGTCAAAATGAATGGGTGTTGTGGTGAAATGCCCACCGCAACACCCACTGCCCACCCCTTTCACGCTAACCATAGCATGAAAGGGGGCCTTATTTACATGGCAGCGTTAAGCCACGTTAAGTGGCTTAACGCTACCTTGTAAATAAGGAGCAGCCCCTATCGCTACCACAACGTCGATATAAGTGACGTTGTGGTGGCGATAGGGGCTTGTACATACGCCCCTAAGTCTGCAAAGAAGGAGTATTTCTCAAAAATAATATCAGAGGTCAAACAGAATTCCAAAAAGATCTTTTCAATTGTAAGGTCCTTTACCAACCCAAAAACTTTAGTTAAGGACATTCTCCCCTCACAGACCTTATGTGATCAGATTTCCGTCTTTTTCGAAGAAAAGATTCATAATATTTAAAAAGAATTCAGCACGTCATCTACACCTCCACTGGATCTGGAATTAGATCCTTTTTACACAGGGCTGTCATTTCAGGCCTTCGACAGAATCTCCTTGGACCAGTCTCATCAAGCTACCCTCTCGTGTAAATCGGGTCTCCATTGGATGCCTGTGCTCCGGCAGTGCTTCATAAAATTGCGGAGATTGCAAATCCAGTTATCAATAACATTATTCATTTTTTGCTAGCCACAGCAACTGTTCCTCAGGAATGGAAGCTGGCAGTGGTTAAACCACTCCAGAAAAAACAGGTGGCAATCCTTCCACATGTTCTAATCTCCTTCCTATTTCACTTCTGCCTACCCTTGGCAACATTACAGAAAAGTTTGTCAATAGGCAGTTATCTGCTTTGTTAGAAGAGGCCAGCATTCTTCGTCCCAACTAATCAGGATTTAGACCTAGCTATTCAACACAATCTTCCCTACTAGAGGTGGTAGATACGTTGAAGCTTACACTAGACAGTGGAAAGAATGCAGTACTGATCCTATTGGATCTGTGTGCTGCATTCAATACGATTTGCCACAATATTCTCCTATCTCGAATGAAAAATTGCAGTATAGCACATACGGTCCTGGCTTGGATCCAGTCTTTTCTACATAATGGTTGCCTTAGGTCCCTTCCTTTCTAAAGAATGCCTTATTCCGACAGGTGTACCACAGGGCTATTCCGTTAGCCTTCTTTAGTTAAACATCTATATGGCCCCACTAATGTCAAATCAAAACTACATCCTATGCAGATGATACCCAGCTGATATTAGTCTTGGATAAGGACTCAAATGAATCTGAACTAAATTTAAACAAATGCTTATCAGATGTCATTTGCTGGATGTTTTTCAACTGCCTTAAATGCACTACTCACAAGACTGAGATAATGCTAATAGGCAAAGATAACCAGTTCGACCTAGTCAAATGGTGGCCTGAAGATATTCCAGCCCCACCCGATACAGTGAACATAGTTAAGAATCTGGGAGTCAAATTTGACGGCACTCTTTCTTTCCGGCCACAAGCCTTGGCAGTGGCAGCGATGTGTTTTAATCTAACCAAATCATTAAAAAATAAATGTTATCTCATCCCCATTGCTGCAAGGAAAATAGTGGCAGTAGCCCTGATCCTATCTGGACTGGATTATTGCAACAGCCTATATGCCGGGGCAAACAAGCAGATCTTAGAAAGTTACAGATGGTCCAAAATGCGGCTGCTCGACTAGTCTTGAAATTACCGGCGCGCCCTTCAGCTGGGACAGTCTGAAAACCCTGCACTGGTTGCCGATCCACAAGAGAATTTAATTTAAGCTTCTTGTAATCACCTAAGAGCTTTTAGGAAAATAGGACCCTCATACTTGATTGCTAGATTTACACCCTATGTTACTGTTAGAACACTCAGATCCTCCTCAGCTAATTGTTTAAACCTCCCCCATTTAAACTCAAATCTAGAGGTGGCAAGTCCGTGGCCAGTCTAGGTACAAGAGCATGGAACATCTTGCCTACACAACTAAGACTCTTGAAGTCAGAGACGCTCATCAGGAAAGCACTTAAGACTTGGATCTTTACCGCTCCAGACTCCCTCTGTCGCTCTTTGGTGTAATCTATAACGGTCTGAATGTTCTGCTCACACCCGCATAGCGCCAAGATGCTCCTGCCAGAGTGACTTTCCGCTTAATAAATGCACAAATCAAATCAGAGCTCCTGGACCCGGGCACGCAGGGGAGGCCTCCCCGGTCCCCTGGCACCCCATCCCAGGTGCTGGGACGCAGGAAAGGTTCCAGGACAGGGAGCCCTAACCCAGGGCCCACTGGGGCCCCGGTCAGAACTTATGAAACCAGCCAAGCCAGGGAAGCCTTCTGGGCCCGATGGAACCCCGTCCTGGGGTCTTGACAGTGCGGCAGGCCGGAGGACGAAGCCAAGTGTGGGAGGGCCCACCTCGAGGCTCGCCGAGGCCGTGGGGCCTGGTTGGAGCTCCTAGACCCAGGCACACAGGGGAGGCCTCCACGGGACCCCATCCCGGGTGCTTGGACACACGGCGGGCTGCAGGACAGGGCCCAGAACAGGGGGCCCTCACCTGAGGGCCTGGCGGGCCCCAGTTGGAGCTCCTGGACACAGGCGCTCATGGGAGGCCTCCAGAGACCCGCAGGACCCCATACTGGGTGCTCAGACAGGTGGTGGTCGCAGTACGGGGACCCCCATCCCAGACAAGGGGAAGCCTCCCTGGGAGCGATGGTCCCTCACCCAGGCCCTTGGCAGTGCAACAGGCCGGAAGACAGAGCCCAGGGTGGGAGGCACCCGGGCCCGATCGGAGCCCCTGGACCGGGGCTTGCAGGGGAGTACTGCCCGGGACCCCATCCCGGGTGCTTGGACATGCAGTAGACCACAGGACAGGGCCCAGGCCTGTGGGACCCCATCCAGGGCACTGTGCCACACGGCGGGCCGGAGGATGGAGCCCAGGATGAGGGGGCCCTGGAGGTGGGCCATCTGGTCGCTGGCTGAGAACCGCCTGAACTTGAGGGGGTCTGAGGTACCCTGTCCCTAGTAATCCAGAGGTAGAATAGCCCCCTTTCTTGTAATCTGTGCGTACCGAGTGACAGAGGGTACCAAAGGCGCAGACGCACCCAGCCTCCTGGAGCCCTGGCTGGGCTCAAGGAAGAAAATGAGCACTCATCGGGCCATCTGGTCACCCCATTGGAAAGTATGGCATGCAACCAGATAGCCAGGCTCAGGGGACCCTGCCACCCGGGTGCTTGGAGCCCCAGCTGGGCCTCAGGCACAGGACTGCGAGAGGGATGCTGATGGAGCTGCGAGCCAGGGCCTACGGGCAAAGCGGGGGGCTAGATGGCCTGGGACCCAGGACAAAGGCAAGGACCAAGGTCCCAAGAACCAAGCACCAGGACCCAGGCCCCACGACCCAGGCCCTGGGACCCAGGCTCCTGGACCCAGACACCAGGGGCCATGACCCAGGCCCCAGTACCCAGTCCCCAGGCACCAGGACTTAGGACCCAGGACCCAGGATCCAGTCCCCAGGACCCCCGTCCTGGGCCCTTGGCAGAGCAGCAATCCGGAGGACGTAGCCCAGCACGGGTCACCTGTGCCGGGGCCTGGGGGGCCAGGTCAAAGCTCCTGGACTCAGCCATTCAGGGGAAGCCTCCCTGGGCCCGGACAATCTGTAATAGCGATGGTTCTACCATTTTTGTTCCCTCAGATTTTGGACCCTTGTGCAGCCAGCACCTAGGGAAACCTAGTCAACCTAGGGCTATACAGGGTGGGCTGACTTGTGTGGCTCTCACCACGTTTTATTACCCAGATTCCCTTGAAAACCTCAAACTTTGACTATAAAAATACATTTTCCTCAAATTTCTGTGATGGAAACTTCTGGAATCTGCAGGGAGCCACAAACTTCCTTCCACCCAGCATTCCCCCAAGTCTCCCAATACAACTGGTACCTCACTTGTGTGGGTAGACCTAGTGCCCACAACAGGAAATGGCTCAAAACGAAACATGGACACAGCTAATTTTTCCACCAAAAAAAGACCCTTTTTTTCCAATGAGCCGATTGGCTCATTTCACTTTCAATGTAATGACGTCAGCGCACCATGGGCACCGATTGCCATTACACTAAAATAATAAATAAATAAATGCCTCGGGCGGCAGGGGAAGCTCTTCCCCTGCTCCCGAGGCTGAAAAAGAAAAGAAAAGAAATCCCTCTGCTGGAAACAGCAGAGGCATTTCCTGGACGTGTGCAGAGAACGTAATGGTTACGTCCTCCACACACAGCCACCGTGAGGATGGAACCACTACATCCTTAGCAGATAAATGGTCAATGTGGGTCAAACTGCTACACCAGTTGCTTAGCATAAGCATAGGTCACACTGCGTGCCTTGGGAGATGAGTAGGTATTTGTAGTCTAAACACCTCAGACCTCCTCAGGGAACATATTCATATTTTGTCACTGTCTTAGTCTGTATAGATGTTTGATGGGATAACTTCAGCAATATATCTTTTATGCCTCTACAGTCATAAAGCATTTATTCGTAGGAATGTTAAGGCTGTCAAATACAAGATATTACAGAGCTGCACACTGTGGGGCCAATTACGGTGTCGGTCGGAAAGCCTCTGACTGCTTGTCAAAAGCTTTCCAACCGTGGTCAGAGGCTTTCCGACCGTCACAGTCGGTTTGCGGTCCGATCGCCCCATTACGATGACGGCGGTTGGAACATAAAACGGCTGGTAATTCCGACTCGGTTCCAACCGTCTTTCGGAGTCTTCCAGCCGGTTGGAACCACGCTGTAATCCCCTATGGACGGCATTTCCACCGTCGGGATTATGTCGGTTTCCCACAGCCTTTTTGTGACGGCCTTTCCAACACAGAAAGGCTGTCGGAAAGCAACTTTGGGGGCGTAGGGGCCCCCTTGCCTCCGCAGTCTACAGTTGGTGGTCGAGGGAGTACCTAGGGTACCCCCCTGTAAAACCCTGCTCTGTGAGGCAGGCACAATGGGGTGCCTGCCACAGGATGCAAGGTTTTACACACACACCCATTTCTCTAATGGAGTCTGTATTACGGCCGTGACACAAGCTCCCATAGAGAAAAGTTAATATGTGACCAAACAGTGTTCAGTCGCATCGCAATCAGGCAGTCGGAACTGCCGACCTGATGTCGGTCGGTCCCGAGTCTGAGGAGGTGTCGATCCGAGGCAACTCCGACCAACATCATAATAAGCCCCTGTATGTAAATCTGCAAACAATGTGGATTGCTGGGTCTTTTTCAAGAGTCCTTTCCAGACTGCTCTCCATACACAACCTTTATGTAAAGTGATGCTTCTCACATTAAGCTTGTCCTGAGGTTAAGGTGACTCCATGTCATCCAGGATGTGATACTCCAGTCTTGAATTCCATTTAATACACTAATCCATTCTGAGAGTTGTAGACCTGGTTCACTTCAGTTGCTCCATTTGAACTAATAAACCTGAAAATTATGGTTTTAGTCAAAAAGTTCAAAATTGGAGCATTGTTTCCCTAGTGACATGAAGCCACCTGGTACGTTTTTGTAAACTAGACATAAAAGGCTCACACTCTATCCTGACAATTCATTCTCTTAAAGGCTTGGCATATCACCTTCCTATATAAACACCATGGATCCATTAATTTGCATGCCACCTGAGACCCTGTAGGTTACTAACCCATTTATTCACTAACAAAGAAAACCACATGTATCACCAAGTCATTCTTACTGTGCCTATCAAGTGTATCTACTACCAAAGTAAAAATTTTAAAGATTTAAAATAAATGTACGTCAAAGCACGTCCATCTTATTCTCGTGCTTTAATATCCATGAGCACTCTGGTAATGTGACCTAGCATCAAGAGCTGCAGTCATAGGTGTTCATTGACTTGTGAGAGCACATAGAGATGAATTGATTTGTTCGATGCAGTGCACTGTATAAATGTTATATGTTCATCTTTTCATCAGCGCCTGGATACCTTCGTGGGGGATTAGTCGCACTTTACAAATCCGAGTTGATTGATTGATCCAGGCTAGCTTTACAAAATTTAAAGAATCAGTAGTGACACCACGTTATTGTACATAATATTCACAACATTTCAGTATTCCTTAGAACAAAGCACAATAAACAAACAGTAATATAAGTATTTATTAGCTTGGTTTTCATAGTTATGTATGTTTATATTTCTGCAGCTGCTAGTTCTTGAAATATCTCAGTCAATGCATCATTCACCATATGGCCTACTGCATTTTCAAGGCTGAAATAAAACACTGATCACCACTATTTGGAAAGTACATAAAGATCAATGTACATTTACATTTTAATTTGGTGGCACATGGGAGCAGCATACACTAAGTTATGATAGTAACAGTAGAGCACACTATAATATTGATGTAACTAAGACTATAAGTTAACAAGCTTGTGACAGCAATGAGTGAACAAGCCCACCCTTTGTTTTCTCACCTAGAGTGATTTACTCAACTAAGAGACTAGCAATCGCATAGAGAGTATAATGAGAGTATCATAGTATCAGAGTCTTTCAATAGTATGGTCTTGCCTATAGAGGCTCAGAATAAAGTAGAGAACAGAGTACTAGTGCTGCAGCCTAAAATGGGACCACTGTACCTTCTTGGTGTTGCAGTAAGGTACTGTGTGAAAAATGTATTCAGTTATAATAATTGTATATTGAAACAAAGCTACAATTTGCTATGTTCTAAATAGTTAGGTTCATTACAACATGTGCGTGATATCAGGAGTCCATACTATTTGGTCACAAGAGAGTTTCAGGATGCAGTCTGCAGTAATTAATTATTGTGATTTCAAATTGTGGTTTGCACAGATACATTTCTGGTCCTGTTTTAGGTCTCTATTACAGACAGAGTTAGCCTCCTGGCAATAGTTCATGTCATCACACAACACAAAACCTACATGTATTGATACATGTGGATACAGAAAGGGACAGCCACTTTTGGCAATTGGCTACTGTGATTCAGCTTGCCTTAGGCACTGGCTTTAGGAGTTGTCCGCTTACTCTCCCCTAGCTCCTGCGCTCTCTCTAATTGTGACCCCTTCCAGCCATTCCACTCGCCCATTTCTCCCCAGGGCGTATCCTTCCCTGTCCTCAATTCCTGCTGTTTTTTTTTTTTTATCGAGGGCCCAGTTGCTTATACTGTGCTACTAGGCTGTCCTTTGCAGTTTTCATGTTCTCAAGGCACTTTTAAAAAAATGTTTACTTTAGTGTTCTATCGTGGTCAATCCTTTTGGAATGGTAAGGAAAAATGGTTGCAGTGTGTCACAATGCATGTGTCGCTATGCATAACTGCATCACATACATTTGCAGGAGCAGTGACATACAAGACATGCACGCATGTGGTACACACTTGAAATGGTTTCTCTTACCATTCCAAAATGGCCACCCTGTGGCCCATGAAGGTGCATACGTGGGCACGTCACTTCATGGTTACATTTTATTTATTTTTATTTTATTTATTTGAGGAGTTTTATATAGCACGGACATGACCCGTCAGGGTATCAGAGCGCTGTACAAATACAAGTAGTACTAGCAGACAAGTTGTAGATACAGGTCGAGATGCAATAAGGAATAAGCAAGCAGCAATACAATGCCCACAGGAATAATAGTAAAGATGAAGGGCTTTCGGGCTTCTACTGGCGGAATTTATTCATTATAAGCATTTTTACATCTTTTTTGAAGGAGGTAGTTGCGGGGCTTGACCAGATTTCAGGAGGCAGTGCATTCCATATTCTTGGGGCTAGACCGGAGAAGGAGCGGTTGTATGTTTTCTTTTTGTTGAACGTCTGCGGTTTCAAGAGTAGGGAATTGGTGCTTCTCAAGGTACTACTACCACCAACCAGAGTACATTTGCCAGGTAGACAGGAGTATTATGGTGAAGGGCCTTGTGTGTCATGCAGGCTATCTTCAACTCGAACCTTGCTTCAAAAGGGAGTCATTTAAGATGTATTAGGTTTGGAGAAATGTGGTCGAATCTTTTAGCTCCAGTGCTGAGCCTAGCAGGTGAGATCAGTGTGGTCCTTAGCAGCGCCAGGCTAAAATTTGGTAGGCCTGCAAGAGTCGCACTCCCATTATCTAGACAGGAGATAACTCCTAATTGACCTTGCCAGGTAGGTCGCTCCCCCACCACACAGCTCCGCCTGTGCTGTCCGCCCGCTGCTGCTGCTGGTATACTCGTCCCTCCGCGTGTGGCCTCGGTGCCCGTGTTTTCCTCTGTTTTCCCTCGCTGCCCCCACCTCCCCTGTGTCCATTTTGCTTTCTGTGCCCTCGCTGCCCCACTGCATTGTGCCCGTGTTTTCCTCTGTTTTCCCTCGCTGCCCCCTCCTCCCTTGTGTCCATTTTGCCTTCTGTGCCCTCGCTGCCCCACTGCATTGTGCCCGTGTTTTCCTCTGTTTTCCCTCGCTGCCCCCTCCTCCCTTGTGTCCATTTTGCCTTCTGTGCCCTCGCTGCCCCACTGCATTGTGCCCGTGTTTTCCTCTGTTTTCCCTCGCTGCCCCCTCCTCCCTTGTGTCCATTTTGCCTTCTGTGCCCTCGCTGCCCCACTGCATTGTGCCCGTGTTTTCCTCTGTTTTCCCTCGCTGCCCCCTCCTCCCTTGTGTCCATTTTGCCTTCTGTGCCCCTCGCTGCCTGTCTCCATTCCCGCCGCTGCGTCCCCTGCGGCCCCGCCCCCCTGACTGCCCATTCGCTGCCCCTGCCTCCCAGCTGCTCCTCCCTCCCACCTCCCCATATATGGCGGCCGCTGCGCGGTGAGGAGAGCGACCCTTGACCTTGCCAGGTAGGTCGCTCCCCCACCACACAGCTCCGCCTGTGCTGTCCGCCCGCTGCTGCTGCTGGTAAGCTCGCCCCTCCGCTTGTGGCCTCGGTGCCCGTGTTTTCCTCTGTTTTCCCTCGCTGCCCCCACCTCCCCTGTGTCCATTTTGCTTTCTGTGCCCTCGCTGCCCCACTGCATTGTGCCCGTGTTTTCCTCTGTTTTCCCTCGCTGCCCCCTCCTCCCTTGTGTCCATTTTGCCTTCTGTGCCCTCGCTGCCCCACTGCATTGTGCCTGTGTTTTCCTCTGTTTTCCCTCGCTGCCCCCTCCTCCCTTGTGTCCATTTTGCCTTCTGTGCCCTCGCTGCCCCACTGCATTGTGCCCGTGTTTTCCTCTGTTTTCCCTCGCTGCCCCCTCCTCCCTTGTGTCCATTTTGCCTTCTGTGCCCTCGCTGCCCCACTGCATTGTGCCCGTGTTTTCCTCTGTTTTCCCTCGCTGCCCCCTCCTCCCTTGTGTCCATTTTGCCTTCTGTGCCCCTCGCTGCCTCTCTCCATTCCCGCCGCTGCGTCCCCTGCGGCCCCGCCCCCCTGACTGCCCATTCGCTGCCCCTGCCTCCCAGCTGCTCCTTCCTCCCACCTCCCCATATATGGCGGCCGCTGCGCGGTGAGGAGAGCGACCCTTGACCTTGCCAGGTAGGTCGCTCCCCCACCACACAGCTCCGCCTGTGCTGTCCGCCCGCTGCTGCTGCTGGTAAGCTCGCCCCTCCGCTTGTGGCCTCGGTGCCCGTGTTTTCCTCTGTTTTCCCTCGCTGCCCCCACCTCCCCTGTGTCCATTTTGCTTTCTGTGCCCTCGCTGCCCCACTGCATTGTGCCCGTGTTTTCCTCTGTTTTCCCTCGCTGCCCCCTCCTCCCTTGTGTCCATTTTGCCTTCTGTGCCCTCGCTGCCCCACTGCATTGTGCCCGTGTTTTCCTCTGTTTTCCCTCGCTGCCCCCTCCTCCCTTGTGTCCATTTTGCCTTCTGTGCCCTCGCTGCCCCACTGCATTGTGCCCGTGTTTTCCTCTGTTTTCCCTCGCTGCCCCCTCCTCCCTTGTGTCCATTTTGCCTTCTGTGCCCCTCGCTGCCTCTCTCCATTCCCGCCGCTGCGTCCCCTGCGGCCCCGCCCCCCTGACTGCCCATTCGCTGCCCCTGCCTCCCAGCTGCTCCTCCCTCCCACCTCCCCATATATGGCGGCCGCGCCGCTGGCGCGCCGAAGGCGCGCCTAAGGCAAGCCCGTCTGCGCCCGTCCGCGACTGGACCGCGCCCAGCGCCAGAACCCCTGGGCCGCGCGCCCCCCGCTCCAGCCTCGAGAACCGACGCCGATACGATGCCACCACACTCCATGCTCTCAACCCCGGACGGACGCACAACTGCTTCAAGGCCGCCCCGAAACGCACCCATGGTCCCTTCACCTGCCGGAACTGCAGCTACACCAGCCTCAGAGCCACCGAGGCGCCCGCCAAGAAGGACCTCAACCACCTCCGGTGCATCCTACTGAACACCCGCTCCGCACGCAAACACGCCGTCGAGCTCTGGGACCTGCTCGACACATCATCACCAGACGTCGCCTTCCTGACTGAGACCTGGATGAACGACTCCTCCGCCCCCGACATCGCCATAGCCATCCCAGACGGCTATAAGATCACCCGCAGAGACCGCATCAATGCAGTAGGAGGAGGAATCGCCATCGTCCACAAGAACACCATCAGGGTCTCGACCAGCACCGACGACACTCTCAGCTCCGCTGAACACATGCACTTCCAGATCCACACGGACCCCAACACCACCCTTAGAGGCACCCTTGTCTACAGACCCCCTGGGCCCCGACCCCAGTTCAGCGACTCCATCGCCGACTTCATCAGCACGCACGCCCTGACCTCTACCGACTACATCCTCCTCGGAGACCTGAACTTTCACCTGGAGAACAACAACGACAGCAACTCCACCACCCTGATCGACAGCCTCGCCAACCTCGGTCTGAGCCAGCTCGTCACAACACCGACCCATTCCGCCGGCCACACGCTTTACCCCATCTTCTCCTCAAGCTCCCACGTCTCCTTCAGCCACACCACGGAACTCCTCTGGACCGACCACCGCTGCATCCATTTCACCTTCCAGAAACCCACCACACACCACCGCACCCAACAGATCCCACGCCGCTGCTGGAGCAAAGTCACCGAAGACCAACTTCGGGCAACCCTCGCTCTCAGCCCTCCCTCCGACCCATCCAACACCGACGACGCTGCCTGCAACCTCAGACGATGGATGGACGACTGTGCCAACACCCTCGCCCCGCTGAAAAAGCTCACCTACAGTGACACCACCAAAAGAGCCAGCTGGTTCACCTCGGAACTCCTAGCTTCCAAGCGTACCTGCCGGAAACTAGAGAAGAAATGGCACAGTGATAAGACACCGGACAGCCACACAGCCCACAAAGACGCCATCCGTAACCACCACCACCTCATCAGGTCCGCCAAGAGAATCTCCTTCAAAGACCACCTCGACAACAACGCACACAACAGCAAGGAGCTTTTCAACATAGTGAAGGAACTCTCCAACCCCAGCTCCAACACCAACGACATCCCGCCGTCGCAACCCCTGTGCGATTCCCTCGCCACCTTCTTTCACCGCAAGATCGCCGACATCCACGACAGCTTCAACACCCAGACAGCCCCAACTAAGATCGATGCACCAGACCCGCCGCACACCATCGACCACGACCCCCTGCCAGCCTGGGCCAGCGTGAACATCGAGGACACCATCAAGACCATGAGCACAATACACTCCGGCTCCCCGTCAGACCCTTTCCCGCACCACATCTTCAACAAAGCCAGCAGCTCCATCGCACCCCACCTGTGCAACGTCATCAATCTCTCCTTCAAGACCGCGACCTTCCCAGAGAGCTGGAAACACGCAGAGATCAACGCCCTACTCAAAAAACCCAAGGCGGACCCGAGAGACCTCAAGAACTTCCGGCCCATCTCCCTGCTTCCGTTCCCAGCCAAGGTCATCGAGAAGATCGTCAACAAACAGCTAACCCAATACCTCGAAGAAAACAGCATCCTGGACCCATCCCAATCGGGGTTCCGCAGCAACCACAGCACTGAGACTGCCCTCATCGCCACCACCGACGACATCAGGATCCTGCTGGACAATGGTGAGACCGCAGCCCTCATCCTGCTGGACCTCTCCGCCGCCTTCGACACTGTCTGCCACCGCACTCTATGCACACGCCTCCACAACGCAGGGATCCGAGACAAGGCCCTGGAATGGGCCACCTCCTTCCTCGCCGGCAGAACCCAGAGAGTCCGCCTCCCACCATTCCGATCCGAAGCCTCCGAGATCATCTGCGGCGTACCCCAGGGATCGTCCCTCAGCCCAACACTGTTCAACATCTACATGACCCCGCTCGCACGCATCGCTAGACAACACGACCTCAACATAATCTCCTACGCCGACGACACTCAACTGATCCTCTCCCTCACCAAGGACCCCCTCGCCGCCAAATCCAACCTCCATGAAGGAATGAAGGCTGTCGCCGATTGGATGAAGATCAGCTGACTAAAACTGAACACGAAGAAGACAGAGGTCCTCATACTCGGCTCCAACCCCTCAGCCTGGGACGACTCCTGGTGGCCAACGACGCTGGGAGCAGCCCCGACACCCACCGACCACGCACGCAACCTGGGAGTCATCCTCGACTCAACGCTCTCCATGGACAAGCAAGTCAACGCAGTCTCATCCTCCTGCTTCAACACCCTCCGCATGCTTCGCAAGATCTACAGGTGGATCCCGACAGACACAAGAAGAACAGTCACCCAGGCCCTCGTCAGTAGCAGACTTGACTATGGGAACGCCCTCTACGCGGGAGCCCCGGCCAAGCTCATCAAGCGGCTGCAATGCATACAAAACGCCTCCGCACGCCTGATCCTCGATGTACCACGCCACAGCCACATCACCCCCACCTGAGGAACCTGCACTGGCTCCCCGTCGACAGGAGAATCTCCTTCAAACTCCTCATCCACGCACACAAGGCACTCCACAAGACTGGCCCAGCCTACCTCAACAGACGACTCCTCTTCTACGTCCCCAACCGCCAACTCCGCTCCGCCGACCTCTCCCTCGCCACCGTCCCTCGCATTCGAAGAACTACCACCGGTGGCAGATCCTTCTCCCACCTCGCCGCCAAGACCTGGAACACCCTTCCACTAAGCCTACGACAGACCCAAGACCTGCTGACCTTCAGGAGGCTACTCAAGACCTGGTTGTTCGACCAGTAGCAGCACCCCCCCTTTTTCTTTTTTTCCCTAGCGCCTTGAGACCCTCACGGGTAAGTAGTGCGCTTTACAAATTCTGTGATTGATTGATTGACTAATTAAAAGTCAACCGAGAGCAAAACATTTTTGAATTTCCTTAGTGTGTTAAGTTAGACATTGGCTAACCTAGTGGTTCCACTGATATAAGCTTCCATATTCAAGTGTTTGTCCAACGTTATACCTAGTGACCTAATGGAGTCAATAACAACGGGGTGCAGATTAGAGCTGTAAGTTGTTTGAGCCATTCTTCTGTGACGGAAGAGTGAGTGTGGGGGGCAATCAAGAGGAATTCTGTTTTTAGTAAAAGATGATTGCCTGTTAACCATTGTTGGTTTTTCAGTAGGGTGCAGTTGAGTGTTTTGATACTTTCGGATATAGAGATTTTCAGGTACAACTTTGTGTCATCAGCTTACATGTGGTAATCATTGTTTGATTGCTTCAGAATTTCGGTAATAGGGTCCATGAACAAGTTGAATCACTTGGGTGTGATTGTGGATGTTTGGGGCCCTCCAATTGAGACCGGAGTAATGTCAGAAAGGATATCTAAGAGTATGATACACGACGTAAATCACTGCATCTGACGAGAGTGTCTCAGTTCAATTATTCTTTATTCATTTTCTTCATTTAAAAAAAGCCATTGTGTAGTGATTATAGTAGCCAACGCGTTTCATCCTACACGGACTTCTTCAGGGCTCCAATGTGTGTACAAAAATCTTTTGTTGCAAATTTGGGAATGCGTTCTGGGATTTTTTTCGCGGTATCAAATCCTTCTGTATAGTATGGAAATGTGAGTTTGTGTGTTCAAATTACAAGAAACGTCTCTGGCATATTCATAGATCAAGAAAGGGTTTGGTTGACTTTTATTCTATGAGCTCTGCTATGTAGGAATGAGGCAAACCAATTTAACACGGAACCAAACAGCCCCATCCTTCGTTCCAGAAGGTCCATCATGCTGTTGTGTTTGACTGTGTCAAACGCAGAGGAGAGATTAAAAAGTATAAGCAGGCACGGATCGTTCTGATCAAGCAGTCTCAGGGCGTCAAACTTTGTATTTTAAAGTAGAGAGCTGCTGTATTTGCCAATGCATGTTCTAAATAACTCTATTATTTATAGAGGCTGGTCATGAGCTATATTAGTATCAAGCGATTCAATATCTATTTCAAATCTGGATGGCACTGTTGATGTGAGGAATTGTTTACTGAAGAAAATACATCAGAGCTGTATATGGAAGGCCCAACCAGGAACAGTTTTAAGGTTTAACTCCGAGCAACTGGAAAAAAAAGATATTTGATCCCTCCTATGAGCAATTTGAAAAACATCGACATGGACTGGTCCTTCCAGTGCTCATAGAATGGATACAGTATAAATAACAGTGGTCCTGACGTGTCTTATTTGTTACCCCTAAAGAGATAGAAGACTCAAAGATTCCATCAGAGAAGTCATATAGCCATTCTAAAGATGCTAAAACATTTTATGAAGTGTATCAGAGAGAAAGACATACAACAACTGAGTTTATGAACAAATAATAACATATATCACTATTAAATAAGCATAAGCAATGATGCATTCATATGATAAATGGTTGTCCAAGGAGAGGGTGCAGAAAAAGTGCTCATGTGCAAATGTGAGTGAAAGAAGAAAAAGAAAAAATCAGAATTTTGAAAATACACAAGTCACTGATTTATACAGAAGAACAACACTGGTCGAGGTAGTTTTTTAAAATGACTCAGCCAGTGTTAGGCCTGTTTACAATACTAATATAATATATTCTTACATGGCATTACTATAGAATGATGCAACTTATTTAATAATGCATCATCCAATTTACAACAGAGCCATCATCGTGTATTCCAGGCCGTGAAAACATGGAGTGTCAACGTTTCGACCCGACTGTGGCAGTGAGAGTTGATTAAGGCCCCAGCATGCGGGTCTTCATCAGGACATAAAAGCGACAACTGGAGATGCTGCCTGTGCGGCTAGAACAATCCAGTAGAAGTGTAGTCGATATTACCAGGACTGAATCCAAAACATAAAGGAGATCACCACGTCGTGGTGGTCTGGCTCAATCAACGACTTCAGGCGGTATGTAAATGGTTCTGTAAGTGGATAAATATCCATGCAAGATGAATAACTCAAGATCACCATGACATCTCACCAGCGGGTATCTTGAAAAGCTGCCACCTCATCGCAGAAACGTTAACATCATTTAGAAGAGCATCATAGGGCTCCTGTTCCAGCTCTAGAATGAAGATCAGTCCCTATGATGCAACGGTCGGAATCCTGTCTGTGCTAGTGTCAGACGGGAAGTGAGAGTGGATACAAAACACACTTACTATCAAGACTTTTGACAAAATTGCCTGCTCACATATGCTTACACATATAAGAACAGATTCAATTAGCTTCTACTGAATGGATGTTTTGCTGTTAGCATTCACTTTAAATGAACAATGTGTTTTCCTACAATGTGCTTTCCTGCTCAGAAATCAATGGTGGAAACCTGTGAATATATTGACAGTAACTATAATCAGTGCCGGATTGGCCATTTATCCCATAAAATAACAAAAAGAACAAGGAGACCCTAGAAGTCAGCGGGGACCAAGGGTTGAGTTATGCTTTACAGAACAGAGGTCCCGCACAATTTTCATGTAAAGAAGCAGTGTCAGGTAGGTGTTTTAATGCCAAGATCTATAAAACAAGGAACTGATACGTGAGAAAAGTAAGGTGAGCAACCGTGAAAAGGCAGAGGGAAATCAGCCAATTTCCTTACCCCAGGCAAGTGACTTAAAAAGTGACTTTACAATTTGTGTGAATATAAATACAAAAGTCACAGTTGAAGTTACATCTCATACTCCACAGTAGAATATAGATAGCGGTATAGAGTTGAGAATGTATGTGTCGACGACGTTTCAATCCCGGAGGGAGTATCGGGATCTCATCAGGACTAACAATAGAGCAGGTGCCTGAGAAGTTGCCTGGATAGGTATGAGGGAGGGGGAGGGGGAGGGGAAAGGAAAGAGAAACACTTAAATTAAAATTAAATTAAAATCATGGAAAGAATTCATTTAGAGGTGGGATGACAGTAGGAAGGATGAGTGAGGGTAAAGGGGGGAATAGGGAAGGTGAGAAGGGATCAGGGGGGTGTGTGGTGGTGTCAGAATGGAGGGGCAGGTGAGGTAGTGTGGGAGAGGGAAAGTGTGAGGGGTGAACCAAGGGAAGTAAGACTAACCAAATGTGCGGCAAGAATGAACCGCGATGGGCAGAGGATTCCAACAAGAGCAGTCAGCAGACAATGTGTCATTAATGTAACCTCGGGTTCTGGAAGGAAAAAGGAAGAGGATAAGATAACAGTTGTCGCCAACGGTCAAGGGGAAAAGGTAGGGGTGGCCGGAGCCTTGCCGTGTGTATCACGGGCAATCGGCAGGCAGTTAGCCAAAAATATTTGTCCTGAAAGGAAGAAGTGGAGAGAGTGAATAAAAGGCGGGGGGAACCATGTGTTAATAAGAGGAGGTGGAGGTGGAGGTGGCCGGAGTCTTACCGTCGTGGTCATGGGCATGCAGTTAGAATAGTGGGGTAGGATCAGTCTCTCTAACCTGGTAGCAGCTCCCAGCCGGGAGGCTACGATAAGGTAGGCTTGCCGCGCAACAAGCCGCTGAGTGTAGATGGCCCAACGCGATCCTGAAGTCGTCGGTTAATACCGAGTGGCCAGCTCAATGGCTGGGGGAGAAAAAAGGGAGCGGGAATAAGTGGGAGAGTAAGAGCAAGGTGGTTCCTTGTTTTATAGATCTTCGCATTAAAACACTGACCTGTATATTTAAACATTTGTTAATTCCAATTTTTATTATAAAGTTGTGACACTGCTTCTTTACATGAAAATTCTGTGGGACCTCTGTTCTGTAAAGCATTTATCCCATAAGGCATTTCCCTGGTAGGCTGAAGCCACTGAAGGCCAACTTTTGAAGGTCGATGGCCACTGCCTCTGTCAGTCTCTCCAGCGACCCATAGTGTATGGCGACAGGTAAAAAGGAAGAGAGAATGAGAGTGAGAGATAGAAAGAGCGAGAGAGTGAGAATAAGGCTTGAAAGAGAGGAAGAAAGTGAGATTGGTTTGAACACATTTGCCAGGCGCGCTTTTGGTTCCCAGTCCGGCCCTGACCATAATTGACAACTGAACAACATATCTCATAGTTTGAACCAGTGTTCTTCTAAGTCGGTCCTAGAGGGCCAGATCCATGCTAGATTTTTAAGATAACTGCATTTATCTAAATGGGGATATGCTAAAAATCTGGCAAGGATCTGGCACTCCAGGACCAACTTTGGAGAACCCTGGTTTAAACAAACACTTGCAGACCCCAAGACTGAAATTAACTTTTACCACTAACACACACCCAGAAATTACAGAATGTGCTTCCCTTTATGTGTGCACAGTTGCTTTTCAACATTCGTTGAAATAATCTTCTTATCGGGCAAGCTCTGTTTAAAAATACTACGGACAACTGTGCCTGAGGTACATTTACATTCTGAAGTGTTTTCCAACTGCCCAGGAGATTTGAACTGCATCTGGGTTTTATTTTCTGGGACTGAATTGCAAGTAGGGGCATGTTCTTGTAATAATACATTCCATCATACACACAACACTGGCACACATTAAAGATTATTGCATCTTTAATCCCATATCTGCACACAAACGTGATCCACTAGGGAAATACTGCAATCATCATCATAGCACAAACTACATCTGTTAGGGTGAAATACCTTTTTTTCTGATACATCACCGTTGATTTGACCTATAGTGCTATGAAAAACTATACTACATATTTGTCTTTGGCTATATAGGAATAGTTTACCATGACGATTTACTAAATGATAACTTAAGCTAATAAGTAATTTCCTCGCCTGCATGTTTATAAAACAAGCGGTATTTGCATAGTTCCTGATATAGCATTATACAATTCATCAAGTAATTCAGGATGGGCATGAAGTAGCACCTTCAGTTACATAGCAAAGTGCCAATGACCAATTGTTAGTGAGCCTTCAGTGACCGGTACTTGTGAAAGATTCACCCCCTAGAAGTGAGAATAGATAGGCATGTTGGAACATTCAACATACATAAAATTCCTGAAACATTGGAAATTCACTTCTTTAGGGTTATTGCTAAAGTTGAAGTTTGGGCTTCTCTAGAAGTAAAAAAACAGTAATATTTCTAGATATCTATGCACGTCTTTGCTATCCAGGAGTATTCAAATGCATAACTATTTCTGCATATGAAAATGTAACAAGTGTGCAGTTTGATATGTGGAAATATAACACAAAAGTGCTTTTACATCCTATTTTGTTTCTAATATTTGTCTCCATGGTGAAATATTTTTGTCCATGGAGGATCAGCTTTCCATACTTATCCACAAATTAGGATAGTGCTTCCTATTGCACTGGAAATCCATTTACTCTAGTATTTGCAAGGAATAAAGTTTTTCGTATTTAGGGGGGATATAACCAGCAACATGTTGGGTTCACCAATGTCAATGTGATCAGCTATTTGGCTTAGTTTGTTTTGATATTGAGTTTCTATCATATTGAACCATGCGCTCCTGTCATAGACTGATATTCATTGCATTGGGCGACCTGTAGTAACGTCCTTCTCGGATGGCATTGTATGTTGTTCATATTATGATCCAAAAAAATAAAAATTGGTTAAAAAAATAAAATTTTGGGCTCACCAATTGATACAGTCAGACCCACAAAGAAATTCCCACAAACCTACCTTTGCAATTAGTTTCACTTACGCAGGAATTCCATCATACTGACAGAATTTGCAAATGTGTATGTTCCATTTTTGAGGATAAAATCCATCCAATCTTGATTCTCTGACATAGAAATAGGATGTTTTCCTTGCAGATGGCACTTTGTATGCACTAAGGTGTGCATAATAGTTTGAGATTCTCCTTGGGATTGAGGCATGGGGAGAAAAAGTTTACATGAGTACCCAGACAGAAGCCACACCTGAAACAGCTGAAGGTGCAAAAATCTTTGAGTGCTTCACTGAACTACATCATAATAATTCAAACAAGAAGTAAGAATTGTTTAATATATAATCATTTTAATGGAAACAGGCAGGCAGTAATCATCTTACAAATACCTGTATGGATGGAATCGCATACTAAAAGTGTTCATGCAAGCATGAAAGCACGAAATGATGGATACATGAGGCTTTCTCTTCCATGTTCTAACAAAATAGTGCTCTTGTTAAAGAAATACTTTAGGAGAAGTGATTGATTGGAGAAACAAAGACTGTGTAAAAGTAAAAATTTAGATTTGCCTGCTGAATTTCAATTGAGTGAGCTATATATTTATAATTCTGTTTGAGACGTTTTAGCAATCTGCCTCCATGCTTTATTGATTAATCTTTCATTCAATGTGTTTCCAGTGATGTCTGGTCTTCTTCTGGGCTTCTTCTGTCACTCTTATTTATAATATGCTTCCACAGCTGTTAAGGACACACAGCAGTTGTATATCCCTCCCCTGCAGGGCCCTTTGCGTATCTCATCCTGTTGGCAAAGTTCTTGCCGGCAAACACCATGCATCCTAATGCGACATAAAGTTGAGTCCATGGCAAACGCTACAGGGAAATAAGCAAACACAACAGATTAGTTCTGTAGTTCTATTGTTCAGCAAGTATTCAAATGACAATAGATGTATAGGATTATGATCACCCCTTTCATCATAGACAATTTAGTGTATGGAAAAGGTGCCAAGACTACTTTTTAGTTACTATCTTGCATCTTCAAATTACCTTAAAGAATTGTGTTAATTTATACGAGTGCTTTTGACTATGGCATACAATTCTGTAGTTGTTTACGACATGACAATATATATATCCAAGCAAAAAAAGTTTTCCCATTTAGGAGAGCCACACACAGGTAGGTAAAATCCCGTTTAATTGTAAGAGCTGCAGCACACTGGATGGAAGTCTTGCCAAATTCATTAAGCAGCCTGACGCGTTTCATGCTAACAAGCATTTCTTCAGAGGCAGTTCATTTGCAACGTGAAGCGTGCAGCGCTACTTATCACTCCAACCACCTGCCACAGTGGGCGTTGGCTCACGCTGAGCCTGATGGTCTACGTAGTGCCGAAAATAATACTTCAGTGAGTGCTTACACGCTGTAAAAAAAAAAATTGAAATAATCAGTCAACCCCCAGTGGTTATGGAAAGAGTCCTTTTCTCAATGCGTTGCACATTATAACTCTCACAAAACGACCTCCTGCCCATTGCGCTGATCGTCACTTAACGCCAACGCGGTCCACTTCCTTGCGGCAGGGCTTCTCCCACGACCGGGACCAACCGTGTTTAATCCAAGCAAAAAAGTTTTCCCATTTAGGAGAGCCACACACAGGTAGGTAAAATCCCGTTTAATTGTAAGAGCTGCAGCACACTGGATGGAAGTCTTGCCAAATTCATTAAGCAGCCTGACGCGTTTCATGCTAACAAGCATTTCTTCAGAGGCAGTTTCTCAATGCGTTGCACATTATAACTCTCAGAAAACGACCTCCTGCCCATTGCGCTGATCGTCACTTAATGCCAACGCGGTCCACTTCCTATCTTCACGGGGAGCGCGACGGCGCTCCCCGACTTTACTTCGGGGCCCGGGGATGGGGTCCTGGGCCCCAGGGCACATTTTCGCGGGGGCGCGATGGCGCTCCCCCGCCCCCCTCCTTCTCATCACCGGGGGCCAGGGTGGGCTCCTGGTCCCCTTCTGGGGCAACTTCAAGGGGTGCGCGACGGCACCCCCGACTTGGCTTTCTCCTGGGGCAGCCCCCGGGACCTGACCCACCCCGGGGGCATGATTGCAACCGGCGGCGGAGCCCCACGCGCTTCGTCGTCGGTCCCAGGCGGGGTCAAAGGTCGCCTACCTTCTGGGGGGCATATCTCGGCCCCCTGGAGTTCGATTTCCTCCATCTTCGCGTCCTCTTGCTCCTGGTGGCGCCCCCCAGCCACTGGGAGCACTCTCTTTCACCCTCTGGGTCTCCAGGAGGGTGCATTCTGCAGGGAGCGGTCTTCACTGGCTTCCTGTGCCAGACTTTCGCCTGGCTCTCCTCCTGGGCCTCTCTTCTCCCTGCGCAGAGGCCCCTGCTTCTGCGCACCGATCCTGGGCTCTTCTTCTGGCGCTGTTAGGGGCCTGGGGGGCAGTCAGGGGGTACCTCCTTCCAACTGCCCATTGCCAGGCTCCAGCACCTTCCGCCTCAGCAGATCACACTCCAGAGAGAGCTCTCTTCCTCTTCCAGTACTTTTTAAAAGTTGAGTAGGGGGCTGGCAGGAAGTCTCTGTTTGTCCTATCAAACAGCGACACATCACTTCCCTGCCCCTGCTCCCTCCTCCTTGTCCAGCCTCTGGGTTTGTTCAAAATGGCGTCATCCAGGGTCTCTGGCCACATGATCTCTGAAACACGAGCCCTTCCTTTCTGGCTGCCTTCCCCCCTTGGTGCAGCCTGGTGCCTGGCACCCAGTGATAGCTGCTGATGGATGAGCCTGTAGCCCCACCCATCTTCTCTTTGTGGAGAGGAGGCCTTAGCTTGTGGAAGAAAGGTTATCAATCCATCCAGCTGAGGTCAGCCCTCAGCCTGGCCCTGGTTATGACTGACTCAGAGAAATGTGACATTTCTGGACGACCCAAAAGCAGTACAAATATGACTTGGGACTCTGCAGAATACTCCTTTTCACATCCGCTACAGTGGACTTCAGTGCGTGTCTGGAATCTGTAGGCCTTATGGAAGTTAATCTAGCACATGGGCTCCACATCCCCATAGGGGAATAATGAAGTGAAAAACACAGTAAAGCACACTGACTTTCCCTGGCATGTTCCTTCCTAGTGTATAAGGCCTATTCCGTGTCACCACCCACTTCTGCATAAGTCCTGCCACACCAGTCTATCTGCACCTGCTCCTTGGCTGCGCACGCTAGAAATCTCCCCTGCGCAGCCCCTACACATGTGCACACGCATGTACACCTGTGTCTGCATGTAACCAGCCCGGTGTCCCTTACTCCAGCTGCGGCGCAGTGGCCTGGTCAAGCCAGGGGGACACCAGTAAAATCCCCATGCAGTCCCTTTCACTGTGGGTGAGTTCCAACTTATGAGGCTCTCCCACAGTAAAAGTTCAACAATTAGGTGCTCAAAAAGCAAAAAATCTGGGCGGCCTATAGTGTCAGAACCACCTTCTAACAATTACCTACTGGCGGTCGCCAGTAGATAGTTATAGTTAGGACCTCGTATCTATTCAAAAAGCGTTTTTTGTTTTCCCAATAACTTTGGCGACGTTTGACGAATCTTCGCGAAAGTTTCAAAACTAGTGGCCTGCTCCGGTCAGCTTTTGTCTTGAAAGTTTCAGGGTGATTGGTCAAGCGGGGCCGAGAAAAAAGGGGGGGTTCCAAAACGCGTTATCCCCATGTTAATTTCCATAGGAAACTTTAGACAAAGCTACAGCCCGAACTGCTGAACGGAATTACACCAAATTTGGCAAAAAGGTAGGTCTTGGTTCAGAAAGAGCTCTTTTTGTTAAATGGTGTAAATCCGTTCAGTAGTTCCTGAGAAATTAGAAAAATAAAAAATATTGATATCTGAGCACCGAGGAGGGTTCGCGAACCCTCCCAGGCACGAGCTTCACTCTGATTGGCTGCCAACACTCCAAACCAGGAAGTATTGGCAGCCATCTTGTGACTCGGTAACCGAGTCACAATAAAAGAGTGGAAAAAAGGTTGAAAAAGAAGAAAAGGGGGCAGGATAGAAAAACCCTGACCCCCTAGGCCTGCTCAGGGGGTCCCACAAGGACCTCCAGGTCCCAAAAAAGCATTTTTTTTTTTAAACGGCAGAATTTGCATTGGGGTCCCGAATCCTGATGTGAAAATAAAAAACGAAGCGAGGGCTCCCGCGTTTGTTCTTGTTAAGCCCCCGGGTGGGCCAGGTCCCGGGGGCATTGACCAAATAATTTGCGGGGGCCCACGGTGGCCCCCGCAGCCCTGGGGACCGCCACCTCCCCAGGGCTAATTTGAATATATGGAGGGGCACTGCGGCCCCCCGCAGCCCCGGAGACCACCACCTCCCAGGGGCTTGAAAAATAAATGTGTGGGGGGGTCCCAATCCCCCCCACGCTGCCCTGGGGACCGCCACCTCCCCGGGGCTCTGATTTATATAATAAATGATGTGTGGGGGGAAAGAGCCCCCCCACACGTCCCGGGGACCACCATCTCCCCGGGGCACTAAATATGGAAATTGGGGGGTCTGTTATGGACCCCCAAGCCCCGGGGACCACCACCTCCCTGGGGGTTTCAAAATGAAGGAAGGGGGGCCACGCGGCCCCCCTCCAGGAGGCCTCGATGGCCCTGGGGACCGCCACCCCCCAGGGCCGGCTCCTGCAATGTCCCGGGGTGCCCACCCCAGGGACATTGCCGTTTGCTATGGCAGGGCGAGAGCAGGGAAACCTGCTCTCGCTTCAATGAAGCAAAGCAGGATTACTTTTGAGCAAGGGGAGCTGCATGTCAGCAGCTCCCCTTGCTCAAAAGCAATGCCGGCTCCCGCAAGAGGCGGTGAGCCGGTGGGACCGTGGGGGCATTGGGCTCCCCCACGGTCCCAATCACAGAGGCCAGGCCCCGGGGGATGGGGTCCCCGGGGCCAAAAGTGGCCTGAGGAGGGGGGCCATGCGGCCCCCCTCCATATAAATATATAAAAAATTAAAAAAAGGAAAGTCTGGCCATACCCCGGGGGATGGGGTCCCCGGGGCCGAAATTGGCCTCGGGAGGGGGGCCACGCGGGACCCTTCCTGTTTTTAAAAAAAATTGGGGTCAGGCCCTGGCGGATGGGGTCCCCAGGGCCCCAAAAAAGTAAAAAAAGGGGGGCCACACAGCCCCCCTTGTTAAAAAAAAGAAAGAAAAAAAAGTCGGCATCTCGCCGGAGGCCACGCCCCCTTTCTCCACCACTCTGCAAACGCACCCCCTGGCGCTTTGTTAGATGGGGAATTAATTCCCCTTGAATACTGAGGGTCCCTGGGGGCCAACTAGCCCACCAGGTACCTCCAAGACACAAGTGGACTTCATCGCCCCACCAACAGTGCACCAAGAAGCGCGTTTGCAGAGTGGTGTAAAAAGGGGGCGTGGCCTCGGACCACCTCTCTGCAACCCAGCTCTGTGGCGCATATTGGAGATACCTGGTGGGCTAGTTGGCCCCCAGGGACCCTCAGTATTCAAGGGGAATTAATTCCCCAACTAACAACGCGCCAGGGGGCACGTTTGCAGAGTGGTGGGGAAAGGGGGCATAGCGTTTGTCCACCTCTCAGCAATCCCACTGTGTGGGGCTTACTGAAGGTAAGACGTAGGCTCATTGCCCCTAAAGGACCCCCAGCAGCGAAGGGGACTTCAATTCCCATCCAAGAGCGCGCCAGGGAGCGCGTTTGCAGAGTGGTGGGCAAAGGGGGTGTGGCCTGCTATGAGAACTTAGCAATCCTGCTGTGTTGGACTTACTGGAGGTAATAGGAGGGGTAGTTGGCCCCCAAGGTTGTCGTTGGTGGCCAACTACCCCTCTTGTTACCTGCAGTAAGTCCCACACAGTGGGATTGCTAAGACGTCTAAGGAGGACATGCCCTCCTTTCTCCAACACTCTGCAAACGCGCCTCCTGGCAGACTACGGGATGGGGGATGAAGTACAATTTACTCCGCAGGGAATTTGGGAGCCAAGAAGCCCTCTTGGTACCTTGTCTAAGTCCTATGCAGTGGAATTCCTGAGCGTTGGTCGGAGGCCCAGCGCCCTTTCTCCACCACTCTGTAAATGTGACTACTACTTAAAGAAGCGTCTTTCTGCACCTCTGACTTAGAGGTAGTTTTAATCCCCCTGCCCTATTATGTACTAGGGCCTTACAGAGGAGGTCATGCCAATCACAGGGGTACCCCAACGCATAGTATTCCTTAGTGTATGTAGTGTTTTCACTGTATTCTAAGTGTCTTTTAGCATAGCACTGGGTCTAGGCCTAGTTAGTCAGAGTCAGTTACCACCAGTATCCGTCAGCAAAACGTTGGGGGCACAGGATGACTTTGCAACAAGGCCTCTTTCTGCTCCTCTGTCGGTTCTTTGTGCACATCTCTTGCTTCTTTCTGCACCTTTCTTCGTCTTTCTGGACTTCTGTTGCCTCTTTCTGCATTTCTGTTGCTTCTTTCTGCGCCTTTCTTCCTCTCGCTGCACATGTCCTACCTCTGTAGGCATAGTTAGAAATTAGCATTTAAAAACCTTTGAAATTCACTGAAAAAACCATAGGTTTCAGGGACGTTATAGTTAGAAATTAGCATTTAAAAACCTTTGAAATTCGCTGAAAAACCACAGGTTTCAGGGACGTTATGGTTAGAAATTAGCATTTAAAAAACCTTTGAAATTCACTGAAAAAACCATAGGTTTCAGGGACGTTATAGTTAGAAATTAGCATTTAAAAACCTTTGAAATTCACTGAAAAAACCACAGGTTTCAGGGACGTTATAGGTAGAAATTAGCATTTAAAAAACCTTAGAAATTCACTGAAAAAACCACAGGTTTCAGGGACGTTATAGTTAGTTGGACATTTCACTCGTACAAAACCATTGAAATTCGGATGTTATAGTTAGTTCAGCTAACTATAACTTGCGCCCCCGCAATGCACTGCTGATGACGTCACATATTACATCACTCATGACATGGTCAGTGACATCACTGATGACATCACTGATGACATCTCAAAGGACATCACTGATGACATCATCCACGTGATAATCTGATGCATCTTCTCACACCCTAATATAACCTTTGATACACACACTCTAAATTACAGACTGCCATTCTCAAAACCATAGACACTCCAACACCAATAACTACATACCCACTCACTGATTCTTAGGTCTACACACTCACCAATACAGTCAGTCATACTTTCGGTCACTCATCAGTGCAGGTCTATCATATGCACTCATACACCTATATAGACACTCACACACAGCCAATCATCCATAGAGTTACTCACACACCTAGTCAGTCATGCAAAGAATTAATCAGACTCCCATTTACTCACCTATACAGTTATACACACACCACCTCACTTACTCATATAGATACTAACACATACTTACGCTCTTATACAATCACTGATACAAGCACACACTCATCCATACAGCCACTCTCACAATCACTCACTCTCACATACAGTCATTTATATACTCCAACACTCACATATACTGCCTTTCACATATGTAGTTACTCACACATGTACTACTTAGACATCCATTCACTCACCAACACACCCATACACACACTCACCCACCCATACAGTCCATCACAGATGCACTCTTGAACCCATACACCCAGTGAATCATCCACTCACACATCTATGCACAGAGTCACACATTCCCCACCTACCCACACAGACAGTCAGGCAGCCATACAGATAGTCAGACAACCAATCAATAACTCATATAGACACTCATTTAGCTACTCACCAACCCATGCAACCGCTTACACACCAACTGACAGACTGATACAGACATTTACACAGTTTAGTCACTAACCCATGCATTCAGTAAGACACGTTTAATCACTCACTTATACAGACAGTTACGCACCTAGTAAATCATCCATTCAGACACTTATACACCCACTCATTCTTCAATACACCTTGGCATATATATATATATATATATATATATATATATATATATATATATAAAACATATTTAAACTTTACAGAAACACACATTCACTGGATGATGTCATCAGTGATGTCATCAGCGATGTCATTTGAGATGTCATCAGTAATGTAATCAGTGATGTCACTGACCATGTCATGAGTGATGTAATATGTGACGTCATCAGCAGTGCATTGCGGGGGCATGAGTTATAGTTATGCACTCATACACCTATACATACACACACACACTCACCCGCCCATACAGCTGTTTCCACATGCAATCTTGAACCCATACATCCAGTGAATCAACCACTCACACATCTATGCACAGAGTCATACACCTCCCACCTACCCACACACACACTCAGTCTCCCATACAAATACTCAGGCAACCAATCAATAACCCATATAGACACTCATGTAGCTACTGACCAACACATGCAGCAGCTTACACAACAACAGACATACTGATGCACACATTCAGACAGTTTAGTCACTAACGCATGTATTCAGTAAGACACATTTAATCACTCACTTATACAGTCAGTCACACACCTTCTAAATCCTTCATCCAGACACTTATACACCCACTCATTCTTCAATACACCTTGGCATATATATAAAACATATTTAAACCTTACAGAAACACACAGTCACTGGATGATGTCATCAGTGATGTCATTTGAGATGTCATCAGTGATGTCATCAGTGATGTCACTGACCATGTCATGAATGATGTAATATGTGACGCCATCAGCAGTGCATTGCGGGGGCACGAGTTATACTTAGCTGAACTAACTATAACGGGGGAATTTCTATGGTTTTATACGAGTGAAATGTCCAACTAACTATAACATCCCTGAAACCCAAGGTTTTTTCAGTGAATTTCTAAGGTTTTTAAATGCTAATTTCTAACTATAACGTGCCTGAAACCTATGGTTTTTTCACTGAATTTCAAAGGTTTTTTAAATGCTAATTTCTATCTATAACATAGCAGTCGCCTTTGCAGAGTGGTGGAGAAAGGTGAGCGTGGCCTTCAAACACCTTTTAGCAATCCCACTGTGTGGGATTTAGCGGACGTAACAGGAGGGATAGTTAGCCCCCAACGTCAACCTTGGTGGCCAACTACCACTTTTATTACCTCCAGTAAATCCTACACAGCAGAATTGCTAACTTGTTATATCAGGCCCCGCCCCCTCCCTGCAGCACTCTGCAAACGCGCCCCCTGGCGCGTTGTAAGTTGGGGAATTAATTCCCCTTCAATCCTGAGGGTCCCTGGGGGCCAACTAGCCCACCATGTACCTTCAATTTGCACCACAGAGCTGCGTTGCAGAGAGGTAGTCTGAGGCCACGCCCCTTTTTACACCTCTCTGCAACGCAGCTCTGTGGCGCAAACTGAAGGTACCTGGTGGGCTAGTTGGCCCCCAGGGACCCTCAGGATTCAAGGGGACTTAATCCCCCAAGTTACAACGCGCCAGGGGGCCCATTTGCACACTTGCCATATTAGGCCCCGCCCGGTCCCTTCACCACTGTGCAAACGTGCCCCGTGGCGCATTTTAAGTTGGGGGATTAAGTCCCCTTGAATCCTGAGGGTCCCTGGGGTCCAACTAGCCCACCAGGTACCTGCAGTAAGCGCCACAGAGCTGCGTTGCAGAGAGGTGTTCAAAGGGGCGTGGCCTTGGACCACCTCTCTGCAAGGCAGCCCTGTGGTGCATACTGGAGGTACCTGGTGGACTAGTTGGCCCTCAGGGACCCCCAGTATTGAAGGGGAATTAATTCCCCAACTTAAAACGCTCCACAGGGCGTGTTTGCAGAGTGTTGCTGGGAGGGGGCGGGGCCTCGGCACGATGCCGGTCTATTAAAAAAAAAAAAAAATTCTAGAAGGGGGGCTGTGTGGGCCCCCCTTCTTTTTCCCTTTTTTGGGCCCTGGGGACCCCATCCCCCAGAGCCTGACCCCTTTTTTGAAAATTTTTTAAAAATCTGAACGGGAAGAGGGCCGCGTGGGCCCCCCTCCCGTGGCCAGTTCCGGCCCCGGGGACCCCATCCCCCGGGGCATTGCCACATGTGTTTAATTGTTTAAGGAGGGGGCTGCGTGCCCCCCCTCCTGAGGTCTCTATTGGCCCCGGGGACCCCATCCCCCGGGGCCGGCCTTTATTTATTTGGGGAGGGGGGCTGTGTGGCCCCCCTCCCGGGCCACTTCTAGCCCCGGGACCCCATCCCCCGGGGCAGGCCCTATCCGTTGGGGACCATGGGGGGAGCCCCAATGCCCCCACAGTCCCGCCGGCTCCCCACGTCCTGCAGGAGCCGGCATTGCTTTTCCACATGGGGAGCTGCTGACATGCAGCTCCCTGTGTGGAAAAGCAATCTGCTTTCAAAATCCAAAGCAATCCAAAGCAAGTTTGCTATGACAGGGCGGGAGCTGCACGGCTCCCACCCTGCCACAGCAAACAGCAGTGTCCCGGGGGTGGGAACCCCGGGACACTGCAGGAGCCGGCCCTAGGGGGTGGCGGTCCCCAGGGCTATCAAGGGCTCCAGGAGGGGGCTGCGCGGCCCCTCTCCCAATGTGATTGAAGCCCCGGGGAGGTGGTGGTCCCCGGGGCTCGGGGGTCCGTAACGGACCCCCACATTTGCATTTTAGTGCCCCAGGGAGGTGGCAGTCCCGGGGGCGTGTGGGGGGTTCGAGCCCCCCCTCACAGGTTTATTTTGTTTTTTAAAAAGCCCCAGGGGTGGCGGTCCCCGGGTCTTAGGGGGCCTTGGAGGCCCCCCTACATATTAAAAATGAAGCCCCGGGGGGTGGCAGTCCCCGGGGCTGCGGGAGGGCCGAGTGCCCTCCCGCACATAATTTTAAGCAATCCCCGGGGGTGGCGGTCCCCAGAGCTGCGTGAGGGCCGAGTGCCCTCCCGCACATAATGTTAACCAAGCCCCGGGGGTGGCGGTCACCGGGGCTGCGGGAGGGCCGAGTGCCCTCCCACACATAGCAAGCCCTGGGGTTTGGCGGTCCCCGGGGCTGCGGGAGGGCCGAGTGCCCTCCTGCACATAATTTTAAGCAAGCCCCGGGGGGTAATGGGCCCCCGCATATATTTGTTGGAAATGCCCCCGGGACCTGGCCCACCCGGGGGCCTCAATTAAATGAAGCGCGGGAGCCCGTGCTTCATTTTAAAAAAAAATTTCGGCGGGATTCGCGACCCCAGCGCGAATTTCGCCTAATTTTTTTTTTTTTAATGCTTTTTTTGGCCCTGGGGGTCCTTGTGGGACCCCCTGAGCAGGCCTGGGGGGTCAGGGTGTTTCTACCCTGCCCCCTTTTCTTGTTTTTCGCGTTTGTTTCACTGTTTTCTTCTGACTCGGTTCTACCGAGTCACAAGATGGCTGCCAACTCTTCCTGGTTTGGAGTGTTGACAGCCAATTAGAATAAAGCTCGTGGTCGGGAGGGTCCGCGGATCCACCGCGCCTCTAGATATCGATATTTTTATTTTTTTAATTTCTCAGCAACTACTGAACGGATTTACACCATTTTTAAAAAGGTCGCTTTGTGAGCCAAGCAGTACCTTTTTGCCAAATTTCATGTAATTCCGTTCAGCAGTTCGGGCTGTAGCCTTGGCTAAAGTTTCCTATGGGAAATTGATTTTTTGACTCTTATTTTTAATTTCTCAGCAACTACTGAACGGATTTACACCATTTAAAAAAAGGTCGCTTTCTGAACCAAGAGCTACCTTTTGCCAAATTTCATGTAATTCCGTTCAGCAGTTCGGGCTGTAGCCCTGGCTAAAATTTCCTATGGAAATTAACATGGAGAAAACACTTTTGGGACCCCCTTTTTCTCAGCCCCCACTTGACAAATCACCCCCAAACTTTCAGGATAGGAGCTGACCTGGATGAAACATTTTTGGGAGAATTTCGCGAAGATTCGTCAAACGGTGCCAAAGTTATTGGCAAAACAAAAAAGCATTTCCTATGGAAACTAGGTTCTAACTATAACTACCTACTGGCGACCACCAGTAGGTAATCAAGGCTCCCCGAGAGTTGAAACGCGTAATGGCGGCATCTGAATAAAGACTTGAATTACACCATATCTGTGGTCCGTGTCCGTGGTTTGGGATCCATCCGAAGTGCTGGCGGTAAACTAAATATATATATATATATGTATATATATATTATCTACTGGCGGTCGCCAGTAGATAGTTATAGTTAGGACCTATTATCCATAGGAAATCCGCGACATTCTATTTGAAATAACGTTGGCGCCGGTTGACGAATCTTCGCGAAAGTTTCCAACTTGTTGGGGCGCTCCACTCCGCTCCTACCCTGAAAGTCTCGGGTTGATTCGTCAAGCGGGGGCCGAGAAAAAAGGGGGATCCCAAAACGCGTTTTCCCCATTCATTTTTCCATAGGAACCTTTAGTCGCAGCTACAGCCCGAACTGCTGAACGGAATTACACCAAATTTGGCAAAGAGGTAGCCCTTGGTTCAGTGTCGTGCCTTTTGCTTAAATGGTGTAAATCCGTTCGGTAGTTCCTGAGAAATTCACAAGTAAAATCACATATATATCTATGGGCGCGTCGGATCCGCGTACCCTCAGCGCACCCTGCGCACACCATCCCGATCACGAGCTGCATGCTAATTGGCTGTCAGCTGGCTGGCAACACTCCAAACCAGGAAGTGTTGGCAGCCATTTTGTGCTTCGGTAGAACTGAGGCACAAAAACAAGTGCGCAAAACGCACAAAGGGGGCAGGGTAGAAACACCCTGACCCCCTAGGCCTGCTCAGGGGGTCCCACAAGGACCCCCTGGGCAGAAAAAAGCATTTTTTTTTTTTAAAATCGGCAGGATGCGCTCAGGGTGCGCGGATCCTGCCGAAAAAAAAAAAATTGAAGCGCGTCTCTTGCGCTTCGATGTTAATTTGCCCCGGGTGGGCCAAGTCCCGGGGGCATGGTGAGGGGTTTAAATTTAATGTGGGGGCCTCTAAGGCCCCCAAGCCCCGAGGACCGCCACCCTCCGGGGCTTTCAAAAAATAATGGTGCGGGAGGGCTCTTGGCCCTCCCGCAGCCCCGGGGACCGCCACCCCCCAAGGCTTCTTTTTAAAAAAATGATTTTGACCTGTGAGGGGGGGCTCCAGCCCCGCCACACACCCCGGGGACCGCCACCTCCCCGGGGCACTAAGGATTTGAATATGGGGGTCCGTTACGGACCCCCAAAGCCCCGGGACCACCACCTCCCGGGGCTGTGAAATGGTTGGGAGGGGGCCGCGCGGCCCCCTCCTGGAGCCCTTGATGGCCCTGGGGACCGCCACCCCCAGGGCCGGCTCCTGCAGTGTCCCGGGTGCCTACCCCGGGACACTGTAGTTTGCTATGACAGGACGGGAGCCTTGCGGCTCCCGTCCTGTCATAGTAAACTTAGTTTGCATTTTGAAAGAGAGAGCAGGAAACTTGCTCTCTCTTTCAAAATGCAAACAATTGCTTTTCCACATGGGGAGCAGCATGTTAGCTGCTCCCCATGTGGAAAGCAATGCCGGCTCCCGTAGGACACGGGGAGCCGGCAGGACTGTGGGTGGATTGGGGACCCCCACAGTCCCCAACCAGAGGCCAGGCCCGGGGATGGGGTCCCCGGGGCCATAAGTGGCCAGGGAGGGGGCCACGCAGCCCCCTCCCCAAATTTAAAAAAAAAAAAAAAGGCAAGGCCGGCCCCGGGAGATGGGGTCCCCGGGCCTTAAATGGCCTGAGGAGGGGGCCTCGCAGCCCCCTCCAAATTAAAAATAAAAATCGAGGGCATGCCCCGGGGATGGGGTCCCCGGGGCCAATACAGGCCCAGGGAAGGAGGGCCACGCGGCCCCCTTCCCGTTTTTTTTTTTTTATTTAAAAAATAAAATAAAATGCTCAGGCCCCGGGGGATGGGGTCCCCGGGGCTAAAAGTGGCCAAGGGGGGCCACGCAGCACCCGTCCCATTCAAAAAAATTCAAAAAAAAAAAAAAACGACTGGCATCGTGCCGGAGGCCCCGCCCCCCTCCCTGCAGTACTCTGCAAACGAGCCCCCTGGCGCGTTTTAAGAAGGGGTAGTAATTCCCCTTGAATACCGGGGGTCCCTGGGGCCAACTAGCCCACCAGGAACCTCCAGTATGCGCTAGGGGCTGCGTTGCAGAGAGGTGTACAGAGGCCACGCCCCTTTTACACCTCTCTGCAACGCAGCTCTGTGGCGCTTTTTAGAAGTACATGGTGGGCTAGTTGGACTCCAGGGACCCTCAGGATTCAAGGGGACTTAATCCCCCAACTTAAAACGCGCCACGGGGCGCGTTTGCACAGTGGTGAAGGGAGGGCGGGGCTTCAGGTGACATGTGTGCAAACAGGCCCGTGGCGCGTTTTAAGATGGGAATTAAATCCCCTTCAATCCTGAGGGTCCCTGGGGGCCAACTAGCCCAACAGGTACGTCCAGAAAGTGCCACAGAGCTGCATTGCAGAGAGGTGCAAAAAGGGGCGTGGCCTCTGAACACCTCTCTGCAACGCAGCTCCCTGGCGCATACTGGAGGTACAGGGTGGGCTAGTTGTACCCCAGGGACCCTCATGATTCAAGGGGACTTAATCCCCCAACTTAAAACGCGCCACGGGGCGTGGTTGCACAGATGTCACCTCAGGCCCCGCCCCCTCCCTTCACCATTGTGCAAATATTCCTCTAAAATCAGCCGAACTACGAATTCCGATTTACTCACCTGTTATCAGGAGAGACCTCAGTGCTGCATCTTTCAGCCCAGTACTGATCCTGAAAAGTAATTTTAACCGTACTTACCAGTAACTTATATTTCCTTCCATAGGAATCCATTGTCTGGTTTTCAGCAGAAAAGTTTCAGTGTTGATTTTCACAAACTACAAATATTCCTTAAAAATCGCCTGTATGATTTAAACGCATTCTTTCAACTGTTTACAGGAGATGCACCAGTGCTGGATCCAGGATCCACCACTGAGTAAGAAAAAGTAACGATAACACTACTTACCTGCTAAGTGAATTTCCTCCCATAGGATAACATTGGTGATTCTATGTGAAAAAGTTTGTGTCAACTTTTAAAATACAATAATATTCCTTAAAAATCACTACTGTAACCAAAACGCTTTTACTCAACTGTTTACAGGAGATGTCCCAGGACTGAATCTAGGATCCAGTCCTGTGGTTAGAAAAGTAATCCATAAAGTAACTAATTGCATTTAGCTAGAAATTCACATTGAGCTCAATGTTGCATTGTGTTTGAAATTGTGTTGCCCATTGCAACAACAGTAACTACTGTACTTAAAAGTCTATTGCCTATTTGCAAAGTATTTAAACTAAAGTAATTCATTCTGAGAAAGTATATTTTGTAATGTAATGTATAATGTAATTACAAATGTAATTTAAAAAATAAAATATCTAAAAATAAATAGTTAAAAAAATGTAGTAAATCAGTATAAAAAAAAATAAATATAACAATTAATACATTTAAAAATTGTCATTTACAAAACCTTTGAAATTCACTGAAAAAAACCATAGGTTTCAGACATGTTATAGTTAGGAATTAGCATTTAAAAAACCTTTGAAATTCACTGAAAAAACCATAGGTTTCAGGCCTGTTATAGTTAGGGTTTAGCATTTAAAAAACCTTTGAAATTCACTGAAAAACCATAGGTTTTAGGGAAAGTTATAGTTAGTTGGACATTGCACTCGTACAAAACCCGTGAAATTCCCCCGTTATAGTTAGTTCAGCTAACTATAACTCGCGCCCCGCAATGCACTGCTGATGACGTCACATATTACATCACTCATGACATGGTCAGTGACATCACTGATGACATCACTGATGACATCTCAAATGACATCACTGATGACATCATCCATGTGAGAATTTAATGCATCTTCTCACACCCTAATATAACTTTTGATACACCCACTCTAAATTACAGACTGCCATTCTCAAAACCATACACACTCCAATACCAATAAGTACATACCCACTCACTGATTCTTAGGTCTACACACACACATCTACTCACTCACCCCTACAGTCACTCATACTTACAGTCACTCAGTACAGGACTATCATATGCACTCATACACCTATATAAACACTCACACAACGCAACTCATCCATAGAGGTACTCACACACCTAGTCAGTCATGCAAATAATTAATCACACTCCAATTTACTCACCTATACAGTTATACACACCAGCTCACTTACTCATAAAAATACTAGCACATTCTTACGCTCCTATGCAATCACTGATGCAAGCACACACTCATCCATATAGCCACTCTCACAATCACACACTCTCACTTATAGCCATTTATATACTCCAATACACATATATACTGCCTTTCACATATGTAGTTACTCACACATGTACCACTGAGATATACATTCAATCACTAACACACCCATACACACACTCACCCACCCATACAGTCCATCACAGACGCACTCTTGAAACCATGCACCCAGTGAATCACCCACTCACACATCTATGCACAGAGTCACACACACCCCACCCACACAAACACTGAGGCACCCATACAGATACTCAGAGAACCATTCCATAACCCATATAGACACTCATTTAGCTAGTCAGAAACCCATGCAGCTGCTTACACAACAACAGACAGACAGATACAGACATTCACACAGTTTAGTCACTCACCCATGCATCCAGTAAGATACGTTTAATCACTCACTTATAGACTCAGTCACGCACCTACTAAATCATCCATTCAGACGCTTATACACCCACTCATTCTTCAATACGCCTTTCCCTATATATATTAAACATATTTAAACTTTACAGAAACACACAGTCACTGGATGATGTCAGTGATGTCATCAGTGATGTCACTGACCATGTCATGAGTGATGTAATATGTGACGTCATCAGCAGTGCATTGCGGGGCGCGAGTTATAGTTAGCTGAACTAACTATAACGGGGAATTTCACGGGTTTTGTACTGAGTGCAATGTCCAACTAACTATAACTTTCCCTAAAACCTATGGTTTTTTCAGTGAATATATATATATATATTTTTTTTTTTTTAAAGGTCAACTTATTGAACACGTGCTACCTGCTAGGGAACTGAAAAACACATACAAAACCTCACTATGATGGTGCCCAATTCAGGCAAAAACTGACAGGGCGCAGACAGAATTCTGCAAATGTATCAAGTATAGTGTGGTCCATTTGCTATTTTTTGCATTCTCTCAGCACACCGGATGCAAGAAATGACTACTCAAGGATTTGAGCACAGACAAGTGGAAATCAGTCACTATGAGGCTTATTTACAAGCCCGGTGTGCCACTGGTGCGTCACTTTTAATATGGGAAAAAGCACAAAAATATTTTAAACATGCACAAGTCTGTCTTTCAAAAGCAATCTAAAATTCCCTTCCTAAATAAAATAATGTGTTAAGAGCTGTATATTCTAGCGTCCAGATACATGGTTACCAAACAAACCAAATGGAAATGTGATGAAAGGGGCATATGTAAGGGTCTCCGCAGTGCTTAACTGGCGTTCAGCAACTACATATATCCAAGTAGCATAGATGCCTGAACATTTTTGCAGAGAACTGAGAGGTAAAAATCTTCACCAGGCAAGATGAGGTCAGGATGAATAAAGACCAAAAGAGCAGAGAGATATGCTTTGTGTAAATTACAAAGCTGAGGATGATAGAAAAGAATGCAGCATTTATGAGACAAAAAAATCAATTTGAAAAAAAAAACGATTGGCGCATTAGTGAAGGTTAAGATATAATTTAGAGGGTCAGATTGCATATGGTTATTTGGAGGAGAAATAAGGTTAGTTTGGGAGGAAATAAAAATGTTATTGTCAAAAATAATAGGGAGCTATGGATAGGGCAATCAAGTTGGATGTTAAATCAAAAATGAGAGGAGGACTTACAAAACGATTAGAGAAGAAAATCAAGTGCCTCAAAATAAATGACCCATGGACCAGAAGAAGGGTTTAGAACAGACAGAAAAGCGAAATTCAGCTGAACAGTGAGCGTTGACAAGGATATAAACAGGCGTCAGAATGAATGGAGTGAAAATGCACACCACTAGCAGTCTGCTGAAGCAAGGCGAGTGTGTGAAAGGGGGGACCAAAGAAATAATTTAAGGTACGCCAAAGACTAAAAGAATATAAAAGGACAGGTACAATGGTTTATTTTTTGCAGAGTGCAGCAAATTATATAGGTCAATTGAAACAGATAATCGGGGACAAGAGACTGGTGCAGGTATCACAGATTTGGGGGCATATTAGCAAGACCGGCGATAAAATTATCGCCGTTTTAGCGGCAGGAAACTGCCGCTAAAACGGCGATAATGGGCTTGCTAATATGCGTTATAGAATTCAATAGAAGCCCAGGTTAGATGTGCAGGACATCTAACCTGGGCTTCTATTGGAATTCTATGACGCATATTAGCAAGCCCATTATCGCCGTTTTAGCGGCAGTTTCCTGCCGCTAAAACGGCGATAATTTTATCGCCGGTCTTGCTAATATGCCCCTAAATTTGTAATTTAAAGATGAATACACAAGATGGACGGTGTGGCGAGTAGCTCAATAATTCTTCCTTAGCAGACAAACTGTAGCTGTAGTTATCACCTATGTCTTTATTTAGTCTCATAACTTGCCTACAGTTCTACATCAGCTACAGTCTAAGGGGCAGATTTACTAAGAATTCACGCAACACAGTGCTGCAAGGCAAGATGCTGCAATGCTTTGTGTGAATCAGAGAGAGCTGAAGAGCACCATAAATACAGAAATATGGTGCTTTTCAGCTCTCTTCCGGCACTGGCACACTTGTGGGTGCTAGCATCAACACAGGCATCCTTGCACCATGCTGCAAGGGTGCCAGAGTTATGGGCAGGATTGTTTTGCTCAGGAATGCTTTGCCTTCCATTGCAAAAACAATACAAAGAGAACGTGAAGAAATATACATGTTTCTCCTTGTTCCACCTCTCTGTGGTGGGAATACCGATTTCATAAACCTTACTAAATCTGGAATTGCATGAAATTCATGGGTGAATGCACAGGAACACCCATGCTCCACCAATGGAATGCCTACCACTAAGATATGTAACGAAACTCAGCAGAAGCTGCTTGGTTACATTATCACGAAAGGCGGTGAAAATCAAGCATTGATTGGCTTTGTAAATCTCAAATAAGCCTTTGTGTTGCCCTGCTTCGCCTTGTGCGAAACAAGGGTGACACAGGGGGACATATAGGCTTAGTAAATATGGGCCTAAATATTTATACTGATAATCATTTATGGCCATCTCTGTGATTTTAGTGCTTGATGAAGGTAGGATATTTCTATGCACTGTTTTATTATCTTTGAGGTGTCAGCTGGTATTAGAAGCGCATCTTCAAATAAGGAGACTGCATTATAGAGCAATAATTTCCCCACGGAGCACCGCAAATAATCGGGCATGCAGTTTAGGGAGGAGGAACTTTTCAGCATCCCTACGGTTGCTTAGGATTAGCAAACTGGAAGCCAAGGATCCTCCATGCTTGAGCACTGGTGTCTCAAGACTTGATCTATACCTCTGTTTCCTTATATGAAGATGAGCTTCTAATACCAGCTGATAATATGTTACTTTTTATCTTTTAATACCATTGGTCTATCCTTTTGTACCATTGGTCTATCCATCAGGATGTCCGGCAGTCTACATACTTTTGAAAATAGAGTCTACAGACTTCATTTTGGCATCTCCTCATAACTGAAGTCCTATATACCAATGTTGTGAATTTTCCTCTCAGTCTTGTTACAATGGAGTCCTGATGCTGATCCTATTATTTTAAAGGATTGAAACACCATTGACTACTAAGGCGGACCCACTTTATTATAATTTATTTGTACTTTGTGGGCTGTGACTTTATGAATTTGTGAGACATGTACATTTCAGTATAGTACAGGTATATATTACACTCTGAACACCAAGTACATTTGTTCACCTCACTGCACTTTGGTCTTTATTGATGGTAATATTTATTGATTTGCCATGATGGATTATTAAATGCAGCCAAATCATTTTGTGAGTACATGATTCATCTCCGTGTATTAGGGACCACTGTTCTTGGTATATAATTACCCTTATGTAGGTTATACTTTATTAACAAGGTAAAATGACAGGTGTAAATGAAGTAGGAGTGTCTAGCTTAGGGTTGTGTGTGTGTGTTCATGTGTTTGTGCGTGTGTGCATATGTGTGTGTGTGTGTTTCTGTGTGTGTGTGTGTGTGTGTGTGTGTGTAACTCCTTTTCCAATTCATTTGTGGATATATCATGGTTGTAGGTGTCTTTGTTACTGAATTTCATACTCATACGACCACTCAATTGGTTTTGAAATTTGTAAGTAATGAGCATTTATAAAAGGAAGTTTAGGGGATATGCCTAACATTTAGGAAGGTCATACGTTATGTCCTTTTTGACAACGGAACCCTTGATGCCAGCATAAATAGTTCTTCACAAACCTTCTAGGATTTATTATTCTTTCTAATTGATTTTTTAAAGTTTTCATCAAATTCATTTATTTATTTTTGTAGTTTTAAATTTAAAGTTACAACCAGCTGCCTATTTTGTGGTAGACCAATTGTTTTACGCACTAGTTAAATTTTCTATATTATGGTGATTGGCAAAATAGTCTAGTTTTCGTACAAGGCCATGCAAATTTCTTCTTCTAATATATATTGTTAAGCAAAAAGAATGGATTTAATAAAATAAATGAATTAAATAAATTGAAAAGATTGAGAAAACCTACAGGCTTAATGAAGATTTATTTATAATAGAGCTAAGTGCATCCCTCAAGAATTAAAATCAAAATACCTCTTTAGAATTGGGAACATTCCAATTACATTTTGGTTCACAACCACAAAGTACACTCTCAGTAGTAAATGAAGAAAAACACAATTCTCATGTCACAAGTGATTTTTAAGTCTTTGCTAGGTGCACAGATTTGAAGACCAAAATATCTGATTAGTGAGCTACAGTCTATGTTGCTGTTCAATACTTAATGTTTACTCAAAGGAATAAATTACTGCCACTTCTAATACTTGTCCACCATGGTAGGAGGGGATTTTTTTTGGTAAGAAGATTAATTTTAATATGCTGGTACTACTAGGGTAAATACTGTATCACTTGCAAACATAGTGTTTCTCCTTAGAATGAATAGATCGCTAATTGGCAAATCATACTCATTGTTGTAAAGAGAATGCAAGTAGCTGGTCACAACTGTGTCAAACCTAGGTTACTAAAGAAAATTAAAGAAAGGTGGAGGAAAGGCACTGCTGATCTCAGAGCAGAGTATGAAAACCTGACAGAACAAAACAAGTTACATTGAAATGTTACTCAACCACACCCCAAAAGAAGCAACAATTCCATCAGTAAAGAAGGATTGACTCTTCACTAACCAAAATTGATGAGTAAATTATCTGTTGCTTCTGAGTGTCTGATCTGTGTCGGGTCACTTGGCTAGCATCGAAAGGTGTTTTTAGGTCGAGCCTAAGGGCAGCACGCATGCGCTGCTCGCACTGCGAGGCAAGCTGTATTAGGGTAAGTTCTTGAAGCGTCTCCCACTCCGCCCATATTTGTCATTGGCTTATGTCATTGCCCTTCATAAATGCTGGCTTCTGATTCATAAGTAGGCTTCTTAGTCCCTCCTTGGAACCGCCTTGCCTCTGTTTGTTACCGCCTATAAGGAGTGGATCTTTTACTTGGCTTGTCACACGGTCTGCGTTATCTAGTGGGTGAGCACTATTTTCTTCAATGGTCTTTATCTAGTCCACCCACACAACGCCGCAGCCCGCTTTTACATTTTGGTTACGTTTTTGTTTGTAATTTGCAGCGCTGCCCCCTTTAGCGGCCGCGTTGCTTTATTTATTTAATTGGCAGCGCCAGCCCGCTTTTACATTGTCATGTAATGTTTTGTCATTTGCAACATGGTCTGCTTTCACTTTAGCGGCCGCGCAGCTTTATTTATTTAATATACACCGCTGTCCGCTTTCGCGTAGGCGGCCGCGCTTCTTTATTTCATTAATTTACGGTGCGGTAAAAGCCTGCTAACTAACGCGGTTCCCCTCATATGTGCCTCCTTTAAATGAATGTTAAGCCTAGTTTAGGGGGTCGTTATCAACAGTCGACCACTTCCCTTAGCCGCAGTTTTCTGTGCATTTTGGGAATGCTGCGTCGTTTGAGCTGGTGGGGTAAACACATTTGATCCAGCTGGTCTGCCCAAAGACGCCCCAGGGCTGGCACATGGTTGATGTCTTGCACACATGGCGCAGTGCACGATTTTACGATATGAATTTATTTAGCGAGCAGAGGCTCCCTTCTTGGATTCCTTCTTTGTTTGGTGCTTTTCTTTTGAAGGCCGATATAAAGCAATGACGCTGAACATCCTGTGATTCTGGGCAAATCACATAGGGGCATATTAGCAAGACCGGCGATAAAATGATCGCCGTTTTAGCGGCAGGAAACTGCCGCTAAAACGGCGATAATGGGCTTGCTAATATGCGTTATAGAATTCCAATAGAAGCCCAGGTTAGATGTCCTGCACATCTAACCTGGGCTTCTATTGGAATTCCATAACGCATATTAGCAAGCCCATTATCGACGTTTTAGCAGCAGTTTCCTGCCGCTAAAACGGCGATAATTTTATCGCCGGTCTTGCTAATATGCCCCTTAATCTCCCCGTGCCTAACAAAAATGAAAGTGTCCTCATGTAATGCAACTGGTGCTATGTAAAGCGCTCTGATACCCGATACCTTCGGGTCAAGTTCGCGCTATATAAAACTCTGTAAAAAAAAAAAAAAAAAAAGCACCTGTTGTTCCTGCAGTGAAACTCTGCAGAAAGTGCACTGCTACGTGAAGAGACGTAACGAGAGCCCATCGAGGGACTCATTAAGAAAAAAACGTCAAAACTATTTTTATTTCAGAAACGCAGTGGACAACTGAAGTCGAGGATTTTAAGTATTGCCAGTTCATCTCCACCTTTGGGCACAGGGGTTTCCAAACTGAAGAGACCCAGACCAGTAGGCAGAGTGCTTGCTGTTTCCTCGCTTTCTCTACATGGCATTGCGTTCAAATTAAACATAATTTCGAGTTAGTGTTCACTGTTGTGTATTAACACTTAGGCTGCTCAGTCGATGACAGCCACTAAAAAGGGCTCTTTTTAAACTTTAATTGATCTCTTAAAGTCTTTTAATTTGATTGTGTTAGTTGACCGCCCGTTCTAGTCTCAAAGCTGGGAAGAGTGGAAAGACGACGCTCGAAAGGAATCTGTTTGTGGTGTGGACCATAACATACATTTTATGTTAAAAAGTATGGTTTCCTTGTGGGTGATGGTAACCAACTCCTTTATGATCGAATAGTTTGTCGGCTGAAAAATGATTAGTAAGTAAAAACACATAGTGAATAGGAGGAATAAAAGTTGAAACTACCAGATTCTCGGTTTTGAAAGTGACCCAATATGAAGGTTGAAGTTTAGCTCTGTTTGGAAAACTCTGACTGAGGTTTCCCGGTTTCATGCATGAGTGCTTCCTGTCATGTTTCCTTTGCACTCTGGTACCCGTAATTTTGTTTCTTACACTACCTGCTACACCCTGTCCCTGTACCAAAACTCGGAATGTGATGTGGATTCCGCCTCAGAAGACAACGTTCTTGAAACACTTAAGAGGAGCCTCGCCGACACCAGTGCCCTGGGCACGTTCCTCAATCCTCACGTGCTGGAGGTCCAAGTTCCTCTCTGTAGGGCACCTGTCTCTGCATGTTATTCATGGTAACTATCCTTCCCTGTGCCCTTGCTGGCCTTTTGGGTCTGCGTCTGGCTTCTAGTTTAACATCTTTCTTCAATTGCTTTTCTTACTGCTGGGGGGCATTATGGGCGGCCTTGCCCTCCACAGTGATTTCTTTGGCTTTTATTTTGTTTTTGGTCCTTTGAGCTGGCGTGTTCTCGTCTTGTTGTGGGCTATCTTGTGTCTGGATCATTGTACCTTGGTGTCCCCTCCCCTTCCCACACCATTTTTAGGTCGAGCCTAAGGGCAGCGTGCATGCGCTGCATGCTCTGCGAGGCATGCTGTGTTAGGGTATGTTCTTGAAGCGTCTCCCACTCTCCGTCCATATTTGTCATTGGCTTATGTCATTGCCCTTCATGAAGGCTGGCTTCTGATTCGTAAGTGGCCTTGTCTCCGTTTCTTACCGCCCATAAGGAATGGACCTTTTACTTGGCTTGTCACACGGTCTGCGTTATCTAGTGGGTGAGCACTATTTTCTTGAATGGTCTTTACCTATTCCACCCACACAAAGCTGCAGCCCGCTTTTACATTTTGGTTACGTTTTTGTTTGTAATTTGCAGTGTGGTCTGCTTTAGCGGCCGCGCTACTTTATTTAATTGGCAGCGCCAGCCCGCTTTTACATTGTTATGTCATTTTTAGGTCTCGCCTGGCGTTGGAGCGCGCATGCACTCCTCGCCTGCGAGAGCTATAGTCAACAAGCAAGTTTCAAGAAGGGGACTCGTAGCCCCGCCCCTCATTTGCATTGGGTAGCGTCAGCGTTTATGCTAAACGCTTGCTTCCCATTGAAAAGGAGGGTTTTCGGTTGCCGCCCTTTCGCCTTTTTGGATGGCCCCCAAGGACTCGGTCGCCTGCATTACAGCTGTCGTGACGAAGTTTCTTATCAGAAGCTTCGTCACGCTGCCTTGCATGCGCCAGTCCGGCTCTCTCATTGGGTGCTCTGAGAACGCTCGTCCTGTCTTAACAGGCTTCTTTTGGTAGGACTCCCGCATGTTTGGGCGTCTTTCCAAGGTGTGCATGGCTTGCTCAGTGGCTTGTTATTTTTTCTCATCTGCTGCGGCCTGTTTCTCTGTTCTAGGAATGCTTGGCTGCTCTGGTCTCTGTCTTCTGTGTTTTTATCTGTTCTCTGTGCCTGTCCCGGTCTGCTTTGTGTGTAATTTATCTACAGTGGGTCTGGTATGCAGTTCTCTTTTTTTTGCTCCTATTACGTGTCCATCTCTCTGCGCTGTGTCCTTGTCTCTGTTATCTGCCTGCTCTGGGGGTTGCTCCTCTACGCTGCGCCTTTTTCTCCATTCGCTGCCCGTTTCTGTCTTCTGTGTCACGTTGCGGGATATGTTTGTCTTTTCTGGTCTATTTGTCTTGCGTCTCAAGGTTTCTCTCCCGGGCTCTCTCAGAGCACTCCTGAGGGAGCTCCCGGGTCACACCCCCCCGAGGTCTCTCCCCCCTCCAGCCTTCTGTCCATGTGCCTCACCAACAATAGAGCCGCAAAGAAGGGAGAGGCAGTGACCCTCCCTCCTGACACCTCCCCCAGCCCTTAATCCTCCCAGCCCTGCATAATCCCCATCTCTGCACCGGGTCCCCTCACACACCCACGAGCCGAGCCTCGCAGCGCCAGGGGCCCGCGCAGGACTGGCCTTGCGGGGAACATTTACCCCTTCAGCACTGGTGCTACTAGGCGGCATTCCCGTGAAGTAGGAACTATGTATTTACAGATTTCTGTATTTCTCAGTTTATGCTAATGAGCATAGGACGGGGGAGAAAACAGAGCATGTGCTATACAACAAGGAATGAAATATAAACTGGTGTCGGGGGTACCCAAACAAGGGTGCGCACATACATACACCCTGACAGTAAAAAAGGACGGCTGTTCCTGCCAAGTTTCCCATCAATTCTAGCGGGACTCCAGCTCTGTCCTTTCTCTAACTCTATAAATAATCACAAGTGTCTATTGCCTGAAAGACATTTTCATACATTTACTGCCCGTCCACTGGGAACAGTCTTTCACACCACCCTCCCACCTACATTAATTTACGTATACCCCCCGAGGTGGAGTTGCCTCTGTCCTATCTGCTTCTACTACGTAGAATACTGCCTTATTTACATGACTCTTACACCCTCCTTCCCTCACAAACTTCTCTCCTTCACTGGTTTTATAACCCAGGGCATGCACTTAAAAGTTAAGAACTGAAAACCGTGATATATATATATATATATATATCCCAAAACGTGGACACAATATGTCCTCCATTACAGGACACATAACTTACATGAGCCCCGCAGAACTGGACACCGTTGTCCAGTTCTGACCTCCACACATGTCCAACCGAGGCCAAGCCAGTGACGTGCAGTGAGAAACAGAACCTCATTTTCTGGCGGGGGGAGCCACTCCCAGCGAGCACGAGGGTCAGTGAGCTCCATGTCCCGATAACAGGGCCCCAGCGGCCTGATTGTGTTTGTAGACTCTTGGTTGGGGAGCTTGGGGTGGACTTGGAGCCAAGCCTGCCTCCCCTCCCAACCACCTGCTGAGCACCAGCCATTGAGACTCGTGATTAAATCCTCCAAGCACAAAACTTTGCTCAAACAAAGTCCACATTCCTCCCCCTCCTTTGTGCTGCCGGGTCACGTGATCCCAGCCCTCGCCCTCTGCATCTCAATGGCTCCATTAAGGGCTGCCCTCATCAGCCCCAGCGCCTTACCTGCTCCTGCAGCCCCAGTGGCGAGCTGCTCATTACTGGACTCCCATTGTCCGTGCAGATAAGGCAGGCCACGGCGGGGCCTCCTGTGCAGGGGGGCTCTGTGATTACAGCTAATGGGCCCAGATGAGTGGTCACTCCCCAGATCAAGAGCGCCTCTTTAATCGGACCCCCAGGGGGGCTTGGCCATATAGAAACATCTCCGGCCTCAGAGCAGCGTAGCATCCCTCGAAAATGCAGATAATAACTTCCATGGACCGACCGGCAGACAAGTCCTTTCTTGTAGGAGAGGGACAACTCAACCGAGAAATAAATCTTTTATTCCCTGGCACGAATAACTAACTGCCAGAGGTGAACAGCACCGAGAAATCACAGAGCAACCAGCCTTTTATTATCTGACAGGAATACATTTACTGAGAGACGTGTCCTTCATTCGTGGTGAAATGGGAATCAGCAAGTGACGTTTTTTCTTGAAGACAATAACTCTTTCTGGGATGCGCATATCTTTTAATCTTCAACAACGATTTACTTAACAACTTCATAACTTGTGAAGAGTACACGCACCAGCGCCAGAACATTTTCTGCCATTGTATTGATCTCGTGGGCTCCCTATTCAACTGTTGCATGCTAAAAAAACATTCATAGTCATACCAATTTAAAGAACTTAAAGTGCATTACATTTATTCATGACTTCACGCATTCGCACTTTATAACATGAGTCAAACGAACAATTAGGGCTCCCTGAGAAGCCATCTTAGTTAGACCACTCTCATGTTTTGTAGCTGAACTGAATTGGTAGGGGAGCTTAGCATTTAAAAAATGTATAGCTGGAATATTTATTTAACTTTTTTAACTTTAAGAAAACGCTTACACTTTTAACAGAGCGTGTACAAGTTATATAGTATGCTGTTTTATATCATGTAATGGTTTTTAATTAACTGAATAATAAATAAGTGACACAAATGATTTACTTTAAGAGGAGACATGTTTTTTGTCCTGTGCTAGAATACTGAATATGTATCTAGTGAGTTTTCTAAATCTTGCACCATAGTACTGTTGTATTCCGCTTTAGGTGTCTGTATATAGGTTTTCCTGAAACATGTCCTTATATAGGCACAATTTGCATTGCCCTTATATAGGCATAAGATCCCAGTCCTTATTTAGGCATTAGCCATGCACTCCAAATACAGGCATAGTCACCGCCATCCGTCCACCCTAACGTCACAACGAGTTCTTAGAAACCAAACCCTAAGCCCAGCACAGGATTATTGATTTCTCCAAGAACTCATCTATTATGCATGAACCACTATTCCTTAAAGGTTCATTCCTGACGTCTTCCTCTGTCCGACTTCACGTCAATGCTAACATTCCAAAGCACCTACCAGATATAAATATACCTTCCCTTGCCCAAGCAAGTTAGAGGAGACTGCGACTTCAGAGGAGCCCGTATCCCGGCCTGACGCACTGACAAGAGATGCTGTCATCCCTGCTCGCAGAGAATCCAGCTCCCAGTGTTCTGACTCCCTTTGCGGGGTGTTAGAGTTCGAGATCTGGAAGGAGATTCCCACCTCTCTCATTCTCAAGGTATGGAGCTGACTAGAACCTAGAGGGACTCTTGGCATACCAGACTCTTAGTATACCATACTACAGAATACTTCACCTACTTCTTACCTTGCCCTACACCTAGACTAGGTTAGGTACACTGAGGTAGAACTAGCTTAGAGAAGCATCGTATGAGTACTCGCATTTTTAGCTCATGTTATTTATGTATATGAATATATGTGTCATAGCTAAAAGATAATGCTAGCGCAGTATTATTTCTTTCTACTGCTTACGCTGTACATTATATATCTTGCATACTGTCTTGTGATCATAACAGCTCATATCTCTTACACGAGAAACAAGACTGTTCAATAAATCCTTTTATTGAAACGCCCATCTATTCTTTCTGTGTAACTCTGAAGAAACTAAGCATGCACGATTAGCTGAGTGAAACTGTTATCTATTGTTTCCACGATTCTGAGAGTGTTCCGATTCTAAAGGGAAACAAAGTTGTCATGTTTATGCGGTTGCCATAAACTACTCCCTTCTTGTTTACAAGGAGTTTCTAGTGGCCTCTGAGTTAGCTGGCACAAAGTAATTAAGTTTAATATACTCGATAGGGACATACTGACCTCAGTCCTATGTCAAATCTATAGGGTATATTATTCCATTGCGCAGAGCCTATTAGGGAAATAGGAACTACACTACATGGCGCCCAACGGTTTGGTAAGGCACTAATTTAACGCTAGATACTGAGTAACTCAGTTGTGCTTTTCTCTCAGAAACCCCATCTCACATACACCATAAGACGTCTGGAGTGGGTAGGGTTAAATATCCGCCAAAGCTAAATAGGACAAAAAACCTATAGATTAGCTATTTTGGTTTGTTCAACGTTGAAGGATACAGTGTTCCAAAATATTGTGCACCTTATCTTTTGTTTCCTTGAAACTTGTTCTACATTTTTCAAAAAACAGATTTCCATACACGAGGATAATGGCACCGAGAACGGTGTAGCTACGGCTGACCCAGTCGTAACAGCTTTTAAATTTACCGGTTGAAATGAAGCCGATGAGGGTGTTATAAACATCCATCCAAACTTAAGGAGAGCCATCACTCTAAAACTTATAAAACACAGCCTACCACCAAGAGGTGGTAGAGCAGTTTTCGTGATAGAGGCACACGAATCCTTTCAGACAGAGGTATTCTATTCATGGATAGTATTCCCAGAATCAAATCCAATAACAAAAGTGTTTCACTTCTTTAAAGAAGATGAATCACCAGAGGAATATATTCCTTTCGAGGATATTGAAATTCCACTCACATACCAGGAGCATCATCTCTGGTTTAAAGGCGCATTAAAACATCACAAAAACATTACCAGGCTCGGTCCACTAGGTAGACCAGGAGCAACATGGCCGATTATAGCCGGCTACACACCTCATCCTGACATCAATGTAATGTCAGACGAGGAATTACTTACTCAACTACAAGAGTTAATAAAAATTTACAGACAATTAGTCCAATATGTCATGCGGACTTTCACAGTCCAACCACCAATGACCATTCCAAATCAAACCCCTCATCAGGGGAATACACTAAAAATTACTCCACAGACTTTACACGCAGTCATGGATAAAATGCCCACAAAACGTGAGCAAATTCCATTCTGGATAGCTCAAAAAATTACTCAAATCGAAGCAGTATTTCCAAATACTAGCCCTTATGAGAAACTCAGAATCCTAACAATCTGTTTACCAATGGGGATCATACCACAACTGGAAGATTGCACCACTTGGGGCGCAGTCTTTGCTGCCATCTATACTAAAACACATGGTGTTCCATCAATTGCAGTAATACCAGATGTCCTGAAACAAATTCAAAACGAATATGGGGCAGAACGTGCTCTGAATTTAGGTATGAAATTACTGAAAAACTTCGACCAGGTCTCAACAATAATATATCTAATATTAAAGGGGAGGCAGCATCAGTGGCGATCCGCCAATGCTTAAGGGAATTTGATGTTACAGAACATCAACATGAACTGCCCAGAATAATAGAACAATCTTATGCAGAATTAGGCAGAGATAGTTTGGGTGGAAAATCTTTGAAGCCAAAACTATCTGAAAGTCCTGAGAAGGACTCTATTAAACAAACTCCTACATCTTCTAAAAAGAAGTGGGAAACTAATAAACAAAATTCAAAAGAGAGACGTTCTCAATCCCGAGGTATGTCTCCTCAAAAGGAGTCCTCTGAAAGGAGGTATAACCTCAGGAATAGGGATAATTTAAGAAAACCTGACAGGTATCAAGATACTGATACACGTTCCTCTCGTACCTTTCAGATATCATCACAGACATCGGAAAGAAGAGGACGGTCAGAACATAGAGAAGAACGCGTGAAATCCAAAGACGACAAACACGTTCAGAAAAATAAATCAAAACCTCAATTCACAAAAGAAGGTAGCAGGTCTGAAGATCAGACATGCCGAGAATACTGAGAACACAGCTCAAGAACGGAGAATGGGCTCAGACAATGCTGGACAGTGCAGCAGAAGTCACAATAGCTCGCCAGAACCTGAAGGAACTTCTGGAGACAGTGGACTTGAAAGAGTACATCACAGTAGAGACTGTAGACACCAGGGTTAGTATTCCACAAAAGTTATATGAAATAACACTCCGCATGGAGGGAGACATACCAAGAAAAGTGAAAATACTCTTTTGGGAGAAACTTTCAAGGGGTTATGATATACTTCTAGCAGAAAAGGACTGGCCACCACAATTTGTCAGGGAGTGCCCACATGGTGAGGACATCATTATGCCTGCCTTCTCCAACCATATTCCAATTCACCTAAAATATACTTATGCCAGGAAATGGGCAGTTGCCCAGGCCCCAGCATTATATAAAAATCATGTGGGATGGGATGAGGACTCACCTCACCACAAAATACATCTAAACAATGAACCTACTGCACAAAGGCAGTACCCAATAAAGCAAGAAGCTAAAAAACAGGTCAGGGAGATCTTAAATCAACTTGAATACCAAGGGGTGATTGAAACATGCACCTCCTCAATGAACAATCCTTTGTTTCCTGTAACCAAACCAGACAATACATATCGTCTAGTTTTGGATTACAGACACTTGAACACTTGTTCAAAAACATTTGCAGTGCAAAATGCACATAGTACAGCATTAATGAATAACATTGTGCGTAAAAAATATAAAACCACATTAGACATTTCAAATGGTTTCTTTTGTCAAAACATAGCACCTGAAAGCAGGTACTTAACAGCTTTCTCAATAATGGGGACCCAGCGTCAATTTTGTAGACTCCCACAAGGGTTCAAAAACAGCCCGGGGTTATTCTCAGCAAGAGTAACAGAGTTACTACAAATTTATGATAATGAGGCATTGTCATATGTCGATGACATCTATCTGACAGACGATGACCTAGATAGGCACTTGAACAGGGTGAGTACCATTATATTGGGCTTCGCCTCTGAGGGCTATAAATTCAACTTTTAAAAATCTAGAATTGCCCATCTCAATGTCCTTTTCCTAGGATATGAGCTTTCAAGTGAAGGCAAGAGCCTGGCAGCCAACTTTTTAGAAAAGTATGCACTGCTCCAACCTCCAAAAACGCTGAAAAACTTACAATCCATCTTGGGTTTCCTAAATTTTGGAAGAACTTACATTCTAAACTACGCAGAAAGGGTTAAACCTCTCTACAAATTAATCAAACCTGATTTTTCAACAAAACATTGGACACAAGAACACACAGAAATCCTGCGTTCACTCCAAGCTAACATGTTAGCAACAAATCACTTACAAACATGTGTAAATACACGCAATTTAGAGATCCGAATAATTTCGGGACAATGCGGATTCACCTACTTAACATTTAATGAGGGTGAAAAAGTACCAATAGCATACAAATCACATTTGTATACACAAGCAGAAATGCGCTTCACTTCACCAGAAAAAATACTGACAGCAGTTCAAACCGCTGTAGCAAAAGAAAGAGCTCTAGCCCAAGGGAGACGCATTATTGTCGTAACGCCAGTACCAGCCTTAGAGGCGGTTACAAAAGCGAGCATTCCAAATGCAAAAGCTTTACATCCTAGATGGATACAATGGGTTAATTCTCTTGCTGCAACAGATGTTGAATATGTTTTTGATCCTGATTTAAAAACACAAGCGTTCCTGCAATATGAACATGAATGTCCTCTGCACACTGAAATTCTGCCTCTAGATCAGTATGAATTTATAATTTACACTGACGGATCCGCACAACCCGCTACAGGGAGTAAGCAAGCTTACAGTGCAGCGTGCGCAATCGTTAAAGGTCGCATGCAAGATGGTAACTTCAGACCAATGGTCACTAAAACTCAATCTCTAGGAGACTGTACAGCTCAGCGAGCTGAACTACAAGCATTCAAACTGGCACTTGAAAATACAGATCGCGAATTCCCCACACTCATAGTGTGTGATTCTTTTTACTGTGTTCAGTCGTGTAATGAATATATACAGAATTGGCTTGAAAACGGGTTCAAAGATGCAAAAGGTGGCACAATAAAGCATAAAACGCTTCGGGAACAAGTAGTTCAGTTGAAAAACAAACTACCAAAGGCTCATGTAATACACACACTGAGTCATCAACGTGATGGCGTTCACGTTGCAGGGAATTCATTGGCTGATGAAGCCGCAAAGGGGGCTGTTCAGACGGCTTCCGTAGCTGCGATCACTCGTTCAAAAATGAGAATAGACAGTGAGATATTGTTGGCTGTCAATGCTTCCAGCAAAGGCAGTGGTGCAGCGTTACCAAAGAATTTTCCACTCAAGTACTCTTATGTAATTGATGCAAATAAGGTTCCTTTTGCTCGAATCCCTGGAGTGGGGGATAGGGTAATACCAAACATGGAACTTAGAGCAGCTTTGATTTATGAAGCACATCTGGGGGAGGGTCTGTCACATCAAGGGATCTCTAAAACAACATTAACATTAACCCCTTCGATGCGCCCGTCGGCCAACGGCCGTCGCGAGCACTACCTCCGTAGTACTGCGCACGTCCATTGGACGACGTGGCCCCGCCCACTCAATAAAACCGCTGCACTGCGGCGGAATTGCCGCCGCGGTTAAGCGGTTAAAAGAGATGTACTGGTGGCCTGGAATGAATACACAGATTCACATCTTCATCGATGACTGCATAGACTGCAATAGACAGCGTGGTGCAGAACGCCATCAGACACCAGACAACGAAGTAGCCTGCCCAGTGCAGACACCATTTTCAGACAGCATTAGACTATCTATGCGCAAGCGTCCTTATGGACAAATGCAATCCCACAAATACTAAGTCAAGGTTCCTATGAATATAGCCTCAGCGCTCGGCTTACGTTCGAACTGTTATAAAAGATTTGCGAGTCTTTATCTGCACATACGCAATTGGCACACTACATTCTGACCAGGGCCCTGCGTTTAGCTCTCGGGCTTACAAAGAAGCCATGGCCAGTTTGGGCGTAGCATTGCGGTACTCCTCTCCGTTTCATCCTGAGGGAAATTCTGTTGTGGAAAGGAAAAACCGGGACATAAAGCAGTCTATAACAGCTAGAGTATTACGTTTGGGTGATGGGTGGGTCAAACATCTTTATGGGGTCCAACGCTCATTAAATAATTTGCCAAGAAGTTCTCTAGGGGGTCACTCCATATGAGGTCCTATTTGGGACAAGAATGTGGGTTCCTGATCTCGAATGTAAAGGCACAGTGGTGGAAAATAAACCCTTTGATATCAAAGATCGTTTGGCTGTTTTACAGGATTTAAATGAACTAAGATCGATACAAAGCAACGTGTTCCTGAAGCCAACCACCACTGGGGAAAAACCGGCAGTCCCAGCAAGGCCTGTCTGGATCCCAAAAGTTGGGGATCTAGTCAGAGAGAAGATTGCGGACAAGAAGGAATTTGGACCTTCTTACAGACAACCAGTACCTGTCCTAGCTGTCCACGGAACAAGAACAGTACTTCTGCCGCCCCTTGCTGGAAAAAAAGGAGAAAAGATTTGTGTCAATCGACCTCATCAAACCACAGTATGTGGCCAATACTAAATAGTAGGCCTCGTGGACTCCGACCTAGTAGCAGACGCACTCCTCTCGCTACTATCCAAGAGGTTCAGACTGAAAGACTCATAACCATCGAGAATTCAGCAGTAACAGATGAAGGACTAAGCAACAATGCTATGGAACTCGTCCCTCTTGAAACTCAAGTAACAGTTCGTCCAAATACACCTGTCCACACCAACGTAACAAGTGATCAACTGGTTCCAGCGATTTCAACAAATCCTGATGCAATTCCAACAATTGACAGAACTGCTTCTGGCTATTTCATTAACTTTGATATGTTTTCTGAGGATCCGGGTGAACCTGAAACGACGCCAACCCTAAAAACTTTCAAACTGCAAGTACAAGACCTTTTTCATTTCCTGAAAAAGACTTATCTGGTTTCACCATGGATTGAAATATGGATTATTTCTGGAATATTTTTCTTTCTGTTTTGGCTAGCTTTGGTTATGACTCTTAGCATGCTTATAAATGGCAGATACACTCGTTTGGACACTGAAAGTAAAAATGTGAACTTACTTTTGAAACCACACAAATCATCCCATCGTGAAGCTAGAGACTTGTCAGCAGTGAACATCCCAGCTGTTCCTATACAGGATGGTATAGTGTGGGACAAAACCGATTTCGATATATTCGGCCCGAAGGAACTTTTGAACATTCCACATTTATATAAAATTTCATTAAGTGATTTTATTTCCTCCAGTACCTATTCTGATGATTGGGACTTTGAGACTGTAAATGACATGATGTCTGATCTAGAAAGGTCTGCTGCATTCTCTAACAATGAATACTTAGAGGGTTCATCAGACTACGAACAGCTTTATTGTTACAACCACTATGGTCATCATTTCTTGCATAAATCTGCAACACCTAGAAATGTGTTTATGTTTAACCAATGGGAACATTGCCCTACACCACCAAAAGGTAGCTCAAAAACGTTTGCTAAAAAGTTTCCCTATTTTTCAGGGTACAATACATCTGATCCAGAAACATTTTACTATAAAAATGTAAACAAAACAGGACAGAAAATGATGTTAACTAATACAAAACAGATTTATTCTGCAGCCTTTATTACCCAACTGTCTAGACATGGATTTGACTTTTGGAAAGACACAATAGACACAAAATCTGTCTGGGGTTCTAAAGATTGGCAAGTACAGGGGATAGAAGCTTTGTTTAGAGCATGTATCATCCCTCAGCAAATAATGTTTTTGAATGACACTGTGCAACAAACGTCTTGCCTTGGTTTAGCTAAGATCAAAGACATGAACACAATGAATAGAATACAGGGCTTTACTATCCAAAGGCCAGACCCACGTTATGTTCAACAACAACATCCGGGGGTAGTAACAACATACAGTGTAGGAAAATTGTGTCTCGAATGGCTACAAAAATCTACACGTGAGGATGTGAAACAACACTTATCTTTACTTAAAGAAGACGCAGACCGTAGGGAATTCTTGCTAGGACCAAGAAAACCGCGTCAAAAATGTTTCATATATGCCGGCATTTATGCTGCTTATAATGAAGTATGGAAGGTTTCACATGCAGAGGCCGCAGAACGAATACGTGAGCTTGATCGTATTAATTTTGAGAAAACTCTCTCTGTGGTCAACAATGGGTTAACAACTTTGCCATCCAGAATGTATTCATTGGACAACATTGTATCCTCTGCTATAGACATACTGGAACAAGATTTAGCCATGTTACAACAAGGCCAATCTCAGTTACGTTCTATTATGTTACTAGGCTGGACGCTGCAATCTTTGCATGCGGGCTATGTGCCTTGGTGTTTTATCAACACGTTGTCTCTGTTTGCAGAATACAATCTAACAGATAAACAGATCGAACTGGCACAAAGGGGAGCAAAGTATACAGTGCTGAGCATTGAAAAACTGGAAAAATTACCATTTACGGTAGCAGAAAAACCAGCTACAGAATGGCTTATCCATGGCAAAATAACTCTGCCTGTCACTACTTTTCAGTTTCAGTATTGCCTCAAACAAATGCAAGCAGGCAAATATGAATGGTTGGGTAAAGAATACATTAAGACATCCTGGGATTTACCTTACGAATACAAATGTTGGAGTGGGGATCGTGAAGTTTTTCTAAGCGGTACACACTGTGAAAATGCACTAAGCGGTTCACTCATATGTCAGGACATTTCTTTACACGGGGCTTGTAATGGTTCTGTGGCAAATTTGTCCTGCCACCAGCAGGGTACACCAGCTACTGTGATTAATCCAACGTTTGGCCAACTTTCTAACGGGAGTTACCTCATGTTGAATGATCAGAGTTGCTGTGGCATGTTGCCAGGCATCCCATATCTGGTAACGGTCGACTCCAGGGTTACTTGTTGTATGCAAGTATTGTTCCCCCCAATTGACACAGTCAGGGAGTCGCCTCTATGGCCTTCATTGAATGTTTCTTTTATACGTTTTGATACTTTGAGCAGAATGAAAGCCATGCTTTTGCAACAGATCGTGCCTTTGACCTCGACCAAAGAAATCTATAATTTACAAATTGCAAGGACTTCGGCTGAGATACAGGCTTTAATTCGTACAAACTGCCCTATACATTTCGTAGAAATGATGGGACGTATCTTAAACATGTCTGATACGAGCGGAATTGTACATGTATTTAAGACCATCTGTTCAGGACTGTTAACACCTTTTCAGGCAGTCCTCGGAATCATCCCAAACTTCGCACATTCGGTGTTTGGTGGTGTGCCATTAATTCTAGCACTTGTTGCAAGAATCCTATTTCTATTCCTACTATTATGCTATAGCAAGCCTATCCACCGACGTCACTCCAAGCGAAGTGGAGAAAGCTCTCCTAGAACGGAAGTGCCGTGAGCGCATAGTGCAGCTTTTGGGCATGCCTCGTCTACGGGAACTTAATACAACATGGTTCCTGTCATTTAGACCAATCTGGCAAGATTGCATCTTACCTGTTCTACGCTGCCTGCTTTGCGGTGAAGAATGCGTGCTAGACACCTGTCTAACACTCCCATCAGTCATGCCAACGGATATCGATACTCTGCTGGACCCTATAACGGCCCATGCTCTGTGTTGTCCCCAGAGGCTACCAATCATGATGACGGCATTCCTTGAGATCTCACAGATGCTTCCTCCTGCTGCTGAGGTACGAGATGGATCAACAGGCACACAGGTAATAACGGACATTGCTGCGGCATCCTATGCTGAGGGCGATGCTTCACTACTCTGTGCAGTCAACCTTCTGAACGAGGTATTCCAACTGTCACCGACATCGGTAGACGATATTTTGTCTACAGAAATAGATGATTTCATGTTTACACCAGACCCATACACTGACTTTGATTCGGCTCACAGTCTACCAGGGACGCAATGAATTTGGCGTACATATTTTCTAAACTTGGAACTCTTCCTAAAATTGAACTTTTTCTTTTTCTTTATTTTTTGAAAATACATGGCAACTCAATCTGCTTACAGTAGAAATATTCATATAAAACGTACTTCTTTAAATACTTCCAGGGACACAATGTCACCTTATTTTACTATAATTTCATTTTAGTACCATGATATGCAATGGCTTTGATTTTTGAGAAGTTGTCAACCATTTCATCATATGTATATATTTCTGTTTATTCATTCGTGTTGCATTTAGTTCCACTATATGCTTAGAATGAAAAAATGCTTTAAAAGGTACAGTACCTATTGCATTACATGTTTTAGCAACAGCTCTTTTAAAAAACTTCCTTTAAAATGCTTTTAGAAATATTTTTAGCAACATGTGGTACTCAGTTTAATGTTTAGCATTTAGTATTATCGTTCATTCAAAAGTGGAGTGGGTGTTGTATTCCGCTTTAGGTGTCCGTATATAGGTTTTCCTGAAACTTGTCCTTATATAGGCACAATTCGCATTGCCCTTATATAGGCATAAGATCCCAGTCCTTATTTAGACATTAGCCATGCACTCCAAATACAGGCATGGTCACCGACATCCGTCCACCCTAACGTCACAACGAGTTCTTAGAAACCAAACCCTAAGCCCAGCACAGGATTATTGATTTCTCCAAGAACTCATCTATTATGCATGAACCACTATTCCTTAAGGGTTCATTCCTGACATCTTCCTCTGTCCGACTTCACGTCAATGCTAACATTCCAAGGCACCTACCAGGTATAAATATACCTTCCCTTGCCCAAGCAAGTTAGAGGAGACCTCGACTTCAGAGGAGCCCGTATCCTGACCTGATGCACTGACAAGAGACGCTGTCATCCCTGCTCGCAGAGAATCCAGCTCCCAGTGTTCTGACTCCCTTCGCGGGGTGTTAGAGTTCAAGATCCGGAAGGAGATTCCCACCTCTCTCATTCTCAAGGTATGGAGCTGACTAGAACCTAGAGGGACTCTTGGCATACCAGACTCTTAGTATACCATACTACAGAATACTTCACCTACTTCTTACCTTGCCCTACACCTAGACTAGGTTAGGTACACTGGGGTAGAACTAGCTTAGAGAAGCATCGTATGAGTACTCGCATTTTTAGCTCATGTTATTTATGTATATGAATATATGTGTCATAGCTAAAAGATAATGCTAGCGCAGTATTATTTCTTTCTACTGCTTACGCTGTACATTATATATCTTGCATACTGTCTTGTGATCATAACAGCTCATATCTCTTACACGAGAAACAAGACTGTTCAATAAATCCTTTTATTGAAACGCCTGTCTATTCTTTCTGTGTAACTCTGAATAAACTAAGCATGCACGATTAGCTGAGTGAAACTGTTATCTATTGTTTCCACGATTTTGAGAGTGTTCCGATTCTAAAGGGAAACAAAGTTGTCATGTTTATGCGGTTGCCAGAAACTACTCCCTTCTTGTTTACAAGGAGTTTCTAGTGGCCTCTGAGTTAGCTGGTACAAAGTAATTTTGTTTAATATACTCGATAGGGACATACTGACCTCAGTCCTATGTCGAATCTATAGGGTATAATATTCCAATGTGCAGAGCCTTTTAGGGAAATAGGAACTACAAACCGTGATATATATATATAAATATATATATATATCACAAAACGTGGACACAATATGTCCTCCATAACAGGACACATAACTTACATGAGCCCCGCAGAACTGGACACCGTTGTCCAGTTCTGACCTCCACACATGTCCAACCGAGGCCTAGCCAGTGACGTGCAGTGAGAAACAGAACCTCATTTTCTGGCGGGGGGAGCCATTCCCCGCGAGCACGAGGGTCAGTGAGCTCCATGTCCCGATAACAGGGCCCCAGCGGCCTGATTGTGTTTGTAGACTCTTGGTCGGGGAGCTTGGGGTGGACTTGGAGCCAAGCCTGCCTCCCTCCCAACCACCTGCTGAGCACCAGCCATTGAGACTCGTGATTAAATCCTCCGAGCACAAAACTTTGCTCAAACAAAGTCCACATTCCTCCCCTCCTTTGTGCTGCCGGGTCACGTGATCCCAGCCCTCGCCCTCTGCATCTCAATGGCTCCATTAAGGGCTGCCCTCATCAGCCCCAGCGCCTTACCTGCTCCTGCAGCCCCAGTGGCGAGCTGCTCATTACTGGACTCCCTTGTCCGTGCAGATAAGGCCGGCCAGGGCGGGGCCTCCTGTGCAGGGGGGCTCTGTGATTACAGCTAATGTGCCCAGATGAGTGGTCACTCCCCAGATCAAGGGCGCCTCTTTAATCGGACCCCCAGGGGGGCTTGGCCAGATAGAAACATCTCCGGCCTCAGAGCAGCGTAGAGTTAAACGAGGCATCCCTCGGAAATGCAGATAATAACTTCCATGGACCGACCGGCAGACGAGTCCTTTCTTGAAGGAGAGGGACAACTCAACCGAGAAATACATCTTTTATTCCCTGGCACGAATAACTAACTGCCAGAGGTGAACAGCACCGAGAAATCAGTATACTCGTCTCTCACACGAATAACTTTAAGAAAGCCGTATGTTATTCTGTGATTGAAAGAACTTTGTTTTCTGATAATAATAATCACCGAGCAACCAGCCTTTTATTATGTGACAGGAATACATTTACTGAGAGAAGCGTCCTTCATTCGTGGTGAAACAGGAATCAGGAAGTGACATTTTTTCTTGAAGACAAATCACTCTTTCTGGGATGCGCATATCTTTTAATCTTCAACTACAATTTACTTAAAAACTTCATAACTAACTTGTGAAGAGTACACGCACCAGCGCCAGAACGTTTTCTGCCATTGTATTGATCTCGTGGGCTCCCTATTCAACTGTTGCATGCTAAAACAAGCATTGGCATAGCCAATAGGTCTCGCCTTTGGGACCTTATAAGTGTTTAGTTATCCAGCACAATATCCTTGGTGCAACAACATCAACTGTTGCATGGCTAAACACTTATAAGGTCCCAAAGGCGAGACCTATTTGCTATGCCAATGCTTGTTTTGACATGCTATAATTTTGAAGTAGTAAAGGGATTAGAAAGCATAAACTTTGCCTCTGTGCCCTTAATGAAATTGAACATGCTTATGATAGCCAGCAAATGTGTCATTAAGCACTATTCAGTTTTAAAGCACTGCAGTGAGCTATTGCACATGAAGCTGAGTTCAGAGAGCATCCTGCAAGTTGCAGGTAAAATGCCAGAAGGCTGCAAAAAAGATTATTAATGCAATGTAAAATATTAACGTTACAAGTTTTAACCTACATTTATTTGGTGTGTTGCTCATTTGAAATGGGTGTTTGATTTGATTTTGACTATAACCGCAAATCTCTGAAGAATTGTTCCTTAGCTATTAGTGTTTCCCACTCGATCCTATTCCTTCTATATTTATTGTTGCTCTGCATTTAATGTTTATATGGGTTTGATGTTAAAAGGTATGGGTTGTGGTGTCTTCCTTCAACTGTGTGTTCTTGATTCAGTTAGCATGTACATCAATACCGAATGTGTATGCTTAAAAACTGATCTAGTGGAGCAGTTGTCAGACCTGGACCAGGAAATGGATTTAAGGAGGCACTTGCTAAACATATGACCTATGATAACTGTGTTTATTATTTTGAGAAGGAATCTTTGTTAGTTCTATAGTTAAACGTTCCTTGAATGGTAATGTCTACCGGTGCAGTATTTAAGAAAAGGCACCAATTGAAGATGGATACTTCATTAACAGGTGTAACTCCCAGTCACAGGGAGGCAAAACAAATCTGCATAAATGAATATCCCTGTGGCATGATGTACTCTTTGAATGTAGGTGCAAAATGGGATGCATCCCGTAGAAGAAATACATTGTGACCTGTTTACATTAGTAGGAAAGCATTATGCCCTAGTGTTGCAAATGCGTCACTACGCTAAAAAGAAAAAAAGAAAAGTTGTGTTATGTGGGTGAAACAATAGTAGACGATTTATCAGAGGGCGAAATACATTCACGCAGAAAGAAGGGTGAAATTGCAACAGAAAAATGTAGCACGCTGATGAGGAGCCAGACAGTGCGATGGAACAGAACACCCACAAATTGGAGTCAATAATCTAAAATATATCGGGAAACAACATATGTAAGACCAGCAGTACAGCCACTAAATTCTGCACCTAAAATGTACTTCATCAACAAATGCAAAAAGCTGAAAAGCATCATTTTCAGACACTCACCAAAGGCTCATATGTGATAAGTCGTCTCTTATCTTATCCCACAAAATAGATACACTTTTTCAAGGGTGACTTAATACGTATGAGGCACTCAAGGTGTAAACCAACTGTCCTTTACACATGGTCTTAAGCACCTAAAGGTCACAAAGAAAAAGAAATCACAGGACCAGATGGGACCCTCCCGCACTCTAGAAGAAAATATTAATACCTCAGATGACAAAAATGCCTAAGGCACTCATACAAGAGACAAAAACAACTTCATCCAGGAATTCTCGATCCTGATATTGAGACAATAGTGGACACCACAAAAGCAATGCCCTGACGCTGTATGGGAGCTTTAATTCAAATAAAGTGAATTTGCAAGTCAAGAAAACAAACGTTTGCATGACAACGAGCAAAAGCAATAAAAAGTACAAAGGGAGAAGGCAGAGTGAAAAACAAGACAGTGGCAGAAAACGTGATGCTTGAATAAATGTGGGAGAATGCTGGAGCCAAGTCCCTGCAATCCTATTCAATTAGGTAAATGACTACAATCCCCATTGTTGTTTATTAGGAAACTGGCAGACCAAGTTAATGCAGCACAAAGAAACATTATTGAAAATGTTCACACTGGTTGGATATCAGAGTATCATTCAACAAGATAGGGCATTCTTTTTGAAAGCAGAAATAGTTGGCAATATTTATTTACAATGCAACTCCCAGTAAATACTGGAATTGGAATAGGAAGGATGAAAGCATTCACAATTTTGTGAGTATGAACAGTATAGGATTAGGGTTGTAGAGGCTCAAATGGCTATTGCGAAGAAGAAAACTAGGCGTTAAAAACTGTCCTTCCGTCCTGTGTGGTAAACGCAGTGACCTGAAAAGGGGAAGGGGATAGGTCTGGTCTGATCATTAAAGGAGTCTTTTCATTTGAAGATAAACTAGGCACTTGACTTGTTTTCTGTGTAGTGATGTTTGAATTGCATTCGTTTCATCTGGGATGACCACATTTTGAAAATCAAAAAAGGGGCATTCCACAAACAGAAGTAGAACTACAATTCTTCATTGACCGAGGGGTACAGAATGACTAATCTGACAATGCTCAGCAACATAGAAAACACACAATGTGGCAATGATACGAATTAAACGAGACATTTGAGGAATTAAATGAAACATTTACACAAGGTATCACCCGTGTTAAGTAAATTTCTTTCTGCTATGCCTGCTAGCTAATTCTATATTGGAACAAATTAAAAACTTCTCCCTCTTTATTATACTGGGTGTCTGAAACCCGAAATTTGTCGGGACCAGTGGTGGAAAACCAAAACTCCCATGGAAACTGCGGGATGTCTGGTCACTCTAATTATAATCACATCTTAACTTCTAATCCATTAAACTGGAGTAACAAGTGCAAGAAGAATCTGGAACGCTTATTTTTCATCAGTTCTTGTTTGCAAATATTCTGAAAGATGACGAAAATAACAGCGCACAACGATTTGTTTTACGACAAGTTAAATCGTATGCGACGGTGCCAACAAACTAAGGTTAAGGTTCATTCACACAAGACTACCATAGATTATGCAACGGGATCCTTAATTGTATGCTTCAGGTTGACACTGGAAAGGTTATTTTGTTTCCAAAGAGGCAACTAGGATGTCCGTTTGGTAAGCGCAGAAAACATACCCAGAACATGTTTTAAAAATGGAAGTGGGGAAAGGATTAAAATGAGACCAACGGCTATGTACTCAAGCAGACAGGCCACTCGAAGCAGACTTTAATTAAACTAACTGCTGCTCTGTTCCCGACAATAAAATTAATGAAAACGTGATGTGGCTTCACGATCCATAAAAACATAAAGTTCACTTAACCTTCAAGACTGTCATTTTAAAATGTGATCTCAAGAAACAGTTGGGATGATAAGGACGTTCATTTATAATATTGGCATTTAGCATTTTTAACAGACCAGGGTCATTTCCATTAGCGAAAGGAAGCGGCTGAGGACATCCTGCCTGAAATAATCAAATACTGCTGCCCTTTTGAAGACAACAGGTTTTTTCGGCAAGCACATGGGTACTAGGTAGTAACAATTATTGAAAATTCGTGTCCAAGAAGGATGAGTAATACAGACTTACCACCACTAGATGGGGGCATTGCACAGAAAATAGTTAATTGCCAAACTAACAGACCCACAGAGCGTTTCCCTTGCGGGAGCGAGCAGGCGCACCATCTGTTTGCAAGATAATTGCAAACAGATGTCGCCAAAGCTCGCTCCTGCAAGGGAAACGCCAAACGTGCACGCGTTGCCATTGAAAGCAATGCAAAGCGTGCACGTTTTTGGGCGAAAAAGCGAATCGATTTCAAGAGCGCTGCGTAGGTGAGACCTAAAACATTCATAGTCATACCAATATAAAGAACTTAAAGTGCATTACATTTATTCATGACTTCACGCATTCGCACTTTATAACATGAGTCAAACGAACAATTAGGGCTCCTGAGAAGCCATCTTAGTTAGACCACTCTCATGTTTTGTAGCTGAACTGAATTGGTCGGGGAGCTTAGCATTTTAAAAATGTATAGCTGGAATATTTATTTAACTTTTTTAACTTTAAGAAAACGCTTACACTTTTAACAGAGCGCGTACAGGTTATATAGTATGCTGTTTTATATCATGTAATGGTTTTTAATTAACTGAATAATGAATAATAAATAAGTGACACAAATGATTTACTTTAAGAGGAGACAGGTTTTTTGTCCTGTGCTAGAATACTGAATATGTATCTAGTGAGTTTTTTAAAACTTGCACCATATTGCCTTCCTTTTGCAGGAAAGTCTAGCCCACCCAGAGCTAGCCTTGCACTGGCACGCATTCCTTCTAACGCCCCACTATCCTGCAAACTATTTGACCTCTGCCATTAGCACTTCAACCTGCGTCCCATTCAGCTAGCCAAAGCTGTCATAAGGGTCATAGCATCCCAGTCCGTCATTGATAAAACCCTACGGCCAGATATCGCCGAGGCCCAGCCCCCCATGAATGAATTCGGACCCTCCCACCTGCACCTCCATAATCCTCCATTGTTAAAGACTGCAACACACTACACTTTTAACAAGCATTGAAACTGCAATAAGTCTCGCCTTTGATTAAGTTAAAGCTATTTGCTTTGCTAATGGTATTGTATAGCAAAGCAAATGGCTTTAACTTAATCAAAGGCGAGACCTATTGCATTTTTAATGCTTGTTTGTAATTTGCAACGCGGTCCGCTTTCACTTTAGTGGCCGCGCAGCTTTATTTATTTAATATACACCCGGTCTGCAATCTCTTAGGCGACCACGCTTCTTTATTTAATTAATTTACAGTGTGGTAACAGCCAGGGGCGTAACACAGGCCCCCGCAGCCCCCGCAGTGCAGGGGGGCCCCAAGCTCCAGGGGGCCCCCACCTGCATTGTACACAGTCTGGACGACTGGTAACTAGAGTCATAAGGGGTGTTGCTCTACAAGTTACGTGAGAGTGAGGCAGGAGGAGCGAAAATAAAATACAGTGAAGATGCTCACCACAGAGCTGTATTATGACCGAAAACAACAGTTGTCGAGTTTTTGGGGGGGATGGGGCAACTACTCATGTGCCGGGCAGGCGTATGCAGTGATTCGCCCTTGAGGCACAGGCCGGCTTAGTGACATCACGATGGTAGGCGTGGCCATTTTAAGTGTGGCTTCTAACGCCCCCATTCTGCTCCATGAAGTAGAAAGGAGATACCTCATTGGGCTCTGCTTCAAGGCCGAATTCCCACAAAACAAGGTAAGAAACTGGTTCACGTATTGTGTGTGTTTTTTGCACAAATTACCAATGTAATTGGCCCAAACGTTCCATAAATGGTTAACAGTTTACCGTTTCGAGCCAAGTGCCCCATTTTGAAGTTACGTTTTAAATCCGGAATCTTTCACTCGTTTTCCAATGTCACATTCAAGGTGCCTTCACTGCATTACAGATTTATGCTATATTAATGTTACGGTTTGTTCGACATTTCAGACGCATACGAATTACCCAATGTGTGATATCATCTATGAAGGCTTTTATTGGCGCGCCATAGCGAGGCCTGCAGCACTCTGTATGCGCAGCGGAGTCTCACCTTCAGCCCCTAAGTTCTAAGACTCGTACTGGGGCATTGACTGATTTGACTCAGGGCGGGATAAATACAGCAGAGCGACAGGCAGGGCAAGGGAGGTCAATGTAGAGGGTGGGAACCCCAGACCCAATGATTGTGCAGTCTCCACCCACCTTAAGGTTTAGTTGTTGAGAGGGCTGGCTGAAGGAGGAGTCCTGCAACCACTTCTATGTGCACGTGTAGTATGGCCCCTTGATCAGAGCCGAGCCGTTTGTGTGTGCACTCTTCTCCTGTTCTGCCGGCACTTTGGTGTGTTTTATTTATCCTGGGCAAATTGCCTAGGAAGTGCATGACTTTGCTGGTCTAATCCAAATTCCCTGATCAGCAGCAAAGATTTACAGTGTTGCACCTCCTTCATTCCCTTACTCCCAATGATCAAGTCGTAGGAGAGCACCATAAGAACCTTATCTCACTTTTAAGAGCTGCTGAAGCCTGCCCTCTGACCCCAGGCGACTTACTGACTAGGAACTTGCCAGCAGTGCATAACTGGCACTGCGGCAGCTTGAACTCCAGGTGCATGTCTGTGTGAAGTCAGGTGAGAAATTCTTTTATCACTATGTGAGGCCACCCTCATTGTCCACAGTTAAAAACAGAATAGGAGGTCTAATGTTACTTGCTGTTGACGAAAGCCCACACTTTTTACTTTACAAGTATGTATTAAGGTTTGAAATGAGATTTGCAAGAGACAGCTACCCATCTCTATATCCATTGTTACAACACAGAAATGTAAACTGATCTCATGACACCTGCAATACCTTATCTATATCAGGCTGCTCAGCCGTTAGCATTCTGTGTATCTGGGGTTGGCATTTAATTTTTTTCATAACCATGAGCCATAGAGTCCCAGAATGTAATATGCTTCAAGTTTGGAAGGAAGGGCAGAATAAAGAAGTTATTATTATTATTATTTTTTTTACAATTTACTGCAGGTTGCCAGCTTTCTATATAATAGGTCTCCCCACCAAAACTGCCCCCATCCCTGATTATAGTTCTGACATATAACTAGACCCCTTTCCCACTCAGGCTCAACAGATTTCCTTCGTGACACCTGCTATGCTGACTGAGATTCGTAGAGGAGTCCCAACATCAATGTAAATCAGGAGTGACCAAATAATAGAAGATTAGTGACACATGAGGTGGTCACGGCTGAAGTATGTCCGTCCATGTGTAGCTGTCTGTGGGTAGCTGTCTATATATGTAAAAGAAAGAACTCCTTTACTTCACCGTCCTGACTTCTCTTTCCATTTTCAGTGACTCCTTTACCTCCTTAGTGGCTTCTCTCTCAATCCTTCTCCTTCCACTACATGTATAACTCACAGTCACTCCCACATTCCTGTTAAGGCCCACACTGCACAACTGTGACCTTCACTCCCAAAAGTATAATACAATAAGTACTTCATAGCAAGGGAGCTCCCAGATGTTGGGAGGTCTATATGTGAGGGGAGGAGTTTTTCTGAAATCAGTGGGTGCTACGGGCCAAAACTTAGATGAATTGCTTGAGCTTTGCATGGGCCTTAGTACCACATGGTGCAACATGGGACTTTTGAGGTACTTTACATGAGCTATGCCAGTGTTTCAGTGCTTGAGCAACAGTGGTACTGATGCAGAGCATGGCAGCAGTGCATTTACAGAGCTATGTGTGAAGATGAGGTATATTTACAGAGTTGCATAGAGTGTGTTCATTTGCAGAGCTTTGTGTATTGTGTGAAGCTAATTTTTTTAAAGAGCAGTATGTGATTACAGCTATCTGTTGAAACTTGACACTAGGGCTTGAAATCTTGTCCACCGTCTGTGCCCTCATCCCGTTTGGTCCTCTCCCTTCCCAATCCATTTTTGCAATCCATGTATTTTCTAGGCAAATGACTACCACGCTTAAACACAAACCCCATCGCTGTTGCCTTCAGAGATGCCACAGGTGTCTAAACACATGCTTTTCATGTATTTGGCCACGTTCCCTCTCCTTGCACATGTTCCGTAATACTTGAAATTGCATCTCACTGTATCTGATCCATGTGTCTTCCCAATGTGAACTAACTGGACATGCTCTGATTCACAAGATATGCTCACTTGCCTTGTAACCATTCCCTCCCTAAGGAAATGTTCCCTGAGAGCTCCATCAGAACATTCTCCCTCTGCACCAGAATGCATGGTCTCTATGGATCCAGCTTTTATCACAGAATATTCTCTCAATGCCTGACTGTCCTGCCTGTTTATGTGGACATGCTCCTTCCTGGATATTTCACCCATGTCACAGGATCTCTTCTCCACTAGAACACCCTCATTCTGATTTGACATGATCATTCCCATTGAACTTACACTCTCCCTTCCTCTCTTTGCAAGAGTGCATCTTGACGGGTACTCTCTGTATGCTCCTGTACCTGAGCCATTGTGCCCCTGCACTTCAGTCACCTAAAACGTTAGGATGGTTCTGAACATGTCCCCTCAATTCTAGACAGATATTCCTTGTGCCAGAACCAGAATCCCTCCAAATGCGGCCTCTGAAGTCTCCTACCTGCTTTGGGAAGCTGCTTCTCTCCATAGACAGATATTCTATTCTCTGTTTGTATGTCATTGTGCATGTGTGTCTCTCGTCAGGTTAGAAGTCACTTGTGTGAAGTGTTTCATTGTTTTTTCTCTATTTCTCCTAAATATTTGAAGCCTTCCTAATGAATAGGTAGAACATTCAAGAGATGAAACAACTAGCACATGTAGAGATAGGATTGTGCATGGAGATTGGAGCTCAGCTGTGAAGAACATTATGAGCTGATGGGGAGCATTGTACTCACCAATGAACCCTTTAGTGGGCAGGGGGGTCATTATAGAAGAGGGGGGCCTATACTGTTCAGTGGGCTCTGTGGTGAGCAATGAGCCCTGTTAATTACTGAGTTGAGAGCTCTGAACTTAACATATAGCATGTACTGAACAGATAGATCTGCACTTAGCACTATACTTAATGCCGGGATGCTCATGCTGGAGCAGCTGTTTTGAGCTTTGTAAATCCCCTTCATTCATTCATTCATTCATCTTAGCAGAGTAGACCTATACTGAATATCTGGGGATGTGAGCTTTATGCCTAACTAGAGCTCTGCACTCAATAGGGGTCCTCTAATAAGTATGGATAGAGATTTGTATTTAGAAGGGTGTTCTATGAGTAAGAGGCTCTGTTTGCTCAGTAGTGTTGAGCAGGACAGCTGGTGATTAATGAGCTCTGTACTGAGCCATGAAGGGACAAGATTTTACAAACCAGGCTATTCAGTATTATACCAGGGGTATCTTTCGACTTGTTTCTAATGACATTTCTTGAACCCTGTGCTGTAATATGTACCGTTAGAACTCCTGTTTTTCGAAATTGCACAACAACATTTCTTGAAATGTATGTTGTAAATGCAATGCACCATTTGAAACTTTTTCTTTTTTTATCTTTCTGTGGGTTATTTCTTGCTGGGGGAGGGCCCACTCTGGAAGGCCCCCACCGAACTCTCCTCTTTCATTTTGGTGAGCTTGCTGTATTCACTAGCTCCTTCAACTTAGATCTCAGCTTTTCGCCGCACAACTTTTAGGATCCACCAGCCGCCACTGCAGGCCCCTGCACTTAGAGCTCCTGACTGAGTCCGGAGCGTCGGGGAGGGGGGGGGGAGGGAGGCCCATTCATGTTCTTTGCAGGGGGGCCCCCTCAAGGTTCGTTACCCACTGGTAACAGCCTGCTATCTAACGCTGTGGGCCTCACACCGCCTTGCATTTTGCCCATTTTACTCATTTTGCTCATTTTGCTTTAAACACATAACATTCTTAAAGTGAAAGCGCGCACGGCACGCTGCAAATACAAACTAGCAGCCGCCAAAACAACAGGAGCGCAAAACAATGGGACATCAGCTTCGGCAATGGAGTTCGCTTGTTAGTATTTGAGCGCGCCAGGGGGGTTTGGGGGGCAGCCGAGCTCAGCGAGGTCTGCCCCCTGGGCAGATTGGGAGGGGGAGGGGCTGGCCGGCGTCCGGCCATTTTGGGAAGTTTGGGCTAGCCCAATTGTAGCCCAATTTTGAAGTAGGTAGCCCAAGGTACATAGTGCTTTTTCGCGCCTCCCCAGCCACCATTTTAGGTTTGGTGACCTAGTGGCTGGGAGCGCTGTGTAGAGTAGGTTTTTTGTCACGGTAGGTTGTAAGCCTGTGTGGTGTTTTTTGTGGTAGCAGTATCGAGACAGGTTAGTGCAGTCTTGTCACGATGGCAGGGGAGGATTATCACGTCCTGGAGGCAGTCCGCTTACTCAGCGAGGTCGGCCGGCTGGACCTGCTGATGCCGGAGGCCTCTGGGGGTGCGCGCCCGGTGAGGCGCGCGTCTGCCGGGGTGGCGGCCGCTGTCGTGGCTTGTTCGCCCCCCCGGAGAGTGGCAAATAGTAAGGTGAGTGGGAGGGGCCTCACGGATGTCAGGAGCGCGGCCCCTTTCAGCGGTTGTAATGCGGGTGGCATGCGGGGGGCCTGGCTTTATCTGTGGGAAAGGGCGGAGTGGCTCGGCGAGGGAGCGCGGCTCGTGCCTCCCCGCCGAGTGCTGCAGGCGTTGGGGGCCGCTCGTGTGCAAGGAGAGCGGCCCCGGTCGTGTCAGGCAGCATGCAGCGGGGGGGGCAGCGCCGAATGGCAGATCGCGGCCCCCGGGAGTTTCTATGGGCAGGGAGAGCGCATGGGGGAAGCACGGTTGGCAGACGGAAGGCCTCGGCGGGGGCGTGCATCGCGGGCCTCCCGCCGAGGTCTCAGCTTGAGAGGGGCCGCTCCTGTGTCAGGAGAGCGGCCCCAAGTACAGAGGATAGGGGGGTGCCAGGATATGGTTTGAGGGCTGCGCGTGGGGGCACAGGCCCGTCGGGCTCTGGGGAGTTGGGGGTGGGGTCTGGGACTGGGAGGTTGGGGGTGGGAATGGAGGTGGGTTTGGCATCTGGCGCAGGGAGAGAGGCGCATGGGGGCACACATGCCCTGTTAGGCGCCGTTCATGTGGAGGGGGGGTCTGGTCAGGTGGGGAGGGAGGGAGGGAGGGACTGTCTGGGGATTTGGGGGCAGTTGTCAGTGAGGGGTGGAGGCTTGGGGGGGTGCAGGAGGCGGTGTTGGGAGCATCCTGGAGGTAGAGGGGGGAATAGTGGGGAGGTTGTGGGGGAGGGAGGGGTGTCCCCCTTGCTGTTGGAATCCGAAGGAAGTGAAAGGGATTGGGAGGGCTTGGACATTTTCGCATCCTGGGTGGAGGAGGTTGGGGGTGCGCATGGGGGGGTCAGCCGGCATCGGAGGGCGAGGGTGAGGGGTTTTCGTTGAAAGGCGCCAGTGGGGGTCAGAGGGGATCCGGGGGCGGGCAGGCTAAGTGAGGGGGCTGGGCCGAGTGGGGTAGGTGGGCAGGGGGCAGCTGGTTTGGAGTGGAGCGACGGGACGATGGGGAAGCTGAGGAGGTGGTGGATCTTAGTGTAGTGGGGCGGGCATGGTTAGCTAGCACTTTAGGGACCGGCAGCAAGAGGGGTTGGGATGGGAGAGAGAAGAGAGGTAGGCCCAGCACACCAGATCATACTTTTCTTTTCCAGGCGGCAGAGCAACGCGCAGAGCATCATGCCAGACTTGGTAGGGCTGGGAGCGGCCCGTTGGCACCAAGGAGAAGGGAGGGTGGAGCCTTGGGCGGCATACCCAGTACCGGCGGGGGATCCCGTCGCGGCTGGCACAAGTAGGCCCAGGGCGTGCTCGCCGGCCCCACCACCCACTGGGCCTCAACGGTCTGGGGGACAACGCTGAAGACGGAGCGACGAGAATGAAGACTTGCGTGTTTCTAGGAGAGTGCATTCTGCACCCCCGGAGGGGCCAGCCGGTGATGCTAGGCAGAAAGAGTTGGATTACGAAGAGGATAGTATGGAGGAGGGAGAGTTGCGGGATGGTGAAGGCGAGGGAGAGGGGGGGCCGAGTAATGTTGTGCATAGTATTTTGCAGGTGTCACGACGCCAGGCGAGGCCCACGGGTCGGACATCGCGCTGGGAGGAGAGGTCGGCCCCTTTGCCAGGACGCACAGTGGAGAGGCGGGCGGAGTCCTTGGCGCCAGGTAAACGATCGGCACGCTTGCGTCCTGTGATGGTGTCGGTGGGGGTGGGTGGGCCTGACCGGCAGGAAGGGGTGGGGGTAGGTTGCGCAAGGGTTCCTATGTGGTGGATGTAGGGGTAGGAACGGAGGCCCCGGGTGAGGGGTCAGTAGAAAGCGCAGGTAAGGCGTCCGTAAGCCTGGGAGACAGCGGGACTGGTAAGAAGGCGACGGTAGAGATTCCGACGGGGGAGGCAGAGACCAAATTGGAAAGCAAGGAGTTGAAAATTAAACGGTTGCCAAACATGGGAGTCACAAAGCCATTGGGCGCTCATTTGATGTTGTCTACCAAGGAACATATATGGAAGGGGGAATATGTTGAGATGCTTAAACTCCTCCACAGGGAAGTTCGGGCAAAGGAGGGGTCTAAAGACGAGGACTTTGAGCTGGCAAAACGGCCGAAGTTGCCTTTAACGATTGAGAATTGGACGGCAGCGTTCCTTATATATGCCAGTGTGTATTGCGAAAAATACCCTGAAAGGTCTGTGGCCATGTTCAAGTACATGGACGTGATTAGGAAAGCACAGATTACTGGGGGCGGGTATGCCTGGGCGCAATATGATGAGGAGTTCCGGGCTCGCATGGCGTGGGATACGGAGGCTAAATGGGGGCAGCTAGACACGGATTTGTGGCAACACACTATTGGTTTAGCCGGGTCTGGGAAAACCATTTTTACGGCCAGCGGGCTTCCGCTCGTTTATCGGCCCTTTCGGGGCGGCCCCACCCGAGGGGAGGTGGGGGGAGTAGGGAGAGGACAGCCAGGGACAAAAGGGGCGTGTTGGGATTACAACAAAGGTTTGTGCACCCGTGAGTACTGCCGTTTCAGGCATGATTGCTCAGGGTGCGGAGGAAAGCACGCATTGGTCAGTTGTTGGGGTGGAGGCCAGGGTCAGCAGCAAGGGTCGCAGCAGTGGCAGGCAGGAGGGTTTAAGTCGGGGGGTCAGCAGCAGCAGTTTGTGGGGGGGCGAGGAGTTAAGGGGCCTGGGCCGAAGTGCTCGTACTCCGGTTAAAGACGACAATTTGATGGCAGCCTTGCAGGGGTATCCAGACGTGGAGGCTGCTGCATGTTTGAGGTTGGGGTTTTTGGAGGGTTTCAGACTGGGGTACGACGGGCCGAGGGCGAGACGGTGGGCAAACAATTTGAAATCGGCAAAAGAGCACTCTCTGGTAGTGCAAGAGAAGCTGGATAAGGAAGTGCGTGAGGGCCGCATGGCGGGACCCTTTGAGGATTGGCCTCTTAAGAATTTGATTGTGTCACCCATTGGAGTGGTGCCTAAAAAGGAGCAAGGACAGTTTCGCCTAATACAGCATTTGTCGTGGCCTGAAGGAGGTTCGGTGAATGATTTCATCGACGAGCGGTAGGCCACTGTATCATATTTATCTGTTGACGTAGCCATGTCACTAGTAGTGACTGCAGGCGCAACGGCGATGATGGCAAAGTGCGACATAAAGTCAGCTTTCCGGCTGCTTCCAGTCCACCCAGATGACTGGGAGCTTTTGGGTATCCAGTTTGGCGGTCACTGGTACGTGGACAAAGCATTGCCGATGGGCTGCTCTATGTCATGCGCACTTTTTGAGTGTTTCAGCACGTTCCTACAATGGTTGTTTACGGAACGGACGGGTCACCAAGGAGTAACGCACTACCTGGATGACTTTTTCTTTGTGGGCACCTCAGGCTCCGCGGACTGCCAGAAGGCACTGGACAGTTTCCATGAGATCATGAGGGAATTAGGCGTGCCGTTGGCACCGGAAAAGACTATGGGACCCGGCACGGCTCTGGCCTTTTTAGGTATTGAATTGGACTCTCAATTGAAGGAGGCACGCCTTCCGGCAGACAAAAAGCAGCAAATGTTGGGGCTGCTGGCAATAATGTTGGCAAAACATAAGGTCACTGTGAAGGAGATTCAGGTGCTGTTGGGTCACCTCAATTTTGCGTGTAGGGTGGTGAGAGTAGGGAGGACTTTTGTAGGCGACTGGGCAGGGCACTGGTGGGACAGAGGCCCCTCATCATCATGTGCGTTTGTCAGCGGGGGTGCGGGAGGACTTGAGAATGTGGCGGTTTTTCCTACAAAATTTCAATGGCATCCCCTTGATGAGGGAGGGCGACATGCTTTTGGATGTACAAATATTTTCTGATGCGGCTGGAGTGCCGGCTTTGGATTGTATTGGCAAGGGAGGTGGTGTGCAGAGCAGTGGCCCCCAGAGTGGGTGGATGGGGGCAGGAGTATAGCCTTTTTGGAATTCTTTCCTTTGGTGGTGGCGATCACCTTATGGGGGGAACAGCTGGCACACAAGAGGGTGACATTCAGAGTCGACAACATGGCGGTAGTTCAAATTGTGAACCGCCAGCCCGCCCAGGATGAACAGGTTCTGAAACTACTGAGGGTGTTTGTGTTGGGTTGCTTGCGACATGATATCACCTTTCGCGCGGTGCATGTGCCGGGTGTGGACAATGACATAGCGGATGCTTTGTCTCGTTCACAGTGGGGGAGATTCCGTGGGCTCGCCAAGGACGCGGACGGAATTCCGACCAGAATGCCGCAGCATTTGTGGTACGTAGGCAACACAGGATGTTGCAGTTGGTTTTAGGTTCGCTGGCGTGATCTACGAAGGCAGCGTACAGGACGGCATGGGGGGAATTTTTGCGCTCCGGCGCTATGCGGAGGGATTCCCTTGAGCTTAGACAGGAAAATGTGCTTCAATTTATTTTGGATTTGATTGAGAGGAGTTTGTCCAGGGTTACGATAGCGGGCAAGCTGGTGGGTATTGCCTTCGTCGGGAAACTGTTGTGGGGTTATGCCCCCTCCGCAGGGGAGCTGGGGAAGCGCATGTTGGAACGTTGGGCTCAGGAATGTGGATGCGCAACCAGGGTTCGTAAGCCTCTGTCTTGGGAGTTGTTGGAGAGGGTGATTGGGATTTTGCCTGGGATATGTTATGCAGATGTTGAAGTTTGCCTCTTCTCCACGCTGATGTCATGGATGTTTTTCAGGGCTTTTCGTGTTTCTGAGCTGTTAGGGAATAAAGCTGAACAGGGGGTACGATGGAGTGAGGTTTCCTTTTGTCAGGATGGGGTCAGCATTTGGCTGCGGAAATCCAAGACGGATCAAAGGGGAGGGGGTAAATGGGTCTCTTTGAAAATGGTTGAATCCCAGCAAGCTTGCCCTTACCGGTGGAGTTTGAGGTGGAGGTCTTTGACTGCGGATAAGGTGGGTTCAGTTTTTAGGCGGTGCTGAGGAAGGTGCTGGGCGGGCTAGGAATTGACGGGGGTTTTGGGACGCATTCATTTCGGATTGGGGCAGCATCTGAAGCGAGCAATCGGGGCTGGGGGCGAGGGGACATCATGCGGTTGGGAAGGTGGTCCTCTGACTGCTATCAGCGTTATGTGCACAGCGCAGCTGGCGGGTTGTAACGTGGTTTGTTCTTTTTTCCTTTGATTCATTCATGTTTCTCGTTGCAGGTTCGGTGATGGGTCCCCTCGCCAGGGAGATGTCCATTTGGATTGTGGGCCATTCCTTTGTGAAGTGGGCGCAAATACAGGCCCGTGCCAGCTATTTTGGGGAAAGCCTGGGTTTCAATAAAGACATGTTTACAGTTTGTTGGAGGGGAAGGGGTGGTATGCGGTGGAAGGAGTTGCTGCAGGTGCTAAACGGGATTTTGGTGGCTGGTAGGTGCCCCGATGTATTGGTCCTTCATTTGGGGGAAAACGATATGGTGAGGGAAACGGGTTTGGCGTTGATGAGGTGTATGAAGCATGATTTGGCGTTGATCAAGGGTCAGTGGTCCGGTTGCGCCGTCATATGGACGGAATTTGTTCCTCAGAGGGTCTGGAGAGGGGCGGTCAACCCAGGGGCAGTGGACAAGGCCAGGCAAAAACTCAACACAGAGATGGTGCGTTTTTGTCGTCAACTGGGAATTTTTAGGATTTCGCACAGGGACATCAGGTATGACACGCCAGATTTTTTTAGGGGCGATGGGGTCCATTTATCCCGACTGGGTATGGACTTGTATTTATTGGAATTAAGGGAAGTTTTGGCCAGGTTGTTGGGCGTCCATAGGCGTTGAGGGAGTTTTTCCTAGGAGGCAGGGGGGGGCAGGAAAAGGGGGAGGCGGCATTCCGCCTACCCTCCTGCCTTCTCCTGGGTGGTGGGGTTGGGGAAAGTTGGCCAGGATTGGCTGTAGTTTTTGGTTAAATGTTGGTAGTTGGGGAGCAGGGAAAGGGTAACCAGGTAGGCTAAGTTTAGATTAGAGGTTTGTTGGTTACAGTTGCAAAAAGGCAGGTAGGGATTTGGGTCATGGGAGGTTAGGATTTGTAAATGCTATATTGTGTAGATTGTGTAATATTATTGTTATGGAATGTTATGTTGTATTTTGCGGGGTGGGGGATTTGATGTGGGGATCGTAGGGGTGGGGGGGAACAAGGGGTCAGGTAATTCATGTATAGTGAGGTTTTAGTTTTGGAAGGCAGTTTCCAAGGTATAAATTCTGATATGCACCTGTTTCAATAAAGCGGCCTTTTATACACACAAAAATTGGTCTTCTGCTGGCTTGCCCCCCTCCCTCCCAAGGGGGGTTTGGGGGGCAGCCGAGCTCAGCGAGGTCTGCCCCCCGGGCAGATTGGGAGGGGGAGGGGCTGACCGGCGTCCGGCCATTTTGAGAAGTTTGGGCTACATTGGGACTAGCCCAATTGTAGCCCAATTTTGAAGTAGGTAGCCCAAGGTACAATGGGCTTTTTCGTGCCTCCCCAGCCACCATTTTAGGTTTGGTGACCTGGTGGCTGGGAGCGCTGTGTAGAGTAGGTTTTTTGTCCCCTCCCTCCCTCCCTAGTTTTTTTAGGTTTTTGGGGTCTTTTGTACCCATTTTTGGGTTTTTTCCGGCAGCGGTGTTGGAAGAGGTTCATAGGGGTTTTTGATAATTGTATATTTGTCGCTTGGAGCAGGTGCTGGCGGGGTTGGGGAAAGTTGGCCAGGATTGGCTGTAGTTTTTGGTTAAATGTTGGTAGTTGGGGAGCAGGAGCAGGGAAAGGGTAACCAGGTAGGCTAAGTTTAGATTATTTGTTGGTTACAGTTGCAAAGAGGCAGGGAGGGATTTGGGTCATGGGAGGTTAGGATTTGTAAATGCTATATTGTGTAGGATTGTGTAATATTATTGTTATGGAATGTTATGTTGTATTTTGCGGGGTGGGGGATTTGATGTGGGGATCGTAGGGGTGGGAGGGGAACAAGGGGTCAGGTAATTCATGTATAGTGAGGTTTTAGTTTTGGAAGGCAGTTGCCAAGGTATAAATTCTGATATGCACCTGTTTCAATAAGGCGGCCTTTTACACACACAAAAATTGGTCTCGTGCTGGCTTGCCCCCCTCCCTCCCAATACGCCCTTTCACTTTAAGAATAGCTGCCATCCCTTGCAGCACTCGCCTTATAAAGTGAAAGCGTCTCGCACCTCGGGATAATAATTGTTTCTGTTACCCTTTGGTCCAGACACACAAAAGTTGAGTTAATTTTTACCTTGCGATATCAGTTAATGCACAACACTTTACAGAGAGACCCTGTGCTTATTTAAAAGTCGTCGTCTAAAAAGGCAGCGCACGCCTGCAGCCAGGCATAGTTCTTTGCAAAGCGCTTTAATAGATAAATGCACATAGAAACAAAACCATGTGTTTTTGTTCTTAAAAACGACACACACAGACTTGTAAAGCCCGAAAACCAGACAGTGCCTATCGTGGACAACTAAAACTCACAGAAAGTGCAAACACAGACAGCGTGCCTTTTATACGCATGTCAGACAAAGGATCTTTCATGCAAAGTGTACGTCAGAATTCTCTGAGAAATGGCGCCTACAAGATAGGAATCCGCTTTACTGCCCTTTTACCAGGTGTGAAAAACCCTTTATTGTCCTGAAAATGGCATGTTTGTTTACCCCTGACAAAACCCGACAACGGCGAGCTTTGAAGTCTGTAATAGGCCCTTAACTAAGGTGAATGTTACTTAATAATTTGCACTTTTCCTCGACGGTCTGCATTTAAGGAAGGAGAAGGCAAGAAATGTGTATCTGTTGCCTGACCTGTATGTACTCTTTGTGGGGATTGCAGGGATGCGCTGCGACTCTGAAATTGTTGTAGGCCACAAAGCACAGCTAGGATTGTGGAGTAATTTTGACTGAGATGTCATCGGCTGCAGCTCCTGACCCAGGCTGCAGCGATGGGTGCATGACATGGCATTTAGTGCCTGCATCCGTCGCACAGCCAGAAAGAAAGGCTTGTCTGTATATTTGCTTTTGCCATTGACAGGCAAAGCATACACATTCCAAAACTGCACACTGTATATCGTAAGAACATTCAAAGAGGTGCTATGCACTGGTGTTAGTTGCAAGGTTTTATAAGGCTACATTACTGGGTATTTACATAGCGCAGCGACTATCAGTTACTTGTATATCTTGGCGCTTTGTGAGGGACTCGACTAATTTCAGTGGAGGCTCTCCATTGGTGCACTTTGGACCAGAACTGCGCTGGTGTGGAAGGGTATTTTGTAGTTTGCAGGCTGTCCTCGCGGATGTGACAACGTGAGGGCCCGGTTCACAAATATCTTTGGATTACTACTGACGTGGTCCGGTGTTATTGTGAAATGACTGAGGCGGGGCTGTGCTAGATACTAACAAGCATTTGCAATGCAATAGGTCTCGCATTTGCGAGAGTTTGAGTTATTGGCATTGTAAATGACAATGCCTTTAATTTATGTGTTGGTTTTTAAAACAGATAAATAAAAGGCATTGTCATTTACAATGCCAATAGCTTAAACACTCGCAAATGCAAGACCTATTACATTGCAAATGCTTGTTTTAAATAGAAATCCAGTACACTGTAAGTTATCTGCAAAATCTCTCTAGTTGTGCAGAGTTCAAAATATCTTTAGCTCCTCAAATATAAAGTCTAATATGTTATTCTCATAGCCATGAAATAAATCTCAAAAGCCACATTAGTCTCAGAGGTATTTTTAAATTAAGAAGTTAAATTGACAATTTATTTTTTGTAGACACTAAATGTATAATTGTTAGTGACTCAGCATAATGTAAGCAGAAATATACAATATTTCAGTCAGGTTTTTTAATTTCCTATTTTGTTACAGTAGTAGAGGAATAAACGTTTAATAAATGTTTCCAGCCAGAAGGTAATGTGTGCCAAATGAGCTATCCTCGGCTGGTCAAAAGGCTGATTACCCTACTCCACTTTCCTTGGGGGGTATTAGTTAGTATAATGCCATTCTCTTTTGGAGGAAATCTGTAGTTTAGGTATTGTTTCTTTTCATTTTAGAGAAGTGTTTTGAAGTTAAGAAGCTTTTCGCCATAAGAACGCTATGGGATTTGGATAGCTGGTAAGAAAGCCTCACTTGGCTTTACTTATATCAATTAGCTTGAAAAGTGGAAGTGTGGAAATCAGTTTAGCATTGTTTGTTCAGATGTCAAATGGCATAGCGGATATTTTATTTACCGGGCCCTCTGCAACCAGTGTTCTTTTTTAAGGTGTGACAAGTGGAAGAACAAGAAGGAAGGTTCCTGTGCAACTCTGGGTGTTCACACCTGACTATTCAACTCTCTTGTATGAATGCACTCATAACAGTACTGGACTTAGGCTGACTCCTTAAATGACACCCAGGGATATCAGGACCTTTGCTGCAAAACGTCTGTCTGACTGCCGAGGAATCCACCCTTGACCCTTGAAGCTGTATCTTGAAAAGGGTCCTGTGGTTCCATACTTGATCTTTGACCTGTGTGAGCTGGATTTGCCAGTTAAGTGGAATGGTGGAATGAAATCAATGTGTGTGGTGACCTCATGTTATGAGGACACAGTTCCTCTTTTGGAACACCTGTACAACTTTTTCTCCCAAAGTGTACATCTTTCCCTGGATTTCCCTCCTGATGACTCTTGTAAGAAAACAACTTGTCCTGCCAGGGAAACAATGTGCATCTAGGCCACTGACTTCACCGCAGCCTCCCAGATTCTGAGCACCCTGAGGCTGAGGTTCCCTAGTGAATATTCTTTCAGTACCACTGCTCTCTAGCGATTTATATCTCAGATTAGTAACTCTAAAGAGCTGGAGGGGTAGGACACTTTAGTCACATACCACGATCACCTCTGAAACACTTGAAGGATTGGACAAAGCCGGTCACAGGTCACACATTCATCTGTGCTGATAACTAATGACGCACAAGTGTGATTAAATACTGTTACAATTTATTGTTATTACGCATTGTCATCGTTAATGTGATATATTTCTGTAATGGTTCAACCCGTTTTTACCCCTGCTCTTGCAATTGTACATTCCATCTCATAATAACAGTTTAGAATGTTCGTGCTCCACAGGAGTTTCACTGAGGAGAGCTTGGAGTTAGATCCGAATAAAATTCCTCATAACACAACTGTGTGTTGGCTCACTTTTAACAAATACTCATGATTTTAATAAAAAATAACAATTCACTAAAAATAGATTCCAGTTAGTTGTTCTTTAAAAAAAAAAAAAAAGATTGCATGACGATCTCATGGGCCTTGTGACCTTATTAAGTTACTTGCCCTGTGGGCCTGGTGGTGATGTCTTCTCTTTTCATAATAACATACAACTGTACAGTACAAGTTTACCCACGAGGAGGTCTCTTGGCAGGTAATAAATTGTTACTGTCACTCAACTCATTGTTACTCATTTTATCAACCACTGAAGGATGAATTGCTTAGTAGACCCACTTTGATTCAAATTTGTAACCACGGGCTCAAACACAAAACGGTGGGGTGGATGCATTGGTCCACTGAGCTGCCAGTCCTGGCCTATAATACTGGAATAGAGTACACACAAAGGGGTATATTTACATGAAAATGGCGCAGGGCAGCGCAGAAAGCTATTTTGCTGCGCTGAGCTGCAACAAAATCAAAATGCAGGAATGCACCTTATTAACAAGAATACGGCGCATCCCTGTGTTCATCCCTGTGCCGGCACTAAAAAAGCTGCCTAGAGCCAACACAGTCACCTGTGTAGCAGGGATGATTGTGTTTGTGCAGGAAGGAGCACCTTCCTGCACAAACACAATCATGAATGGCGTTTTGCTCCTATCTGTGCTGCAGAATGCAGCATGCATAGAAGGAGCAAAAAATGAGGAGAAATAAAAGAATTGGCTGTGTTGAGCCATGCAAAGTGGCTTAGCGTGGCCTTGTAAATCAGACCCTCCAGGATTTCGCGATTTCGCGATTTGCAAAAAAATCGCGAAATCGGCAGTTTTGTGAAATTTCGAAAATGTTAAAAAAAAAAAAAATTTTGACGAAGGGCTGTGAAAACACATATTTTCACCTCTCAATTCCCAACTTTTGGGAAACGGAGGACCTCTTGTGGCCATCTCATTGAAGCGCTCACTTTGTAGAATGAGACACCTCTTACCGGTGGGGGTGCGGTGCAGCAACAGGAAGTTGGCGGGTGTACTTGGTGCTCAGTCTTGTCTGATAGTACAGTTAATCCCTCAGATACCAGTGGTAAACAGCTATGATGCACACAAACTGAGCCTAGTAACCCTTAATTGCCCTGGGACTACTCCAAAAAGTGATGACAGAGAAATGCACTAGTTTAAACATAGTGGAAAAGATGAAACACTAAGAACGCTGAGAGCATGTCTGGTTTCAGCACACAAAGTTCCACTGTCTCTGAGAGAGCAGCAAATAAGACCTCGGGTTGTAGATTCCCATCTGACTGGAAGTGGACTCTTGGAATGGGATTATCCCCGCACATGCCATTTAGAGATTCTCAAAGTTAAGTAACAGGGCCTCTTGGCAGGGACAGAATTAGAAGGGCAAAGAGGCTTACTCCTGTTATATAGGATTTCGCAGGAGAGGCTAGTTTCGAGGGCGGTTATCACAGCCGAACTCAGCTTGGTAGTTTGTCAATTAACAACGTCCTTAGCTTTGCTTGCTGTCTCTAGAGTTCCTTTGATGCCTCATACCTTCCAGCGGTTCAAAGAAGTGTGAACTTGCTCCCAGTGTGCACATCTTTCACTAGCACTGGAGTGCCTAGGTTAGCATCAGAGGCATAAGCACAACAACTGGTGATCGTGTGGACATTGTTGCTGCAACAGTCTGACAGAGAAGCCTCGATCAGGTGATGTGGTTTGATTTCATCCACCGCACTTCTGTTGCTGAGGTGTCCAGTGTTCTAGTGGGGAGCGTTTTGGTACTACCTCATTAAAGAATACAGTGCCCATTCAGATATGGGTCCAGCGGTATACGCAAGGTGAAGGACACAGTATGCACAAATATTTTACTTTGCCATGGGCTAGGGGCCATCGAGAAGTGATCCTGATATGTCATATTTCCATTGATCTGAGGTAATTTGCGACCTCTTGACTCTGGAACGGGGGCCCACTGTTGTAGTACTTTCAAGAATCTGAGCTGCACGTATCTTTTCCAGTCTGGGGGTGACTTCTTCTCTTGACATGGTTGATACCGTTTCCACTTCGGGTTATTTGGAGTGGTCATCAACAATAACTAGGAAATATCTCTCATCTGGAAGACAGACAACACTTGCACTCTCCTGGACCACGGATGGTATGATATATCTTCTCTGAGGAGAAGGGCAAGTGGGTCTGGCGGCCCAGCAACTTGGCAAACCACACATTCTCTCACCATGGCTTTGATCTTGCCATCCACTAGTGGAAAACAAGCACTGTTTGTCAATATTGTTTTGGTGTTCACCACTCCCTGCATGAGCTGTTTGGAGGACTTGTTGGTTAGGGCCATAGGAATAACGAGACAGTCATCCCTCAGGTGAATTCCATCATAAGCCACTGCAGTTTCAGTGCAGATATGGTGTACTGGTGCTTAGTTTGTAAAATAATAAGTGCCGGGCCCTGACCAGGAGGAAGAGGTGTCCTGCCTCACGGATCCAGGAGGCAGCGGTGACCCGGCAGGGGTGCATACATGGGCGCTAGAACATCCCAGGGGAAATACAGCTCCCTCCTATGAGGTTAGGACTGGAGCTGTGCTTCTGTAGAGCTACAGACACTTTAAACATGCCTAATTCAAAGTGGAATACTTTGCTAAAACAGTTTCCATTGATTTCAGGTTGAAAATGAATGATTATGAGTAACATAAAGTGCCGCAAAATTGCCGCTAAATTTCCATATTTGTGCCGCTAAATTTCCATATTTGTGCCGCTAAATTTGCTAATCCATGCCGCAATATCCTGGGGGGTCTGGTAAATGTGGGCTTGCATAGAGCGCCACCAGAGCATCAAAAAAAGTGACACTCCGGTGGCGCTAGGGGCTTGTAAGTATGCCCCAGAGGTTATTGTTTACGTTTAGTCCAATCCACTGTGGGAACAGATCTGTTAGAAAAGTTTTATGCATCAGCTCACTCACAAAAACACTCATTCTTACTTGCTTATTTATGTCTTTTTTATTATTTGATTATTTTTTACTCGTCCGGCAATGATATGTCCCCCAGTAAACAATGGGAACTGTGTTGCAGATGCTGTAACCAGTGGGGTACAGTATCAAATGCTGGGTTCTGCATACATGCCACTAATGCAACAAATTATATCACTGTTCAAATTAGTTAATCGTGTTCTCTGGTGTAAACTGCTTGATATTTAAAGATGTCTGTGATGTCACTAAGGCTTAGAGAAATGCAGTGAAGGGCCCACTGGAGGAAAAAGAGGAAGCGAGATGGAGATTGAAGAACCAACAAAAGAAAAGATAGACAACAAAAGAAGAAGAAATAGAAAACTAAGAGCCTTATTATGACTTTGGCGGTATCAGAGCGGGGACACCACGCTACAACCCCACTTCGAGACCGCCAAAGCCATTAAAGACCACCCGCCACAGTACGACTTATTTTTACTCTGGTGGGCAGTTCTTTGGCGGTCCCACTGCGGTGCCTTTTATAAATACATCGAAATGTGAGCTTCAAAGGCAGTTCCTGCAGGGCATGGACTGTCAAGTCCATGCCCAGCAGGAACAGGGGGTGCATGCAGACAGGGGGGCACAACACGTGCCCCCCTGCATTCACTCCATGGCGCAGAGGCACAAGGGGGCCCTGTAGGGCCCCCTTTGTTTCCTCACCGCCACACTTTTCATGGCAGTCGCACCGCCATGAAAAGTGTGGCAGTGAGACAACTCATAATATGCCTGGCGGGACAGCAGCCTCAAGAACTCTGATCCCTGGAAGTTGCGGTGGTCCCAGGGCGGCCCACCCGCAGTGGGCCTAAAAGGGCAGTCGGAAGACCACTGCGCCCCAGGATGCTTGTTCCAGTCCAGGGAGGACCTGGTCAGGCAGTTCGGGCTGGACTTTTCCCATGGGGAGCAGGGTCATGACTGATATGCCTATGGCTGGGTCGAAACTAGAATGGCATGGGGAGCAAAAAAACAATGGATTTAGGCCCAGATCTCTGTACTGGGGTGAATGTTTGGCATTGTTCAGCATTCTGTCCATCAACTGTTCTTTTTGCATTTGTCACCCGAGTGGGACGGGTATGCCCAGAAGTGGGTCTGTACTGGAGTGAATGTTTGGCATTGTTCAGCATTCTCTCCATCAACTGTTCTTTTTGCATTTGTCACCCCGAATGGGACAGGTATGCCCAGACGTGGGTCCCGTGCTCTCCATGTCACTGGAGTCAAGTTAGCCTGGATGATAAGGGGTGAAACTTTGAAACCTGTGTCAAGATGCAAGTTCCAGTCCAGGGAGGATGTGGCCTGGCTGTTCGGGCTGGACTGTTCCCATGGGGAGCAGGGTCAAGACTGATTTGCATATTGCTGGGCTTAAACTTGAATGGTGTGGGGAGCAAAAAAACAATAAATTTAGGCCCAGATCTCGGTGCAGGGGTGAATGTTTGGCATTGTTCAGCATTCTGTCCATCAAATGCTCTTTTTGCATTTGTCACCCCGAGTAGGATGGGTCCTGTGCTCTCCATGCCGCTGGAGTCAAGTTAGACTGGCTGATGAGGAGTGAAACCCCGAAAGCAGCCCCAGGATGCTTGTTCCACTCCAGGGAGGACCTGGTCTGTTAGTATGGGCTGGACTGTCCCCATGGGGAGGAGGGTCAAGACTGATTTGCATATGGCTGGGTTTAAACTGGAATGGCATGGGGAGCAAAAAAACGATGGATTTAGGACCAGATTTCTGTACTGGGGTGAATGTTTAGAATTTTTCAGTATTCTGTACACCAACTGTTCTTTATACATTTTTCACCCCGAGTGGGACAGGTATGCCAAGACGTGGGTCCCGTACTCTCCATGCCGCTGGAGTCAAGTGAGCCTGGCTGATGGGGGATGAAAACCAAAACCAGTCCCAGGATGCTTGTTTCAATCCAGGGAGGACCTGGCCTGGCAGTTCGGGCTGGACTGTTCCCCTGGGAAGCAGGGTCAACACTGATTTGCATATGACTGGGTCTAAACTGGAATGGCATGGGGAGCAAAACAACAATGGATTTAGGCCCAGATCTCTGTACTTCGGGTGAATGTTAGGCATTGTACAGCATTCTGTCCATCAACTATTCATTTTGCATCTGTCACCCAGAGTGAGACTGATATGCCCAGATGTGGGTTCCGTGCTGTCCATGCCACTGGAGTCTAGCTAGCTTGGCTGATGAGGGGTGATACCCCGAAAGCGGTCCCAGGATGCTTGTTCCAGTCCAGGGATGACCTGGCCTGGCCAAGCCTGGCAGTACGGGGTGGACTGTTCCCATGGGGAGCAGGGTCAAGAATGATTTCCATGTGGCTGGATTTAAACTGGAATGGCATGGGGGAGCAAAAACAATGGATTTAGGCCCAGATCTCTGTCCTGGGGTGCATGTCTGGCATTGTTCAGCATTTTGTCCATCAGTTGTTCTTTTTGGATTTATCACCCAGAGTGGAACGGGTATGCCCAGACATGGGTCCCGTGCTCTCCATGCCACTGGAGACAAGCTAGCCTGACTGATGAGGCGTGAAACCCCAAAACTGGTCCCAGGAGGCTTGTTCTAGTCCAGAGAGGACCTGGCCTGGCAGTTCGGGCTGGACTGTTCCCATCAGGTGCAGGGTCAACACTGATTTGCATATGGCTAGGTTTAAACTGGAATAGCATGGGAAGCAAAAGAATGATTCATTTAAGCCCAGATCTCTGTACTAGGGTGAATGTTTGGCATTGTTCAGCATTATTTCCATCAATTGTTCTTTTTGCATTTCTCACCCGAGTGGGGTGGTTATGCCCAGACGTGGATCCCATGCTCTCCATGCCACTGAACTCAAGCTAGCCTGGCTAATGAGAGGAGAAAGCCCGAAACCGGTCTCAGGATGCTTGTTCCAGTACAGGGAGGACCTGGCCTGGCAGTTCGGGCTGGAGTGTTCCCATGGGGAGCAGGGTGAAAGCTGACTTCCATATGGCTAGGTTTAAACTGAAATGGCATGGGGAGCAAAAAAACAATGGATTTGGGGCCCATATCTCTGTCCTGGGGTGTATGATTGGCAATGTTTAGCATTCTGTCCATCAGTTGTTCTTTTTGCATGCGTCAACCCGAGTGGAACGGGTATGCCCAGACATGGGTCCCATGCTCTCCATGCCACTGGAGTCAGGCTAGCCTGGCTGATGAGGGGTGAAATCCCAAAACCGGTCACAGGAGGCTTGTTCCCGTTCAGGGAGGACCTGGCCTGGCAGTTCGGGCTGGACTGTTCCCATGGGGAGCAGGGTCAAGACTGATTTGCATATGGCTGGGTTTAAAACTGGAATGGCATGGGAAGCACAAGAACGATAGATGTAGGCCCAAATCTCTGTACTGGGGTGAATGTTCGGCATTGTTCAGCATTCTGTCCATCAACTGTTCTTTTTGCATTTGTCACCCCGAGTGAGACGGGTATGCCCAGACATGGGTCCCGTGCTCTCCATGCCGCTGAAGTCAAGTTAGACTGGTTGATGAGGGGTGAAACTTTGAAAACTGTCCCAAGATGCATGTTCCAGTCCCGGGCTGACGTGACCTGCAGTTCGGGCTGGACTGTTCCTATGGGGAGCAGGGTCAAGACACATTTGCATGTGGCTTGGTTAAAATGGAATGGCATGGGGAGCAAAAAGACGATGGATTTAGGCCCAGATCTCTGTCCTTGGGTGAATTTTTGACATTTTTCAGCATTCTGTCCATCAACTTTTCCTTTTGTATTTGTAACCCCAAGTGGGACAGGTATGCCCAGACGTGGGTATCATGCTTTCCATGCCGCTCGAGTCAAGTTAGCCTGGCTGTTGAGGGGTGAAACCCCGAAACCAGTTCCAGGTTGCTTGTTCCACTCCAGGAGGACCTGGCCTGGCAGTTCGGGCTGGGTTGTTCCCATGGGGGAGGGTCAAGACTGATTTGCATATGGCTGGGTTTAAACTGGAATGGCATGGGAAGCAATAGAACAATATATTTAGGCCAAGATCTCTGTACTGGGGTGAATGTTTGGCATTGTTCAGCATTCTGTCCATCAACTGTTCTTTTTGCATTTGTCACCCGAGTGGGGTGGGTATGCCCAGATGTGGATCCCGTGCTCTCCATGAAACTGAACTCAAGCTAGCCTGGCTAATGAGCGGTGAAACCCCGAATCCGGTCCCAGGATGATTGTTCCAGTCCAGGGAGGACCTAGCCTGATAGTTCAGGCTAGACTGTTCCCATGGGGAATTGGGTCAAGGCTGACTTCTAAATGGCTGGGTTTAAACTGGAATGGCATGGGGAGCAAAAAAGCAATGGATTTAGGCCCAAATCTCTGTCCTGGGGTACATGATTGGCAATGTTTAGCATTCTGTCCATCAGTTGTTCTCTTTGCATTTGTCAACCCGAGTGGAACGGGTATGCACAGACATGGGTCCCGTGCTCTCCATGCCACTGGAGTCAGGCTAGCCTGGCTGATGAGGGGTGAAATCCCAAAACCGGTCACAGGAGGCTTGTTCCCGTTCAGGGAGGACCTGGCCTGGCAGTTCGGGCTGGACTGTTCCCATGGGGAGCAGGGTCAAGACTGATTTGCATATGGCTGGGTTTAAAACTGGAATGGCATGGGAAGCACAAGAACGATAGATGTAGGCCCAAATCTCTGTACTGGGGTGAATGTTCGGCATTGTTCAGCATTCTGTCCATCAACTGTTCTTTTTGCATTTGTCACCCCGAGTGAGACGGGTATGCCCAGACATGGGTCCCGTGCTCTCCATGCCGCTGAAGTCAAGTTAGACTGGTTGATGAGGGGTGAAACTTTGAAAACTGTCCCAAGATGCATGTTCCAGTCCCGGGCTGACGTGACCTGCAGTTCGGGCTGGACTGTTCCTATGGGGAGCAGGGTCAAGACACATTTGCATGTGGCTTGGTTAAAATGGAATGGCATGGGGAGCAAAAAGACGATGGATTTAGGCCCAGATCTCTGTCCTTGGGTGAATTTTTGACATTTTTCAGCATTCTGTCCATCAACTTTTCCTTTTGTATTTGTAACCCCAAGTGGGACAGGTATGCCCAGACGTGGGTATCATGCTTTCCATGCCGCTCGAGTCAAGTTAGCCTGGCTGATGAGGGGTGAAACCCCGAAACCAGTTCCAGGTTGCTTGTTCCACTCCAGGGAGGACCTGGCCTGGCAGTTCGGGCTGGGTTGTTCCCATGGGGGGGAGGGTCAAGACTGATTTGCATATGGCTGGGTTTAAACTGGAATGGCATGGGAAGCAATAGAACAATATATTTAGGCCAAGATCTCTGTACTGGGGTGAATGTTTGGCATTGTTCAGCATTCTGTCCATCAACTGTTCTTTTTGCATTTGTCACCCGAGTGGGGTGGGTATGCCCAGATGTGGATCCCGTGCTCTCCATGAAACTGAACTCAAGCTAGCCTGGCTAATGAGCGGTGAAACCCCGAAACCGGTCCCAGGATGATTGTTCCAGTCCAGGGAGGACCTAGCCTGATAGTTCAGGCTAGACTGTTCCCATGGGGAATTGGGTCAAGGCTGACTTCTAAATGGCTGGGTTTAAACTGGAATGGCATGGGGAGCAAAAAGCAATGGATTTAGGCCCAAATCTCTGTCCTGGGGTACATGATTGGCAATGTTTAGCATTCTGTCCATCAGTTGTTCTCTTTGCATTTGTCAACCCGAGTGGAACGGGTATGCACAGACATGGGTCCCGTGCTCTCCATGCCTCTGGAGTCAAGCTAGCCTGGCTGATGAGGGGTGAAATACCAAAACCGGTCACAGGAGGCTTGTTCCTGTCCAGGGAGGACCTGGCCTGGCAGTTCGGTCTGGACTGTTCCCATGGGGAGCAGGGTCAAGACTGATTTGCATATGGCTGGGTTTAAACTGCAATGGCATGGTGAGCAAAAAAACAATGGATTTAGGCCCAAATCTCTGTACTGGGGGGAATGTTTGGCATTGTCAGCATTCTGTCCATCAACTGTTCTTTTTGCATTTGTCTCCCCGAGTGGGACGAATATTCCCAGATGATGGGTCTCGTTCTCTCCATGCCACTGGAGTCAAGCTAGCCTGGCTGATGAGGGGTGAAACCCTGTAACCAGTCCCAGGAGGCTTGTTCTAGTCCAGGGAGCACCTGGCCTGGCAGTTCGGGCTGGACTGTTCCCATGGGGTGCAGGGTCAAGACTGATTTGCATATGGCTAAGTTTAAAAATGGAATGGCATGGGCAGCAAAAGAACGATAGATTTAGGCCTAGATCTCTGTACTGGTATGAATGTTTGCCATTGTTCAGCATTCTGTCCATCAATTGTTCTTTTTGCATTTGTCACCCAAGTGGGGTGGGTATGCCCAGAGGTGGGTCCCGTGCTCTCCATGCGACTGTAGTCAAGCTAGCCTTGCTGATGAGGGGTGAAACCCCAAAAAGGTCCCAGGATGCTTGTTCCAGTACATGGAGGACCTGGCCTGGCAGTTCGGGCTCAACTGTTCCTATGGGGAGCAGGTTCAAGACTGATTTGCATATGGCTGGGTTTAAATTGGAATGGCAAGGGGAGCAAAAAAACGAGGGTTTTAGACCCACATCTCTGTACTGGGGTGAATGTTTGGCATTGTTCAGCATTCTGTCCGTCAACTGTTCTTTTTGCATTTGTCACCCTGAGTGAGACGGGTATGCCCAGACATAGGTCCCGTGCTCTCCGTGCCGCTGGAGTCAAGTTAAACTGGCTGATGAGGGGTGCAACTTTGAAAACTGTCCCAAGATGCATGTTCCAGTCCCGGGCTGACGTTGCCTGCAGTTCGGGCTGGACTGCTCCTATGGGGAGCAGGGTCAAGACTGATTTACATATGGCTGGGATAAAATGGAATTGCATGGGGAGCAAAAAGACAATGGATTTAGGCACAGATCTCTGTACTGGGGTGAATTTTTGGCATTCTTCAGCATTCTGTCCATTGACTTTCTTTATGCATTTGTCACCCCGAGTGGGACAGGTATGCCCAGATGTGGGTCCCGTGCTTTCCATGCTGCTGGAGTCAAGTTAGCCTGGCTGATGAGGGGTGAAACCCCGAAACCAGTCCCAGGTTGCTTGTTCCACTCCAGGGAGGACCTGGCCTGGCAGTTCGGGCTGGACTGTTCCCATGGGGGGTAGGGTCAAGACTGATTTGCATATAGCTGGGTTTAAACTAGAATGGCATGGGAAGCAAAAGAACAATAGATTTAGGCCCACATCTCTGTACTGGGGTGAATGTTTGGCAGTGTTTAGCATTATGTCCATATATTGTTCTTTTTGCATCTGTCACCCGAGTGGGGTGGGTATGCCCAGACGTGGGTCCCGTGCTCTCCATGAAACTGAACTCAAGCTAGCCTGGCTAATTAGGGGTGAAACTCCAAAACCGGTCCCAGGATGCTTGTTCCAGTCCAGGAAGGACCTGCCCTCGCAGTTCGGGCTGGACTGTTCCCATGGGGAGCTGGGTCAAGGCTGACTTCCATATGGCTGGGTTTAAATTGGAATGGCATGGGAAGTAAAAAAACGATTTATTTAGGCCCAGATCTCTGTACTTCGGGAGCATGTTTGGCAATGTTCAGCAATCTGTCCATCAGTTGTTCTTTTTGTATTTGTCAACCCGAGTGGAATGGGTATGCCCAGACATGGGTCCGTGCTCCCTATGCCACTGGAGTCAAGCTAGCCTGGCTGATGAGGTGTGAAATCCCGAAACTGATCCCAGGAGGTTTGTTCCAGTCCAGGGGGGAACTGGCCTGGCAGTTCGGGCTGGACTTATCCCATGGGGAGCAGGGTCAAGACTAATATGCATATGGCTGGGTTTAAACTGGAATGGCATGGGGAGCAAAAAAACAATGGATTTAGGCCCACATCTCTGTACTGGGGTGAATGTTTGGCATTGTTCAGCATTCTGTCCATCAACTTTTCTTTTTGCATTTGACACCCTGAGTAGGGCGGGTATGCCCAGACATGGGTCCCGTGCTCTCCATGCCGCTGGAGTCAAGTTAGACTGGTTGATGAGGGGTGAAACTTTGAAAACTGTCCCAAGATGCATGTTCCAGTCCCGGGCAGACGTGACCTGCAGTTCGGGCTGGACTATTACTATGGGGAGCAGGGTCAAGACTGATTTTTAATATGGCTGGGTTAAAATGGAATGGCACGGGGAGCAAAAAGACGATGGATTTTTGCCCAGATCTCTGTACTGGGGTGAATGTTTGGCATTGTTCAGCATTCTCTCCATCAATTGTTCTTTTTGAAAAAGAAAGAAATGTAAAATCACTACCTTGTGTACTTTTCAGATAAACTAAAAATGTAAAGCCATTTCCCAACGTGTTTGTCCTAGAGTTCACAATGTAAATTCTTCACTATTTTATTTGTCAGAGAATTCACAATGTGAAGCCCCTTCCATAGTCCTAGAGTTCACAATATGCAGTCCCTTCCTATAGTATTTTGAGAGACCTCACAATGTAAAATTCCTTCCTATTGAAGTTTGCAGAAAGTTTACATTTTAAACCTCCTTTCTCTTATATTTGTTAGAGTAGACAACCCCCTCCATATTATATTTGTCAAAGTATTCAATGTAAAACCGCTTCTTTTTTCATTGGTCCGAGGGTTCATAATGTGAAACCTCTTCCTATTATATTTGAGAAATCTGTTTTAGGAGGCCCCAGGCAAGTCAGCCGTTTGTAACCTCAATTGAGTCAACAGGCGTTTTTCACCTCTGGAATCCTGGTGTCTCCATGTGCCAGACCCTCAAACTGGGAACCAAGTGCCCCTTTAAAACTTGTCTCTAAGGGCCTGATTACGAGTTTTGCGGTGTGGGAGCGGACCACCATGCCGGCGACCCGCTCCCGTACCACCAAACTCGTGTTCGCATTGCCCGCCAGATTACGAGTTTCCTCGTGTCAGGCGGGCTGTTTTTTGCAATCCCACGATGGTGCCTCTGAAAATGGGCACTGCAATGGGAATGCCAAAAACATTTCCTGCACGGCATGAACTGTAAAGTCCATGCCGTGCAGGAATTAGGGTACATGCACACGCCCCGCTGCATGCATTCCCATACACATGGGCAACAGGACGCCCTATGGGGCACCCTTTGTTTCAGGACTGTCAGCCTTTTCATGGAGGAAAGACCTCCATGACACTAGGCCTGGGCTGAGTTCACAGAGTTCTGCTTAGCGGAACTCCTCGAAGTGACCAAAAAACTCCCCCACGCTATGCGGAGTTCCAGTAGCGGAGTGCATTAGGTCACGCAGTTCGCGCTAATTTTTAGCGCTGGGTGTTGGTCCCGCCCTGGACAATCAGCACGAATGGCACCATATGCTGCACAAGAGGACGCTGCTTCTTTCTGACGCTTGAGTAGAAGTTCTTCTCTAGCGGTAGCTTCCTCAACACGAACGGAAGGTTTCTCAATCCGCCCGCGTTGAGAAATCTCGCCGGGAGATGGCCTAGCATTAGATTTTCCTCGCTCACACTCGCGAGGAAATGAACTGAGTTTTTTGGAACTCCGCCTGCTTCACGGAGTGCGAATAACTCCGCAAACTGAGTGGAGTTCACCGCCCAGGTCTCCATGACACCGCTGGCAGTCCTGAAACTCGTATAATGCATCACGTTTCGGCAGCGGCACCACCAGCATGTTACTTAATGGCAGTTCCCTGGCAACTGCAGAGGTGCAATGGCGGTCTGACCGCCAAAAACGTAATTGGGTAGGTCGGACCGCCGGTATGGCGGTGGCTGGACCGCCATTGCCACGCCCTCCCGAGTCTGGCAGTCCTCGGACCGCCAAACCCGTAATTTGGCCCTAAGTGTAACAAGGCAGAGCAGTTGAAGGCTGAGTCTGAAGGTACTACATTCTAGACACTCAAAACACAGTGACAGACACCATTAAATTAACACTCAATAGATTGGTGTCCAGCCAATGCCTTTTCTATAAATCAGAAAGGGTCTTTGGTTCATGCACTGCCCTCATCAGTATAAGCCGATTTCCTTCTGCCAAGTGCTAACTAAGTTAGTTAGCTTCATCAAGATATAATAGCACCACAGAGTGATCTGCGCTAAGCGCAAAAGGCAAGGCCCTTTCTTTCAAAAACATTGTTGGGAAGGTGGAAGTACAGGGTCTATTTCCACTAGAAACACTGTTTACGAGTTGGAAGTCTTGCGCGTCTTTACAAAAGACTTGAGTAGGCAGCGTCCATCTTTCTATAAAGACCCCATCTAGTTACGAGTGCCAATTCTCAGGGCCGGCTTTAGGGCAGTACGACCAGTGCGTCCGCACTTGGCGCTGAGTTGGAGGGGGGGCTCTGTGTTGAGCAATAACTTACAATTTTAAGGCACCTGCTGCAGAGTTCCTTGTGCATCCAGCTTTCAGGCAGCAATACAAATGTCAAGATAACTCTTGTGGTTAAAGTTCCTGCTAGAGACAAAGAGGTTGGAGTTTTGTCTAGTGGCAGTTTTGAATCGCCATAAAGTAGCGCAGAGGGTTAATATGCCTGCTGCAAAGAACAAATCTGTATTTTATGTGGATAGCTGAGTGGATTAGTAAAACCAGCCTTTACCAGCACTTTAAAACAAATGAAATGTATGTGAGAGGGGTTATGGAGAGATATGGGGCACTTTTTCTAGGTGGTACTAAGTAAATCCACAAAGGAGGTCATGGAGGGGTGGGCACCAAAAAAGATTAGCGCACCGGGCGCCACCAGTACTGAAGCCGGCCCTGCCAATTCTACAGAGTCAACCCGTGAATCAACTGCACCGAAGCAATTGCTGTGAAGACACGCATCCTGACTTCCCCACAAGTCTACAGTGCCCAGCAGATGCTGCACATGTTCTTCAACCATCGGGGAGTATCTGCATGGCTATCTGTCATGAAGGGATGACAAGAGAGAAGTAAGATAAGCGCTGGAAGGCCAGGGCAAGCAATCAACAAGAGACCACAAGATAGAGTTTTTAGAGACCCCAAGACTTGTTTTGGTGTTGCTTGAAAACAAATTTAAAGAACCACAGATCTGGTTAATGAAAGACTCTCAGCACCAAATACAAAGTCAAAAGGTAGGATTTTGTTTGGAAAGTGTGAGACTACGCTTTAAAAACTGAGACCCAATCAGACACTTGAATCATTGTTTGTGACATGAAGTTAAGAAAACATAAAGTGAGAAAATATAACTCAACAGTTGTGACTCTAAATTCTATGGAAAAAGAAACCCCAGTTAGAAAAACCCTATTTTCTTTGAGAAAATGTGTATATACAGACACGTAAATTGCTAGACTGTGACTATAATGACTAGTTGCTGTTTGTATATTTATAATGCACAAAAGAGAATAATTACTGTTGTTTTGGTGAGAACCAGGTGTAGAAAAACCCATAAGAACAGCTTTGCATACAGAGGTTAATGCCCATAAAATCACTAGTGTAATTTAAGAATCGAATCCTGTGAAAACAATAAAGGCTTTATTACAACTTTGGCAGTCCTCCAGTGGCGCTGCCACTGTGCCATCTGCTAGAGGACTGCCATAGTCGTGGTGTGCCCACCTGCCTGATTAGGAGTTTAATCCTGGTCAGGGGGGGCAGGGCTGCAGCGGTCTCGCGGCAGTGAGCTATTAGGCTCATTGGAGAGCCTAACATGCAGCCTGCTGCTGTGACAGCACCTGCAACACGTCCCTGCACAGTGTGGCATGCATGCCACACTGTGCAGGAACAGAGGTGCAATTCCAGGGGGGCACAACATGTGCCCCCCTGCATGCACCCCATGCCCAGGAGCGGCACGCGGACCCTGTTAGGGACCCCTTAGTTGCCTCTACGCCACCCTTTTCATAGCGGGCTCACCTCCCTGAAAAGGGCAGTGAGAGGGCAACTCCGAATATGCTTGGCAGTGCTGCAGCGGCACCGCCAGTATATTCCTTCCCCTGACTACTGCACGACCACCGCGGTATCCTGGATTCCCAGGGGATGCAGCGGTCCTGTGGTGGTCCGACCGCCTCAATAGTAATACAGCGGGTGGGCCGCCAGTGTGGCGGGGGTTGGACCGCCATACTCGTAATAAGGCCCTAAGTGTTTTTAAAACCTCTACAGATTTAACAGGTGGGCTTAAATGTCATGCAGTCTGCATCAAGGCAAACAAAGCTGTCACCCAACATTTACCTCGGCCCGAACACTACAGTAAGAAGGCAGAGATTTCTACACCCTCTGAAAAACTGCTGCAGTGTTCTATTTTCTTTCATCACAACAACTTTTCCTTTCTTCACCAGTGCAGCTTCCAGCATCTAAAAGTTGCAAGCGTGCCGGTGGATAGGGGTGATTCAGGGTCCTTTTCGCTCCCGCCAGGTCTCAGAGTACAGGTTGATGGTTATGCAAGTTCTGACAATGCTATACAAGGAGGGACAAATATTTACATGATTACGGGTGGAATTACAAATTGAAATTCCTTAAATATTGGCTTGCCTATTAACCCGTGCGAACCATGTACCCTAAAGAAATGCCACAGGGGGCAACTAAGCTTGTAAATGTAGTCTCTTCCATTTATCTGGGAGGGTACAAGGGACTGTTTGGTCACCTGCAAGCTCTAATCGTAAAAAACAGCAATGGTCCTATATGGGCCAATTGAGAAATAAGAGGCTTTTCGCAATCAAAAATGTCAAGTCTACAGGCTTTGTCAGGTCATTCACAATGTAAAACAAGAGTACTGCTTCCATTGTCACCACATTCAATAATCAATAAAGTAAGCCTATTGGCCTTAACATTAATATAGACATGACCATGAAGTATCTGCCTAGAAAGACCCATCAAACATTTTAGACAGACCCAAAGAATACACTGACATGAACATAAAATCTCCCTCTGACACACCAAGCATTTACCATGCTCACATACAAAAAGGTATACAAAGTTCAGGCTGGTCTCTTCTCATGAGGAGCAGGGTCAAGGCTGATTTGCATATGGTTCGGTCCAAACTGAGGTGGCATGGTAGACGAATGATGATGCATTGGCAGACCCAAAAAGGACCTCTGTACTAAACCCCTTCCTATTACATTTGTCAGAGAGTTCCCATTGTAAAAACCTTCCTACTGTAATTCTCACATAGTTCAAAATGTAAAGCCCCTTTCTATGGTTTTTGTCATGGCGTTCACAATGAAAAACCCTTGCTACTGTATTAGACAGAGCGTTCACAATGGAAAACCCCTAACCATTGCTTTTGTCAGAGAGATCAAAATATAAAACCCTATCCTATTGCATTTGTCTTAGGATTCACAATGAAAAGAGCTACGGTTCACTGACAAAATATCGAAACCAGAAATATTGTGGGACACAAATATAGTGTCAAAAATATCGAAACCAAAAATATAGTTATACTACCCTTATAATGTAAATGACAAAAATATTGAAAGAAATATATCATTGTAAGTAATATCGTTGCCAATTTTTTAGTTTTTTTATACATATATATATATATATATAAATTTACATAGTAAACATTAAGTATATTAAAAAGTAACAGTAATATAATAGAAATTACATAAATTTAATCAATTTAAAAATATATAACTATTATACTTATTTACAAAAATAAAACACACATATATATTAATATATATATATATTTTTTTTTCTCCAAAAGACCAAGTAGGCGCACACTCAGGATGTCTGCAATACCATAGATTTATTGCCAGTTACGCGTTTCGACTGTCAAGGCAGTCTTGATCACACACTGGCGTGTGGGATCAGCGCATATTTTACATACAAGTTCATGGACATAAACAGAGGACAATACATTTATGCACTTCAAAAACAATGTTAAAGTGGCATCCATTTTGTACTGGTGAATTTTACATTACAGCATAGTGAATTGCTTCTGCTAGTGCATTAGAACTCAGTGTAGTTGAGCATTTCTTATAATGGTGGCTCGTTGCAAATTGTTTACTGTTGGGCCAGAGTTGTTGTGTGGACAATGAATTAAATAAGATTACTCAATGCACTATTGGACATAGACAACACACCCTCAACATGGGCTCCTAGTACCATAATTCAGATTGCACACATTTTTGTATATTATATAGTGGTTCGAACCGCATTAGATTCAGTTAAATTTCCACATCTGTAAGATCAGCTATGTTGTGCTCTCTACACAGTATATTACCCGCACATTCGAGTAATTGTTATATGTTATGTTATAACCATTTATAAAGCGCACGGCTACTCCAAGGAGTGTTCCGGCGCTGGCAGAGGGGGGGGGCAGATGCAGGCGGGTTACTAATTGTTAAAGAGGTGAGTTTTGAGTTTCTTCTTGAACAGTTCTAGACTGTTTATCAGCCTCAAGTAGGGAGGGACACTATTCCAGGCAAGGGGACCAAGATATGCAAAGGATCTCCCACCCATACAGAGACGGTTAATTCGAGGGACCCTTGCCATGTGAGCCGAGGAAGAGCGAAGAGTACGGGCGGGGATATAAAAACTGATTCTCTCTTTGAGATATGCTGGCCCCGTCCCATTCAAGGACTTGTGCACAAGGACCATGGCTTTAAACGTCACCCTTTGTTTCATCGGGAGCCAATGGAGGGCCTTTAAGTGGGGGGTTATGTGGGATCTAGGGGGGAGAGTAAGCAGAAGTCTTGCTGCAGCATTCTGTACCACTTGAAGTCTGTTAAAGAGGTTGTCGGGGAGACCCAGGTACAGAGCATTCCCGTAGTCCAGTCTAGATGTAATTAGGGCCTGCACCACCTTTGTACCCGCTGCCTCAGAGAGGAACCGTAGAAGTTTTTTCAGCATGCAAAGCACGCTGAAGCATGATCCCGTCAAGGCTTGGATCTGCGGGAGGAAGGAGAGTGAGCTGTCAATTTTAATTCCTTGGTTCTTGACACAGTTGTTCGAGGGTCCCGGATGCAGCCAATTGCTTGACCAGCAGTCTGCCACAAAGTTGTGAGAGACAGCTCCAAAGGTCACAATCTCCGTTTTATCCGGGTTGCATCTTAGGTGTTGCAGCTCCAGCCATTGAAAGACATTGGTCAGACAGTTGGAAATCTCCTTCTCATCTAAGTCCGTGTCTTTATCACATGTAAACAACAGCTGTGTGTCATCTGCATACGAGATGACCTTAGCGCCAAGAGACTCTGCCAACGTTGCAAGGGGTGTCAAGTAAATATTAAACAGCGTAGGGCTAAGAGCCGACCCCTGTGGCACTCCCACCAACAGGGGCCTGGCATGAGCTGTAAAAGGTGGCAGCCAGACTTCCAGCGACCGTCTGTCCAGGAATGGTGCCAGCCAGCTATAAGCCTGAAGTCTGATTCCTATTTCATGTAATCGTTCCAGCAGCTTGAGATGAGGTACTGTGTCAAATGCCGCTGTCAGGTCAAGCAGGATCAGCATTGCTTTGCCTCCCCTGTCAAGGATGTTTCGGATGTGCTCCGTCACTTCCAAGAGTGCCGTCTCATGACTAAATTGGGGGCGGAAGTCAGATTGCGTAGAGTGAAGAATACCGTTGGCTTCCAGATATATGGACAGTTGACGATTAACTTCTTTCTCCAGAATTTTGGAGAAGGCAGGAAGAAGAGAAATAGGCCTGTAGTTTATTGCTTGCTTAGGGTCTGCCGTAGGTATTTTTAGCAGCGGCAGGACTTTCGCTTTTTTCCACATAGAGGGAACTACCCCCGTAGCCAGTGAAGAGTTGAAAATATGGTTTATAGAGAGATTAATCGCTGGGGCCACCATATTTAGAACCGCGATAGGGCAAGGATTGAGGGGGGAGCCAGATTTAAGGCTTTTTAGTGCTGCTAAGGACTGAGCAAGGGGGGTAGGGGTGAAGGCGTCTAAGGTGGCATACGTGAGTGGCGGGGGAGCTAATCTCAGCCCCTGATTCTGCAAAGAGGGTGCTGGAACCCCAAAACTTTTTTGAAGAGACATAATTTTTTCATGAAAAAATTGATCAAGCTCTTTGCACCAATTTAAAGAGGGGGTGCAGCTCTCGAGGACACCACAGGACGCAGAAAGGAATCAACGATTTTAAAAATTGCCTTTGCTTTGTTGCCGCTTCCATAACCCTAGTATCAAAAACCCTTTTTTTTAACAAGGTGTAGTTTCACTTGGTATAGCTTTAGAGCAGCTTTGTAAGCAATTTTATCAGCAGTGGAGTACTCTCGCCTCCATATTCTCTCCAGCTTCTTGCATTGGCCCTTACAGTGGCTAAGCTCGATACTATACCAAGGGGCCGTCGGGAAAGATCTCGTTTGAGAGGACTTTTTTATAGGTGCTTGTGCGTTCACCGTCTCACAGATCCAGTTATTTAGAAGGACGGTGTCGCAATCTACATTCCTTGTCATGACTGGGGAGGAAGAAGACAGGGCCTGAATAATGGCCTCTGGTTGTAGTTTGTGATAGGCCCGATAAGTGGAGGGACCTCTACTTCTTATGTGCGACTTACTGCACATCTGAGACCAAGTGAAATAGATAAGATAGTGATCTGTCCAAGGGAGCGGAGTAGACAGAGTAGTAACTGATTTCAGATTAGAAAAAACCTGATCAAGAGTATGTCCAGCCAAATGGGTGGGACCAAAAACCTCTTGTTTCAGTCTCAGCGGACTCATAATCTCCTATAAAGCAATGGTTTCTGACCCTATGACATTGTCTATGTGAATGTTAAAATCACCCAATACCATGAAATTAGTATATCTCGTTGCCCAAGGTGCCAGTGCATTTTCCAGTGAGCGGAGGCACTTGCTGGCAGAGCCAGGAGGTCGGTAGACAAGGACACCTGCTAACGACTGATTCGGCGAGAGGGTGAGGCAGAAACCTAAGGCTTCGATCTCATGGAGGCCTGCTAGTTCGAAACAGGCGCATTCATAATCTTTTTTTAATATGATTGCTATCCCTCCTCCTCTACCCGAGTCGCAGTCCTTCCTAAAGATTCTATAGTTGGTAGGGATGGCTGATGCTAGTGTGGGGTTGGCTGTAGCCGACAGCCATGTCTCTGTAAGGAAGAGTACATCGGGATCCTCATCCCTAAGTAGATCAAATATAAGATCTTTGTGTCTCTGAAGCGATCTCGTATTGAGTACAGCTGCCCTAAAATTTTCCGAGTGGTCTCAGTGACTGCGGAGCTATAGGCCAGCCGATTGGGCGCCGGTGGAGCAAGAGTCCAAGCGCAGTTAGGGCAGACAAAATCTTCACCAGGGGAGTACGGGGACCACCTAGTTGAACATTTCATTTCCTTCGCTAGACTGAATAATGCTGCACTATCATAGCATACACGCTCTGTGTCATCAGGCAACATACAGGCATAGTGACTGGCGCTGGCCGCTTCCGGGACGCTGACAGGCGCAGACGGGCTTGCCCCGGGCGCACCCGCTGCGCGCGTCCACTCTGCGGCCCCATTTATGTGCATGAGTGCGGGAAGGGCAGGACCATTAGAGCGCGCACTCCACCAAGATGGCGCCTCTCCAGAGTCTCCTCCCTACCCGGCCGGACCGAGAGGGGAGAGTGATCGCCCTGCCTCCCTCGGAACCGGTAGGTGCAAATGAGTTTAAGGGGCCAGCAGTATAAAACAATTTAAAACCAGAGCGCAGGTTAAAAATGTAGGAAACACAGTTTTAAGACAGATCCAAATTCATTTACAGTACGATAAAACAAAGTGCAGCAGATTACTAAAATGCAATGTGCAGCGGGCGGGAGCAGAGCTACTTGCTCTTCTGATCCCCCAAAGCCTTAGCGCGTCCGCGCTGCGGCCCCATTTATGTGCATGAGTGCGGGAAGGGCAGGACCACTAGAGCGTGCACTCCGCCAAGATGGCGCCTCCCCAGAGTCTCCTCCCTACCCGGCCGGACCGGGAGGGGAGAGTGATCGCCCTGACTCCCTCGGAACCAGTAGGTGCAAATGAGTTTAAGGTGCCAGCAGTATAAAACAATTTAAAACCAGAGCGCAGGTTAAAAATGTTGGAAACACAGTTTTAAGGCAGATTCAAATTCAATTACAGTACGATAAAACAAAGTGCAGCAGATTACTAAAATGCAACATGCAGCGGGCGGGAGCAGAGCTACTTGCTTGTCTGATCCCCCAAAGCCTTGGAGCTTGCTTCGTAAAACGAGGTTGTCCAAAATGGTGTTTACTCGTTGTGTCAATAAAGTTCTCTGTATGTTTTCATGGTGGCACCTGAGTCCTTGGGCTACCTGAGATGGTGCGCAAACTATGTGATATCCATCTAGTTTATTGGTCATGGGTATCGACCCCTGGCGTGTGCTCATGACGTGTGAATATCTACCGGAGTGGTATATTAAGTTGATCTCACATCCCGCATTTTTTGCGCCTTAGTGGTTAAATGTGTGTTTCTCTTACCTTGTACAGGTACGTACAGTATATGTTTCCGACACTCACAGCCAGTCACAGATCTGGGTTGAATCCATCATCGTTCTTTAGCTCACTTCACCACCTCAGTTCAGACCCAGATGTATGCAAATCAGTCTTGACCCTGTGCCTCATGGGAGCAGTCCAGCCCGAACTTCCAAGCAAGGTCTTTCCTGAACCAGAAACTGGAAACAAGCATCCTGGGACCGGTTTCGGGGTAACACCCCTCATCAGACAGGCTAGCTTGAATCCAGTGGCAAAGTGAGCAAGGGACCCACGTCTGGGCATACCCTGCCAACTTAGGGCGAACAAAGCAAACACAAGGAGACGATGGACGGAGCGCTGAAACTTTTCAGACACTCACCCCCAGTCACAGATCTGGGTTGAATCCATCATCGCTCTTTAGCTCACTTCGCCACCTCAGTTCAGACCCAGCTATATGCAAATCAGTCTTGACCCTGTGCCTCATGGGAACAGTCCAGCCCGAACTGCCAAGCCAGGTGTTTCCTGAACCCGAAACAAGCATCCAGGGACCGGATTCGGGGTAACACCCCTCATCAGCCAGGCAAGCTTGAATCAAGGGGCAAAGTGAGCAAGGGACCCAAGTCTGGGCATTCCTTGCCAACTTGGGGTGAACAAGCAAACACAAGGAGAAGATGGACGGAGCGCTGAAACTTTTCAGACACTAACCCCCAGTCACAGATCTGGGTTGAATCCATCATCGATCTTTAGCTCACTTCACCACCTCAGTTCAGACCCAGCTATATGCAAATCAGTTTTGACCCTGTGCCTCATGGGAACAGTCCAGCTCAAACTGCCAAGCCAGGTCTTTCCTGAACCGGAAACAAGCATCCTGGAACCGGTTTCGGGGTAACACCCCTCATCAGCCAGGCTAGCTTGAATCCAGTGGCAAAGTGAGCAAGGGACCTACGTCGGGCATACCCTGCCAATTTAGGGCGAACAAAGCGATCACAAGGGGATGATGGACGGAGCGCTGAAACTTTTCAGACACTCACCCCCAGTCACAGATCTGGGTTAAATCCATCATCGCTCTTTAGCTCACTTCGCCACCTCAGTTCAGACCCATCTATTTGCAAATCAGTCTTGACCCTTGACCGTGCGCTCCATGAAACTGGAGTCAAGCTATCCTGGCTGATGGGGGTGAAACCCCAAAACCGGTCCTAGGATGCTTGTTTCCAATCCAGGGAGTACCTGGCCTGGCAGTTCGGCCTGAACTGTTCCCATTGGGTGCAGGGTCAAGACTAATTTGCATATGGCTGTATGTTGAAGGGATATTACTGAATGATGTATAGTATCTGTGAGAAATGCTGCCTTGTATAGATATCAAATGATGTGTGCTCATGGAACCATGAATTGTACTCCTGTATTTGGTAAACAATCTCAATAAAAAAAAAATTAATGTCATTCATTTTTTTTAATGTTAATGGTATGTGTGTGTATATATACATATATACATATACATATACATATACACACACATACCCATTAACATAAAAAAAATGCATGACATTAATTTTTTTTTATTTTCTTTTATTAACCAAATACAGGAGTACAATTCATGGTTCCATGAGCACACATCATTTGATATCTATACAAGGCAGCATTTCTCACAGATACTATACATCATTCAGTAATCTCCCTTCAACACACAGAAGAGTCAAATACATGTATATCAACTACAGGAACCTTTTACAATAGTCAGTGGCTATGATGGGTTTTCATACAGGCCAGTACGCATAATAAGCCAGTGGGAGGGGCAACTGTTTGACCTATTAGAAAACAGGCAATATCTTAGTGTGGTGTGTCGGTCTAATGGGCGAGCTCTGGTATCTCTATAATATTGGCTAAACCAGAACATTACTAGTGAGATCTGCATGCTCACTCAGGCTGTGTGGTCGCGCAGGTAGGCCAGGAGGGGGTCCCAGATATCCCTTGGACGCGATGATGGTGGCAAAAGTTCCACATAAGTGGTGAGCTGGTCCTTACAGAATATCAGGTCCGCGAGCCAGTACTTGAATTTAGGGGCGCACCCACGGCCCCATCTGCATGTCGCTCTCCTCTTTGCCAATAACAGGCTCAGCGCAGTAAATTTCCTGCGCGTTGCTGGCGGATTCTCTGTGTACTCCATCAGGACTACAACTGGCGAGGCAGGGACAGGTGAGCCAACCATCTTGGACAAGGCTTCTAGTACCTCTACCCAGTATTTGCGCACTCCATCACACTGCCAAGCCAGGTGGAGAAAGCCCGCTCCCACCTGCCTACATCTATCACAGCGGTCATCTGCCCACAGTTCATATCTGTGTAAGCGATTGTGTGTGTAATAAACACGGTGTATAAATTTAAAATGGATTATCCGCAGGCGGCTACTCACCGTTATGGCCCCCATTTACATGCAACAATATTGCCATTGCTTGTCAGTTAGTGGGCATTCAAGTTCCCAGCCTTTCCGCGCTTCATGTTGTGTGCTCGGACGTTCTAGTGAGGCGGTGCGGTAAAGTCTAGACACCGCGTGCGCTGGCCCACTCATTTGTAAGAGGGTATGTAAGGTATGCCATGTTGGCGGTTCTTGGGGGAATGTGGAGGTGTGTGCTTTCACCTCGTGTCTGATCCTAATGTAGAAAAAGGTTTCCAGAGGTGTGGCGTTCTCCCCACCCAGGAGTGTCTGCCTGTCTTTAAACATTCCCTCATGATATAAATCTTCCCAAGTGTACAGGTGTCGCCTACGGAGCATACTTCTAGAGGCAGCTTTGTGAGTAACTGGGGCAAGTTAGTGATACGGAAGGGACATCAACAGTGAAATTAGTAGGGGCTTGTCCACTTTTTTAACCAGCAGTTTCCATGCCCTATTCGTGCATTCCACCGTCGAGTGGGCAGCGCCCTCCCCCGGAACCTGCGCTCCCAAGAAGGCAGTAGAGAGCAAGGGGGCTATGTAACCCTGTTCGACGCCCAGGTGCGGCATGAATGGTGGTGGGTGAATCCAGTACACAACGTGATGGGCCTGGGCACACCGAAAGTATAATTCAAAATCCGGCGCCTCAAAGCCGCCCCGCAAAAACGGTTGCGTCAAGGTCTGCCAACACACACGGGGCTGCTTGCCCCCATGCCAACCTGACGAGCTGGGATTTAAGTGCATCAAAAAAAGGGGGACCGGGGTGGTAAGGTATATTGAGGAATAAATAAAGTCGTTTTGGAAGAACTACCATTTTCATCAACGAAACCCGGCCTGCCAGTGACAGGGGCAGTGAATTCCAGCGTGTTATCAAAGTTAGAGACGGAGTCTAGAGCGGTTCCATAGTTCGCATGTAGTGTCTCCTCTCTTTCGCGGGTGACCACCACTCTCAGATATTTTATTTCAGAGGTACACCACGTCAGCGGGAAGTCGAGTGGAAACTCAGGAGTGTTAGGAGTGAGAGGGAAGATTGGCAATTTATTCCAGTTTATGTGAATCCCAGAAATATCGCCAAATTGGATGGACTCCCTGAGAATGGGATTCAAACTTGTGCTTGGCTCATGAAGATAAAGAGTGATGTTGTCAGCATAGAGCGAGACTAGAATATGCCGCGAGGGGTAAGGAATAGCGTATTCTCGGTGATGCTGCCGGAGTTTGGCAGCCAGCGGTTCGACAGCAAACGCAAAAAGTATTAGTGAAAGGGGGAAAGCCCTGCCTGGTGCCCCTGGAGACTGGGAAGGGAGTGGAATAGAGACCATTCACTTGAGCAACAGCCAGGGGCTGGCTTAGCAGCGCAATCCAGGAAAGCAGGCGGAAGGCCCATTCTGTGCAATATCGCAAACATGTAGTCCCACTCCAACGAACCAAAAGCCTTTGTGGTGTCTAAGAACACAGCTGCAGCGTTCGATTCAGGGTCAATGTCCTTCAGCAGAGCAAATAGGGTGAGTAAGTTGTGTGAGGTTGCCCTCCCGGGTATGAAGCCTGCCTGATCGGGCAGCACCAGCACATCCATCAGCAGGTTCAGCCTGTTGGCTAGCACTTTAGCTAGGATCTTGGTATCACAATTTATTAAAGATAAAGGTCTGTAGGCTCACACTTTAAAAAGTGATATAATCATAGCTTGACGCATGGACGATGGAAGAGTGCCGATGTCCTGAGTTTCTTCGTAAACCTGTTTGAGAATGGGAGCTATTTCATCGATATAGCATTCATAGAAATCAGCCGGTAGGTCATCTGGACCAGGGGCTTTACCAGACCGTAATTGCATGGTGGCCGACCGCACCTCATCTTCTTCAATATCAGCAGCCAGAAACTCTCTACGAGAGTCATTTATCCAGCCAAGAGCTGTGTCCTCAAAATAAGATGCCACATCGATCCGCCCAGTTCTATGTGTGCTATAGAGACGCAAGTAATAATCAGCGAACGTGTTGAGTATTGCCTAGGGGTCTGTTTGTATCGTCCCTGTGCCATCTTCTATGCGGAAGATACTGTTGGCAAATCTAGGGTCCCGCATTACCTCTTCCAATGCTTTACCAGGTCTCTCCCCCTCTCCATATGCACGGGCACGATGATACCTGGAGCGAAATAGAGATTCTCTTTCCGCAGTGTCTGAATAGTCTATTAATAGCTCCTTGAGTTGTGCACGCAGCTGCGCCGTGCGAGCTTCAGCAATAGAAGCCTCTGCGGCCTTAATGTCTCGGTCCAGTTTTTGAAGGGTGCCCCTAATGTCTCGGAGGATTCCCTCACCTTTAGCCATGAATAATCCATGGATGGTGACTTTCAAACTCTCCCGTACGCATGCCAATGATTGGACACTGCCAATGTTTCGAGGGAAGAACTCAAGGATCTCTTGTCGCAGTTCTTCGCGGAAGCTAGTATCTAGTAGCACAGTGGGCAGAAGCCTCCATGATCGATGAGGGGCTTCGTTAGCAGGGGGGGCGGAGATCCAGCAACAAAGAGGAGTGGTCTGAGTATGTGCGCGCGAGGTGCCTATCTTCTTTCAACCACATACAGAGGCCAGCCAAAAGTACCCAGTAATCAATGCGGGACCAGCTGGAGTGCACAGTAGAATAAAAGGTGCCCTCCCTGAGCGTGGGGTGTAGGGATCTCCAGGTATCCAGCAAATAGTGCTCTGTAATGATGGCGTTTAAGTGCTTCCCTGTTTTAGTGTGGGGGTCAAGGGTGCTGTGTGAGCGGTCCATGCTGGACAAGATTAAAATCCCCCCCATATTAGATGTGTGGACCCAACGTTCAGTATGAGGCACCAGAGTTTATCAAAGAACTGTGTGTCATGGACATTAGGCGCGTAACAATTGACCAGAGTGACAGACTGCGCATGCAGTTTTCCTCTGAAGCCATGTACTAACACTATTTTGCGAGTTGCATGTAATTTGCGACTCGCAAAATAGTGTTTTGCGACTCGCTATTAGGAAGGGGCGTTCCCTTCCTAATAGCTCACAAGCCATGTACGAATGTTTTGCGACCGCAATTGCGGTTGCAAAACACTTGCAATGTACTGCCCTCTTCAAGAGGGTGGTAATGCAGTCGCAAATGGGAAGGGGTCCCCTGGGGACCCCTTCCCCTTTGCAAATGCAGGGGAAAATATTTTTAGGGGCAGACAGTGGTCCCAGGGACCACTATCTGCCCTTAAAAAATGAAACGAAAACGTTTCATTTAAAAAAAAAAATGCATCCCGTTTTCCTTTAAGGAAACAGGCTGCATTTAAAAAAAAAAACTGCTTTATTGAAAGGCAGTCCCAGACATGCAGGTCTGCTGAGCCCAGCATGCCACCATGCCTGGGAGAGCCAGTCTTTCCCAATGGGGTCGCAAATTGCGAGTGCCTCATTAATATTCATGAGGCTCACAGGGACCACTACCTGCCCATAAAAAATTAAACGAAAACGTTTCATTTTTTTTTTTTTAAATGCATTCTGTTTTCCTTCAAGGAAAATGGGCTGCATTTTAAAAAAAACTGCTTTATTGAAAGGCAGTCACAGACATGGAGGTCTGCTGAGCCCAGCAGGCCACCATCCCTGGGAGGGCCAACCTTTCCCAATGGGGTCGCAAATTGCGAGTGCCTCGTTAATATTCATGAGGCTTGCATTTTGCGACCCCATTGGGAATCGCAATCAGTGTCTTTGAGTCGCAATTTACACTGGTCGTACATCTGGCCCTAGGTGTGTTTCCTGTAACATTGCCACTTGGACGTGGTGCTTATCCAGATAACTAACTACATGCCTTCTCTTGCGGGGGTCTCACAGACCTCGTACATTCCACGTTAGCAGATGAAGAGCATGGTCCGCAGGAGTTTTAGGTGTGCACATATAATACAAGGTATATCATTACCTGTGTGAAGTCTGCCTCATTGCATAAATGGTCATTTGTTATGATGTGTGTGCCCATGCTGTCAGCGCTCTTACCATAACATTTACATACAGTACTGCTGAATAGCAAAAAAAGAAATATCCCCCCACCTCCCTCCACCCACACCCGCAGCCCAATCCCGCATGCGAATGCCTGACCCCCCAAAAGCCCAACAGTATCTCCAACACAAGATGGGAAAGAAGGAGTGGCAGTGAAAGAAGGAGCTTTGAGCGTTTGAAAGGTAGGAAAAGTAGAAGACCTTTAAGCAGACTGCTCTAGAATAGAAAAAACAAAGTTGAGAAGAGAATAAGGCAAACAACAAGATAGTCTGGGGGTTTCCCATCGTGGGTGTACGACAGAGAGCCAGGAACCTCTCCTCGCAGACGCGAGGGTGCCCGGGAGAAAGTTATCATGCAGCAGTTCAGCTACATGTATCAATACTGCAACCAACAGTAATAGGGTAACATCCAAAAGGCGTGTATAGAGAGCTAGGTTCACCACAGCGAGGATGAGATAGAGGAATCAGCGGTGGTGTGGAGTGTATCAGCATGACAGGCGCTGACCCCGCAGCTATTCCTCCTCCAACACCGGAGATGGCAGCCAAGGTCGAGAGCCTCCCCTCTGGTCTGTGGGTGAGTGGCAATTTATGGTTTTTAGAAATTCCTGCACCAGATGAGGGGTGGTGAAAATATGCGTTTTCGCCTGGTAGGTAACCCTGAGTTTAGCCGGATACAGCATAGTGTAGGGGATGTCGGCCTGCTGCAATCTACGCATCACCTGCACAAACTTCTTTCGCGCTTCTTGTACAGCAATGGTGAAATCTGGGTAAATCGAGACAACATTCCCTTCGTAGACCAAGTCCCGTTTTTCTCTGGCAACCCTTAATATCACATCATGATCCCTATAATTGAGCAAGTGCGCTATTATTGGTCGAGGAGGTGCCCCCGGTGGAGGCCTCGGGGAAAGGGATTGGTGGGCTCTCTCAATCACTAAGAGCTTTGATAGGGCCTCTGCTCCGTAGAGATCTAACAGCAGATGCTCAACGTACTCCTCCATGCGACCAGTGGATGTGGATTCCGGGATTCACAGGATGTGCACATTGTTTCTGCGCGAGCGCGCTTTCAAATCTTCATCTTTAGCCGAGATGACCTTAAGAAGTCTTTCCATATCCTTTAGGCACTCCCCTCCCATCGATGAGGTGTCTTCCAACACTGATATCCTCTGTTCAGTTTCAGCAATGCGGTCCTCATGTTTATCTAAGTGTTGTGCAATAAAGTCCATGCGCAAACTCATTGAGTCCATTTTGGATTCAATAGAAGTGAGACTCTGCCGCATGGTCAGTAGTAGGGCTTTCGGGTCCACATCTGGCAAAGAAGATGAGGTTGAAAGCTCCTCTGCCCCTTTAGATTCAGTGTCCTCAGCTGCGGTGTGCGTAGATCTATGCGCGCCAAACTGCAGCTTTGTTTGTTTGCCCTCAGTCCAGCCCATAGCTGCCTCGTCAATGCACAAGTAGCAGTGACAGAGTATGCCTCAGTCCAATAGCTCGAGTTCCAGCTGCCACAAGGCCAGAGAAGTGTAGTAGTTGTGGCCACCGCCCCTGGGGGCTGCAATTTTAGGAGACAAGGGGGAGGTGCGGCTGTCCTGTAGGCCGCAATGCTAGTATTTAGTCAGCGGCGCTGAACCTGGTTAAGTACCGGGTCACGTTGTAGCCAGGAGCCACCCAGGATATGCCCCCCACCAGTGCCACCAAAGCCGCACACCAGGATGCCCGGGGTCCCGTCCTCCCCCGGTGCAACGGGGCCGCAGCGTTCCACTCGTCCGCCCCCTCACAGGCAGCCTGAACCAGGACCCAAGGGTCCGTCAGCTTGCTCCCTCACAGAGAGCCCCAGCGCCGTCAGCGATTTCAGCAGCGCGCAGGCCACAGCTCACCTAGCGATGTCTTTGCACTCTGCAGGCGCAGTCACCCAGCGCTCCAATCCTCCGTCAGCAGGTCCGGGGCCTCAAGCACGAGCGAGTCCCGCAGGCCGCAGCCGACAGACTCCCAGAGCGGCCAGGCTCACCGCGTTGAGGCGGTGGTTCAATTAGCAAGTCCCCGCAGCCCTCACCAGCGAATCCAGAGGCAGCCCTTAGGGCACCCGGCTCCAGCAGGGCAGGGAGCGTCCACATGTCCTCCAGCAAGAGGGCCTCTCAGTGCTCTGGCAGTGCGATCCTCCGATCAGGGAGGCAGGCAGCCATTTGCTCGCGGCAGCAGGTCTCGGCTCACCCCCAGCAATACGTGCTCCCTCTGTCAGTTTACCACAGCGGAAGGAGCAATTCCGCGACACTGTGTGGTGAGTCAGCTGTTGTGCAGTTTTGAAGTTTCAGAAGCTCCGCTGATTCAGGATACTAGCATTTAATGCTCCCGGGCTGCAGGAGCCTCAAACCAGTGCGGCCATCTTGCTCGCCGGCTCTCTAGCGCTCCCAAGATATATTAATTTAACTATAAATAATTAAGTAAACAACATAACAAAATTACAATTTACTAAAAATATATTACATATTAAAAACATTACTAAGTAACAATATTATAATATTAAATACATAAAAACATAATATAAATTTAAACAATATAAACTAAACTATAGAATTCTGCAAATAATTCATATACTATTCCCATTCCAATTTATACAACAGTAGCTGGGCTCAGGAGAAGTACAAATTACTATTCCCACTCCAATAAGTACAAAGGTAAGGAAAACTTTGGAATGTGCAGTGGTAAAAATTAATATTCCCACTCCAATCTGTGCAACAGAAGGGAAAGCATTGGACTAAGGAGAGGTAAAATGTACTATTCCCCCTCCAATATATGCAACTGTAGAGAAAGTGTTGGACCGAAATGGGGGAAAATTACTATTCCCACTCCAGTGAGTTCAATAGTAGGGAAAGTGTTGGACTCAGGAGGGGTAAAATGTACTATTCCCACTGCAGTGAATGCAACAGTAGGGAAAGTGTTGGATTGCTGAGGGGTAAAATGTACTATTCCCACTCCAGTGAGTGCAACAGTAGGGAAAGTGTTGGATTGCGGAGGGGTAAAATTTACTATTTCCACTCCACTCATTGCAACATTAGGAAAAGTGTTGGATTGCGGAGGAGCTAAATGTACTATTCCCTCTCCAGTCAGTGCAACAGTAGGCAAAGTGTTGGATTGCAGACGGGTCAAATTTATTATTCCCACTCCAGTCATTGCAATATTAGGGCAAGTGTTGGATTGCAGAGGGGTAAAATGTACTTTTCCCTCTCCAGTCAGTGCAACGGTAGGGAAAGTGTTGGATTGCAGACGGGTACAATTTATTATTCCCAATCCAGTCAGTGCAACAGTAAGGAAAGTGCTGGCATGCGGAGGGGTAAAATTTACTATTCCCACTCCAATCAGTGCAACAGTAGGGAAAGTGTTGGATTCCGGAGGGATACATTTTACTATTCCCACTCAAGTCAGTGCAACATTAGGGAAAGTGTTGGATTGCAGAGGAGTAAAATTTACTATTCCCACTTCTGTCAGTGCAACAGTAGGGAATGTGTTGGATTGCGGATGGGGAAAATGTACTATTCCCACTCCAGTCAGTGCAACAGTAAGGAAAGTATTGGATTGCAGAGGAGTAAAATGTACTATTCCCACTCCAATAAGTGCAACAGTAGGGAACGTGTTGGATTGCGGAGGGGTACATTTTACTACTCCCACTGCACTATGTGCAACATTAGAAACACAATAGACCACTTCAAGAAAATAAAATATTTTCTAAACTATACTAAATAACAAAAAATATAAATATAAAAATTCTATATATAAATGTTTATAAAAAAAAAAATTACACATTTATTACAATATTTAATATATATTATAAATTAATACAAATATTATTATTAAAATTAAAATACCAAACTAAGTGCTGATTAGGATGGCGGGGAGGCTGCCACCGACAGGCTGTAGGTGGCGGTCTCCCCCCATCCTAAGCAGCTTTTCCGTCTGCCAGATCTTGATGGCGGACGGTGTGGAGGCGGGCGGAAAGCCCGACTGCCACGCATCCGATGGGCTCCTTGAGCCTGCCGGTCCTGTGAAGGGCCTCCCAATCTCTACAATGGTGGCAAAGCCTACCAGGCACCGCCGTAAGGATTAGGATGGTCGCTCCCCGTCAGCCTTTCCATGGCGGCTCACCCGCCATGGAAAGGCTGGCAGGGATGGACATTGGGGGCCCGTAGCGGGCCCCCCTTGGCCCGCGCCCTTTTCTTTGGGTGTGGGGGGGGCACCTCTGTTGCCCCCCATTAGATCCCTGTACCAAGTGACAGGCACCGCATGGTGCCTGTCAGGTAGTACAGGGATGTGTTACACATCCCTTTTTTCCATTGCGGCGGGTGCTGCAGCCAGCAGCACCCGCCGCAATGGAAAACCTGTACATTGCGACCGCCACCATGGCAGTCGCATTGTAGTTTGGTTTGTGGGACCCCCGACACTAAGGGCCCAATTCCGATCTCGTTCGGAAAGCATTCCGACCGACTCGGTTCCTGAATGCTTTCCAAACAAGTCGACCGCGAGCAGCCCGAATGACGGGGTACGATGCGTTGCATGTTAACTCCCACTGACTCGTCTGGAGGTCAATCCGTCTGACCGATTCGTCCGTAAGAAAGCCTGAAGTGACTGACTCGTACATAAATGCCAAAAAAAGCATTGCAGCCTTGAATCAGACTCGGTTTGCCTCTCGGACAGATGACGATGTGTACGACGCTTTTTGTACCGTGTCGATTTGTGTCACAGAAGTCAACTTGAAAATATCAATTAATGTAAAAACAAGCATAGGCAACACCAAGTGGAAATAAAAATGCAACAAACATTAGCCACACCCACCAATTCACCTATAAAAAGGGCCAAAATGATGACCATGATCCTTTGCAACAACAGAACGCCTTAGAGGACACCTACATAGCCACTGATTCACTGCTCTGCCTCATACACACACTACTGCCACCATAGAACTTGCACAAATTGCTTATTTTTTCACCCTTAAACACACACTCCTTTACTTATTCACACTCATACTGCCTTCACACTCAACCACACTCCATCTTCTCCCTCACCCTCACCATGCCCCCTAAGAAGCACCCAAGGTTCACAGAGAAGGAGTTGGAAGTGCTTGTAGATGAAATTGTCAGAGTAGAGCCACAATTATTTGGTAACCTGGTACAACAGACCCCCCCTTCCCAGAGAAATAGGATGTGGGAGAGAATAATCAACAAGGTGAACGCTCAAGCACCTTGCATACGCACAATGGAAGACATCAGGAACAGGTACTATGATGTTTGAAGGAGGGTCAAGAGCCTGATTTCAAGAGAACACGCCCTGAGTCAGCAGACTGGCGGTGGCCCTCCTGCACCACCCGGGGTCTTCACCTCCTGGGAGGAGAAGGTGCGTGCCATCATTCTGCTGGAGAGCAACCATGGAATACCAGGAGCACAGGAGTCTGCTGAGTACCTACTCACTGGCCACTAATGTTACCAATTACACATCCCCAAACATCACTGACAAGGCTACAGTGATACAAATGATTGTTAGCTTAGGGACAAAAATGTAGTGTAAATTAGCATGTGATGTGTATGCTAGAGTGACCAATAACATACCTGCAATGAAATTGAAAGTTAATTCTTCTCCTAACATGTACATACTTCTTACAAACTCACAGCAAGCCCATGTGCTCCACATACCATACCATTGTCAGCCATCTTGCCAGTATATTTCCACTCACTCACAGGAAAGCTGAGTCACAGGAAGGATGTTTGGCATGCCTGGAAAGGTGGGTCTGTGCGCAGGCCTGATGGGAGTTGTAGTCACACCTAACCCTCCTCCTCCCATATAGCCCAACAAGTCCACAAGAGGCCAAGATGGCCCCAGTATCAGCCATCTTGGCAGTACTTTTCCACTCACTCTGAGGACAGCATAACTCCATGTAGACTTGTTGGACTATGTGGGAGGAGGAGGGTTAGGCATGACTACAACTCCAATCAGGCCTGCGCACAGACCCACCTTTCCAGGCATGCCAAACATCCTTCCTGTGACTCAGCTTTCATGTGAGTGAGTGGAAATATATTGCCAAGATGGCTGACTCTGGGGCCTGGTGTGAGGAGCACAAGGGCATGATGGGAGTTGTGGTCAACTCTGACAACAGGCACCAGTGTCAGACATCTTGATAGTACACTGAAATCATTGGTAGCAAATCACTCTTACAGATGGCCTGGGTGGGCTGCCTGGGAGGACGAATGTTTGCACTGCCTACATCTCCCATCAGGCTCTGTCATACACACACCTTCCAATCCAGTTCAAACAGCACACCTGGGACCATGCTGTCCATAATGGTGAGTGGAAAGCTACTTCCAAGATGGCTGACACCGGTGCCTGCTGGCTCATTTGCCCACAAATCCCATTATGCCCTTGTGCTCCACACACCAGTCCACAGTGTCAGCCATCTTGGCAGTACATTTCCACTCAACATCAGGAACAGCATAGTCCCAGGTCTGCTGTCTGTGCTGGCTGGGAAGGTGTGTGGAGGACAGGACATGACTGGAGTTGAATTCAGGGCAAACACTCCTCCTCACACCCAGACTAACAAGCCCACATAGAACTGAGCTTCCCTGGCAGTTAATGAAAATGTACTGGCAAGATGACTGGCACTGCGGACTGCTGTTTGAAGCTCAAGGAACTGTTGGTGATTTGTGGACAAATCAGACAACAGTCACCCGTGTCAGACATCTTGGCAGCACATTGCCACTTACTGTCAGGAAAGCAGAGTCACAGGTAAGATATTCAGGATGGGTAGGAAGGTGCGTGGAGTACAGAGCCTGATGGGAGATGGAGTCAGGGCAAACACTCCTCTTCCCAACTAGCACAAACAGCCCATTTGAGAACTTTGCTTACCTGACAGTGAGTGGAAATGTACAGAAAAAATGGCTGACACTGGGGACTGGTGTCTGGACAACTATGCCCTGCTGGGAGTTGGGGACAAATAGGTACCAGTCATCAGTGTCACACATCTTGCAAGTACAATCCCACTCACGGTCAGGGAAGCTGAGTAACAGGTTGGCTTTTGGTGCTGGGTGGGATGGTGTGTGTGGGATAAGGTCTGATGGGAGTTCTAGCTATTGCTAATACTCATCCTCCCACTTAGCCCTGCTAACTCCTCTGGGTCTATACCTACCTCACAGTGGGTTAGAAGTGTTCTGGCAAGGTGGCTGACACTGCTGCATGGTGTTGACCCTGAAGCCAACTTCCATCAAGGCACTGTGCACCAAATACCATGCAACTGTGTCAGCCGTCTTGCTAGTGCACTTCCATTCACTGTTAGGTAGCCATTGGCCAAGTTGACCTTGTTGTGCTAGTTGGGAGGAGGAGTGTTAGCCCTGACTACATCTCCCAGCAGGCCCTGCTCTACTTACACTTGTACCACCCAGCACAAACAGCCCAACTGCAACCATGGTTACCTGACAGTGAGTGGCTATGTACTGGCAAGATAGATGACACTGGGAGCTGCTGTGTGGACCACAGGGCCATGATGGGATTTTTGCTCAACACAGACACCAGGCACAAGTGTCACACATTTTGATAATCCATTTACAATCACTGTCAGGAAACCATTCTGACATGTGGTCAGTTGTCTCCGTGTGTGAATAATGTGTGTAGGACTGAGTCTGATGGGAGTTGGATTAATGCCAAATACTACTACCTCCACCCAACACACCCACTTCATCTGGGCCTATGTCTAACTGACAGTGAATGGAAGTGCACTAGCAAGATGGCTGACAGTGTTGAATGATGTTTGGTGCACAAGGCCTTGTTGGGATTTGCCAAAAAGTTCAACAACATGCAGCAGTGTCAGCCTCCTTGCTAGTACATACCCTCACTCACAGTTAGCCATCGTCTCAGAGGAGTTAGCTGGGCAGGGTGTCAGGAGGAGTAATTGGAAGGCCAAAACTCACATCAGGCCCAGTCCAACATACACCTTCACATACAGTACAAAAATCACAACATTAACTAAGCTTACCCACAGTCTGTACAATTTATATAGCAGGATACAATTCAATGGTCACTGGTGTCTGACTTTGCCCCAACTAACAACAGGACATTGGGCTCCAGGCACCAGTGTCAGACATCCTGGTCAGTACATATCCACTCACTCTCATGGATACCATAGTTCCAGGGGCGTTTTTGCTATTTGGAATGTGTGTGTAGTACAGGGCCCGATGGGAGATCTGGCCATTGAAAACACTCAGCTTCCTTGCCAAAACAGCACAATCTATGTACTTAAATTCATCCTAAGGTTCATTAGCCTATGTAATGGGTATGATTTGAGGGGCTCTGGACATTCACATCAATCATTGTGTCTTTTATTTACCCACAGGGCCAGCTGACCACACCTATGGCACAAACCAGAAAAGCCAGTCCCAGACTCTGCTCGATCCTGAGCTCTCCAGCGTTCAGGTCTCTCAGCTATCTTTGGATGATGATGAACTACCTGGCAATTCAGGAGTGGGTCAGCCTGCAGCACCAGCAGCATTAACAGCAGCATCCTCTGCGACCACTCCCGCCTCAGCTGACAATACCCAGCTGACCCCTACCCTCACGGACACACCAGCCCGAGCCACCACCGAAATTACAGCAACACGGGGCACTCTGGAGTTGGCGGAGAACAACACCACTGTCAATGATGAAGGAGGCTCAGTGTTGACTGTGCCAGCAACAACTGGATCTGCTCGGGTGGGTAGGGGTGGTGGGAGGGGCCGTGGGGACATGTGCCATCATGCAGCTGGTGCTGCTGCTGACGATGCCTCACACATGTCCAGAATCCTCCATGCGTATGAGGATAGCAGAGGTGAAATTGGCCAGGTAGTTGGGATCCTCAGGACCATGCAACAATAGCAGGTAGCCCACTATGACAGAATGGACACATACATGTCAAAAATTGATGACCTGACTGCGGTGCACAGGGACATTCTCACCTGCCCCTGCCAGATTGCCACCAACATGTCCACACCTCCCTGTGTGCCCACAACATCTGGTGTATCAACATCTGCACCTGTCACAGGGAGTGATGTAGACTCTGAAGGAGAGCCCCCTGCACCGGGGCTGCCTGCACCTGAGGGTCCCTGCCCCAAGCGTGGGAGGGGTCATCCAAAGAAGGATCACTGAGAGACCGAAGGCTTCGCATCCCCCCAGGAAGTGACAACCTGCTCCTGATACCCTCCATTGTGTGCAAAGCGTTCACTTTGTTAACTCTCATAGAACTCTCCCACATTGGCTGGAGGGTCTAAGTTGGACTTTGGACTTAAATAACTGTGGATTTACTTCTCAAGATTTCATCTACAAACACTACCAACTCCTCTGTGCACTCTGTTTGCCATGTTTTGTTTGTGCACTCCCCCATTATTTGAATTTTTATCTTCAAATCTTGCACTAAAATAAATCACTTTGGACAAAATACTGGCTCATGTTGTGAATTTAAAACACAAATGTACCGATTTGAATCACGCACTAAATAACAAAGAAGATAGTGTTGTGGTGGGGAGGCTGCCACCAACAGGATGTAGGTGGCGGTCTTCCCCCCATCCTAAGCAGCTTTTCCGTCTGCCAGATCTTGAAGCAGGGTCCCGTTTTACCATATAAATGCCTTAGGCCAATTCTGCCCCACACCTGAAGCATGAGACCCTCATATGGCCCCACCAGCCAGCACACAGGAATTTGTTAAATTGACCATCCTGTTTTCAAATATTTTCTGAACACAGTAGGCCCTATGCCTCTCTGATATAATCACACCACAGCTCCTCTGCAAAGGACACCAGCCCCAGCTCCGTCTTCTTGGTAAACCGACTCACCGAGCCCCCACTCCTTCATTGTCCCCGGAGTGCAGTTCTCTTCTCACGAACACTGACCACAGAAACAGGGAACATCTCGAGCTAAGAGGAACACACGGGGTGCACTGGGGTGGGGGCCGGGTGTAATCTTTCAATTTCTTCAATATTATTGTATTTTTGCTAGCTTCAAGTAACTAAAGACAAGTTACATGGCGTGAGAATATGACCTATAACCTTTTGTAATCTTCCGCTTTCTTATAACAATTCCGTGAAGTGACGCACATCATTTATGGTAAATGTACAAATTATGGTATGATTTACATATAACACCTGTCGTGACGGACTTGTGGTCAAGCTCTTCCTCATTAAATCAGTATAAAAGAGTTGCCCACAGTCCACTCGACGGACCACCTTGCACCGTGAAACTATTTGAGTCGCGTGCTCCGTGATCCCCGGTTAACCGTTCTCGTTTTTAGAATTCTTGCTTAAGGTTGTACATCATTCATTGCATTTTGAAACGTATTTCTATCTCTGCAGTATTATGATTTTAAGCCTCATTGCAATTGCATGGTTTTGCTCACCATTTCAAAATGGTCTTTGCTAAGACTGCCTGTTTTATTGTATAACTAAGTATATCCTGGCATTATTGTTCAAATTGTGCCTTCAAATAAACTGTGAACAATGCTGATTCAGTTCCTGTCTCTCACATGTGTATTTCCTTATTTTAGATAGAGCACCCCTGCTCAAAATTAAGCTGGTGTAAATAAACCCACCCTTTAACAATCTTGATGGCGGACAGTGTGCAGGCGGGCGGAAAGCCCGACTGCCACGCATCCGATGGGCTCCTTGAGCCTGCCGGTGCTGCGAAGGGCCTCCCAATCCCTACAATGGTGGCGGTGCCTACCAGGCACCGCTGTAGGGATTAGGAGGGTCCCTCCCCGTCAGCCTTTCCATGCCGGTTCACCCGCCATGGAAAGGCTGGCGGGGATGGAGATTGGGGGCCCATACCGGGCCCCCCTTCACCCGGGCCCTTTTCTTTGGGTGGGTGGCACCTATGGTGCCCCGCAATAGATCCCTGTACCAAGTGACAGGCACCGAATGGTGCCTGTCAGGTAGTACAGGGATGTGTTACACATCCCTTTTTTCCATTGCGGCAGGTGCTTCAGTCAGCAGCACCTGCCGCAATGGAAAACCTGTACATTGCGACCGCCACCGTGGCAGTCGCATTGTAATTTGGCCCGTGGGACCCCCGACACTAAGGGCCCAATTCCGATCTCGTTCGGAAAGCATTCCGACCGACTCGGTTCCGGAATGCTTTCCAAACGAGTCGACCGCGAGCAGCCCGCATGACGGAGTACGATGCGTTGCATATTAACTCCCACCAACTCGTCCGGAGGTCAATCCGTCCGACCGATTCGTCCGTAAGAAAGCCTGAAGTGACTGACTCATACGTAAATGCCAAAAATAGCATTGCGGCCATGAATCAGATTCGGTTTGCCTCTCGGACAGATGATGTGTACAATGCGGTTTTTGTACCGTGTCGGTTTGTGTCACAGAAGTCAACTTGAAAATATCAATTAATGTAAAAACAAGCATTGGCAACGCCAAGTGGAAATAAAAATGCAACAAACATTAGCCACACCCACCAATCCACCTATAAAAAGGGCCAAAATGATGACCATGATCCCTTGCAACAACAGAACGCCTTAGAGGACACCTACGTAGCCACTGATTCACTGCTCTGCCTCATACACACACTACTGCCACCATAGAACTTGCACAAATTGCTTATTTTTTCACCCTTAAACACACACTCCTTTACTTATTCACATTCACACTGCCTTCACACTCAACCACACTCCATCTTCTCCCTCACCCTCACCCTCATCATGCCCCCCAAAGAAGCACCCAAGGTTCACAGAGAAGGAGTTGGAAGTGCTTGTAGATGAAATTGTCAGAGTAGAGCCACAATTATTTGGTAACCTGGTCCAACAGACCCCCCCTTCCCAGAGAAATAGGATGTGGGAGAGAATAATCAACAAGGTGAACGCTCAAGCACCTTGCATGCGCACAATGGAAGACATCAGGAACAGGTACTATGATGTGTGAAGGAGGGTCAAGAGCCTGATTTCAAGAGAACACGCCCTAAGTCAGCAGGAGGGCGGTGGCCCTCCTGCACCACCCGTGCCCTTCACCTCCTGGGAGGAGAAGGTGCGTGCCATCCTTCTTATGGAGAGCGTCCATGGAATACCAGGTGCACAAGAGTCTGGTGACTACCTACTCAACTGGCCACTAATGTTACCAATTACACATCCCCACACATCACTGACAAGGATACAGTGATACAAATGATTGTTAGCTTAGGGACAAAAATGTAGTGTAAATTAGCATGTGATGTGTATGCTAGAGTGACCAACAACATACCTGCAATGAAATTGAAAGTTCATTCTTCTCCTAACATCTACATACTTCTCACAAACTCACAGCAAGCCCATGTGCTCCACATACTAGGTCCCAGTGTCAGCCATCTTGCCAGTATATTTCCACTCACTCACAGGAAAGCTGAGTCAGTGGAAGGATGTTTGGCATGCCTGGAAAGATGGGTCTGTGCGCAGGCCTGATGGGAGTTGTAGTCACACCTAACCGTCCTCTTCCCATATAGCCCAACAAGTCCACATGGAACTATGCTGTCCTCACAGTGAGTGGAAATGTACTGCCAAGATGTCTGACACTGGAGCCTGTTGTCAAAGTTGACCACAATTCCCATCATGCCCTTGTGCTCCTCACACCAGGCCCCAGTGTCAGCCATCTTGGCAGTACTTTTCCACTCACTCTGAGGACAGCATAATTCCATGTAGACTTGTTGGGCTATGTGGGAGGAGGAGGGTTAGGCATGAGTACAACTTAAAACAACTGGATCTGCTCGGGTGGGTAGGGTTGGTGGGAGGGGCTGTGGGGACATGCGCCATCATACAGCTGGTGCTGCTGCTGACGATGCCTCACACATCTCCAGAATCCTCCATGCGTATGAGGATAGCAGAGGTGAAATTGGCCAGGTAGTTGGGATCCTCAGGACCATGCAACAACAGCAGGTAGCCCACTGTGACAGAATGGACACATACATGTCAAAAATTGATGACCTGACTGTGGTGCACAAGGACATTATCACCTGCCTCTGCAAGATTGCCACCAACATGTCCACACCTCCCTATGTGCCCACAACATCTGGTGTATCAACATCTGCACCTGTCACAGGGAGTGATGTAGACTCTGACGGAGAGCCCCCTGCACCGGGGCTGCCTGCACCTGAGGATCCCCGCCCCAAGCGTGGGAGGGGTCATCCGAAGAAGGATCACTGAGAGACCGAAGGCTACGCATCCCCCAGGAAGTGACAACCTGCTCCTGACACCCTCCATTGTGTGCCAAGCGTTCACTTTGTTGACTCTCATAGAACACAAACACTACCGACTCCTCTCTGCACTTTGTTTGCCATGTTTTGTTTGTGCACTCCCCCATTATGTGAATTTTTATCTTCAAATCTTGCACTAAAATAAATCACTTTGGACAAAATACTGGCTCATGTTGTGAATTTAAAACACAAATATACCGATTTGAATCACGCACTAAATAACAAAGAAGAAAGTGTCAACAAAATTGGCTAAGAAACAATTTCCATATGATGAATACTGGCTTGGGAGTAAATATCACCAGTCATAGCATGATAGATAGACACAACCAGGATATCACACAAACCATAGTACGTGGTACTGATGCAATTGTAGTCTACTGTCTGCAAGCATAACACCATTTGCAAGCACAAACAGCGTTTGTCACAAAAACAGATCATCTGGGAATATGTTTTGTTGCAGGATGACCTTTGGATGTGTGCAAACAGACAAGGCACACCTCAATGTGGAGCACAGGTTTACTCAAATTATACAACCTTGCACCTTAACACAAACTGTATTTATATCACACAGTAACAGAATGGTCTCAAGTACAAACAAATGATCATCAGATCAGAAGGAAGTGTGGTCCAGGGAGTTCCACAACTGATCACTGTGGAGTATGGCACAGCATCATGGGTCTGGTGTGGTCACGACTCTGCTGTTGACATGGTGAATGATCCTGTTAAAGAGTAACATAGAAAAGTGTCACACACTCAGGAATGATGTTACTTAATGTTACTAACTGTCTCAAATAAAGCATTCAAATGTCTGTGTGAACACAAGCTAGTAGTGAGTGTAGCATTGTCCATGTCACATGCAAAATTTGTTTAAGCAACTCAGTACAAACCTATTGAAGAATAACATACACTCTGCAGCATACATACACATAGGACAACAGCAACACACAAACAAACATTTTGGGGTTACACCTCTCATTGAATACTCACATTTACATGAAGAAGTTGCGGATAAGGTCTTGTCTCACATCCCCAACACCATCCTCATCATCACTGGCATCATGTCCTAAGCCTGGATCCTCCCTTGCTTGTGGCTACTGGTCTCCGTCATCCAGTATCAGTGTAATTTCCACCCGGATTGCAAGGTTGTGGAGCATGCATGCGGCTGTAATAATCTTGCACACCTTCAGGAGGGTATATTGTAGTGCTCCTCCTATGCGATCCAGACACCGGAACCTTGTCTTCAGGAGACCAAATGTACGTTCAACCACTCACCTGGTAAGACCCTGTGCCTCATTGAACCGCACTTCTGCAGGGGTGACTGGGTTGTGCAGGGAGTCAGCAACCAGGGAAGGTTGGGGTATCCAGAGTCACCTACATAGAACACAGATAAAAAGTTCATTTGTCAGTCAACAGATCACTATCTGATATGCAAACAACACACACTACAACATACACATGACACATCACCTACCAACAATCCAGGCACGGTCACATTGCAGCTGGGTCATCATATGGGGGACAACGCTGTTCCTCAGGATGTAAGCATCATGTGCTGAGTCTGGGAAATGTGCACAGACGTGGGATATCAACATGTCCGCCAAACACACCACCTGGACATTGATGGAGTGAAAGTGCTTCTGTTGCGGTACACCTGTTCATTGTCCACGGGAGGTACCAAAGCAACATGGGTTCCATGAATTGCACCAAAGACGTGGGGAATTTGTCCCAAGGCGTAGGACTCGCCCTTGATGTCAGCTAACTCTCCTGGTGTGGGGAACTTGATGTATTGGTCCAGGCGACACAGCAATGCCTCCAACACATCATGCAGGACACGGCTGAACAAAGTCTGTGACATGCCACCAGATGCTGCCTCAGTACACTGCAAAGAACCAGTAGCAAAGAAATGTAAGGCGGCCATGACCTTGACCTTGGGGGTCGGTGCAGTTGGATATGTCTGACCAGGAATCTAATCTGGTGTCAACTGGTTAGCCAACTGTTCTATTATTGTCCTCGTGAAACTATATTTTCGAATTTGGTCACGTTCCTCCAGGGTCTGCAGGTTTGGGAAGGGCCTGAAGACGGCTGGTCGTCTGCGATACCTATGTGTAGAGTGTAAACACAATAGTCATCAGCTACAAAGGTACAAGATAACATGCATCTATACAAACAGAACATGAAAAGTTGACCACAATAAAATAGGTTGCAACATCTGTAATACATGCATTAAATAGTATGGTTGATCTTAATACATATCACAGCATTATGACCCTTGCCAGATATGTTACCATGGTATGGTCACACAGTATCTTGTGTGCCATACTGACAAAGTCACTAATGCCCATCACCAATCTAGTCAATCAGGCATCATATAATAAACTAAGCAACACAGTGTAAGCTGAGATATAGGGGTGTGACAACAATCAGATGGTTAAAATGTACACACATTAGGATTTGACAGACATGTGGGACACCACATACCTACAGCGCCCCACTCTGGAAATTATGCACACTACTGTCCAGGATGGACACTGTCACGTTGTCTGGTCAGCATCATACATACAATTACATACACAGACCATTATTGTTATTTGGATTTGCATATATGATGCCTTCATACACTTGAATCAGGTACAACAAAGATACACTGGAAAAACACACAACACACACATCATCTCTTTGGGTGCATCTTGTCACAGTCTAATCATTCAAATGTAAATGCTTGGCCCATGAATCACACACATTTAACCCCTTTGGTGCTTGCGTCGGCCAATGGCCGACGCAAGCACTACCTCCCTGGTGCGGCGCACGTCCATTGGCCGTCACCAGGGAGGGCCCCCTTTAAACCTCCGGTGCATCGCACCGGAGATAGTTTTTTTATTCCCCCTGGGGGAGACGTGGAAGGCTTTCTGCGTCTCCCCCCGCCCCCCCTCCCGCCCATCTGTGACGTCAGCGCGCCGCGAGGCGCTCTGACGTCACTGATTTCCCCACCGGAGCCGAGGACAGCAGCAGGTAAGGCCGCGCTCGACTCCGATGGGGAAATCTGGCTGGAAACGGCCTCCCCAGCTTTCAGGGAGGCCTCGTTTGAAAGGGAGAGTCTCCCTTTCAAACGAGGCCTTCCTGAAAGAGTTTCCTGGCCGTGGATCGCAGCGCTGCTGCGATCCACGGCCAGGAAACCCCACTAGACACCAGGGATGTCTTTGGGGGGTCGGCCCTCGTGGTGATGGGTCGCCCCCCCCGGGGGCATATTTTAAAATTAATGTACCTGGTTTTTCCCTGGGGGCACGATCGCCCTCTAAAAATAAAAAAATAAAGGCTTTTTTTTTTTTTTTAAATGGCGGCGATATTGGCAGGGGGTCGGTCCTTCTGCTCAGTGGCCGACCCCCTGTGGGCATAAATGCCAACATTTTAGAACAGCAAAGTAGGAGTTAAACTCTAAGCGCACTATAGAGAGCTTTGGCTCTGTGAAGGAACGAGCTGCACAAGCAGCTTCAACACCCCTACTGCCAAAGTTCCTACATTGACTTCGGGCACCAATGCACTTCCATTTTGCAAATCGGTGCATGCTTTTTTTTGGCAGTCAGTGAGCACCCACGCTCTTGCACTCTGCAAATCGTCGCATACTCTCCTCTGGCACTCAGTGGGCACCCGCGCTCTTGCACTCTGCAAATTGGTGCATGCTCGTCTCTTGCACCCAGTGTGCTGTCGCTCTTCGGACTGCTAGAGTCCCCAAGGAGAGACAGCCATTTCATTGCACTCCTCCAACGTCAGAGCTCCCAAATGAATGTACATGGCCCGTCACTACTGTTAGTTCAGTATCGAAATATGCATGTCCTCGGCCCTGAAGCACTTGCATGACTGCAGTTTTCCCAAGGCCTCTCCAATGACAGAGTCCCAACAGGGATAAACATGCCCCAACAGCTAGCCCAGTGCTCCCCCTCACTGCACAGACCCTATAGGTGCGCACAAGCCTTACCACTCTTCCCACGTGTATATGCACTACATGCCGCGGATCTTCTCACAATACGAGAGCATCTGAAGTGCGTGCTGTGTTGTGGCACCCCTGCAACTTTTGGAGCTCTTGAAGGGCCACCCATCGCCACCTCTTCTACTGACACCAAAGAAGGGCACTTGCATGTGAGAGCACCCGCTGCTAGAGCCCTTGCATGGCCGACCTCCCCTCCCAGTGCTAGAGCATCTGCAGATGACTCATGCCATGGCACCCTTACACCTTCTAGGGCCCTTCAGAGGGCACGTGCCCTGTGGTCTCATCTACTACTGAATAGGGGTGGGTACACATGCCTTGCCACTTCCTGTGTGCCCATAAGTTGCCCTCCTGCTGCTAGAGCACCTGCAGAGGAAATTATGCCCTGGTACCCCTCACCTTCTGCTGCTGCTGCCGCCTGAGTGGACGCTCTAGTCCTGGCACCACTTACAGAGACCCTGTGCCCTATCACCGCTCCCACTGTTAGAACCTCTGAATGCATTGGAGCCCGTCCCAGAGCTAGAGCCACTGCAGAGGGCCCTATGCCTATAACTTCTAGAGTCCCTAAAGAGGTGTATGCTCCCACATCCCAACCATAATGCTGATGAACAATAAGTTTGCACCCCTTCTATGCTATCTGTGCCAGGCTACCCAGTGACGCGCTGGCGGCGGCTGTACTACGCCAGCGGTCACCAGCTCCAGGCGGCACAGCTAGTGAATTGTTCGCTTGGGCAAGTGAGTTAGAGCGTGCCCTAGTGTCTCCGCCAATCAGGCCGCGCGCCCCGGAGAATGGGGCCTTGAATCGGGTTACTGTCATGTATGGGCTTAGCAAGTGTGCTGCTGCAGGATCGGACATTTGAAACTCAAATACACGTTTTGCAGTATTATACCTCTATTTGTATCTCATGTATCATGTCACTTTTTCCTCTTGGAATGTATGCCTCTTTGTATCTGGTTTGTTTTTGTTAGTTGCACAATTGTCACCTTTCCTCATGTAATGTAACGCTTGCTTTTGTATTATGCTCACGTGTAACCGACTCCTCATGTAATGTTACTGTTCCTATTGTGAAGCGCTCTGACACCTTCGGGTAAAGTCCGCGCTATATAAAAACGCATAAATAAATGAATAAATGGAGTGCAATGGCAGGCAGAAAGAGGGTGATGCAAGTGTTGTGCACTGGCCTGCAGGTTGCTGGCAGTGCATACACCACGTTACACAATACCAAGCCCTGTCAGCTGAAACCCCCGAGTAATCGGGTTTTTGCTTGAAGGAATCGGGAGGCGGGAGACTAGCCTTGAAATCGGAAGTCTCCCGCCTGAATCGGGAGGGTTGGCAAGTCTGCCTGTGGGGCAATTATGTACATAATTATGGGGGCCACAATCTGCTCCCAGGGGAGCCATAGGCATGCACGTAACAAAGTGCATATAATGTAAAGAGGTTAGTGGGTTACTGCTTCTGTGCCAGCTTTATGTTTTTTTTTGCCCAGTCTTTCATCATCTAATCTTGTGAAAAGGGTTCATTTGGGTAGAAAATAATTCTTATTATGAAAGAGAACCCCCAACGATGGTACGTTTTAAATTCTGGATTTGTGCTTTCCCAGAATAAGGGCTCAAACTATATTGCCTGCCAGTATAGATGGCATGTTACTGCTACACTACACCTTGTCCTGTCTGATGTAGCATATCCTATGTACTGTTGTCTCTGTGCAATGTGTGTGTGTGTGGTGTAAAGTGCTCTGACACCGTACACTGGTGCGAGTGTTGCTATAAAACTAAATGAATCTGAGAGACAGTGGTTTTTGAGACTTGAGGGGCACTGTTAAATGGTGCTAGTGAGGGAATCCATGGCAGAGGTGGTCATTGGTGGGGCACCAGCAGACATTGTCGCACAGGGCGCCACCAGCGCTAATGCCGGCCCTGGAGTGAATGATATATATGATACATGTACTCTTTGACTGCTGTTACCTCCTTTCTCGACTGGAGGGCTTCCCTTGTGCTATAATACGTCATGATTTTCATTTGGAATAGTAAAGCGGCAATGTCGCTACGAAGCCCTGGCCCACCTGGAAGGGCGCCTTTTCTCGTCATGATTCATATGGATATATATATATATATTCAGAAACACAAAGGATGCCGCACTCCAGAGATTGGTTTCAGAGTTGCTTTATTTTCACCACGACTGGTGGTAGTGGTGGTGAAAATAAAGCAACTCTGAAACCTGTCTCTGGAGTGCGGCATCCTTTGTGTTTCTGAATTTAAATATCGTGTAAGGATTCTACCCGTTGCTGCCTGCACCAGGTATTGAGCGCGCTGACATTGGGAATTAATTGTTATATATATATATATAAATATTTATTTACAGAGATATTTCTCAGTGCTGAAGTTATGAGACTGTGAAAGAACTATAATGAGTCTCTTTGAAGTTACCTGAAAGGCAGTAAAGTGTGGTACTGCTGCAGAGTACAAAAAAAAATTCTGCTAGATAGAGATATCTGACTTTTGTGTAGTGGCAGTTTTGACGCCATAAAGGGTATGCTGAAACGAACAGATCGGTATTATGTAGACAGCTAAGTGGATTAGTAAAGCCACAAAGTAGAAACACTTTGTAACAGACTAAATGTATGTGAGAGAGGGGCTATGGAGAGATGAGGGGCACGTTTGCAAGGATGGTAGTGGGCGCATCAAAGGAGGTCTTAGTGTGCAATTGTAAAGCACACGTTCACCCGTAGGCATCTTGGCGCCAAAATGATGGTTGCAATGGCTCCCACCAGCGCTAAAAGGCTGCGATGATGGGTATGTGGCAAGGTAAAGTAATACTGTGTCTTTTTTCTCTCTTTCTTAGTCTTTTTGGAGAGCGTACAGAGTTCGCAAAGGTAAGGTGACTTCGTCATTATTGACTTTAACACTTCACTCACGCGCACACACCCACCTACACTTTAAAACCAACAACCTATCTGCCTTCTACGTAGGATTGTGTTTTAAAAGGATAGTTTAGGCACTAGCAGAGATGGCATATCGTTGGATGGATGCTGCCCAGGCCCTAAATCTGGTTCTGGAGTCCAGCTCTGAGGCAGGATCAGAGACTGAGACAGCAGATACTGAGACAGCATCTGAGGGAGAGGACAATGGAGCCGAATCTGGGAGTGACTTTTCAGTCGGCGCAGTTCCATCCGATGACTCATCGTCCAGCGATTCTGAAGGAGACGATGTCAGTCGTGCTGTCCCTTTGCCAGCACAGTCTGTGCAGCAGGACACCCGTAACAGGTTAGAGCAACCCAGAGTGCAGGCACGTGCGGCCGCAAGCACAGACGGAGTGCTGTCTTGGCAGCCTCCCAATTTAGTTCAGCCCCAAATTCCGCCTTTCACTGGTGACGCTGGATGTAAAGTAGATACGGCAAATTTTTTGCCAATTGACTACTTCCATCTCTTTTTTGGTGTTGACTTCCTAGACGAAATTGTGCAGCAAACAAATTTGCGTGCCGAACAATTTCTGAGGGAGCAAGGAGGCACTCTTGGGCCTCATTCTAGGGCGCGCAAGTGGACTCCCACTTCACTAGGGGAGTTGAAGATATTTTTGGGCCTCACACTTAAAATGGGGGTAGTGCATAAACCAACCTTGCTATCCTACTGGTCTACTCGCACGGTTTGGTTAACCCCCATCTTTGCACCATACATGAGCAGAGATCGTTTTTTGCTATTGCAGCGCATGCTGCATTTCAATGACAATTCTGCTGCATTGCCCCGGGACCATCCAGACTATGACAGGTTGTTCAAAATTCGGCCTGTCGTGGAACATTTGTCTGCCAGGTTTCCAGAGGTTTATACTCCCGGAAAGAATATAGCCATTGATGAGTCCTTGATCTTGTATAAAGGGCGGCTACTGTTTAGGCAGTACATTCCGAGCAAACGCGCTCGCTATGGCATCAAGCTGTACATGCTGTGTGAGAGCTCGACTGGCTATGTGTACAGCTTGAGAGTGTATACAGGGAAGGACACAACTCTTAACCCTGTAGGTTGCCCTCCCATGCTAGGGGTCACAGGAAAGATTGTATGGGAGCTTGTCCAGCCACTTCTTCACAAAGGTTATAACCTTTATGTGGACAATTTCTATACAGGAGTAGAGCTATTCAGTGAGCTCTACAAAGCTGGCACCGTGGCTTGTGGTACAATTCGTTGTCGCCGCAAAGGATTCCCGCAGGAGCTTGTTTGCAAGAAGCTCCAGAAATCCCAGAGCACTGCGTTGCGTTCCAACGAACTGCTCGCAGTTAAGTTCTCAGATAGGCGTGATGTGTACATGCTCACTACAATTCATGCTGAGAGCACTTCCCCTGTCACGGTTTGGGGTCAGATGGCCGAAGTCCACAAGCCCACCTGTATACTTGATTACAACAAGTACATGGGCGGAGTGGACAAGAACGACCAGGTTCTTCAGCCATACAATGCGAGTCGTAAAACTCGCACTTGGTATAAGAAACTGTTTACGCACCTGATCCAGATGGCAACATACAATGCGTATGTTGTTTATCGTGAGACCACCACAGGAAGACTCATGTCTTTCCTTGACTTTCAGTTGTCTGTAATTGAAAGTCTTACTGCTACAGAAGCAGAAGCCTCCACTTCATGTGTTCTGGAGGACGTGGCAAGGCTGCAGGAGCGACACTTTGCAGATAAAATTCCTGCAACACCCAAAAGGAGCGACCATGTCGTCGTTGTAAAGTGTGCTCGATGCAGGGAAAGAGGCAGGAGACTCGTGTTTACTGTCCCCAGTGCCCAAGTAAGCCTGCCTTCTGTTTTCCTACTTGCTTTATGTTGTATCACACTAAAGCAAAATACTGGGAAATTGACTGAGGTGGAGCTGCCAATAGGATAACCTTTCAATTGGTGTGAATGGATACCTACTGTCTGTGGGCCACTCCTTCACTACGCAAGCAGCTGCAGGATATTTCTTCCTCTACTTCATGAAATCATGGACTTCTCAACACCTTTATCTGCTTTCAGAACGTGGTAGTTGTTCTGTTCGCCAATTGACAAGTGCATTATAGTCCCCACGCTGCACATACTGGTGGGCAGAACATATGCCACGTTGTCATGGAGTACCCGTGTTTCACATTCAACCGTTCTTCGTAGTTTATGATGTTCTCTTTAGGAAGTTTTTGAAAATTTCCAGCATGTTTGCCTTAGTTTCAAAGGTAGATATGCTTGCTCAGCTCGAGAAATGTTTAAGCGGCATACTCGGGCACCCCCAACTTGCATCCACAAACTGGAAGGAGTTGGATAGAGCATTGTGAGAGCATTGATAGCTCGTGACAGAAATGTTCACTCAAGCTTCAAGTAGCTAGAGATGAAAGGCATTAGTATAGGGTCTCTTAACAATTGGACAGGGTTAGTCAGGACTCTGAGGACAGACACACGAACGGGTTAGAACAGCTTACGGTAGGTACGCTTTCCGAGGAATATTGCAAAGGTAGAAGGCAGATAGTAAAGGTAGTATAGATACACGTCCTGACTTCTTCTTCACCCATGGATTCAAATCCATTGCTGCCACACTCACACTGAATTTACTGTGGTACTTATGGGTCAATGCTGCTTGCCATGTTCATCCTCCGTTAGAACTTAGTAGATGGTCAGTTTGCTGTATGATAAGTGCATTACAGTCACTGCACATAACGGTGGATTGGACATATGCTACGTTGTCACGGACTACCCTTGTTTCACATTCATCCGTTCATAGTTTATGATGTTACCTTTTGAAAATTTCCAGCATTTTGCCTTAGTTTCAAAGGTAGATATGCTTGCTCAGCTTGAGGAATGGGCTTCACGGCATACTCGAGCACCCCCAACTTGCATCCACAAACTGGAAGGAGTTGGATTTAGCATAGTGAGTGCACTAAAGGTGCATGAAAGACATGTCTTCCTGAGCCTCATGTGGCTGTCATGGAAGTCATTAGTATAGGTTCACTGGGCATGAGTTCGGTAACGTTCTGGAAGAAGGAGGTGGAGACTTGACAGGTGGTAGAATATAGTCAAAGTCATTATGTCTTGTGGCATATGAATGTGATGGGCCCTTGCATGGCGGCAGTATGTTTGTGTGAGTGCAAGTGATATGGTTGTTTGGGCCCGTGGCTGGCGGTACGGAAGTCTTGTGTGTGGTGTGTGAATGGCGTGTGAATGGACCATAAAGTGGTTGGTGCCGTGATGTGGCTTTATGGCTCCCCTTCAGAAGGCTTGGCTTCAATATTTATATACTTTGATAAGTATTTGTGCTTTGAAGCCAGCGTTTCTGGAGGTGCTAAAACCAACCTGTGTAAGTGGTGGATTAGCTTTATCAAATGAGTGTTAGATTTATATTTGTGTCTGTTTAATGGCCTTTTGTAAGATATTTTTTTTCCACAATGGGTAGCAGGGGACTTTCTGCCCTAGCTCAGTCGTCACCTAGGCAAACCATTACATTTTTGAGTAGTAGACAAAGGGGGAAGTACAAGGGTGAATGACTTGCGTGGTTCTCACTGTTTTTTTACCCAACATGCCCTGCTAGCCTCAAATTTTGTTGGAAAAAATCACTATTTCCACACATTTTTGTGTGGGAAAGTTGTGGCATCGCCGGGCAGACATGCATTTCCTACCACCCAGTGTTCCCCAAGGTCTCCCGATAAAAATGGTACCTCACTTGTGTGGGAGGCCCAAGTACCCACGACAGGCTAGGGCCCAAAAGGTATTGAGGCGACATTAAAATTGCCTATCACAAAACAACCTGGTTTTGCAAGGGGGGTCACCTCGGTTTTTGGCCCCGTGCTCGGTGGGCAGCTAGGGAAACCTATCAAACCCACACATTTCTGAAAACTAGACACCCGGGGGTTCCAGGGAGGTATGGCTTGCGTGGATCCCCCAACGTTTTCTTACCCAGAATCCCCTGCAAACCTCGAATTTAGGTGGAAAAATCACCTTTTCCACACATTTTTGTGTGGGAAAGTTGTGGCATCGCCGGGCAGACATGCATTTCCTACCACCCAGTGTTCCCCAAGGTCTCCCGATAAAAATGGTACCTCACTCGTGTGGGAGGCCCAAGTACCCACGACAGGCTAGGGCCCAAAAGGTATTGAGGCGACATTAAAATTGCCTATCACAAAACAACCTGGTTTTGCAAGGGGGGTCACCTCGGTTTTGGCCCCGTGCTCGGTGGGCAGCTAGGGAAACCTATCAAACCCACACATTTCTGAAAACTAGACACCCGGGGGTTCCAGGGAGGTATGGCTTGCGTGGATCCCCCAACGTTTTCTTACCCAGAATCCCCTGCAAACCTCGAATTTAGGTGGAAAAATCACCTTTTCCACACATTTTTGTGTGGGAAAGTTGTGGCATCGCCGGGCAGACATGCATTTCCTACCACCCAGTGTTCCCCAAGGTCTCCCGATAAAAATGGTACCTCACTCGTGTGGGAGGCCCAAGTACCCACGACAGGCTAGGGCCCAAAAGGTATTGAGGCGACATTAAAATTGCCTATCACAAAACAACCTGGTTTTGCAAGGGGGTCACCTCGGTTTTTGGCCCCGTGCTCGGTGGGCAGCTAGGGAAACCTATCAAACCCACACATTTCTGAAAACTAGACACCCGGGGGTTCCAGGGAGGTATGGCTTGCGTGGATCCCCCAACGTTTTCTTACCCAGAATCCCCTGCAAACCTCGAATTTAGGTGGAAAAATCACCTTTTCCACACATTTTTGTGTGGGAAAGTTGTGGCATCGCCGGGCAGACATGCATTTCCTACCACCCAGTGTTCCCCAAGGTCTCCCGATAAAAATGGTACCTCACTCGTGTGGGAGGCCCAAGTACCCACGACAGGCTAGGGCCCAAAAGGTATTGAGGCGACATTAAAATTGCCTATCACAAAACAACCTGGTTTTGCAAGGGGGGTCACCTCGGTTTTGGCCCCGTGCTCGGTGGGCAGCTAGGGAAACCTATCAAACCCACACATTTCTGAAAACTAGACACCCGGGGGTTCCAGGGAGGTATGGCTTGCGTGGATCCCCCAACGTTTTCTTACCCAGAATCCCCTGCAAACCTCGAATTTAGGTGGAAAAATCACCTTTTCCACACATTTTTGTGTGGGAAAGTTGTGGCATCGCCGGGCAGACATGCATTTCCTACCACCCAGTGTTCCCCAAGGTCTCCCGATAAAAATGGTACCTCACTCGTGTGGGAGGCCCAAGTACCCACGACAGGCTAGGGCCCAAAAGGTATTGAGGCGACATTAAAATTGCCTATCACAAAACAACCTGGTTTTGCAAGGGGGTCACCTCGGTTTTTGGCCCTGTGCTCGGTGGGCAGCTAGGGAAACCTATCAAACCCACACATTTCTGAAAACTAGACACCCGGGGGTTCCAGGGAGGTATGGCTTGCGTGGATCCCCCAACGTTTTCTTACCCAGAATCCCCTGCAAACCTCGAATTTAGGTGGAAAAATCACCTTTTCCACACATTTTTGTGTGGGAAAGTTGTGGCATCGCCGGGCAGACATGCATTTCCTACCACCCAGTGTTCCCCAAGGTCTCCCGATAAAAATGGTACCTCACTCGTGTGGGAGGCCCAAGTACCCACGACAGGCTAGGGCCCAAAAGGTATTGAGGCGACATTAAAATTGCCTATCACAAAACAACCTGGTTTTGCAAGGGGGTCACCTCGGTTTTTGGCCCCGTGCTCGGTGGGCAGCTAGGGAAACCTATCAAACCCACACATTTCTGAAAACTAGACACCCGGGGGTTCCAGGGAGGTATGGCTTGCGTGGATCCCCCAACGTTTTCTTACCCAGAATCCCCTGCAAACCTCGAATTTAGGTGGAAAAATCACTTTTTCCACACATTTTTGTGTGGGAAAGTTGTGGCATCGCCGGGCAGACATGCATTTCCTACCACCCAGTGTTCCCCAAGGTCTCCCGATAAAAATGGTACCTCACTCGTGTGGGAGGCCCAAGTACCCACGACAGGCTAGGGCCCAAAAGGTATTGAGGCGACATTAAAATTGCCTATCACAAAACAACCTGGTTTTGCAAGGGGGTCACCTCGGTTTTTGGCCCCGTGCTCGGTGGGCAGCTAGGGAAACCTATCAAACCCACACATTTCTGAAAACTAGACACCCGGGGGTTCCAGGGAGGTATGGCTTGCGTGGATCCCCCAACGTTTTCTTACCCAGAATCCCCTGCAAACCTCGAATTTAGGTGGAAAAATCACTTTTTCCACACATTTTTGTGTGGGAAAGTTGTGGCATCGCCGGTCAGACATGCATTTCCTACCACCCGGTGTTCCCCAAGGTCTCCCAATAAAAATGGTACCTCACTCGTGTGGGAGGCCCAAGTACCCGCGACAGGCAAGGGCCAAAAACGTATTGAGGCGACATCAAAATTGCCTATCACAAAATGTTTTGGGCCCTAGCCTGTCGCGGGTACTTGGGCCTCCCACACGAGTGAGGCACCATTTTTATCGGGAGACCTTGGGGAACACTGGGTGGTAGGAAATGCGTGTCTGCCCGGCGATGCCACAACTTTCCCACACAAAAATGTGTGGAAAAAGTGATTTTTTCAGCTAAATTTGAGGTTTGCAGGGGATTCTGGGTAAGAAAACGTTGGGGGATCCACGCAAGCCATACCTCCCTGGAAGCCCCCGGGTGTCTACTTTTCAGAAATGTGTGGGTTTGGTAGGTTTCCTAGATGGCCGCCGAGCACGGGGCCAAAACCGAGGTGACTCCCTGCAAAACCAGGTGGTTTTGAGATAGGCAATTTTGAGGTCGCCTCACTACGTTGTGGGGCCTTGCCTGTCGCGGGTACTTGGGCCTCCCACACAAGTGAGGCACCATTTTTATCGGGAGACCTGGAGGAACGCTGGGTGGTAGGAAATTTGTGTGAGGCCAGTGATGCCACACTTTCCCACACACAAATGTGTGAAAAAAGTGATTTTTTCAGCTAAAATTGAGGTTTGCAAGGGATTCTGGGTAAGGAAACGTTGGGGGATCCACGCAAGCCATACCTCCCTGGAAGCCCCGGGTGTCTACTTTTCAGAAATGTGTGTGTTTGGTAGGTTTCCCTAGATGGCCGCCGAGCACGGGCCAAAACCCAGGTGACTCCCTTGCAAAACCAGGTGGTTTTGAGATAGGCAATTTTGAGGTCGCCTCACTACGTTGTGGGCCCTTGCCTGTCGCGGGTACTTGGGCCTCCCACACAAGTGAGGCACCATTTTTATCGGGAGACCTGGGGAACGCTGGGTGGTAGGAAATTTGTGTGAGGCCAGTGATGCCACACTTTCCCACACACAAATGTGTGACAAAAGTGATTTTTTTCAGCTAAAATTGAGGTTTGCAAGGGATTCTGGGTAAGGAAACGTTGGGGGATCCACGCAAGCCATACCTCCCTGGAAGCCCCCGGGTGTCTACTTTTCAGAAATGTGTGGGTTTGGTAGGTTTCCCTAGATGGCCGCCGAGCACGGGGCCAAAAACCCAGGTGACCCCCCTTGCAAAACCAGGTGGTTTTGAGATAGGCAATTTTGAGGTTGCCTCACTACGTTGTGGGCCCTTGCCTGTCGCGGGTACTTGGGCCTCCCACACAAGTGAGGCACCATTTTTATCGGGAGACCTGGGGGAACGCTGGGTGGTAGGAAATTTGTGTGAGGCCAGTGATGCCACACTTTCCCACACACAAATGTGTGAAAAAAGTGATTTTTTCAGCTAAAATTGAGGTTTGCAAGGGATTCTGGGTAAGGAAACGTTGGGGGATCCACGCAAGCCATACCTCCCTGGAAGCCCCCGGGTGTCTACTTTTCAGAAATGTGTGGGTTTGGTAGGTTTCCTAGATGGCCGCCGAGCACGGGGCCAAAACCCAGGTGACTCCCTTGCAAAACCAGGTGGTTTTGAGATAGGCAATTTTGAGGTCGCCTCACTACGTTGTGGGCCCTTGCCTGTCGCGGGTACTTGGGCCTCCCACACAAGTGAGGCACCATTTTTATCGGGAGACCTGGGGGAACGCTGGGTGGTAGGAAATTTGTGTGAGGCCAGTGATGCCACACTTTCCCACACACAAATGTGTGAAAAAAGTGATTTTTTCAGCTAAAATTGAGGTTTGCAAGGGATTCTGGGTAAGGAAACGTTGGGGGATCCACGCAAGCCATACCTCCCTGGAAGCCCCCGGGTGTCTACTTTTCAGAAATGTGTGGGTTTGGTAGGTTTCCCTAGATGGCCGCCGAGCACGGGGCCAAAAACCCAGGTGACTCCCCTTGCAAAACCAGGTGGTTTTGAGATAGGCAATTTTGAGGTCGCCTCACTACGTTGTGGGCCCTTGCCTGTCGCGGGTACTTGGGCCTCCCACACAAGTGAGGCACCATTTTTATCGGGAGACCTGGGGGAACGCTGGGTGGTAGGAAATTTGTGTGAGGCCAGTGATGCCACACTTTCCCACACACAAATGTGTGAAAAAAGTGATTTTTTCAGCTAAAATTGAGGTTTGCAAGGGATTCTGGGTAAGGAAACGTTGGGGGATCCACGCAAGCCATACCTCCCTGGAAGCCCCGGGTGTCTACTTTTCAGAAATGTGTGTGTTTGGTAGGTTTCCTAGATGGCCGCCGAGCACGGGGCCAAAAACCCAGGTGACTCCCTTGCAAAACCAGGTGGTTTTGAGATAGGCAATTTTGAGGTCGCCTCACTACGTTGTGGGCCCTTGCCTGTCGCGAGTACTTGGGCCTCCCACACAAGTGAGGCACCATTTTTATCGGGAGACCTGGGGAACGCTGGGTGGTAGGAAATTTGTGTGAGGCCAGTGATGCCACACTTTCCCACACACAAATGTGTGAAAAAAGTGATTTTTTCAGCTAAAATTGAGGTTTGCAAGGGATTCTGGGTAAGAAAACGTTGGAGGATCCACGCAAGCCATACCTCCTGAAGCCCCCGGGTGTCTACTTTTCAGAAATGTGTGTGTTTGGTAGGTTTCCCTAGATGGCCGCCGAGCACGGGGCCAAAACCCAGGTGACTCCCTTGCAAAACCAGGTGGTTTTGAGATAGGCAATTTTGAGGTCGCCTCACTACGTTGTGGGCCCTTGCCTGTCGCGGGTACTTGGGCCTCCCACACAAGTGAGGCACCATTTTTATCGGAAGACCTGGGGGAACGCTGGGTGGTAGGAAATTTGTGTGAGGCCAGTGATGCCACACTTTCCCACACACAAATGTGTGAAAAAAGTGATTTTTTCAGCTAAAATTGAGGTTTGCAAGGGATTCTGGGTAAGGAAACGTTGGGGGATCCACGCAAGCCATACCTCCTTGGAAGCCCCCGGGTGTCTACTTTTCAGAAATGTGTGTGTTTGGTAGGTTTCCCTAGGTGCCGGCAGAGCTAGGGTTCACAAACTACAGCTAGGCATTTTGCCAAAAAAGGGTCATTTTTCACTGCGAAATTGAGGTGTGACCACGTTGCGTTTTGCGCCGTTTCCTGTCGCAGGCACTAGGCCGACCCACACAAGTGAGGTACCATTTTTCTCGTTAGACTTTGGGGAACGCGGGGTGGGTGGAAATTTGTGGATCCACGCAGATTCCAGAACTTTCCACCACAGAAATGTGGGGAAAATGTGTTTTTTTTGACAATTTTTTATGTTTGCAAGGGATTCTGGGTAACAGAACCTGGTGGGAGGCAGTCAAGTCACCCCATCCTGGATTCCCCTGCGTGTCTAGTTTTCAAAAATGTATAGGTTTGCTAGGTTTCCCTAGGTGCCGGCAGAGGTAGGGTTCAAAAACTACAGCTAGGCACTTTGCAAAAAAAAGGTCATTTTTCACTGCGAAATTGAGGTGTGACCGCGTTGCGTTTTGCGCCGTTTCCTGTCGCAGGCACTAGGCCGACCCACACAAGTGAGGTACCATTTTTCTCGTAAGACTTTGGGGAACGCGGGGTGGGTGGAAATTTGTGGATCCACGCAGATTCCAGAACTTTCCACCACAGAAATGTGGGGAAAATGTGGTTTTTTTGACAATTTTTTATGTTTGCAAGGGATTCTGGGTAACAGAACCTGGTGGGAGGCAGTCAAGTCACCCCATCCTGGATTCCCCTGGGTGTCTAGTTTTCAAAAATGTATAGGTTTGCTAGGTTTCCCTAGGTGCCGGCAGAGGTAGGGTTCAAAAACTACAGCTAGGCACTTTGCCAAAAAAGGGTCATTTTTCACTGCTAAATTGAGGTGTGACCACGTTGCGTTTTGCGCCGTTTCCTGTCGCAGGCACTAGGCCGACCCACACAAGTGAGGTACCATTTTTCTCGTAAGACTTTGGGGAACGCGGGGTGGGTGGAAATTTGTGGATCCACGCAGATTCCAGAACTTTCCACCACAGAAATGTGGGGGAAATGTGTTTTTTTTGACAGTTTTTTATGTTTCCAAGGGATTCTGGGTAACAGAACCTGGTGGGAGGCAGTCAAGTCACCCCATCCTGGATTCCCCTGGGTGTCTAGTTTTCAAAAATGTATAGGTTTGCTAGGTTTCCCTAGGTGCCGGCAGAGGTAGGGTTCAAAAACTACAGCTAGGCACTTTGCCAAAAAAGGGTCATTTTTCACTGCGAAATTGAGGTGGGACCGCGTTGCGTTTTGCGCCGTTTCCTGTCGCAGGCACTAGGCCGACCCACACAAGTGAGGTACCATTTTTCTCGTAAGACTTTGGGGAACGCGGGGTGGGTGGAAATTTGTGGATCCACGCAGATTCCAGAACTTTCCACCACAGAAATGTGGGGAAAATGTGTTTTTTTTGACAATTTTTTATGTTTGCAAGGGATTCTGGGTAACAGAACCTGGTGGGAGGCAGTCAAGTCACCCCATCCTGGATTCCCCTGGGTGTCTAGTTTTCAAAAATGTATAGGTTTGCTAGGTTTCCCTAGGTGCCGGCAGAGGTAGGGTTCAAAAACTACAGCTAGGCACTTTGCCAAAAAAGGGTCATTTTTCACTGCGAAATTTAGGTGGGACCGCGTTGCGTTTTGCGCCGTTTCCTGTCGCAGGCACTAGGCCGACCCACACAAGTGAGGTACCATTTTTCTCGTAAGACTTTGGGGAACGCGGGGTGGGTGGAAATTTGTGGATCCACGCAGATTCCAGAACTTTCCACCACAGAAATGTGGGGAAAATGTGTTTTGTTTGACAATTTTTTATGTTTGCCAGGGATTCTGGGTAACAGAACCTGGTGGGAGGCAGTCAAGTCACCCCATCCTGGATTCCCCTGGGTGTCTAGTTTTCAAAAATGTATAGGTTTGCTAGGTTTCCCTAGGTGCCGGCAGAGGTAGGGTTCAAAAACTACAGCTAGGCACTTTGCCAAAAAAGGGTCATTTTTCACTGCGAAATTGAGGTGGGACCGCGTCGCGTTTTGCGCCGTTTCCTGTCGCAGGCACTAGGCCGACCCACACAAGTGAGGTACCATTTTTCTCGTAAGACTTTGGGGAACGCGGGGTGGGTGGAAATTTGTGGATCCACGCAGATTCCAGAACTTTCCACCACAGAAATGTGGGGAAAATGTGTTTTTTTGGACAATTTTTTATGTTTGCAAGGGATTCTGGGTAACAGAACCTGGTGGGAGGCAGTCAAGTCACCCCATCCTGGATTCCCCTGGGTGTCTAGTTTTCAAAAATGTATAGGTTTGCTAGGTTTCCCTAGGTGCCGGCAGAGGTAGGGTTCAAAAACTACAGCTAGGCACTTTGCCAAAAAAGGGTCATTTTTCACTGCGAAATTGAGGTGGGACCGCGTTGCGTTTTGCGCCGTTTCCTGTCGCAGGCACTAGGCCGACCCACACAAGTGAGGTACCATTTTTCTCGTAAGACTTTGGGGAACGCGGGGTGGGTGGAAATTTGTGGATCCACGCAGATTCCAGAACTTTCCACCACAGAAATGTGGGGAAAATGTGTTTTTTTTGACAATTCTTTATGTTTGCAAGGGATTCTGGGTAACAGAACCTGGTGGGAGGCAGTCAAGTCACCCCATCCTGGATTCCCCTGGGTGTCTAGTTTTCAAAAATGTATAGGTTTGCTAGGTTTCCCTAGGTGCCGGCAGAGGTAGGGTTCAAAAACTACAGCTAGGCACTTTGCCAAAAAAGGGTCATTTTCCACTGCGAAATTGAGGTGGGACCGCGTTGTGTTTTGCGCCGTTTCCTGTCGCAGGCACTAGGCCGACCCACACAAGTGAGGTACCATTTTTCTCGTAAGACTTTGGGGAACGCGGGGTGGGTGGAAATTTGTGGATCCACGCAGATTCCAGAACTTTCCACCACAGAAATGTGGGGAAAATGTGTTTTTTTTGACAATTTTTTATGTTTGCAAGGGATTCTGGGTAACAGAACCTGGTGGGAGGCAGTCAAGTCACCCCATCCTGGATTCCCCTGGGTGTCTAGTTTTCAAAAATGTATAGGTTTGCTAGGTTTCCCTAGGTGCCGGCAGAGGTAGGGTTCAAAAACTACAGCTAGGCACTTTGCCAAAAAAGGGTCATTTTTCACTGCGAAATTGAGGTGGGACCGCGTTGCGTTTTGCGCCGTTTCCTGTCGCAGGCACTAGGCCGACCCACACAAGTGAGGTACCATTTTTCTCGTAAGACTTTGGGGAACGCGGGGTGGGTGGAAATTTGTGGATCCACGCAGATTCCAGAACTTTCCACCACAGAAATGTGGGGAAAATGTGTTTTTTTTGACATTTTTTATGTTTGCAAGGGATTCTGGGTAACAGAACCTGGTGGGAGGCAGTCAAGTCACCCCATCCTGGATTCCCCTGGGTGTCTAGTTTTCAAAAATGTATAGGTTTGCTAGGTTTCCCTAGGTGCCGGCAGAGGTAGGGTCCAAAAACTACAGCTAGGCACTTTGCCAAAAAGGGTCATTTTTCACTGCGAAATTGAGGTGGGACCGCGTTGCGTTTTGCGCCGTTTCCTGTCGCAGGCACTAGGCCGACCCACACAAGTGAGGTACCATTTTTCTCGTAAGACTTTGGGGAACGCGGGGTGGGTGGAAATTTGTGGATCCACGCAGATTCCAGAACTTTCCACCACAGAAATGTGGGGAAAATGTGGTTTTTTTGACAATTTTTGTATGTTTGCAAGGGATTCTGGGTAACAGAACCTGGTGGGAGGCAGTCAAGTCACCCCATCCTGGATTCCCTGGGTGTCTAGTTTTCAAAAATGTATAGGTTTGCTAGGTTTCCCTAGGTGCCGGCAGAGGTAGGGTTCAAAAACTACAGCTAGGCACTTTGCCAAAAAAGGGTCATTTTTCACTGCGAAATTGAGGTGGGACCGCGTTGCGTTTTGCGCCGTTTCCTGTCGCAGGCACTAGGCCGACCCACACAAGTGAGGTACCATTTTTCTCGTAAGACTTTGTGGAACGCGGGGTGGGTGGAAATTTGTGGATCCACGCAGATTCCAGAACTTTCCACCACAGAAATGTGGGGAAAATGTGTTTTTTGGGACAATTTTTTATGTTTGCAAGGGATTCTGGGTAACAGAACCTGGTGGGAGGCAGTCAAGTCACCCCATCCTGGATTCCCCTGGGTGTCTAGTTTTCAAAAATGTATAGGTTTGCTAGGTTTCCCTAGGTGCCGGCAGAGCTAGGGTTCAGAAACTACAGCTAGGCACTTTGCCAAAAAAGGGTCATTTTTCACTGCGAAATTGAGGTGTGACCACGTTGCGTTTTGCGCCGTTTCCTGTCGCAGGCACTAGGCCGACCCACACAAGTGAGGTACCATTTTTCTCGTAAGACTTTGGGGAACGCGGGGTGGGTGGAAATTTGTGGATCCACGCAGATTCCAGAACTTTCCACCACAGAAATGTGGGGAAAATGTGGTTTTTTTGACAATTTTTTCTGTTTGCAAGGGATTCTGGGTAACAGAACTTGGTGGGAGGCAGTCAAGTCACCCCATCCTGGATTCCCCTGGGTGTCTAGTTTTCAAAAATGTATAGGTTTGCTAGGTTTCCCTAGGTGCCGGCAGAGCTAGGGTTCAAAAACTACAGCTAGGCACTTTGCCAAAAAAGGGTCATTTTTCACTGCGAAATTGAGGTGTGACCACGTTGCGTTTTGCGCCGTTTCCTGTCGCAGGCACTAGGCCGACCCACACAAGTGAGGTACCATTTTTCTCGTTAGACTTTGGGGAACGCGGGGTGGGTGGAAATTTGTGGATCCACGCAGATTCCAGAACTTTCCACCACAGAAATGTGGGGAAAATGTGATTTGTTTGACAATTTTTTATGTTTGCAAGGGATTCTGGGTAACAGAACCTGGTGGGAGGCAGTCAAGTCACCCCATCCTGGATTCCCCTGGGTGTCTAGTTTTCAAAAATGTATAGGTTTGCTAGGTTTCCCTAGGTGCCGGCAGAGCTAGGGTTCAAAAACTACACCTAGGCACTTTGCAAAAAAAGGGTAATTTTTCATTGTGAAAATGTGGTACGTCCACGTTGCATTTTGAGCCATTTCCTGTTGTGGGCACAAGGGCTACCCACACAAGTGAGGTACCATTTTTATCGGGAGAATTAGGGTAACACAGAATTGTAGAGCAACTGTTATTACCTATTGACTTTCGATGCATTTCTGCCTTTCAAATGAAAGACAATGTGTAAAAAATAAGTCATTTTGAAAAATGACCTATAATTCTCATGCTAGTATGGGTACTCCCAATTTCGGAAATGTGCAAATATCTACTGTTTCTAAAATCTACATTTTGTTCCCATTTCAGAAATACATAGGTGTCTTTCATAACAATTTTTCCATGTATACATTTTCCCAAAATAATTGCTATATACCCGGTACTTAAAAAAAATCATTGCAAGATGTTGCTCAATTATTGGCTCTGGGTTCGTCGGGTTCTTGATGAACCTACAAGTCCTATATATCCCCACAACCAGAAAGGTCCAGCGGATATAACGGTATATTGCCTTCAAATAGCTGTCATAATTAGAAGAAGTTACAGGTGAAAACGTTGACACAAATGGCTGTATTTTCAACTAATTTTCAATTTTTCCTTTATTTAACTGTTAGTTTCTATAAGGAAAACTTTAAGGATCTACACAAATGACCCCTTGCTGAATTCAGAATTCTGTCTACTTTTCATAAATGTATGGCTTTCCAGGATCCATTATTGGTTTCATTCCCATTTCTACCATTAACTGGAAGGAGGTTGAAAGCACAAAAAATAGCAAAAATAGGCTATGTCCCAGAAAAATGCCAAAACTGTGTAAAATTTTTTGGTTTTCTGACAAAAGTCTGTCATTCCCTAAAATCTGGGAAAATGGAGATTTCAGCCCCACAAACCTTTTTTGATACCATTTGCAGGGAAAACCCCAGACGCTTTTATATGCGGGACTTTTTTCCCATTTTTCCCCAAAAAACCAAAATATAGCTGTATTTTGGCTAAAATCTGGGACCCCTCCAGGGGAATCCACAAACCCTGGGTACCTTTAGAATCCCCATGATGTTGGAAGAAAAGGACGCAAATTTGGCGTGGATACCTTATGTGGTCCAAAAGTTACAGAGGCCTAATCGCGAACTACTACAAATAGCCAAAAAAGGGCTCAGCACTGGGGGGGAAAAGGCCCAGCAGTTAAGGGGTTAATACTAGTCATGAATCACACTGATTGCACTCTGGTTTACAGACTCACCTAATGTCATGATGATCTAAAATTATGGACATATACATGCCCATGGAGTCATTGGCACTGTGACAAAGCCCAGATTTGAAATTTTGTATGCTAACATAAATTGTTGGAAGTAGCCACAATTACAGTGTGTCATGTGTCCCTCAAATTAGGCTCCTCATGGGTGTGGGTGTGTGAGCTATGCATATAAAGGTCCATTTTAGTTTGACAAACAATGAACATACACATTCATTGATCAACAATTACAACTATCACAGTACCTTCTGCACTGCAGAATGAAAATTCAAAGGACGGGGTAGCCGCATCGGAAATGATTCGGTCACAGCCATTGGATGTTTGTCGTTATGGTGACCAATGCGGGTGAGTATTCAAAGGACGCGGTAGCTGCATCCGAAACGATTCGGGCACAGCCATTGGATGTTGGTCGTTATGGTGACCGACGCGGGTGAGTATTCAAAGGATGCGGTAGCCGCATCCAAAACGATTCGGTCACAGCCATTGGATGTTGTTTGTTATGTTGACCGACGAGCATCATCATTTCAATCATCATCGCGCTGAAACAGACTCGGTAACCTCCCATCAACAATGTATTGAAAACACTTGCAGTCCGATGAAGACTTTTTTAACATCGTGGTAGGCGTGCCGTTTGCAAGCAATCTAAAGCATTGGACCGATTTCGGATAATGCGACCGACGCAAACCTATCACTTTAGCAACATGTATTTGAGCCCGCCTCACCACATCCTCTGGGAGCTACCTACCATGGCAGGTACAGTGGACAGGGCCCCAGCATGCAGCAAGGAGGAGAACCAGGCCCTGTTGGACACCCTCCTGCCACTGTATAGCCAGCTGTATGGCAAACCAGAGGAGCAGGTGAGTGATGATCACTCTGCATTTTCATTGGACATGTGCAATCACCATGCTATACTACCATTAGGAATCTAATTGGGAAGCATGTCAAATCTTATCTGTGAGTTCAAAAATGTGTAGATAATTGTCGTGAGCAGGTACCCTGTTGTAGAACTGTGTGTACTAGGGTTAACATCTAATCACTGTTCTCATAGGACGGAGTTATCATTGAACCCAGGACAACTGCACAGAATGCAATATGCCTAGCCCTTATACATGGTTGACAAACTGGGCATTAACAGTGTGTACAGTTGTCTGACTCAGAAACATGTTGCATGTGCACTAAGGTTCTGTCACCATGTCAACCTTACAGGTCAACGCCCATGAGAAGGCCAGGATTTCGAGGACCATCTCCTAGAAGGTGCGCTTCGTGGGGTTGGAGCTTTGGCACGTCCGTCATTGCTGCAAGAGGTGGAGAAGATCGCAGAGGTCCAGCTGGGCCTGTCACATCCTGGCAAGAGGGGCGGGCGCCGACAACTGACCCTCCACATGCTCAGCATCTTAGAGGTGGTCTTCCCTGACCTGGATGGGCAGTTGAAGGCAAGACAGCAGCAAGGAGGATGGGAGTAGGTCATTTTTTGCACTCCTTTGTGAGACATGCATGTTACAGTACCTTAGACTGCTGACCCTTTTACTGATTATAAGTCAGCCAAACCTACAGAACTGTTTTGTAAGATGCATATGCACAGGGATAGATAGATGTGCAGTTATGCCCCTTTCATCAGGGAGATGTGAGTCAGTCATGCTCATGGAAGTGACCGTTGTGCCATACTCATGGGAGCACCACAAAGCAGAAAAACATGTGCACAGAGGTAAGCTTCTGGAGTAATGCAAATGCATAACATGTACTAGCACATTGACTAATGCATGACTTGTTCTCAGTGTGCTTTCCACAAATGTTTGAGGCATGTTGTTATTGTAGAAAACAAGGATGAATAGGCAACGTCATGCATCCCTGCTGCAGGTGACATAAAGATTGAGGGCTTTGTGAGTTTTGCTTGCTCATTGTGCCACTTATAGGTCCCAGACATGCTGTTTAGTGTTATCAAATGTATCACATGGGCCAATTACATGTATGCTAACGGTCTTTTGTCACACTGGCTTGTCACATGATTGTGAGTAAGGTTCTATTTACTCCATTCACAGGAGTGAGTCCATGTGTCTGACTCTGTAACAGTGACAACACATGCCATTCACTGACAAACACAGGTGGTACCTGCTTGAAACATGACTGATAATGTGAGCTCTGATGATAGATACACATTCACAACAGTAGCCATGTGAGTATCTGCTGTTGACTATACATACTTGATGCTTTGTTAAGCATGTGTATGATGTATCACTGTCAGCCTGAGAGGTGTGGAATATGCATTGTTCTGAAGAGAATCAACAAAATGATTTGGTAAAGAAGAGCAATGTAATCTGTAGGAAGTGTGCAATTTGTGTAATAGAAGTTTGGGACATTGAGACTTGGGCCCTACAAATGGGGACCTCGACAGCCTAGTCAGGATTGGGACACAGTGTTGACTGGACACATGAAGGGTGGAGGTGCAGTACTGATAGTCTGTACAGACAGTGCACCCAGACGGGCTATTGGCATGGTGTACCACCATTAGCATCATGAAGATGCAGTCATCAGACTTGGAACGGTGTAGACCATTGTTCACATCTGTTTTTGGTGAGCTATTTACAATGTGCACAACATTCACATTCATCCTCATGACACTGTACATAGATAACACAAGACAGTGGGCCACGTGCCTCTCAACCTGGCTATGTCTACTACCTTGGTGAATCCTCAATCAGAGTCAGATGTGTGACCTGACAATAGAGTGTCTAAATTTCAGGACACAAGAGCCCAATCACTGTTATCTGTATGCCACGACTCATGCAATGAGTACACAAGCTTTAAGTTGGACAAGGATATCATGTGACCTGTGACAATGTAGCCAATGTATACCTATTTGTTGACTAGGGATTGCAGAATGGATACCCTGTCTCTCTTAAATTTTGATAATCCTATTCCCATTGTTAGCTCTATACTCTCTGGCAGGAGATGAGACTGGTATGTCAGGACACAAGACCGTCAGGTGCCCAAAATCAATGACATCAAATGCCACATAGTGAAGTATTTGCCAAGGTGGCTGTGTCAATTGATATTGATGAAACCAATGTTGCGGATTACCACATGTGTGAGGGAGCAATGATCAACTTGCAGATTGACAAGTGCCATTTATGTAAATATATTTTTCGAGTTCATAGCACAAGTCAAAATAATTTAGTTGTATGAACTGTGATGTTTTGCAAAGTTACCTATGTGTTAAGTACATACAGATGACTTATGTTAATCTTTTGCATTTCTGTTCACAGCATCAGCACCGGCCAGCGGAGGAGAGCAAGCCGCGGGTGTAGAGGGAGCAGTTCGCCAGTCAGGATCCAGTGCCGACTCGGACGTGGAGGCATCGACTGGCGGGGAGGATGAGGGGAGCCACACTGAGGGCAGGTCTGCGACTACAATGGAAGCATCCGAGGAGCAGTCAAGCTCCAGTGATGACTCCCTTGTGGTGGACGAAAAAGGAGAGGATTCCTCAACATCAGAGTCTACCACTCCCATCTCCATCCTCCCAACTGCTCCCAAGGTCCGTATCCAATTCCGTAGCAGGGGAGAGCTCTCCTTTGCGCCAGGCACCTCACCCCCTGCCCCCGTCTCCCCTGCTGCCCTCTGTGCGGAAGCGGTTGACCTCCTGAAGCAGATGTCTGTGAGGCAGACATCGATGCTGTATGTCCTCCATGCGCATACCGCTCTTTTGACACAAATGGTGTCATACATGGAGGACATTCACTCTGACATGTCTGCCCACCAGAGATCCAATCAGGCACTGGCCTCCACACTGACGACAGCAGTGTCCCAGCTCCAGCGGTCCCTCCCCCCTCCTGCCTCTTCCATATCCACAGTCCCAACTCCCATACCTGACCCAAGCACATGCAAACATGCACATGAACACACATCAACAGACACATGCAGCACTCCAACACACAAATCACAAGCACAAACCCAAACACAAGCACACTCAGGAGACAGACAGCACACACACCGTCAGGGACATGCAAGCAAATGACACACAAGCATCCACAGACAGCATAACCCTCTGCCTCCACAACCCCTACCCTTGACTCTCCTGTTCCCCCCTTTGCCCAGAGACTCTTCCTCAGCGACCTTGGCCTCTTCCCTTCCAACCCATCCAAACCCCCTCTCAGAAGGAAGAGGCAAACCACTCCCATCCCAGACATCTAAACCTGCAACCCCCGCCCATGAAGAGTAAGAGCCCCAAGCTGCCCAAAAGCAAATCCCCCTCTTCTCACAAGACAAAATCCCCTCCACCAACACATACTTCTCCAGCCCAGACTAGTACCTCCCGCACCAAGAAACAGCCTCCCAAAGAGTCTGAATCAATACCCATCCCTGTTTATTCCGTCCACCACTACACCATCCCCAAGAAGGTCAAGCCCAGCCCCCCCACCTCCATCAAGCACTCCCACTAAAACTGCCACCCCCCTCAGTCTGTTCCTACCACTGCAGTGGATAAATCTTCCCCTCCATCTGTCTCATCCACTGCAGTGGACCAAGCATCTCCTCAATCTGGCCCATCCACTGCAGTGGAACAACCACCCCCTCCATCGGGCCCATCCACTGCAGTGGACCAACCATCCCCTCCTTCTGTCCAATATACTGCAGTGGACCAACAATCCACACCATCTGGCCCATCCACTGCAGTGGACCCAACAACCCCTCCTGATCCCATCCCTCCCCAATCCCAAACCAATATTTCCTAGTTTTGTCCCTATAGTGCCTGGCATGCCCCCTAGATGCCCCTCCCAGGGGAGGTGACCCCTTGCAGTCACAGCGCAGGCAAGAGTTGATGGGTATGTTTGTTAACCCCATCAAAATTTGAACTGTTATAAACTGGCCATTGGCCTTGCGGTTGTTCTAATGAACTTAGTTCATACATGCAAAATAAAGAATATTTTAAGTTTATGAATGCTGATTTGTGTACCCCACAAATTGATTATAAGTCAACTGTCAATAATGTTTAATTATTGGTGTGAGTATACAATGATATTGTTATGTCATGGATTGCATGTGGTCCATGGGGTATGTGACCTTTTACGGGGTGTATTCAAGGGTACTTGTCTACATTTGTTGGATGTTGTCACACACATCATATTTGTCTATGAGGGTGACATGCATTCACCATCGTTTAATTTGTTTCCGTCACAATTGCACATAGGTCATGCTACCATATGTCAACATAGTGGCAGTGTTGCAAAGTGCTACAGTTTAGGAGGAGCATGCTGAATGTGTTTGTGATGTGCAGAGAGTCATCTGTCTCATCAGTACATCTGGGTACAACCCCTACCCTTGAGAGACTACCTGACACTCTGCTCATGGTAGAAGGGACACGGGACAAAATTACGATCGCGCTCAGATGAATCTGTTTTAAAATCACTGAACCTTTTTAAAATATTCCTGTGTGTACTTAGAAGTGGCATTTAAAAAACTGATAGCATTTTACGCGCTCTGTATGAAAATTCAGTGTGTTTGACCTGCACTTAAAAACTGGCAGTACCTTGCACTCTGCTTTTTAAAAAAAATATTCTTGTTCTGATTGATTGAATCGCGCCGAATAGCTGACAGAACTTGCACACGCTACATAACGCGTTCTCTGCATTTCACCGGCTAGGAGTACTTCCGCCTGTTAGAGCGGGACACATAGCATGTGCCATTTTGGTCAGCGTTTCAACTGATCTTGGTGAGGGCGCTTCCCCCTACTTAAGGGAAGGGAATGCAAGCGCGCAGTTAAAAGAGACTACCTGACACTCTGCTCATGGTAGAAGGGACACGGGACAAAATTATGATCGCGCTCAGATGAATCTGTTTTAAAATCACTGAACCTTTTTAAAATATTCCTGTGTGTACTTAGAAGTGGCATTTAAAAAACTGATAGCATTTTACGTGCTCTGTATGAAAATTCAGTGTGTTTGACCTGCACTTAAAAACTGACAGTACCTTGCGCTCTGCTTATAAAAAAAAATATTCTTGTTCTGATTTATTGAATTGCGCCGAATAGCTGACAAAACTTGCACACGCTACATAACGCGTTCGCTGCATTTCACCGGCTAGGAGTATTTCCGCCTGCTAGAGCGGGACACATAGCACGCGCCATTTTGGTCAGCGTTTCAGCTGATCTTGGTGAGGGCGCTTCCCCCTACTTAAGGGAGGGGAATGCAAGCGCGCAGTTAAGAGAGACTACCTGACACTCTGCTCATGGTAGAAGGGACACAGGACAAAATTGTGATCGCGCTCAGATGAATCTGTTTTTAAATCACTGAACCTTTTTAAAATATTCCTGTGTGTACTTAGAAGTGGCATTTAAAAAACTGATAGCATTTTACGCGCTCTGTATGAAAATTCAGTGTGTTTGACCTGCACTTAAAAACTGACAGTACCTTGCACTCTGCTTTTTAAAAAAAATATTCTTGTTCTGATTGATTGAATCGCGCCGAATAGCTGACAGAACTTGCACACGCTACATAACGTGTTCGTTGAATTTCACGAGCTAGGAGTACTTCCGCCTGTTAGAGCGGGACACATAGCACGCGCCATTTTGGTCAGCGTTTCAGCTGATCTTGGTGAGGGCGCTTCCCCCTACTTACGGGAGTGGAATTCAAGCGCGCAGCGCGCCGCACAGCGGGCGTGCCGCCGGCGCGCCAGAAGCAAGCCCGTCTGCGCCTGTCTGCGCACCGGTCGCGCTCAGCGCCAGCCATGATGCCGGTCAGACCCGTCACCCGCCTAGGGACAGTAGACTCTGCTACTCAATGGAACAGCTCTTGCACATAGGTGAGCGAGGGTCGGCCGATAAAGAATGGGGTAGCCTGGATAAAAATAACAATTCTGTGGCAGACCAACCACTGAGCAACATCAAATGTGGGCTAGTCAATGTTAGGTCTCTAATTAAACACTATCAAGAGATCTTCATTTCATTAGAGTGCCACGACCTGAACGCTCTATTCCTGACTGAAACCTGGACCCGTACTGATTCAATAGTTGAGCTAGGGCTAGCTTGTCCCCCAGGATATAAAGCGTTTCATAAACCTCGGCCCAATGGGAGAGGAGGAGGGGTTGGAGTCATATTTAAAGAGAAATGGAATTTCTCTCCAATCCAGCTGGATGACATAGAGGGTATAGAACGTTTAGGATTCTCCCTTAAGGAAACGAGAGGGCAAGTTCTCTCGGGCATTGTGTGCTACAGACCCCCAGGAAGGCAGAGTCCCCAGTGTCAGGCACGTATTGACATTGTGTATAACATGACACTGACACATTCCAGGATGATGATTCTCGGGGACTTTAACCTCTGGGATAATGGTAGCCTGGGCACGCCCCTAAGAGAACTGACTCAAGCTTGCGAAAGTCTTAATCTGCAACAACTAGTTTTACAACCCACACACCAAGGAGGCCATATTCTTACTTAATATTCGCTAACGCCAGGGGGGCAATGGTGGTCGAAGTCCTACCGTTATGCTGGACCGATCACTTTCTTATACACTTTACAATAGCACTGCCAAAGGCAACTAATAAAATGGTGCCCCCTAGAAATGACCACATGGGAAGGGATTGGGCCAAATTGCTTAAAAATAAACAATCTCCCCTACTCACGGAGACAAACCTGTATACTCCCAACAAGTCAGTGGAGGAAAACTACCAGGCCCTCTGTGCCCAGATAAATGAGACGCTCGACCAGAGAATACCTCTGAAGAAACGAAAAACAAGAGATAAGATATCGGCCCCGTGGTACAATGAGGAGCTGAGAGAGATGAGGAAGAGCTGTAAACAAGATGAAAGAAAATGGAGAAGACTATACGATGAAGTAGATAAAAGAGCTTTCAAACTGCAGCAGATGTTATATAAGGAGGCGATTATTAAAACCAAGGCGGAATACTTCGCCAAAGTCATCCTGCAAGCATCCAACAGTACCAGAGCTATTTTTGGCATAGTGAAGGATCTAGCCAAACCAGAGTGTGTTGGCAACAAGATTCCAGCCACGCAAAAGTTATGCGATGACCTCGCATATTTTTTTGAGGAAAAAATCAACAAAATCATCTGGGACCTTGCCCCACATAATCATGTCGAGGAGAGCGTTGAAAATATTCTATCTACGAATAAAGAGAACACGCCTCTAACATCAGCATGGGTAGAGGAACAGAAGGTGGACTTAGACAGTAGCTGTCAAGCCACCTTGGATAATGTTCAAATCCCCACAGAAGAATTATTTTCAAAATTAGCGTTGGGGGTTTCATCTGGATCGCCACTGGACCCTCTCCCTCAAAAAATCTGGAAAGAATTTAGGGCAGAACTTTTCCCTCGTCTCCGCCAAATCTGCAGCCAATCCTTAAATCAGAGAGAAGTCCCAAAATGCTGAAAACAGGCTGTGGTAACCCCACTCCTCAAAAAACCAACACTCGATCTGGGTTGTCTGTCTAACTACAGACCCATTTCTCTACTTCCGTATCCAGTAAAGATTCTGGAGCGAGTAGTTAGCAAGTCTCTATCCCAGTACTTGGAGGACCATCATCTACTGGATGAGCTGCAGTTTGGTTTCCGCCCCAAACACGGTACGGAAACGGCCCTGGTAACAGTACTGGATGATATGAGGATGCGGGCTGACAATGGCCAGTCAGTTATTTTAGTACAGCTGGACATGTCAGCCGCATTTGACACGGTGAACCATGGCATACTGCTTGAAAGACTTAGGAGTATTGGAGTTAAGGGTCAGGCGCTCAAATGGCTTCTGTCATATCTGACAGATAGGACACAGGCAGTGAGCATCCGGCCTTTTTCATCTACAAAGACAGCTGTTCAACATGGCGTCCTGCAGGGGTCTGCCTTCAGCCCGATCCTATTTAATATCTACTTGAAACCACTTATTCCCCTTATTAGATCTTTTGGAGTGGAAGTGATCAACTATGCTGATGACACGCAGCTAGTGTTCTCAGTGGAAGGGAACCAATCAGTGTCTATGGATAAATTCCATGAGTGCATGCAATGCACTACCAATTGGCTTAGGAAGAACTACCTTCAATTTAATGGAAACAAGACAGAGAGTGTCTATTGTACCTCAAGTTGGATAGCCCGCCCACTCCCTACGGAATTCCAGCTGACCCCCACAGGCACACCACTAATTCCAACTAAATCGGTACGTAACCTAGGGGTAATGATGGACAACAATCTTCAGCTGGACTCGCAGGTGAATAAAACTGTGGGTACCTGCTTCTCCTTAATTAGAGCCCTAAGAAAGATCCTCCCACTACTTCCCAATTCGGCTAGAATAGAAATAGTGAGGAGTGTCATCATGATCAGGCTGGACTACTGTAACTCCCTGTGCCTTGGAGCTCCAAACTCCTTGATAGGGAAGTTACAAAGGATCCAAACCATAGCAGCCAAACTGGCGTTAAATCGACAACGCAGGTCTTCTACAACTTTGGCATTTAGAGACTTGCATTGGCTGCCTATGCAGCAAAGAATACAATTTAAGTCTCTCTGCATTGTTTTTAAAGCTGTTCATGAATTGGGCCCTAAACCATTACAGAGAAAATTCTCGTGGTACTTGCCCGCGAGAAATCTCCGTTCCTATTTAGTAAATACCACAAAATTCAAAAGATCTAGAACAGGAGGGAGAGCCTTCAGTACGGTGGCCTCCCGGTTATGGAACAACCTTCCGATGGATATCAGACAGTCTGACAATCACACGCATTTCAGGAAAAAACTGAAAACTTGGCTGTTCCCGAGAGAGGAGTAACATGCAGATCTATCTTGTCCTCCCCTGCCTAGTATATATTCTTGCATAACTAGTATGTAGTTAACATCAAGGTAACTCTCTCAGCGCCAGGATACCCGTAGGGTGACAGAGCGCTATATAAGAACATATTACATTACATTACATTACATATGGAGTTTGACTAAGTGGTGATGAATTTGCAAAATGTAAATGTGTATTTGTAAAGCGCAAACTACTCACCCTTACGGGTCTCAAGGCGCTGGGGGCCGTCGTGGAAATTAAGTGAGCTATTGCCCAGATTCACACGGTGCTGAGCTGAGCTGCCGCCGGAGCCGGGGATCAAACCGTGAGCCCTGTGCTCCGAAGTCAGCTGCCCTGGCCGCTGCACCACACCTCTCCACCGTTTGGACACACCCATGTACACAAGGGAGGGTAGAATACTTTTATGTGACTTGATAGTGGTTGAGCCATGTCTGTGTCTCCTTTTGGTCTGGTAGACCAGTGGCAATGACAAGCTTGACGCAGGTGGCATTCCACTGTAAGCAGTTTCCAATCATGGCTGTGGGTTCATCTGATACATTTCCTAAGCCCATGGTGAGTGTAAGCTGAGCTGTATTCTCACTGTGCTCACACCCTGTTGCCTCCAAAGAGTTAAGTTTATGCAGATGGTCCTGTTTGTCAAGGTTTCCGTGGTCTTAAAAGTCCATAGATTTATAATTCTCAAGTGAGTTGTGCCAGCCTGCTTCTGTCTGGCTACATCATGTTGATGTTGTGTTTGGTCTGTCCAAGATGGAATGTCATGTTTACAGCCACACATCATTCATAGTTGAGCATAAGATTTGTGTGTAAGTAGTTATTTGTGCATGACTGATAATGGTGTCCTTTTGAGCTATGCGTGATGTTGTGCAAGTTCACACGCAGCTGACCTAGGGGTGCTGTGATGTCTGTTGGATTGCCCTGTGCTACATGTGGTAAGCTGAGTGGACAGTGGGTGCACAGAAGTGTGGTGTGTCTGTCTGCCATGCAGATGCCACTGGAGCCAGTGTCCCATCCATGCTCTTAGTTGCCACACAGGGCAGTATGTGGATTTTTGATTGTGAGGCCTAACTGCAGGTGTGTTTAGCAAGATTGATATTGCATGTGAAGACATTGCACACACAAGGGTAGAGGTGAGAGAGACTGGTGTTACAAACTTTGATTCATAGTGGAGACTCCTATGCGATGGGGCTGGACACATATTGAGAATGTCTGAGAGTGTGAGGTATGAGTTGGGTCTATAGGCAGTTCTTGTGTATGAGAGAGACGTGGAGTGTCCACATTGTCACAATGTGAGTGCATTAAATGCGGGGGTGTGATTCAAGGTCTGCGAGCTTGTTAAACTGCTTTCATCCTGTGCAAGGAATGGTAGGAATTGGTAGAAATTGGTGGATATGATATGGGTATATATAAAACGATGGATTTAGGCCCAGATCTCTGTACTGGGGTGAATGTATGACATTGTTCTGCATTCTGTCCATCAATAGTTCTTTTTGCATTTGTCACCCTGAGTGGGACGGGTATTCCCAGACGTGGGTCCAGTGGTCTCCATGCCACTGGAGTCAAACTATCCTGGCTGATGAGGGCTGAAAGCCCGAAACCAGTCCTAGGATGTTTGTTTCCAGTCCAGGGAGGACCTGGCCTGGCAGTTCGGGCTGGACTGTTCCCATTGGTTGCAGGATCAAGGCTGATTTGCATATGGCTGGGTCCAAACTGGAATGGCATGGTGAGCAAAAAAACAATGGATTTAGGCCCAGATCTCTGTACTGGGGTGAATGTATGACATTGTTCTGCATTCTGTCCATCAATAGTTCTTTTTGCTTTTGTCACCCCGAGTGGGACGGGTATGCCCAGACGTGGGTCCCGTGTTCTCCATGCCACTGGAGTCAAATTATCCTGGCTGATGAGGGCTGAAAGCCCGAAACCGGTCCTAGGATGTTTGTTTCCAGTCCAGGGAGGACCTGGCCTGGCAGTTTGGGCTGGACTGTTCCCATTGGGTGCAGGGTCAAGACTGATTTGCATATGGCTGGGTCCAAACTGTAATGGCATGGTGAGCAAAACAATGATGGATTTAGGCCCAGATCTCTGTACTGGGGTGAATGTATGACATTGTTCTGCATACTGTCCATCAATAGTTCTTTTTGCATCTGATATGGGTATATTCAGATAGACAAGACTGGATTATTGCAGGTGAAGAGAGCTGTAGTCTGTGTCACTATTGAGAGATATAACTGTAACAGTGCATTTTTGATGAGTGCGGTTAGTTGTTACTGTGCATGAGTACATCTATCTGCACCAGAGTGGGCTTCTTACGTGCTTGTGTATATGTTAGTTTTGAGAGATGAGCATGTACTTTAAAGTGTATGTGTGAGGGTTCATACCTGCACAAGTTGAAATCATGCAGGCCTTGTGGTTATGTTGCAATGCACATATGTGTGTATTATGTGTATGTCAGTATGCAGTAACATTAGCCAGAGTGAATATGTGGATGTGTGATTGGTTTGCTTCAGGTTGCTGTCTGCCAATGTATGTTCTTGACTCATTGTTGTGATGGCCACTTTGAGTACACTGGCATGTGCAAAACCTATTGACATCACAGGACAAGTGACCTCCACCTAGGCTTGCCTTGTCTGAGTTGTGTGTGTGCATAAGTGGTGAGTTGCCCTTCGTAGGTAGTTGTGGTCACTGATTGGTCATTCCTGCCCTTGAATGAAGCCCTGGAATGGAGGTGGTGATTGCTTCTGATGTTATGTCATGATGCAGGAACATTGGATAGGAGCCCATTGCTTAGGGGGCTATTGCCCCCTCAAATGTATAGTCATGGATGTGTGTTGTTGTGCCACATGGGTGCATACAACTCCATGAATGCATCCCCACACTTCCCTGTCAACTACACATGCATGTGCATAGATGGCATTCTAACTTTGAATGGCCAAGGTGTGTGGGCACCAGGGGAGTGGACTCATTGTGATGATATCTCTGGCTGTGTTGCGGACAATACTTTGCACTGTGATCAAAATCACATGTGACACTGGAACTGTACACCCAGTTCATAGGTGTTGGCATTGTCAACATATTGTAATGGGGCTGAGTGTACCCACCTGATGCTGACACTCCCTCATTGGTCATACACAACATGCTATGGACCCATGTTTGGATTGGGATCACAATGATGCATGTGCACTCTGAAAGTAATTGGCACACATTCTGTGATCCTCGCTTTCATAGTAGCCTCTGCGATTTCACCTGTCAAGGGAGGTTTCAATGACGCACACTGATTAAAGGGGGGGGGATATTTTGAAATGGCCAAATGTGACTTGCCTCCCTGCAAGGCCCCTACATCCAATGCAAACTCACTGCACCTGCCGTGCCCTGATACTCATGGGTGGGTGGGGGAGATGACACTGCTTCTTGCACAGCACGTGACATAGGGCGCAAAGGTAAGTATGCTCCAAAGTCTGGCCCCCACCCTCACTTTGCTGCACAGCAGGTCAACAAACAGGATACTGGCACAACATTGCTGTGGCCTTGTGGGGACTGGGGAAGTGAGTCATAATATTGGTGTTGTTTACAAAGTCACCAAAACAGTTACCCACAGGTGACCCTGGTGCACCAGCCCATCAAACAATACCTAAGTGACAGCAGGGCCAATCCAAGGACATGGTGCACACTTTTGGATTGTACTCAGCACCCAGAGGGCTACCTGGCCTTTGTCTGCCCATCATGTGTGCCAGCCCAGACTGAGACATCTTTGATGCACACACATACAGTCCTTGAGCTGCTGTAGGTGGCTGGTCTGTCTTGTTTGCACATCACAACCACAGTATTTCACATTTTTTTAAGTGACCAATTATTGGATGATGAGACTCTGTTTGCTTTTTAACAGTTCCTAGAGCACTTGCATCTTGACTCAGCCCATCCCTCAAATTGTCCTGTTACTTTTGCTGCAATAGTATGGGAATGCATTTCATGGTAAATGACTTTTGCGTTTGTTCATTGACACATTCCTGCAGCATGTACTCCACCTGTGGGTTTCGGTGCAATTTGCATGTGCACCAGTTACATTGTTCACGTACACATTGCTGGGGGTATTTAACACTAGATTTGCATATACTTTTCAGGGAGTATTTGCCCCGAAACCCCAGATTTGCATCTACTTTTAAAGGGGTATTTACCCCAAAACCCCAGATTTGCATCTACTTTTAAAAGGGTATTTTCCCCCAAACCCCAGATTTACCTCTACTTTTAAGGGGGTATTTGCCCCCAAACCCCAGATTTGCATCTATGTCTAAGGGGGTATTTTCCCCCAAACCCCAGATTTGCATCTACTGTTAAGGGGGTATTTGCCCCCAAAACCCAGATTTGCATCTACTTTTGAGAGGGTATTTGCCCCAAAACACCAGATTTGCATCTACTTTTAACGGGGTATTTGCCCCCAAACACCAGACTTGTATCTACTTTTCAAGGGGTATTTACCCCCAAACCCCTGATTTGCTTCTACTTTCATGAGGGTATTGGCCACACCCGCCCCCAGATTGACTGGACATATCTGTGACTATTTGCCCCACAAGCCACATATTGCCTATGCATTGCTGGGCGTATTGGCCACACCCCCATCCCCTGATTGGCTGGACATAGCTGTGACTATTTGCCCTACAAACCACAAATTGCCTATGCATTGCTGGGGGTATTTGCCACCCCCCCCCCCCCAGATTGGCTGGCCATATCTGTGAGTATTTGCTCCACAAACCACATATTGCCTATGCATTGCTGGGGGTATTTGCCACACCCCCCCAGATTGGCTGGACATATCTGTGACTATTTGCCCAACAAACTACATTTTGCCTATGCATTGCTGGGAGTATTTGCCCTCCCCCCCCTCAGATTCGCTGGACATATCTGTGACTATTTGCCCCACAAACCACATATGCCTTGCATTGCTGGGAGTATTTGCCCCCCCAGACACCCCTTTGTGTCTGATTTGCTGTGACTATTTTCCCCAACCCCCCATTGCCTCTACATTGCTGCAAGTATTGCACCCACCCCATGTGTAACTGTAGTTTTGCTAACTGCTTTATCTTCTGCTGCCTTTTTTGGTGTAGTGGCATTTTTGTGTGGGGGTAGGTGTCGAACTTACCTTCTGCGGCGACAGTGTTGGCTGCGGTTGTAGTAGTGCTCAAAGGGGTTTGAGTATGGGGATGACATGCATGATAGGGTTCATGGCTGCACTGTCTCATTCAAAGGAATCGTATTGTGGCACGATTCAGAGCTGAAATACTCCCCTTCCAGATGCTCTGACGTGTTGGTTTTGGTGACCGGTTCGGCGCATAGGAAGTACGCATCGTACTTCGGCGTTCTGAATCAGACTGGGAAGTGCCTCCAGACGACTCCAGTCAGCGTTTCCAGACGAGTCTCGTTTGGAAAATGGGGACGGATTCGTAGCGTACGAGTTGTTCGGTAAGTAAAGGGATTTGGGAATCGTACTTCGTCATTTGTAGGAACCAGCTCCCAATACGAGTTGGTTGGAAGGTCCGACTCCTGACGACTCTGGGAAGGCCTTCCGAACGAGATCGGAATCGGCTCCTATGTCGGGGGGTCCCCATCGCCGTTAGGGTGGTGGGCGGACGTGAGTCCACCCGCCATCCTAATCAGGCCCTATATTCTCAAAATAATAACAACCAATAAATACAATGCTATGTACAATTAAAAAGCACAACACAATTAACACATAACATAATAAATAAAATCATTTAAAAAAAATTAACTATTTTTAAATGTATTACTTAAGTAACTTCCTACCCTATACCTTCACAAACTACACAAAAAACACCTACAATCTTTTTTTAAATTATAATATTTACACATTTTCCATAATTATCAATTAAAATATTAATAATTAACTAATTACCTTCTCACCCTTTACCCCTACAAAACCATCAACCCACACGTAATACATAAATTAAAAAATTTAATTACATGATTTACACAATTAATTATCAATTAAACAATTAATAATAATTAACTAATAATAAATTAATTGTATTTAATTAACTTCCCACCATTTATCTCTACAAATGCACCAACTCACACCTAATATATAACTTAAACAATATCTTCATTACACAATTTATATAATTATCAATTAAATAATTATTATAAATTAACATTAATTATCAATTATTATAATTAATTTTCTACAAATCTGTTACACATACAAAAACAACAGCCCACACCAAAGAAACAAATAAAAAAAATGTATTACAAAATTTACATAATATATTATCAATGAAATCATGAATTATAATAATAAATAATTTTTAATTAATTATAATTAATTTACTTCTCACCCTACACCCCTACAAAACAGACAACTTGCACCTGAAACATAATTAAAAAGAAACTATTATACAATTAACATAAATTATTATCAATGAAATAATTAATATTAACTAAAAATTAACTATTAAGTAATTATAATTAATTTACTTCCCACCCTGTACCCCTATAAACCCCACAGCCCGCTACAGTACTAAAAATGGCAAAAAACTATTAAATAAAATTTTAAAACTACTAAAAATGTACAAACGATATTAAAAAACATTAACAATAATTATACAGACAACTTATAACATATACAATTAAAATATATAGTAAAAACAATAAAGTTAATCAAAAAATGATATTAACAACAATATTTTTGCAAATTATATTAAAAATATAGATATTTTTAACATCGATATTAGCAACATAGATATTTTTGAAAATGATATTAATGCTTTTGATATTTTTAAAATCAATAGTACTTACCTTAAAATTGATATTCTTGTCAACAATATTTTTGCACATGATATTTCTGTATCACAATATTTACAACTCAATATCTATGTATCTCTACATTTAATTTTCAATATTTTGTCCGAATACCAATCCCTTCCAGCTGTATCGGTCAATGGGTAACACTATGCACTATTATGTTTGACCAGTAGTCTGCATTAGAAAATACCTGTCTACAGGCGTTAACACAGTGTAATAGCAAACCACTCATAAAGGCCTACTGGATTTAACATAGACTGCCTTTGTCTTAACTTTCATAATAAAACTATCAGACTTACTGAATCTGATATATCTTTTCCCAAAGAACTAGCAAGGCCTACAGCATTGAACGTTTCCTTGTTACCACAACCAATTCAGGCCAACTGTATTGAGCATATTCTGTGCAATACAAGCACTCCTTTTGAACAGAAGCACATAGCTTTTGCCCAATCAAATCCAGTAGGGAGGAAGAACATATGGGCAGAGCCAAACCTACGCTTTCAATAGTTCTTCTTAAAGCTGTTTTTTTGCTGATCACATAGGGTCTAGAGGCCACTATCCTGCCAAGCCAGATCTAAAAAATGTGGAATTGTGCAAAGAGCACAGCGTACACCAACCGAAACAAAATTGCCCTATTTAAAAGGGGGCATCTATATATTAGCAAAAAGGCACACACTATGCAAGTCATAGGATACTGTCAACCTAGCATATGAACCATTTAGGAAAAATAGTCCTGTCCAAAAGGCAATATAAGCCAGTCCAATAGAACACCCACAGAAGACATCAAATATCTACCTTCGGCTGATATGGTACTATACAATAGATCACAAGTGTAGGCGCTGATGAAGGACTGAAAATTTGAAAAGGATAACCACTGATTTGTATAGGCAGTGCCCATGTAAATCAGGAACTCCAGGTCAGCTCTGCATATGTTCTAATCCGGAAACATGCTAGGAAAGCACACCAACTGAGCAAGGCGATGACTGTAGACCATCCAGGAGGTAGAGTACATTTTGTATCATCCCACCTCTGTTGTGGACATTCACTCAACATAATTACATGGGTAGCAAAAGTGACATTCCATTCCCTTTGACCCACTGATACCATTACAGGGAGTGAGAGCACATGACAGTCCCATGAACTTTGACTCTGTTAAAACTACCGGAGTAAAAAAATAAAATACAATACCTGTGAGTTTAATGAAATAGCAAACAAGTTACCAAAGCAGTTAAGTCACTCTTAGTTCTAACCACTTATAACAGAGTGTTGCTGTGAGGGGCCAATCAATCACATACCCACATTATAGGCCAAGCTGCAGTCTCTCTCAAATCCCTACGCAGAGTTCCAATGCCCAAACACAATCTAAAACTTCCAAACACATCTTTACGTGCCCTTGTACAGAAGCCATCATCCAGAATAGATTCAACTGCTCAAGCAGAACCATAAATACAGCCTTGGAATCCACTAGACAGTTTAAAATTAGCAGATTAGAACAAGTATTACGGCTGCTTCCCTTTATCATAAATTCTTTACTGAGTTTTCTTCAAAAGAGTTAAACCCAACAATCACAAAAACATTTGTGGAGCAGTTAGTAATAGGGAATGGAGATGGAAGAATAGGATAGTGAATAGGATGGAGGGAAAGAGAAGGGGGGATAGGGAGGCAAGTATTCCTCAAGTAATTGATTAGAGCAGTCTCAAATAACCAGATCATATCCTTTGTGCATTTGGCATTCTTCTCTAGGGCTTGTGTATCATGAAAATTAAACAAGGAAGAAAGAAGAAGCAAAGAAAAAGAAAGACGAAAGGCAAGAAGGAAAGTTGGGAAGACCCCAAACAGGTGTGGATTCAGACTAGTCAAGGCTAGAAGACTATAACCATCAAAATTCTCTCATAACAAGGAATTTTATGTAGACAAGGAGTTCCAAGACAATGCTCGAATATCTACTTAGATAAGGTTAGTTCATTAGCCAAGATACCATGTCAGACATTTACCTCTTCACTATTATTGTGCCAGACCTATTATAAAGGGGCTTCGGATGGTTTAAAAAATGTCAGTGGTCTAGGACAGTGTTTCCCTAACTGTGGATCGGGTAACAAGACGATTTTTGATGGGTGACGAAAGTCCAAACAATAAATAAAGATTCCTTCAAATTCTGTATTTATCTTGTCACATTTGTTGCGCTTCAAAGACAGAGGTCAAATGTCATGCTATGTCTTCTGACAAATTGCTGCTTATTTTTGTAACATGGGGATTTGTGTTTACAAACTCCTCTCACTTCGCAGTCAGAGAAAGAAAAGTAAAGTAAATTATGTGACAATCTTGCTGGGGTACAGGGAGCGTGAAAATTAAGGCTGTAGGATGTAATTTCTTCTGTGACACACAACAAAGTGTAACTGCTTATAAATGAACTATGCACATTCAGCATTTAGGAAAGCAAAAATGAAGCACATTTTTTTGTAATCCTGAAGTGTGATGGAAACAAAGTTTTTCATAGGATCAAAACACTTTCTCTGCAGAGATTTGGCTATCCTCACGTTTCTTGGGTTAACGAAATGTAACTAAGAGGTCTCCCAAAATTGGAGGTATGCAGCAGTTAGTCCCTTTGCAGCCTGAGCTTTGCAATGCTGTTAAGTACAAGAAAATCTCTAGAAAGGTAAACTATGTCATGTCATTATTGTAAGACTGTCAAAAGTAACTTAAAGCCTGTTTGTGAGCTTGATGGGTGGTACTCTGTCCATCAGAATGGCAGAGGACATTTATTTATCACTGCCATCGTGACAAACTACTACTGTCCATCACATTTGGAGATGGCCACCGGCCCATGGGTCATTTCTATACACTGAAAGTACCAGCTGTCACAGTGGTGTACAATGTTCAAAAGGTTTGGTAGTTTGGTCACTGTTGGTTTTGGAGGCTGTCCACCAACTTTTTTTTTGTTCCCAAAGCTTGAGTTTGTTTATGAAAATTAAAAAAACACTAATAACCTCCACACCCTTGGAGTTTTCTCACCTGGTGTTCGGACAATCATTTTTTTTCTGTCCCATACCTCCAGGTTTTTCCTGGTGATTAGGGACAGGAAAAACAAAATATTGTACCGCCCACTCTAAATAAGACAGACAGTGAAATGTCCTTCCTCCGAAGGCCTCTACTTCGTCGGGCAGTCAGAGGAAGTTATCTGTAGACAGTCAACAGGTTTTCCATTAACGAAATACTTGAGGTCTACTCATATCTAAATGAGGTGGTCGGACCAACGGTCTGGTGGACAGGGCACTCCATTGCATTTGTGAGAGAGTACCCCATGCACCAAACTCTAAATGATGCTCATAGTTATGTCCTGATGGCAAAGACCAGAACTTGCATCACTTTTGGGAAAAACGGTTTTGACCATGATCTTATACTTCACAGTCAGAAGGTATGTTGGGGCCTTCAAACGAAAAAAACACGGTGGTCTCAGATTCTCAGTTCTTGCCCCTCAATTCTGGAACTCTCTCCCCGCCGGTCTGAGGTCAGTCACCTCCTACCCTCAGTTCAGAACACTCCTCAAGACCTTGCTATTCTCCCAGGCATACGAGTAAAGCACCTGTCTTGCATCACTGTCGCCCTCCCGCTCCCAGCGCCATGAAACCGCTTGGTGTACGTGCGCTTTACAAGTAATTTTAACATAACAAACCTATTCTCAAGGACATGACATGGTGAGTGTGCTTGCCCAGTCCCGACTAGTTGTGGACTCTGACACTTCTGTTACAGGAAGGGCCTGGGAATGTCATTGGATCTGGAATGTGGTCATCCCGGCTGAAGATGGTGGACTGAGCCGATCAATACATTGACACCATGGGGATTAGTACAACTGTGTCGAGGTGATGGGCTATAGGGCACAAATCATGTTATGTAGACAGACCCCGTGGCATGGACGATCAATGTATGCAGAGGAAAACTGTCTCTATCTGTTCTGTGTTTATTTTACAGATGAATGACATTTTGTGTTTACAAAAAATAAACTTCCCAATTTTATATTAAAAGGTAACCATATTTTAATGGCAAATATACGTCTCTTTTGATTGTTTTACTTACGTAATGGCTGACTATAAGGAGGCACTATTTCCGTTAAACATGCTGATTCCATAGAGTTGTGTTAACTCTGTGACATACATTTTGTGCCTTTCTCTAGTTTACTATCCTCTTAACAAGTGTACAAATCCTGGACCTTACAGAAACTGCCAAAGTTGACCCAGCGGAGAGTATGTACACTGAATGATTAACTACAATTCTACTCAAATGTTCCATTGTGATATTTGCCTATCTCCGCCCATTCCTCGCCTACCCTGAGCCCGTCCCCTCTCTCTTTAAAGCTTGTCTCAGTGAAGGTGCAGGTTATAATCTCTCCAGAAACACATCACTATTCTCTCGGTTTACGCTTATTGGTCATTTATGTATTACTAATGTTAGCATTCTGAATGCTCTCGGTTTTTGCAGATATGAAAACGACATGACGGCAAGCAAGAAAAGCAGGAAATAAACTTAGGTGCCAACAACATAACCACTGGACCATATCTCCATAGGTTATTAGAAATCCGAGTCCTATTGGCAAGGTCTGTTTTCATTAAATATGACTGTTACGCAGTGAGCATGCACCCTGATTAAAGCATGTAAAGACAGGAGGGAAATCCACTAATTGCACTGTGTAAAGGACAGGCTGTTGTTTACCACATCTTGATCCAATGATCAACTGCATCTTTACTGCACATAGATAATTTTGGTAGATTCCCGTTTGGGAGAATCTTCTACTTATATAAGTTTTTATTGAACTTGTATAGCACTTTTATTAAAAGTCCTAAAAATGCAAGATGCAAACCAATTTGATAAAACATATTTTAAGCGTAATACACAAGTTCCTACAGAAAGGTAATCTAGGTGAATCCTTTGTTAAAATGGTAATGGCTTTATACTCAGAACCTAGTGCTAGGGCAGAGGGGATTATTTTTAACTCCTTTCCCTAAAACAAGGCACCTGACAAGGCTGCCCCTTGTCATCCGCTTTATTCATTTTTAGTCCTTGAACCCCTTCTGTATAACATTAGGACTAGTGACAATATTGAGGTCATTAAATTTTAAATTCTGACGGTCAAGACATCAGCATTTGCTGACGATATCTTAATAATAACCGTATAGGTACCCCAATCTATCCAGGCATTTTCTAAAATATCGGGATATACTCTTAATAAAGATAAGTCTAAGGTGATATTGCTAAACATGTAGGAACCAAAGAGTTACTGGGCAATAAAGGTCTCGCTTGGCAGCCATACCACACACAATATCTCGGTTTAGAATTTTCAAATAATCTGATAAACACCATTAAACACAGCGAGACACTAACAATTAAAAAAATCTCAGACCTACTAGAAGGCTGGTTCCCGCCATTTCTAACATGGTGAGGAAGGATTGAAATGCTGAAAATTATCATAACACCCATTGTTAACAATCTGATCAGCTTGCTTCCCCTTAGATTGCCAAAACATTTCTTAATTAAATTCAATGGCCTTTTCAGAAAATTTCTCTGGCAAAATAAAAAATCTAGAGTTTCTTTAAAGAAATTAGGATTCCCGAAGGAACTGGATGGAGTTAATCTGGCCAATTTCAGAACGTACCAAACAGCTTTTCTATTTAAACAAGGTTACCAACCACTATTGTTAGAAATAGAAGAATCAAATCTCCCTATTGGCAACTTAGTTTCATTTCTGTCCATGAACAAAGCAATCCCCCTACATTCCAAATATATCCTGAATAATACTAGAGCAGCTCTACTGAAAGTAGACAATAAAATTTGTACCTCTAACTTTGCCCTCATTTGCAACAACCCTAAAATGAAACTGAACAGCCAATCGTGCCTTTGAATCAACTGGACCAATTGGGTTCTTTTCACTATTAAACAAATAGGGACAGACAAAATTCCCTTGTCTTTGCTAATTTACAACAGCCCATGCTCTGAATAACCTTGATTTCTGTAAATTCTTGAAATTAAAAACATGTTCATGTAAACTTACATTTCCTGACACAGAACCTGCCATTCCATATTCTGCTCATATCCTTACTAAGGGCCCGATTCACAAATGTAATCTGAGACAAAACCCTAACTTTACGACTTTTGATATTCACAGAAGGCATTTAGGAGTATTAAAGTTAGGATTTTGTCTCAGTTAAACTTAAGTTTTGGTCTTAAATTAAACTTAATTCAAATTTAAGATTGGCTGAGACAAAATCCTAACTTTAGTACTCCTAAATGCCTTCTGTGAATACCGAAAGTCGTAAAGTTAGGATTTTGTCTCAGATTACTTTTGTGAATCGGGCTCTCAGTCTGGGCATGAAGTCTCTAAAATCTACAAACATTTGCAACATAAATCAATGAAATTATTAGGGAAATTACAGAATAAAGGGGTAAGAGATGGTCTGAATGATAGTGATTCCTTTAATTTACTGACAGGTTCACCCCAATCCTAGCACAAACCAAATGCATGCCCATAAATAGGACCTTTTTGACCTTTTTGAACCTTAGGCAGAGTCCCACCTGTTGGAATTGCAACGATAACACTGGCGACCTACCTCATATGCTTTTCTTTTGCCCCACTCTAAAAACATTCTGAAAAGAAATTTTTTAATTCGTTAAATCACTATTCCAAATTCAACCAATTGAAGAATTTACATACCTTCCAACAGGACCTCTTGACACTCGCATTCCTCTTGAAATGGTAGACACCTTTTAGAACTACTGATCACTCTAGCGTGTAAACTAATCCTTATAAACTGGAAAAACAGTTCCAATGTTAGTTTCGCCTCTTGGAAAAATTTAATTTCTTATATTAGAGGTGCAGATAATGTCGCTTTCCAATTTTCTCCCTGGAATGCTCAGAGCAAGTCAATCTAGCAAACTCTACATCACAATTTCATGGGTAGCACAAAACCAGCTTAAAGGTCTTGTAAACTGACTCATGTTGTAATGGATTGAGGCTTAGAGAAATACTCCTCTAAACAATTACTCTTTGTTGTTCTATGTTGGGCTCTAACTCCTTTTATGCTCTGACTCAGTTACCTTGATACTCCACTGCTCGATGCAATCATTATTTTTCTTGCATTCACTTTGCTCCAGATGTTGTCTTATTTTTGTCTATATTTTCTATGAGTGTGTAATGTAAATTCCACAGGTCCATATCATTATTTGCAACACTCACTGCACTATGTTCATTTTTTTAAATCATACTTTCATTTCTTTTTGTGGATTTATAAAATTCAATAAATTTGTTTGAACAAAAGAAAAAGTCATACACGTGTCATTAAGAACAAACACATTCCAGGATAGGGCCCTGATCACAAGTGGGCCAGACAATTCTAACCACTGCATAAACCACTGTTTTCACACCGGTCAGAATTATGAAGTCCTCACCACTTTTAAGTTTCATACCCGGTAAAAATCGGAGCTTTCGGAGTTTGGTACAGAAAGCACAAAATCCACATCTTTTTCCCCCTTTTCAGTAATTAGCTCATAATTGGGGTAATTGCAGCACCTGTTAATCTTACTTAAGGTTGTCTTAGTAGTTAACAACATGCCCCTGATATATTTTGTGTATTACAGCTTATTGTCATACTTGAATACCGTTCAGGCTTTAAAGTGAACTAGAGAAAATCAAGCGATTCTCCTTTGCCCATATCAACTTTTAGAACTCATCTTCCACGCTTCAAAGTTTTACAGAAGGATGTTTGTTTTGCATACTTGAGAAATTGGGTTTCATTAAATTTGAATTAAACAAAGAAAGGCTTTGAGAGAACGGAAAAGCTGACTTTAGGCCATTGGATGGGGATTCATTTCTCCCTAAATTCCTTTATATTGTGCCGTGTCCCACAGGGATCCACTCATTTCACCTTTCAATTCAATATGCACATGAGACCACTGTCCAGTTGATCCAGCAACCATCATTTCAGGTCCAAATGTTTAGAGCTCATATTCCTCTCCATGTCAGATTGAGGAAACACAAAGAAGAAGGCAAGACGATTTCTATTTGTTTACTAGACACATGTTAATGAATGAAGGAGAGTCAACTATGCATGACCAAAATAAAAACATAATCCTGAGAGTTGGAGGAGATGGAACCACGCCTGAAAGCTGTAAAATAACTCAGAATGTGGGGCCAGATGTACAAACATTAGGAATACTGACATCCTAATTGAAATTCTCTCTGAATCACAGTTAGGAAATCGGTATTCCTAATGTATGAAACACGTTTGAGTTTCCTTAGCGAGTCCTAGCTGGTCACAAATAGATCTACCTCATGCATATTAATGAGGCATGTTGCAATTTGCAACCCACTATGAATCAAAGCCATTACTGAAAATGGTATCCTGCTGAGGTCAACAGACTACCATTTCTGTGATGGCTTTTTAATAAAAGGCAGTGGGACCGCTGCCTGCTCTAAAAAATATTTTTTGTAACATTCTCAAAGGGGAAAGGGTCCCCAAGGCACCCCTTGCCCTTTGTGAATTGGTTAACCCCAGTTTTAAACTGGTAGTAAAATTTAACTGTTTTACAGCCTTAGTTTGGTCTCAAAACATTAATACGTACCGGTTTGATTCAGTATTTGGAGCGGACACTCTAAACATGCCCGTTCCAAATTCGAAATCAATAGTTGGTAACAAATTGAGATTCAGTAACAAGTTACCGAATCGCAATTTGTCTTTTGTACATTGTAAAAAGCATTTTCCGGTCACATGCGGCCTTATTGTTTGCCACCGGAAAAATGCTGTGTGCATCTGGCCCATGGTTTGAGCCAGGCCTCTCATTTGATCAAACCAGTAACCAAAAACACTAACCTCCAAATCATGTTGCTTAGAAGGAACATTCCAACGTCCAAAACCTTCACCAGATTGACAATGGGCCTGGTGCTATTGAGACTCTAATATATATCATGCTCTCCACAGGAGCACCTAGAAAAGAAATTCAGAAACTCCAGAGAGTGCAAACCAAAGGAGCCAGATTTGGTTTCAACCTAAGAAAACCTTTGCACGTTGCACCAGTCCTGAAAGAATTGCACTGGCTTCGGTGGTGCAGAGAATAAAGTTTACAGCCCTCTGCGTCTTCTTCAAAGCTTGGACAGGAATCAGCCTAAAATACATGCTGTCGCTGTTCATCTACAACATCCAGAAGAGAAATCAGAGATCCAGGAGGGCTAACCTGCTCATTCAGACAAGTTCAAACAAAAGACGCATGTTGAAAAGTCAATCTGTGTGGTGTGAGTCCAGGTCTGGAATACGTTGAGCACAAACCTGAAAAACAAACCAAATTTGGCAACCTACAATAACATTCGGTTCCATGCGGCGTTTCCGTAGGTAGGAAGGCGGGCAGTCTGGTTTGATGGCTGTTTGACTACAACCGACGCCCCCCCACGGTTTCCATGGGGCAAGACAGAATTTAGTCTTGAATCCTAGTTACCTTTCACAAAAGGCTGAAAGGCTACCATACCGTAAGTACATGGCATGGTTCACTTTTGACTCAGAGATGGGTGCACCTTAGCGTGTGCATACCCCTCGGGTCAGAATATAGATCCTGAAGAAAGCCTTGCATTGCCGTCAAAAGGCTGAAACATGTAGACCGAGTTTTTTTACTGTCACTTTCAATACCTCGATACCTTAGGCCAATTTAACCTTTAGAGGTATCACTTTTCGTTTTTAATCTTGCCTTATTGCTCCATATTAAAATTTAGGGAACAATAAAGACAATTTTAACTCACTATTTCACTTTTTCAGTCACTTGCACCACTGTCACTGAAAAACCTGGTCCGCTGTAATCAGGCGTCGAAGCACACCCGAGTGGCATTCGGCTGCTCGGGTGGGACCCCAATGATGAAGCATGTCACCAACTAGGTTGGTGAGTGAGGGGTCTTTTTCCAGAAAAGGAATGATTCCTTTCCAAGAATAATTGGAATAATCCTTTCCTTTTCTCCCACCCTTTGTTTTGCGTGTCTCATTCTTAGTATTATTTGTTCGGGGCAAACTCCCTCATTTGTTTATTAACCTACAATAAGAAACAGAAAATAAGAATCTTTAAAGAAGTCTTTCTGGAAATTCACAAAGACATTGGGACTACCACACCTGAAGAGGGTCCTTTGAATGCAGTTTGATCACATCTGAAGCACAGGTCTGATCTAGCAACCTTTTCGACCCGATAGTCTACAATTTTGGTTGGTAGTTAATAGTAGATAATGGATCATGTAGCTCCAGGAACAGTGTCCTTAGTTACCCATTCTAAGGACTTTAATATGAAAATGCAACAAAAGACAGTACTCCGCAAAGCTACATAAATAGATACATTTTGCACTTTGGACATCAAATGCCATCTTCAAGATACAGTCACACAGACAGACAGGTGGTCACAGATTGTAAGAAGAAGCTTTAATCTTCACATGTGTACACAGAAGACATATTACTTGAGGAAAGACAATTCTGGTGAGTGGGTGAATAGTGGTCTGGAGGTGATAATACTGGTGTTTGACTACTAGAATCAAATGAAGAAGGAATAGTAAAAAAATGTGCAATATCATATGATCCTCAGATGTGAGAATCTTTATACAAATTCCTTTGTGGCAATGAAGAGCAAAGTGAGTGGCTATGAGGACAGGGGTTGGAAAGGCTAGGGAGGTTTGCAAGAAGAACTTAGGGAGAAAGAGTATTCTGGTCATCCACTGCAGACTGAGTAGTGAGCCAGAGCCAGGGTGTAGAGAAGAAAAATATTTCAGTGATGGAAGCAAGAATATACTTGAAGCAAACATGAAAGACACAAGGTTAACTAAAAAACATAAAGCTAAAGCTGTAGGAATAAACAAGAAAGGAGGAAATGTGAGTGAAAAGAAATCAAAATGACATGGTGATCAGTGCAAAGAATAATGAAGTCATGAGATGGAGGCAGAAAGAAGGATCGAAGAAACGACCAAGTCTATAGAGGCACCCAAAGTAGGAGAGGCTAAAAACCTGGAAAGACGAAGAAGAGAGCATTAGTTGTACAAAGATGGGAAAAAGTCACTTTAAAAAAAGAGTGAGGGAGAAGGTAGAAGAACATAGTGTAGAAAGGAGATGATAGATGACTATAAAAGAGAAAAAATTGTTTTGCAAGAGGTGGAATGTATTCAAAAGAGGAGAATACAGGAGTCAGGAGTGTAGCATGAGTCCAAGTGGAGTAGAAAAATATCCGAGTACCCCTGCCCATCTCTGAGGGACAAGAAGAACAGGAGAAGATTGCGGCATGGATCAAACAGTAATAATAATGCTAAACTGAGAAATTCAAGTTTTGCTGATCCAAAGATATTGTAAGTTGAGCCAAAAGAAGAGATAGCGAGCATAAGACATCCCCTCTTTATTGACATTAAACTCTGTGCCTATGGTTATTGACAATTCCAGTAAATGTGTTTTCCTATTATATTCTTCTACATTATTTTGTGAATGTATGTCTATTGCGATTCTTTATCAGGGCATTTCAGAGTCAAAATAATTATGTACAAGTGAGTTTGATATGCAAATAATTTCCAGGTGCACTGAAATGCTCATCTCAATGTGATTTAAAGTCTGGAGGATGGAGACAAAGAAGTCATACACTCAGATGTTTTGCTCTAGTTACATTTTCCAATCTTTAATAGCATGCATTGCATACCAGTTTGTATTAAGCTGTTTTATCAAATTTTGTTAATATAATGCAGTTTATCAGTATTAATGCATTGTATATTGTTAGGTAAGTGGGCGAAATTGACTCATTAACTTACCCCCATTACTGGTTTCACATTTTCAGATCTCCTTTCTTTCTTTCTTTCTTTCTTTCTTTCTTTCTTTCTTTCTTTCTTTCTTTCTTCCTATTTCGCCTTATGTCCTTTATTGTGAAAGGGCAAGAATAGACCTTCTCCCTAGTTCATTACTTGTAACGAATACATTTAGAGGAGTCAATTGTTTTTCAGAGGATCTGAGCAAATTAGATCAATTGCTTCCTAACTACCAAATTATGTTTTTAAACTTGATACTCTTTCTGTAACCTGTTCTTATATCAGTCCCTGCTTTAACTGTCCTCACTTTCAATTGCTAGGTTCTCCCATGAAGGTCTTCCATAGCAATGGAAATTCCAGACTGAGACCAAGGTGAGGATGACAAGACAAACTTTACTGAAGGGAAGCTGCAATCATTGAAACCATTACCAGGTTCTGTCTGACTGACAATGCCAGCTCAATAGCTCTTTGAATCTAGCAGTGCCACCTGTTCTCCTAGTACTAGGTTCTACCATCGGAGGCCAAACCCCTTGGGTGCTCCATCCCCTGACTCACTGCAACATCATTGGCTACCATAATAGAAGAAACCAAGATCCAAGCACTATGTGGCGACCATTGATGCACCATGGCAGGTGCTCAGATCTCGAATGGTCCCTGTGCCTGTATTGAGCTCTTTGTGGTTGTAGTCCCTTCAACACTGTAAGATCTCCAATTGATCCATGGTTATCTCATCTCTCATAAACTGCTCATTGGTTAAATCTCTCTTATTTTAAACACTACACTTCATGAAATTTGGCACCTGAGAGAGCTCCATAAAGAGTTTGGATTTGCAAGTGCGACATATAAACAACAACCAAAGTCTCCCACTACATCCGCAAGCACTACAATCCATAAAGCTGTGCTGTTAGGGCCCACTTGTATTTCCCTAGAAAGGACCTTACCAGAGGCGCTCACAGACAGGATCATAATCATAAGCCGTACGCAGAGAACCTTCATGTTGCCGTCAACTTCACGGTGCAGAGAGAAGAAAGTCCAGAAGCCTCGCCTCAGCCAGTGCCTTGGATCTTTGAGTGGAAGCAGAGGAGGGACCGCTGTCAACGTTAGTAATAGGCTGTCTTGACCTCGGTAGGTTTATGCTGTTGGATCCAGCCTCTATGTATACTGGAGAAACATTATTTCCACAAAGTCTGGAGAAACATTTAGAAAATGTATTGATGTACCAAGTGTAGAGTCGACATAAATATTGTTGTAAAAAAGTAAACATTCCAAGATTAATGTCCATTTCTCGGGGCAAAAGATACATTTTCACCCATTTAAATAAAAACACATTTAGATACTTTTAAACATAAATATCGTGGGAAATAGGTGTATACTGAAAAAAGGGCAATCACCCTCATGTTCTGTTTCAAAGATCTAATATTTTGCACTGTTGTGCGATGGGATATTTAACAGACGCCGATTCCTTTAGGTTTCCGAGCTCATATTCTGGTTCTCACAAGAAGAAAAAGGATTTCACATCAAGGCAAAGATAAGTCCTATCAAAAGTAAATGCTGTCACAATTTGTAGATAGGGAAAATCGGACGATAATCCCTCAATCCTCCTCACTAAAGAGAAAAGGAAGCAGCTGTTTGATACCACACCCATAGACGCACTGTCTCCCCAGGGGAAATTGTTTTCACTGGAGCGCTCAACATTCCAATGTTCTGATAGAGGGGTATAAATGCTGAAGTACCTGCGGATTGGAGGAATAAAGGGGAGGGGGAATAATCAATCAGAGGAAGATGGAAAAACAACAAATGTGCAGAACTAAAGATGGTGAACAAACTAACACTAGAGGGAACCAAGCAACCAAACAAATTGCCAGACAACATATTTCTGCTTCAGACGCTTCATTAAGTAATAACATACCTTGGTAGACTGCCTAGCACTAGCCATTCCTTTCAACCACAACTGTGCAGTGTTCACAAGCCTATGGGCGGGTTAAACTATTGAACTGGCACTAACCCACGTCCCTCTAGCTATCTACTATTGGACATGTGAAGAAATAGAATGTATTTCCATGTTATTGTCAATAGAGCCAGTTAAGTTCTCTTAAGCATTTGCTATTTGGGAGACAATGTCTTAGAAGTAGGATGGACGACTCTTGACAAATCAGGTAAGTAAAATGTGGCTTTATTCTTTAAAGTAATCTCCTGCAGTACAGAAGTAGCTCATCATCAGCCAGCTGCACTCCAACTGACCAGATTGGAACAATGTCAGAGTAAGTGGAATGTGGAACATACTGAGGCACAGTGCTCCACATTCTCTACACTAAAGAAATGTACAAGCTGTATTACTTATAAGTATAACACAATGCCACAAGGTAGCAAATATAGTGTTAGTGGTGAGCTTATTTAAGTCCTATTTTGTCTCAGTCATAGAGCAAGGAAAAGATAGTGGGCCCGATTCACAAAGGTAAAGTGGGACAAAGGTCTAACTTTATGACTTTCAGTATTCAGAAAGGTTATTTACTACTCGTAAATGCCCTTTGTAAATACTGAAAGTAGTGAAGTTAGACTTTAGTCTCACTTTACCTTTGTGAATCAGGCCCGTGTCCTTAAATTTGCGAAATTCACTAAAAATGTTAAGATGTTCAGAAAAAGAAAAATCAAACACCTCTAAGCCTTGTTCCATGATGGAATAGTAGGTATGCAAGGCCAGCAACGACTGGCAAATTTTCAATTCGCCAACCCACACTGCACCGAGTGAGCAGAGCCAGAGGAGCGAGCAAGTTTACAACACCCTAGGTGAACAATTCTGTTCTAAACATAAACTCTTTTAAAAATACACTAATTTTGCTTTACCAACATTTCCTAAACTATCTACTTGCCATTTTCTGAAAGTGCACTCTTTTTGCCTTCAAATACAATTTTTTCATTTTTGGTAAATTGGCAAAAACTTGTCAATTCTGATTTGCACAGCAGCAGCAGTCTGGCATCAGTTGGAAGAGCATTATTAGTATGCTTAGCCCCTAAGCGGTTGTATGATGGTACAACGCATGCCTGTACCACGCGGTCTCAACCACGCATGCCTTTACAACACAATTTCGTGGAAAAGATATGATGGGTAAAGGGAAATGCGTGCTAAAGATCCTACCCCTGCCCTGTAAACTGTCTTTTTCACCCTGCCCTGAGTCCTAAAAATTTACTCCACAACACAAAAACTTCTCCGACCCCAGCCACCCCCACTGTGAGGCCTAAAATGTTCCCAAGCCCTTAAAACTGTCTGTTTTCCTCTGCCCTGAATCCTAAAAACTGACCCCAAACCCTAAAAACTACCCCGACCACAGCCACCTCGCCCTGATCCCTAAAAACTGTCCCCTACAACTGTAAAGTACCCCAACACAGCTCCCCCAGCCCTGAGACCTAAAACTGCTCCCTACATCCCTAAAGTACCCTGACCCAGCCCCCCCACCCTAAGGCCTAAAACTGCCCCAGCCCTTAAAACTCTCCCTTTTCCCCGCCCCACCCTGAGCCCTAAAAACTGTCCTCCTCCCCTAAAAACTACCCCGACCCCAGTCCCCCCGCCCTGAGGCCTAAAAATAACCCCTACACCTGTAAAGTACCCCGACCCAGCTACGCCTGCACTGAGCCCTAAAACTGCTTGTTGCCCTATAAACCACCGACCCCCTCCTGAGCCCTAAACACTACCCCCAACCCGAAAAACTACCCCCAGCCCCCCAAGACCAGGCCCTAGCCCCACTTACATCACTGCGTCCTCTTTCGTTCGTCCCTCTTCCTGTCTTTCTGTGTCCACCCATCCGCTCTACAACTAGGCCCGCATATTGCCTTAACCACGCATAAGCGTGGTTAAGGCATGCCGTGGTTAAGGCATGCGTGGTTTGGCTTGCGGGGAAATGGCACTCATGGCTGAGGGCACGTTATTAAGGCTGTTTCCCCCCTAAGCAGGTCCAAACCAGCCCTGAATAGGAAACAGGCCTCATGCTGATCAACTAGGAGAAGGGAATTGTAGAAGGGATGACTGTGAAGGGGAATTCTTAAAAGATCTGTGCACATCCGTGTAGCTCCACATCACAAGAAGAGAAACAACTCTGTCCAGATTAATGCGTTATTGAGTCACACCTTTAATAGGACCTAGAATAAACCTTGCTGTAATTCTGAAAGCCAAGCTTCCCATGTCTTTTTATAGAGGCCTCAGCTACATTGGCAAACAGTTCTTACCCAAGTACTCATCATGTGCTCTTCTCCATCCTTCTTTAGAAGCTATGACCTGAAAGCAGTTTACTTTTCGTGACGATTTCATTCATAAATCACTTGTGCACCATTTTTAGGGAATGTTAGCAGGAATCTTTCAGCAGAAGCGTTTTACCCCAGGGTCCAAAACACTAACAAGCCCTTCAAATTCAGCACATGTACCAACCCAGAGCACTGAAGATGTTTTGAACTGCAGTCTGTAATTTCAGAGTCACAGGAGGAATCAGTCAGGTAGTGAAGGTTCAGCTTCAGGAATTGGAGCCTCTGGGCAGAACATGAGGTTTCAAGCAAATTTTCATGGTATGAATTATGTCAATATGCCAGAAGCGATGAATATGGTGGACTGAAACTCTTACAAGATCTAGTTTTGCAGAAGATGCCAAGAATAGTAGCCAGATTTCAGGAATGAGAACCAATTCATTAATTCCTATTTGTAAAGCGTGAACATATCACCCTTAAGGGTTTCAAGGCGCTGGGGGCCGTTGGGAGATAAAGTGAGTTATTGCCCAGAGTCACATGATGTTGAGCTGATCTGCGGCTGGCGATCAAACTGTGAGCCCCATGCTCAGGAGTTAGCCCCTCTGGCCGCTATACTGTTCCTCTCTAGCACTAGAAGTCGAAATTGGCCACTCTATACAGGGGTGAGCACCAGATTCAGCCATATTCTCCAGAAGCATTTGCGGGCCACCATATGCTAGGGATACGCTGCAAAAGGCTGTGTTGCTGATCAGATGTCTAGGTTAGATGTCATCAGCCAGGAAGGGCTACTAAATAACACTTTAGGGTATATTTACAAAGAACTGAAGGAGCGCGGCGTTAGCCTTCTTGGCTTAACGCCTTGCTCCGCCACTTCTGAAACGCAGAGCTGCACCATATTTACAACGATACAGTGCAGCCCTGCGTTTCCCTCTGTGCTGGTGCTAATTTCAGCTGTCTAGCCCCAACACAGGCACCAGTGCCTGGGTTGGGGGGAGTGATTGTTTATGTGCAGGAAGGTATCCCTTCCTCCACATAAACAATCTTAAATGGTGATATGTAACTTCTATGTGTTCTGCTTTGTGCAGCACACGAAGATGCTGCAACTCGTCATTTTTAAAATTATTGTTTATGTGCAGGTGTAGGAAGGGCCACCTTCCTGCACATAAACAATCATGCCTCGCGTTTTGCTGTTTCTATGCGTGCTGCACAATGCAGCACACACAAAAACAGCAAAAACGAGGAGAAATAAAGCATTTCTCCTTGTTTTGCCATGTTAAGACCAGGTTTTTTTTGGTCTTAATTTTGGCGCTGCCTCCTATTTATGCTACTCTTGTAATTAGGGAGCAGGTCAAAATCAATCGGTGTTGCGGCGGTACGCCCACCGCAACACCTATTGCCCACTGCTTCCACGTTATATATGGCGTGAAAGGGTGCCTTATTTACAAGGCAGCGTTAATCCACATTAAGGGCCAGATGTACGACCAATTTTAGCATGCGCAAACGGGTTAGCGACACGTTTGCGCATGCTAAAATTGGTATGGCCATGTACTAACACAATTTTGCGAGTCGCAAATGAATAGCGACTCGCAAAAAAGTGTTTAGAGACTCGCTATTTGGAAGGGGCGTTCCCTTCCAAATAGCGACTCTCTAACCCATATACTAATGTTTTGCGACCGCAATTGCGGTCGCAAAACACTCGCAATTACCACCTACTTCAAGTAGGTGGTAATGCATTCGCAAAAGGGAATGGGCATCCTGGTTTCCTTTAAGGAAAACGGGCTGCATTTAAAAAAAAAAAAAGCTGCTTTATTTAAAAGCAGTCCCAGACATGGTGGTCTGCTGAGCCCAGCAGGCCACCATCCCTGGGAGGGCCAGCCATTCCCAATGGGGTCGAAAAATGCGAGTGCCTCATTAATATTAATGAGCCTCGCATTTTGCGACCCCATTGGAATCGCAATCAGTGTCTCTGACACTGTTGTACATACTAAATTGCGAGTCGCAATTTGCGACTCGCAAACGATCGCAAATTGCGAGTCGCAATTTAGTATGGTCGTACATCTGGCCCTTAGTGGCTTAACACTGCCTTGTAAATAAGGCGAAGCCCGAATCGCCACAGTAACGTCTTTAAAAGTGATGTTCATATGGCGATAAGGGCTTGTAAATATGTCTTCATTAATCACTTGTGAGGGTCTACTTGGGTAAACTCTTAAGTCTCTGAATCTCCTTTAGTTCGAAATCTCTTGAAATTTCGTTAGTTCAAAATCTCTTTCTGAGAAAGTTTACAAGTTAACCTGGTTCATGGATTTACTCATTCTTCCAAAGAGGGAAAGAGGTGACACACCTTTGTGCACACCCTATGAAACTCTTCACAGGTGTTAGGTGGAGTTCTGAATGCTCCATTACTTTCTCTCTTAATTCCTAACGTGTTCTTTAATTCAGGTACTCAAGGACCAGTCTTTCTTTTACTAATGCGACTACTAATTTCCTATAGTATTAGAGGCTTTGACTTATATCTTCACCAACGTTAATCTAATGAGCACTTACAACGTGACACTCACAGAACAGTCAGTTTTAACGATGGCTTTTTTTAAAATGCAAAGTATTAAGGTAATTTCTTCTTCCTGTAATTCTTTCTTATCTTCTTTCTTTTTCCTTTTGTTCACAGTTCAAAACGGGAAAAGGAAGATGAACTTAAAGGTTGGGTCACAGAGTGAATCCCATCTGAAAGACTTCCTTCTGGTTAGAGGAATATAAGAAAAAGTTCCAGTTATGTTGAAGTATCTGAAAAGAAAGAAGAATATAAGTGCACTTTTGTGATGTTAAAATGAAGAGAATGTAGCAGTGATTTTCATGCAGTATGAGATGTACTAGCAATTCTAAATTGAATAAAGATTGTAAAATAAACAATGCATCTCATTCGTTTAATAATTTATGTATTAACCCTTCATTTGGGTGGAAAGTGTGGGATAATGTTAGCCTCCGTGTCTTCAATGAATTCCAGATTCCCTTGGCATGTAATTAGGAGAATCGCAATTTCATTACATGACCGGAGGCTAACATTATGCATGTTGGTAGCTTTGTGATACCAAATCTGACATATGTTCAATTGGTTTACAATAGTGCTTTGCAAGCGAATTAGAATTAGACCAGTCAGCGGCTGGTAAACTCTTAAGTCTGTGTATCTCCTATAGTTCGAAATCTCTTGAAATGCTAAAATTGGTATGGCCATGTACTAACACAATTTTGCGAGTCGCAAATGAATAGCGACTCGCAAAAAAGTGTTTAGAGACTCGCTATTTGGAAGGGGCGTTCCCTTTCAAATAGCGACTCTCTAACCCATATACTAATGTTTTGCGACCGCAATTGCGGTCGCAAAACACTCGCAATTACCACCTACTTCAAGTAGGTGGTAATGCATTCGCAAATGGGAAGGGGCATCCTGGTTTCCTTTAAGGAAAACGGGCTGCATTTAAAAAAAAAAAAGCTGCTTTATTTAAAAGCAGTCCCAGACATGGTGGTCTGCTGAGCCCAGCAGGCCACCATCCCTGGGAGGGCCAGCCATTTCCAATGGGGTCGCAAAATGCGAGTGCCTCATTAATATTAATGAGCCTCGCATTTTGCGACCCCATTGGGAATCGCAATCAGTGTCTCTGACACTGTTGTACATACTAAATTGCGAGTCGCAATTTGCGACTCGCAAACGATCGCAAATTGCGAGTCGCAATTTAGTATGGTCGTACATCTGGCCCTTAGTGGCTTAACACTGCCTTGTAAATAAGGCGAAGCCCGTATCGCCACAGTAACGTCTTTAAAAGTGATGTTCATATGGCGATAAGGACTTGTAAATATGTCTTCATTAATCACTTGTGAGGGTCTACTTGGGTAAACTCTTAAGTCTCTGAATCTCCTATAGTTCGAAATCTCTTGAAATTTCGTTAGTTCAAAATCTCTTTCTGAGAAAGTTTACAAGTTAACCTGGTTCATGGATTTACTCATTCTTCCAAAGAGGGAAAGAGGTGACACACCTTTGTGCACACCCTATGAAACTCTTCACAGGTGTTAGGTGGAGTTCTGAATGCTCCATTACTTTCTCTCTTAATTCCTAACGTGTTCTTTAATTCAGGTACTCAAGGACCAGTCTTTCTTTTACTAATGCGACTACTAATTTCCTATAGTATTAGAGGCTTTGACTTATGTCTTCACCAACGTTAATCTAATGAGCACTTACAACGTGACACTCACAGAACAGTCAGTTTTAACGATGTCTTTTTTTAAAATGCAAAGCATTAAGGTAATTTCTTCTTCCTGTAATTGTTTCTTATCTTCTTTCTTTTTCCTTTTGTTCACAGTTCAAAACGGGAAAAGGAAGATGAACTTAAAGGTTGGGTCACAGAGTGAATCCCATCTGAAAGACTTCCTTCTGGTTAGAGGAATATAAGAAAAAGTTCCAGTTATGTTGAAGTATCTGAAAATAAAGAAGAATATAAGTGCACTTTTGTGATGTTAAAATGAAGAGAATGTAGCAGTGATTTTCATGCAGTATGAGATGTACTAGCAATTCTAAATTGAATAAAGATTGTAATATAAACAATGCATCTCATTCGTTTAATAATTTATGTATTAACCCTTCATTTGGGTGGAAAGTGTGGGATAATGTTAGCCTCCGTGTCTTCAATGAATTCCAGATTCCCTTGGCATGTAATTAGGAGAATCGCAATTTCATTACATGACCGGAGGCTAACATTATGCATGTTGGTAGCTTTGTGATACCAAATCTGACATATGTTCAATTGGTTTACAATAGTGCTTTGCAAGCTGAATTAGAATTAGACCAGTCAGCGGCTGGTAAACTCTTAAGTCTGTGTATCTCCTATAGTTCGAAATCTCTTGAAATTCCGTTAGTTCAAAATCTCTTTCTGAGAAAGTTTACAAGTTAACCTGGTACATGCATTTACTCATTCTTCCAAAGAGGGAAAGAGAGCATACCTTTGTGCACACCCTATGAAACTCTTCACAGGTGTTAGGTGGAGTTCTGAATGCTCCAGCCCTTTCTCTCTTAATTCCTAACGCGTTCTTTAATTCCGGTACTCAAGGACCAGTGTTTCTTTTACTAATGCGACTACTAATTTCCTATAGTATTAGAGGCTTTGACTTATGTCTTCACCAACATTAATCTAACGAGCACTTACAACGTGACATTCACAGAACAGCCAGTTTTAACGATGTCTTTTTTTATAGGGTCCCAGCCTAAAAAGGTTTGTGCCTCAAAACTTCAAATTGTCCTGAAAATTCCAATAGTTCTATAGTCTTCAAAAGGTATAAAAATTCCCCTGGTCTCAAGTCCTCACCCATGGACTTAGCACTTATGTGGCTTTACGCTGCTTTGTAAATAAGGCAAAGCCCGTATCGCCACAGGAACATCTTTAAAAGTGACATTCATGTGGTGATAGGGACTTATAAATATGCCCCTTTGTTTCCACCCGGTGGGGCAGATTTACGAGGACTGGCGCATCCCTGCATATCAGCAGGGATGTGCCAGCAAAGATGCGACACGCCGGAATACCCTTGCGCCACCACAGATGCGTCGCATTTACAATGCGACGCACCTTGGTGCAAGGATAGCCAGATGTGTGTCGCATCTCCTGTCGTAAGGGCAGCGCATTGCTGGAGTCGTGTCGCAAGCGCGACGCGACTCCAGCAATGCTCAGGGGCTCCCTATGCCTAACATGCTGCGTCACTCCTTACGCCTGCTTCAAGCAGGCGCAGGGTTTTGACTTAGCATGGACGTAAAAGGGACTCAGTGAAATCTTGTAGATTTCACTGCGTCACTTCTACGAGGCGTTCCTGCGATGGAACGCCCACCCTGCTCCGGAACGCCCACATGAAACCTAACGCAGGTTTCATGTGGCGCAGGGCTTTACAACGTGACGCATCTCCCTATATGCGTCGCGTTGTAAATAAGGCGCAACGTGGCGCATGGTTTACGCCGCCGCTGCGTCACAGAAGTGGCGCAACGGCGGCGCAAATGTGTCACAAGGGGCTTGTAAATCTGCCCCATATGTCTTTATTAATCACTTGTGAGGGCCTACTTGGGTAAACTCTTAAGTCTATGAATCTCCTATAGTTTGACATTGCGATTCTCCTAATTACATGCCAAGAGAATCTGGATTTCATTAAAGACACGGAGGCTACCATTATGGCATATTTCTTTTAATGCTAACTCCATGCAGCCACTTAGAAGTAATACATCATAAAACAAATAGTTCTAGAACAGAACCGTCCTGATGTATAATAGGCATGCACACAGGTTAGACTGCCTCTTTTAAATGCAAAGTATTAAGGTAATTTCTTCTTCCTGTAACTCTTTCTTATCTTCTTTCTTTTTCCTTTTGTTCACAGTGCAAAACGGTAAAAGGAAGATGAACTTAAAGGTTGGGTCACAGAGTGAATCCCATCTGAAAGACTTCCTTCTGGTTAGAGGAATATGAGAAAAAGTTCCAGTTATGTTGAAGTATCTGAAAATAAAGAAGAATATAAGTGCACTGTTGTGATGTTAAAATGAAGAGAATGTAGCAGTGATTTTCATGCAGTATGAGATGTACTAGCAATTCTAAATTGAATAAAGATTGTAATATCAACAATGCATCTCATTTGTTTAATAATTTATGTATTAACCCTTCATTTGGGTGGAAAGGGTGGGATAATGTTAGCCTCTGTGTCTTATATGAATTCCAGATTCTCTTGGCATGTAATTAGGAGAATCTCAATTTCATTACATGCCCGGAGGCTACCATTATGCATGTTGGTAGATTTGTAATACCAAATATGACATATGTTCAATTGGTTTACAGTAGTGCTTTGCAAACGTACTAGAATTAGACCAGTCAGCGGCTCTTAAGATGTCATCTATTTTACCACCCTTGCAGAAGCATTTGCTAGCCATGCCTCCCCTGACTTTGGGGTCGATTCCGATTCGGGCCAAAAAAAGCACCGACCGACTCGGATCCGGAAATTAAACCGACCGACACGTACCTGTGGCGCCCGACACGCCAAGTACGATGCAATGCGTGCAAAATCCGACAGACACGTACCAAACCCAAGTCGAACGACCGAGCCGCACGGAAAACAGCAATCCGGTCGGAAAAACAGGCGAATCCAACCGACCGACACGCACCCGGAACAAATCCGACCGAAACCTACACGCGAACTCCAAACCGCAAAGTACGATGCAAGGCGCGAAAACCACGAGCGAGTCGGACGGAGGCCAAGCCGTACGACCGACACACATACAAAACCGAGCCGAAGCAACACAAAACACCGCGACCGACGCGTACGCAGCATAGAAAACTGCACAAACACAGCGTGAACGAAACGGAGAAGACCGTACGAGACAAATGCAGGGTCCGACTCGGTCACAAGAACGTTTCCAACATACACAGACAGTACAAAGGAAAAATCACACAAAAAAAGGCCAAACAAGCAATTACTAAGCCAATAAATACTGGGGGTGGGGACAGAGAACAAAGACACACCCACAACTCCACCCATATAAAGGACACAAATCACAACCATGATCCTTTGCAAATGCCATTCCACTGCCAGCACCCAAGAGAAAGCAACCACACACCCACAGCTCATCCCTCACACAAGCCACACACCATCAGCACACCAACAAATACCTACCTCACATACACCCAGCAAAACACACACTCACACACCCTCACCTGCACACCAACACACACATCACTCACCATCACCACCCATCACCATGCCCCCAAGAAGAATCACAAGTTCCTAGATTGTGAATTGGAAGTCATGGTAGACGAGATCCTCAGGGTAGAGCCACAGCTGTTTGGCACACTGGTCCAACAGACCCCCATCTCCCAGAAAACCAAGATGTGGGAGAGGATCATCAACAGGGTGAACGCACTATCACCATGTCGGCGCACAAAGAGCGACATCCAGAACAGGTGGTATGACGTGCGCAGGAGGGTACGGGACCTGCTCAAGAAAGACTACATCAACAGCCAATACACCGGCAGTGGCCCTCCTGCCAAGCCAATATACCTCAGGTCCTGGGAGGAGAAGGTGCGGGCCATCCTTCCGCCAGTGAGCGTATATGGACTAGAGAACATCCCAGAGCCTGGTGAGTACACAACAAATGTACACAATATACTGCCACAAAACACACACACATCACTGTCAAGGGGAGAGTCAAACCATGCACTCATAGCAATTACACAGCAACCAGAACAGAATCATCCCAAAATGTGTATGTCAGTCAGATAAACACAACACATCCCATCAAAAAAGTCACATCCAACTGTGCCATCACATGTACAAATACAGCTACAACTACAGCTAGGCAGTAGCAGTGGCACAAATAGAACTAACAAACACATCCAGACATGTAGCCACCACAACAACACCAACACACAGTGAAGACCACTCAAAGGAAGGAATTCTGTGTATGCTGGCCAAGTCAGTGTAGCCAATAGCATCATGGGAGTCGCAGTCACACATATTGCCCCCCCCACAACTGTCCCATCAACACCACCATGAACCATGCGCACATCACAGGGAGTGGAGAAGGACTCACAAGATGGCTGACACTGGCAACTGCTGTGGGGAGCACAAGGCCCTGCTGGCAACTGTGCACCAACAAACAGCAGGACACCACTGACTGACATCCTGAGAGACAACTTCCACTCCCTGCAATGCAAGCACGTTCCATGGTGGGATATCTGGCTGGCTGGGTGGGAAGGAGGACTTGCAGCACTGACCATAGTCACAAGCACCTCCCCTCACACACCCCCCAACACAAACTCCACAGAACCCACCTGGTAGAATGCAATGCCCCCATCCTAACACAAGATCCCACAAAGAACCACCACCCTGGGTTATGTTGTGTGAAGCACAGGGACACTCTTGGGACTTTTAGCCAAACAACTGCCAGGACAGCACTCCCAGCCATCCTGTCAGCACAGCCAGCCCACCCCACAGGGAAGCAGAGTCAAAAGTAAGGAAGCATGGGCATGCTGGGAAGGGGGGTGGAGGCAATAGCATGATGGGAGTCGTAGTCACAGCTCTACATCCCCCACCACATGGCCCAGCAAGCTCACACTCACGCATGCACATCCCACAGAGAGTGGAAAGGACCATCAAAGATGTCTGACACTGTTGCTGTGTCGTGGGGAGCACAAGGGCATGCTGGGAACTGCACACCAACCAACAGCAGGACACCACTGTCAGCCATCTTGCCATTGCACACACACCCACACATACTGAACTCCCCACAAAAGCAAGTAAGTTTGGGAATGCTGGCAAGTGGGGTGGAGGCAATAGCATGATGGGAGTGGCAGTCACTGATATTGGTCACCCCCACAACTGTCCCATCAACACCACCCTGAACCATGCTCACATCACAGGGAGTGGAGAAGGACTCACAAGATGGCTGACACTGGCTACTGCTGTGGGGAGCACAAGGCCCTGCTGGCAACTGTGCACCAACAAACAGCAGGACACCACTGACTGACATCCTGAGAGACAACTTCCACTCCCTGCAATGCAAGCACGTTCCATGGTGGGATAACTGGCTGGCTGGGTGGGTGGGAAGGAGGACTTGCAGCACTGACCATAGTCACAAGCACCTCCCCTCACACACACCCCAAAACAAACTCCACAGAACCCACCTGGTAGAATGCAATGCCCCCCATCCTAACAAAAGATCCCACAAAGAACCACCACCCTGGGTTATGTTGTGTGAAGCACAGGGACAATCTTGGGACTCTTAGCCAAACAACTGCCAGGACAACACTCCCAGCCATCCTGTCAGCACAGCCAGCCCACCCCACAGGGAAGCAGAGTCAAAAGGAAGGAAGCATGGGCATGCTGGGAAGGGGGGTGGAGGCAATAGCATGATGGGAGTCGTAGTCACTGATATTGGTCACCCCCACAACTGTCCCATCAACACCACCCTGAACCATGCTCACATCACAGGGAGTGGAGAAGGACTCACAAGATGGCTGACACTGGCTACTGCTGTGGGGAGCACAAGGCCCTGCTGGCAACTGTGCACCAACAAACAGCTGGTCACCACTGACTGACATCCTGAGAGACAACTTCCACTCCCTGCAATGCAAGCACGTTCCATGGTGGGATAACTGGCTGGCTGGGTGGGTGGGAAGGAGGACTTGCAGCACTAACCATATCACAAGCACCTCCCCTCAAACACCCCCCAACACAAACTCCACAGAACCCACCTGGTAGAATGCAATGCCCCCCATCCTAACACAAGATCCCACAAAGAACCACCACCCTGGGTTATGTTGTGTGAAGCACAGGGACACTCTTGGGACTTTTAGCCAAACAACTGCCAGGACAACACTCCCAGCCATCCTGTCAGCACAGCCAGCCCACCCCACAGGGAAGCAGAGTCAAAAGGAAGGAAGCATGGGCATGCTGGGAAGGGGGTGGAGGCAATAGCATGATGGGAGTCGTAGTCACTGATATTGGTCACCCCCACAACTGTCCCATCAACACCACCCTGAACCATGCTCACATCACAGGGAGTGGAGAAGGACTCACAAGATGGCTGACACTGGCTACTGCTGTGGGGAGCACAAGGCCCTGCTGGCAACTGTGCACCAACAAACAGCAGGACACCACTGACTGACATCCTGAGAGACAACTTCCACTCCCTGCAATGCAAGCACGTTCCATGGTGGGATAACTGGCTGGCTGGGTGGGTGGGAAGGAGGACTTGCAGCACTGACCATAGTCACAAGCACCTCCCCTCACACACTCCCCAACACAAACTCCACAGAACCCACCTGGTAGAATGCAATGCCCCCCATCCTAACACAAGATCCCACAAAGAACCACCACCCTGGGTTATGTTGTGTGAAGCACAGGGACACTCTTGGGACTTTTAGCCAAACAACTGCCGGGACAACACTCCCAGCCATCCTGTCAGCACAGCCAGCCCACCCCACAGGGAAGCAGAGTCAAAAGGAAGGAAGCATGGGCATGCTGGGAAGGGGGGTGGAGGCAATAGCATGATGGGAGTCGTAGTCACTGATATTGGTCACCCCCACAACTGTCCCATCAACACCACCCTGAACCATGCTCACATCACAGGAAGTGGAGATTGGCTGACACTGGCTACTGCTGTGGGGAGCACAAGGCCCTGCTGGCAACTGTGCACCAACAAACAGCAGGACACCACTGACTGACATCCTGAGAGACAACTTCCACTCCCTGCAATGCAAGCACAGTCCATGGTGGGATAACTGACTGGCTGGGTGGGTGGGAAGGAGGGCCGGCTGTCAACCAAACACAACCAATGCAGACCATGTTCACACCCCAAAAAATACATAGAAATGCCCAAATAATGCAGGACAATGTGCCACACCAATATCAACCCCTGACTGTGACGACTTAGGACAATGCAATGTACAGGCCCGCACCCAGAGGCACAGTCACAACTGTCATGTGTGTCAACCATTGATGCCTGCAGAAACATAACATACATTGTGTGTGTCTCCCAAAAACAGGTGATGATGGGGACACAGCAGCAGACGCTGAGGAGTCCCAGTCCCAGTCGTACAGCCTCTGCCCTCCTCGGACGAAGAAGACCAACCTGGCACATCCGGTGCAAGTCTACATGCAGCACCAGCAGGACCACCAGCTGCAGCACCAGCAGGACCACCAGCTGCACCCCCTGCACCCACCCCTCCAACGACTGTCACCACAAATACCATCCCTGCCGACATGGACAGAACAAGGAGCAACACCAGCACAGGGACCCTGGACCAACCTGGGGTCATGGACACCACCACCACCACCAACCCCCAAGGTGGACCAGGGTCATCTGTGCGTGCCACTGCACGCACTGCACATGTCAGCAGGGGTGGTGGGAGGGGTGGGAGACAGAGGTCGCTGCTTGCAGAGGTTGCTGGTGTGCATGATGACCCACAACTGGTACGCATAGCTGATGCGTACCAGTCCAGCACCGGAGACCTCAGCCAGGTAGTGGGGCTCCTCAGAGACATGAAACAGCAGCAGGCTGCCCATCATGCCCGCTTGGACTCTCACATGTCCCACGTGGAGTCACACATGTCCCGCGTGGACTCACACATGTCCCGCGTGGAGTCCAAGTGGGATGCACTGCATGAGATGACGGCGGTGCACAGGGACATTTTACAATGCCTCCGCCAGATGAACAGCAACCAGTCCACACCTCCCTGTGTGCCAACAACATCTGGTGCTGAACAAACTGCAACTGCCACAGGGAGGGAGGATGACTCTGGCGGAGAGTCCCCTGCACCGCAGCAGCCTGTACTTGAGGGGCCCCCCCCAAGAAGAGGGGTCGTCCGAAGAGGGGCAAGTGAGAGGCCGATGGCCAAGCGCAACTCCCAGGAAGCCTGAACCTGTTCTGGATGTTCACCTTTGTGCACAGACTGTTCACCCTGTTGACGGCAACACTACTCCCACACATTGCATGGGGAGTACAAGTTGGACCAATGTGTCAGACAACTGTGGCCCCGATACTGGGGATTCTGTCTACCAGGACTTTCAATTCACCTAGGAACTTCTGATTGCAAGATTTATGTACAGCACTACCCATCCTATGCACTATTCACACAAATGTATCACAATAAACACACTAATACACCATACTTGCCTCTGTTGTGATTCCAACGTGGGTGCTGTTATGGGGATGATGAACTGCAAAATTACACTGTGTATGCGAACTGCAACAGCAAGTACAACACAGGCATGTGAGTAAAGGCAACGTGACACATATGAGGGAGACACACCACCAGGGCTACACAACACATACACACCTAGGCCATCTGACTCATTGCCTACACTGATGTTGCCAGGGAAGACGGTGCAATGCACAGACACCACACCCATTCCCAGTTGTAGTCAAGTAGCCCACAGGTGCAGTAAGCAAATGGCAGTCAAATGTGTGACCACAGACAACGCACATCACAAAGTGAAGCACAGGTTTATTACACAGTTGCAACATGTCGTAACTACTACAGATGCAAGGTAATCCCACCTGGCAGCGGGCACACAGTCAACAACTGTAGACGGAAGGAAGTCCATGGGTGTGGCGCACATCACCTGTAGGGACACAACAGCTACCAGCCTAGAAGTGCAATCACGTCGTCGGTGGACACAGTTGACCAAACGAATCTGAAAGTACCCTGTGAAGGACAGAAATGACACACAGTCAAAAGCAATGGAGTACAGGACAGAACAGCAAAACTCATGCACAATACATGTTACAAGATACCCACCCAGAACCAAGTTAGCATGTCAACACTGTTGGGGAGTACAGCCCACCTGTAAGCACACATCGCAACACACATCCAGTCAAGTAGCCCATGGACACACTCCAACAGCACCAGAGCACCACCTACACATATCATGCCAACTCACATCATTGACATGACACCTCAGGATACTCACATTCAGCTAAAGAAGTTGGTGATGAGCTGTGTGCGGACATCACCCTCATCATCATCATCATCATCGTCACTGGCATCGTGGTCCAGGCCAGGATCCTCCACAGGTGGCGGATGTTGGTCATTGTCATCCTGGATGAGAGGCAACTCCTTCCGCACTGCCAGGTTGTGGAGCATGCAGCAGACGATGATAATCTTGCACACTTTCGCTGGGGCATATGGGAGGGACCCTCCGGTCTTGTCCAGGCAGCGGAAGCGGCTCTTCAGGAGACCAAATGTCCGCTCAATCACTCTCCTGGTCCGACCATGTGCCTCATTGTAGCGCATCTGGGCTGGTCTCACAGGGTTCCTGAGGGGTGTCAGCAACCACGGCATGTTGGGGTATCCCGAGTCACCTACGGACAGACAAGTGCACATTAGCTGACTTGGAAAAGTGGGCGGAATACTACAGATCAGATCACACACAATGGCACAAAGTCAGTACACACTGACAAGCCAGGCACGCTGGTTCTGCATCTGTGCCATCATCCTGGGGATGCGACTACTCCTCATCACAAAGGCATCGTGTGCTGAACCAGGGAAACGGGCACACACGTGTGTGATGGTCATGTCTGCAAGACACACCACCAGTGCATTGACCGAGTGGTAGTGCTTGCGGTTCCTGTAGGCCTGCTCCTGGGCCTGTGGTGGTACCAAAGCCACATGTGTCCCATCAATGGAGCCAATGACATGCGGCATCCTCCCCAGGGCATAAAAGTCACTCTTCACGTCAGTGAGTCGTCGCAGTCTAGGGAAATAGATGTACCGGTTCAGGAATAGCAACATTGCCGCCAAAACATCGCGGAGCACATGGCTCAACATGGTCTGTGACATCCCACCAGCAGTCGCCACAGTATGTTGGAAGGTACCGGTGGCAAAGAAGTGTAGGGCTGCCATCACCTTCACCTTGGGGGTCAGCGCTGTAGGATACGGCCGGCCAGGCTGCAAATGTGGGGACAACTGCACTGCCAAATCCTCAATCAGCTGCCTGGTGAAGCGGTACCGTCGGATGCTGTCCCGTTCCACCATCGTTGCCAGGTCTGGGAATGGTCTATGGACAGCAGGAGCCCTGCAGTGCAGAGGAGAAGTAAGCAAGATTGTCAGTCACCCCACATATGCGGCATTGAACACACTCAATATCCCAACATACATCATTATGAGGCACAACTACATGAAGTGTGCAGTTCCGTAAGGACATGTATGGTACATACATGGCCAACATCTGTCAACACGGTCCAACAGGTGGCATCAATTAGTCCCAGGTTGGCCCATTGGATATCATGAGGCCGTGTCACAGTTCCCATCTCCTGCTGCCGTGTCACAATCACCCCCCACAGTGACATGTGAGGACAGATGTGCCCCAGGCACCACAGCTCAACGACAGGTATATTCCCAGGGACCCTGTATTGCCACATGGACACTGGCATTACATGGAGTATCATGTATACACCACAGCAAAACAACCATGACCCCCACAGGTAGTGGTCCCACTTGCCACGGCAGGACAGACATGGACGTCTGTGACACACACACGCACAACATCAAAGTCCATGCACACACAACGTGGATGTGGAGACTGTCTCCCATTGTGCACATGAAATCAGAGACATTGTAAACACTACATGCACAAAGACTGTGGAGGACCATCACTATTGTGCCACTGGGACACCCTGGCTCAAACATACCGTCCCACATGGGACTCACGGGGTATGTGACATGACATACACATACACCACCGTGAAATGTGACCATGGCACATGCACAGATATGAACAGTTGCACATCACAGTGGTCATGTACACGTAACACCCAGGATCCTGTCCCCATGAACACGTGCACAGCCTGGGGGTGGCTGCCCACAGGTGACACCCACAGGACAACATGTACACCAACATACACACAATAGGAAATGCAGCCTTACATGCCTTATGATAAAGTTTGGACAGGCTGTCGTGATGTAGGTGTGCCCCTCACTCCCTGGGAGCTATCTGTGGCTGGCATATGTCCATCTGAGACAGGCATGCTGACATATGCCAGTCACATGTACAGTGATGCGTTGAACAGCAATGGACCGATCGGTGCCCCCGGCCGGCCCATTGCATTCAATGTGTGCGGGTACGCGTTGTACCCCTGTACGCGTTGTACTGCAATGGACCGATCGGTGCCCCCGGCCGGCCCATTGCATTCAATGTGTGCGGGTACGCGTTGTACCCCTGTACGCGTTGTACCGCAATGGACCGATCGGTGCCCCCGGCCGGCCCATTGCATTCAATGTGTGCGGGTACGCGTTGTACCCCTGTACGCGTTGTACCCCTGTACGCGTTGAACTGCAATGGACCGATCGGTGCCCCCAGCCGGCCCATTGCATTCAATGTGTGCGGGTACGCGTTGTACCCCTGTACGCGTTGTACCGCAATGGACCGATCGGTGCCCTCGGCCGGCCCATTGCATTCAATGTGTGCGGGTACGCGTTGTACCCCTGTACCCGTTGTACCCCTGTACGCGTTGAACTGCAATGGACCGATCGGTGCCCCCGGCCGGCCCATTGCATTCAGTGTGTGCGGGTACGCGTTGTACCCCTGTACGCATTGTACCGCAATGGACCGATCGGTGCCCCCGGCCGGCCCATTGCATTCAATGTGTGCGGGTACGCGTTGTACCCCTGTACGCGTTGTACCCCTGTACGCGTTGAACTGCAATGGACCGATCGGTGCCCCCGGCCGGCCCATTGCATTCAATGTGTGCGGGTACGCGTTGTACCCCTGTACGCGTTGTACCGCAATGGACCGATCGGTGCGCACCCATTGACAATGGCCTTGCCTGGCAACGGACGCGTTTTTGAATTTCGAGCGAGTCGGTTGCTGGATAATCAGTTGGTCACCCACAACAATGTTGCAAAATCATGTATGTCATGAAGTTGAAGATCTGAAGGATGCTGTGGGTGTGTTTTGGTGCTGCTATTCCATGGATTGGCCAGATTCAGAAGATGCAAACGACTTGGACCTATCACTTTGGACACAAGGGACAGTATCTGCCTCTCCAGCACATATATATTGCTGGCTGTTCCCCTGAGAGCTCACTTGCCTGCACTACATGCTCCAGGACGACATCTGCCACTGCACTGCTGCTGTCTCTGCCCCTCTGGACCCTGCAATGGCACGTACTGTGGAGAGAGCCCCAGCCTTCAGCCTTGAGGAGAACCAGGCCCTGCTGGACAGCCTACTTCCACAGTACAGCAAGCTGTATGGGACACCAGGGGAGCAGGTGAGTGTTCTGTGCACTGCCTTTCTGAATGTGCATATTGTCTGACTAGCAAGGCTGAAAGTCTGCACGCCACTGGCTAGCAGGCTCACTGAGTAGTTGTCACCCCCCATAGTGTGTAGTGACATGCACTGGACAGGTATGGTGCAGTGACAGTGCATTTGAACAAGATTTTACTTCCCATGCAATGATACCATGTAGTGACGTCTGGCAAACTGTCCATGGGCAGCTTTGCACTGCCTGTGTACATCATGTGCCCCTGTGATTGAGACATGTATATACAACTGTGTCATGCACGGATATGTTGCATGTGTAGTAATGGCCTTTTCACTTTGTCATCCTGACAGGTTAATGCCCATCGGAAGCAGGAGATCTGGAAGGACATCGTCCGGGCTGTCCGGTCCGTGGGGGTCTACAAGCGCCGGATCCGCAACTGCCAGAAGAGGTGGCAGGACCTTCGGGGCTGGACCCGGAGGATTGCACGGGTCCAGCTGAAGCTGTCGCCTCCTCACAGGAGGGGCGGAACACGGACCCTGACCCCCACATGCTCCAGATCCTGGCGGTGGTGTTTCCAGACCTGGATGGGCAGCTGAAGGCCAGACAGCAGCAAGGAGGGGGTGAGTCAAAGACTGCACTGTGAACTCTGTATTACATGCTGTGTGCCCTCCTCTGGCCTGGTTCAACTGCCACAGTGCAGCAGTCATGTTGTCCAGGAGCCATGTCCCTCTATTGTGCACTGCCCACTGCTCATCTGATACCCAGGTGTGGCCCTTACATTCAGGGAATTGTGTCACTTGGGATTGTGTCCTTGCAGTTTGCTTCACTAAAGGTGGGGGACAGCATCTGTTTCCCTAACTCTGTTGTGGGCATCATGGGTGGGTCCATTGTTCACACTACGCCTGTGTTCGGACATGTAATCTGCGTGTTGCTTTGATATGCGGTCCACTTGCTGTGCTGAGCCACCACATGTGCCTGGGGTATGTGGCACACGCCCATGCAGCGGGTGGGAACAATGTTTGGGCCCCAGGAGTGTGCAGATTATGTGTGTCACACATACATAGCCAGCTATCCACTGTCCAGGGCTCATCCCTCATTCATGTGGAGCAGGACAGTCATGCCTACTCCAGGCCATGCAATGCACTCTGTACTCCCACTCCCGTGTATCAGCTGACACATTGTGCGCAGTGATTTGACCCCTCAGGTGTCTGCCTCTGTGTCATTGTGCTGTGGATTAGTTGCCAGGACTGCTGGGGTGTTTCTTGGTAGGGGCTCAGCATGCCCCTGGAGATGTGACCATAGGAGACGATACTTGTGTGTCACATAGGTGTTTGATCAGCTGCCCGTGCAGACTGGGGTATGCGAATGTGAAGTTCAGGCAGCTGTTCCCCATTCACAGCAGATTGTGAGGGGCTCAGGTTCAGAGGGTAGTGTCACAGGTCTCCCATATGTCCAATAGGTATGACCTGGACAGATGAGGGTTAAGATGATGTGTTGTGTGGGGGATGTACATGTGCACTTGTGCAGCTCCAGGACTTGCATTCCCCATGACCTACTATTGTGACACAGTGCATAGTGTTGTTGTCTGGCTGCCAAGTCATACATCACTGAGACAGTGATGTATGACTTAGCAGTCATGCCTCTGCCATGGCATGTGTCTACTTATTGGTGATCCTGCAGGTGAGTGACATGTGCTACATGCACACCATTGTGGCGATGGCTATCAGGACATGGGTGCATCATGGTGTTTGTCGCTGGTATGCATCACATGCATTTCCTATTTGACTCTGGGCATCCCTTTCATCCGCAAACCTGTACTGACTCAGTGGCAAGAGCTGTGATGTGTGCATGTCCACATGCCACACCGTGTCCTCTGCACTGTCCAACTACTGTGTACTTGGTGCATGTGTCCACACTGGGGTGTTGCAATCCAACAGACACCAGACAGATGGGTGCAAGGCCATGTGGGATGTGAGTGCCATGCTTGGCATCAGACTGACAATTGGCTTCTCCTGTTCAGTTAGGGCACTTTTAGCAATGTACAACTAATGATGCCAGGGCTTGCTCTGTAATGTGCTGTGCTCACAGTGGTGTGTGCGTTTGGTGCAGGTGACTGATGTCTGTCTGTTTCCCCATTGTTTGCAGATACATCCACGGCCACGGAAGGGGACAGCTCCACGGACCAGGAGGAGCCAGACTGGGTCAGCAGCCGAGGAGTGGTCGGAGGGACCCAGTGGCACGGAGGGCGAGGGGAGCCACACCGAGGAGTCCTCAGCACCATCCACCTCAGCTGAGGACCAGAGCAACTCGGAGGATGACTCCCTTATGGAGGCGGGTGTCAGCAGCCACCACACCCCAGCTAGTGTTGCTGTCCCTGCCACTACCAGCACCACCACCGCCCTCCCATCGGCTCCCATTCCCCAGGTCCGTGGAGGCTCCCATGTTCGGGAGCGTGTCTCCTTTGGGCCAGGCACCGCACCCCTGCCCCTGTGTCCCCTGCTGCCCTGAGTGAGGAGTCTGTGTACCTCCTTCGCCAGCTCCATGTAGGGCAGACAGCCATGCTGAGTGTCCTCCATGCGCACACCGCTCTGTTGACTCAGCTGGTGTCGTTCATGGAGGGCATCTCATCTGGCATGTCTGACCTACAGAGGGGCAATAGGTCCATGGACTCCTCCCTGATGGCAGCAGTGTCCCTCCTCAGGCAGTCCCTCACCCCTCCTGCCTCTGCTCCATCCACACTCCCCAGCACCTTACCCGTCCCAAGCACACACACACCGGCACAGGCACACACCAGCACACACACGTCCAGCACACAGACACACACGCCACAAACAAAACGCACATGCACGCACAGTCAGGGGACTGAAACCAGACTCACAGGGGATGGGGCCCTGGTACACACACACGCATCCACGGGCACTGCGCAGTCCTCAGTTGCCTCTCCCTCCAAAACACCCTCCCTTGCCTCACCTGCAACCCCAAAGACCCAGCGCCTCTTCCTCAGTGACCTCGGCCTCTTCCCCTCCGATCCAGCTGCTCCAGCATCCAGGGGGAAGAGGAAGCCCCCCCACACGGAGCAGAGTGCCCCTCGCCCCCGGACACCCTCCGCCAGGCGCAGACAGACTGAGGCCCCCACCCACAAGTCCCCCCGGAGTGGTAAGAGCAAGACCCCGCCGCCGCCCTGCAGCTCAAGCACCAGGTCTCCTTCCTCCATCCCTCAGGCCCCCACTCCACAGGTGCCCCCACCACACCCTGCCCCAGGTTCCCCCACCCACAGATATACCATCCCCAAGAGGATCCGGCCTTCTCCCCTGCCACTTGCTCTCCCGGCACCACACCCCCGCTGCGCTTGTCTGTGCCACTGATGTGGTGAGGGTGTCCTCCCCCTCTGTCCAGCCCACCTTGCCTGTTCCCCATTCTCCTCCCCTGGTGGTAGGCACTGCAGTGGAGTCCACTACCACCCTGTCTGACTTGGGCACTGCAGTGGCGGACCTGTCCACTCCATCTGCAGGGTCCACTGCAGTCGTGCCGGCACCCACAACATCTGAGTCATGCCCCCCAGTTGTGCCGGCACACACCATGTCAGACACCTCCACTGCAGTTGTCAGTGGCTCTCCAGCACCCACCACCCCTTCCCTGCTTCCTCCTGGTGAGCCCTGATCCTGTCCCTGCGGTGCCTGGCCTACCCCCCCGGTTGCCCCTCCTAGTGGATTGTCCCTGGTTTTGTGCAGGCATGCATAGGGTGACTTCTGCCACTGTCACCCTGTTTGGACTTTTACAATAGACTGGCCATTGGCCTTTGTGTTTTTTCTGGACTTTGTTTTCATTCCACACATATGCTGAATAAAGCAACTTTCTGTTCTCTAGTGCTTATGCTTCTGATGTACATGTTGTTGATGATGCTAACCATGCCCTTGCTGCAGTGATGGTGATATTTGGTCTCATGATAATGAAGTGTTACTGTGCAGGAACCCATGTGGTCCAGGGGGAATGTGTCCTATCCTGTGGTGTATCCATGTCATCCATAGCAGCATCTGAGGGTGTCATGTGTTCAGTATTTGGCAATGGGATTTCCTACTTAGATTGGCTATTTCACATCTGTGGCTTCCACCCCTGCACATCTGTTGTGCCTGCCATTGTTCAATTCGTCTACTTCCCTGACCGTGTGGCCATCTCCAGTGGACATGCAGGTTTGGGCATCAATGGGGAAGGACTCATCTGTGTTGTCAGTGCAACATTGCTATACAAGTGTGTTGGATCTGTGCTGATGATTCCGTTGGCACTTCCATGACCAGGCTGATGTTACGGGAGCCCTCATTTGGTGCTAATTGTTGATTGTGTGACCAAGTGCTCAGCTGACATGATGGGGCCCTACTGAGGCAACATATGGCACAGCTTTCCTCACACAGGAGTGGAGTCCCCTCATGGCAGTGTGTACTCCTGTGACATTGCCTGCGCCCAAGGTGTGTGTTGTATGTGCATGTCTGTGTGTTCACTTCCGTTTAGCTGTGCATGCTGTGATCCCTAGTGTTGTACCTGTTTGTGATGCTAGCTGAGTTGACCTATGTTCCCCCAAAGTCTTCTCCCTGGGTTCTCTGTGATGTGGGTGCATGGCACATTACTGGTCATCAGGGTGTCACCCATAGGTGTGTTTGCTGTCAGGGCTGAGTTTGTGTGCAGACGCAGATGGGTCACAGTCAGGTTTCCCCTTGGCACTTGTTGTTTGCCCCTGTCATGTGATTTCCAGTTTGTGTTATCTTTCAGTGATTGTGACACGTTGTGTGTGTGACTGCTGGCACTCCTCAGGGTCCGGGCTGCAATGTTGGTTGTTGTCTATGTGTGTTCTTTGTGGGTGACCTTGGCTTCTTCATTGGTGTGTGACTGTGGATGGGATCCCATTGGTTGGTGTGGTATTGCCGTCATGTCCATGTACAGCGTAGTGTGCAGTGTGTCAGACATTCAGGAGTCTTGTTGAGTGGCCATGTGTGATGTGTTTCTGCACCTTGGTTCCCACCACCCTGGAATAGTCATGGGTGCATGTGCAATGTCACCAGTGCATGTGTACTTCACTGATGCACATTGTTGGAGGTCGAGGGGTGTGGTGTTGAGTGTGTGCAGATGAGAGTTGTTGCCCGGCTAGGCCCCTACCTCCATGTTGGCCTTGGCTTACTGGCCATGCTGATTGATTTGTGCTTGTGTAGGTGTGATGGTAGTTAGTTGCTCAGGACACATGACTGTGGTTCACAGTGTGAACCACATTTAGCTTTGTCATCACAGTGGGATTGTAATGCAGCCCAGGGTCACCACATTGTGGGGGCCCTGGGGGTGGTGCTGTGGTGTGTCTGTGTGTTGCTGTGTCAGTTGCTGTCCCTACGTGCCTGTGTGACATGTGTGATTTGTGCTCCCTCTCATCTGACAATGCCTGCTTGCCCACATAGGGGATTTGGATCCATGAGTTACCTTTGTGTGGCACTGTATGCACATCTGTATGATTGGTATTCAGGTCTCCTCATGTGTTGTGTGGTTGCCTGGGGACACTGGCACCCCCCTCACCTGTTGTGTATGATGTGCAGTGTGGGTCTGCCTGTTTGTGTTTGTGCATCTGCACCACTGCATTGGCATATCTTGGGTGTGCCATTGGCTGTATGTAGTTTTGTGTGTTTCCCCTGCTGTCCCTGGGACTCCTAGGTCATCGGTCAGCACAATGATCATGGTTTCTGTGTCCCATTGCTGCCATGGTATGGTATCTGTTCACCTCACATCTGCAGTCTCCACAGGGTATCTGCATTTGTGTGCCCATTGGTGCAAATATGTGGGTCTGCATTCTGATGGTCACTTCTGTCATTGTGTCATTGATGATTGTTGACGGTGTCAGCCCCCATGGGTGTTGTTTGTCTGCACATGGCCAAAGGTATGTCTTATTTGCACTGCAGTATTTGGCTCCCCCAATTTATGTTGCAATGGGACACATACACTACTTTGCCACTGATGTGTTTTTTGTTCTGTGACCAGGAATCATCCATGCAGTTTGGCAGTTGCACCTCTTTCTTTGTCAACACTTACCTTTTGGTCACTGTGGTGATGGGGGTTTAGACCCCATTGCCACAATGTTCAAAATGTGCTTCAGCTATGGACCCCACACTTACATTTTGGTCACTGTGATGATGGGGGTTTGGACCCCATTGCCACAATGTTCAAAATGTGCTTCAGCTATGGACCCCACACTTACATTTTGGTCACTGTGATGATGGGGGTTTGGACCCATTGCCACAATGTTCAAAATGTGCTTCAGCTATGGACCCCACACTTACCTTTTGGTCACTGTGGTGATGGGGGTTTAGACCCCATTGCCACAATGTTCAAAATGTGCTTCAGCTATGGACCCCACACTTACATTTTGGTCACTGTGATGATGGGGGTTTGGACCCCATTGCCACAATGGTCATGGCCTGCTTGCATTGTGGGTGCCACACACATATATGTGTGGCACATGTGCTAGGGGGTCACATTGTATGTTCAAAGTCATGTTCGGTGTTGTAGGCATTTGACACAGTCTACACACGCTTGTCATGGTGTTGGGGGGATGTCTTCTTCTTGCATTCCCTAGGTTGTGGTGTGCTGGTTGTGTCATGCATTGTCCATCCTATGAGTGGGGGTGGTAGTAGTGGTTGGCATCCAGCCCCCCTGGCTGAGGGTGGTAGTAGTGGTAGGCATCCAGCCCCCCTGGGTGTGGGTGGTAGTAGTGGTAGGCATCCAGCCCCCCTGGGTGAGGGTGGTAGTAGTGGTAGGCATCCAGCCCCCCTGGCTAAGGGTGGTGGTAGGCATCCAGCCCCCCTGGGTGTGGGTGGTAGTAGTGGTAGGCATCCAGCCCCCTGGGTGAGGGTGGTAGTAGTGGTAGGCATCCAGCCCCCCTGGGTGAGGGTGGTAGTAGTGGTAGGCATCCAGCCCCCCTGGCTAAGGGTGGTGGTGGGCATCCAGCCCCCCCTGGGTGTGGTTGGTAGTAGTGGTAGGCATCCAGCCCCCCCTGGGTGAGGGTGGTAGTAGTGGTAGGCATCCAGCCCCCCTTGGGTGAGGGTGGTAGTAGTGGTAGGCATCCAGCCCCCCCTGGCTAAGGGTGGTGGTAGGCATCCAGCCCCCCCTGGCTGAGGGTGGTAGTAGTGGTAGGCATCCAGCCCCCCTGGCTAAGGGTGGTGGTAGGCATCCAGCCCCCCTGGGTGAGGGTGGTAGTGGTGGTAGGCATCCAGCCCCCCTGGGTGAGGGTGGTTGTAGTGGTAGGCATCCAGCCCCCCTGGGTGAGGGTGGTAGTAGTGGTAGGCATCCAGCCCCCCTGGGTGAGGGTGGTAGTAGTGGTAGGCATCCAGCCCCCCTGGCTGAGGGTGGTAGTAGTGGTAGGCATCCAGCCCCCCTGGCTAAGGGTGGTGGTAGGCATCCAGCCCCCCTGGGTGTGGGTGGTAGTAGTGGTAGGCATCCAGCCCCCCTGGGTGAGGGTGGTAGTAGTGGTAGGCATCCAGCCCCCCTGGGTGAGGGTGGTAGTAGTGGTAGGCATCCAGCCCCCCTGGCTAAGGGTGGTGGTAGGCATCCAGCCCCCTGGCTGAGGGTGGTAGTAGTAGTAGGCATCCAGCCCCCCTGGCTAAGGGTGGTGGTAGGCATCCAGCCCCCCTGGGTGAGGGTGGTAGTGGTGGTAGGCATCCAGCCCCCCTGGGTGAGGGTGGTTGTAGTGGTAGGCATCCAGCCCCCCTGGCTAAGGGTGGTGGTAGGCATCCAGCCCCCCTGGCTGAGGGTGGTAGTAGTGGTAGGCATCCAGCCCCCCTGGCTAAGGGTGGTGGTAGGCATCCAGCCCCCCTGGCTGAGGGTGGTAGTAGTGGTAGGCATCCAGCCCCCCTGGCTAAGGGTGGTGGTAGGCATCCAGCCCCCCTGGGTGAGGGTGGTAGTGGTGGTAGGCATCCAGCCCCCTGGGTGAGGGTGGTTGTAGTGGTAGGCATCCAGCCCCCCTGGCTAAGGGTGGTTGTAGGCATCCAGCCCCCCCTGGCTGAGGGTGGTAGTAGTGGTAGGCATCCAGCCCCCCCTGGCTAAGGGAGGTGGTAGGCATCCAGCCCCCCTGGCTGAGGGTGGTAGTAGTGGTAGGCATCCAGCCCCCCTGGCTAAGGGTGGTGGTAGGCATCCAGCCCCCCTGGGTGAGGGTGGTAGTAGTGGTAGGCATCCAGCCCCCCTGGGTGAGGGTGGTTGTAGTGGTAGGCATCCAGCCCCCCTGGGTGAGGGTGGTAGTAGTGGTAGGCATCCAGCCCCCCTGGGTGAGGGTGGTAGTAGTGGTAGGCATCCAGCCCCCCTGGCTAAGGGTGGTGGTAGGCATCCAGCCCCCTGGCTGAGGGTGGTAGTAGTGGTAGGCATCCAGCCCCCTGGCTAAGGGTGGTGGTAGGCATCCAGCCCCCCTGGGTGAGGGTGGTAGTGGTGGTAGGCATCCAGCCCCCCTGGGTGAGGGTGGTTGTAGTGGTAGGCATCCAGCCCCCCTGGGTGAGGGTGGTAGTAGTGGTAGGCATCCAGCACCCCCTGGGTGAGGGTGGTTGTAGTGGTAGGCATCCAGCCCCCTGGCTAAGGGTGGTGGTAGGCATCCAGCCCCCCTGGCTGAGGGTGGTAGTAGTGGTAGGCATCCAGCCCCCCTGGGTGTGGGTGGTAGTAGTGGTAGGCATCCAGCCCCCCCTGGCTGAGGGTGGTAGTAGTGGTAGGCATCCAGCCCCCCCTGGCTAAGGGTGGTGGTAGGCATCCAGCCCCGCCTGGCTGAGGGTGGTAGTAGTGGTAGGCATCCAGCCCCCTCTGGCTGAGGGTGGTAGTAGTGGTAGGCATCCAGCCCCCCCTGGCTCAGGGTGGTGGTAGGCATCCTGGCCCCCCTGGGTAGGGGTGGTGGTGCGCATTCAGGCCCCTGTGTGCATATGTGGCATTGGTGATGGGCATCCCGCCCCTATGGTGCTGCTGTTGCTGGTGTAAGTATATTCTGCATCCCTCTGTGTGTGTGTGATGTGTCGTGTACGTGTTGTATGTGTTTTGTGGTTGGTGTCTGACTTACCTTCTGCGCTGTACGCGTCCGTGCCTGTTCCGGTAGTAAATGTAGAATATTGGTATGATCGGGACGAAGGGATTCATGGTTGGTTCGTGTCGTTCGTCCTTCTCGTAGCTTCGCGTCGTCCTCGTCGCTTCGCGCCGTCCTCTTCGCTTCGCCTCGTCCTCGTCGCTGGCGTGTTCGTCTCGTAGCTGTGGATCGTGTTGTGGCGCGAATCGGAGCTTATTTGCGCCTCTCCCGGATGCTTTGACGTGCCGTGCGTAGCGACGGGTTCGGCGCGTACGGAAAGCGCATCGTACTCGTTCGGCCGGACGGAGCTGCATTTTTCCTTCCGTGCGACTCGATTCAGCGTTTCCGGATTCGCCTCGTTCGGGGAACAGGACCTGGTTTGGGTGAGTACGGCTCGGCCGGATTCTGTGCTGTTGTGCGCATCGTACTTACTCGTTCGGTGTGCTGTACGGATCGGTCGGGAAACAGGCTTTCGCATGGCTTTTTTCCCGACCGAATGGTATTGGGTGCGCCTCCGACCGAGATCGGAATCGGCCCCTTAGTGTGCTTGAAATTTTTTGCGGTCCATACAAGATAACTCCATTGCACTTTTAACCCATCTTGCTATAGAGGTTGAAGTCATAGGTTTAAAAGGTCTCACAAATGATATAAGTAATTGATTGACACCATTCGCACGATGTTCACTCATTCTAGAGTCATATTCTTTCATGCAATCTACCACACAAAGTTTCATGCATGCGTCGAATTTTGGCAAAAAAATTGTATCCGGCATAGTTTAGTTCTCCTGATAATTACGAATATGACACCAAAAGTATCATAAATTCTATTACTTACCTCTAGTGCTTTAACGTCCGATACTCTACGACAGGAGATTAGGCAAAGGAGAGAGGCTAGTTTTATCGATAGTCTCTTTTTATCTAGCTATCTGTTATTAGGTCAACTAGTGAATAAGTCTAACATTAGTTTAATGTCCCATAGGGTCTCATATCTAAGTTTAGGGGGTCTCCTTAGGCAAATCCTTTTGAGACTTCTGCACACTATAACATTTTTCCCTATGGTCGTGTCATTAATTAAAGCGTGGCCTGCTGAAATTGCCGATCGATAGCAATTAATTGATCTATAACTAAGTCCCCTCTCAAATTGTTCTACTAAAAAGTTGACTACATGCACTATAGGTGCCTCCAAGGGATCCAGGTCCCTCTCCAAGCACCAGCGTAACCATGCTCTCCAAATGTTGTATCTATAGTGGCTGCCTGGGGCCCATGATTCTCCGAGGAGTAGTGCAGCTCTTCTCGAAAGGCCTGTGATTTTGTTGGATCTCCTGACATCTTCCAGGCAAGAAGGTTCAAAGTCCCTGTCTGGATTAGGGGGTGTTCTCCATCTTTGTCTCTTAAGAGGCCTTCCTCAGCTGGTGGTAGTAAGGGAATGTCCCAGGCTAATTCCAAGGACACCAGGGACCACGCTTGGGACAGCCAGAAGGGTGTTACTAGTACTAGGGAGCATTGTTCCTGTCTCACTTTCTGGAGGACTCTCTGGATCACTGCAAAGGGAGGAAAGGCATAAGCTCGAATTCCATTCCAGGGTTGAAGGAAGGCATTGACTGCTCAAGCACCCGGGTCTGGCATCCAACTAAAATAGTTTTTTAGTTGGAATGCCAGTCTGCTTGCGAACAGATCTACTTCTAGAATGCCCCAGAGGTGATCGAGAGTTCTGAAGAGTTTCTCTTCACCTTCCAGTCGCTGTGGTCTAACAGGAATCTCGAGTTCCACTCTGCAGTGATGTTGCTCTTCCCTGGTAAGTATTCTGCTTTCAGGCTTATTCTGTGTTCTAGGCAGAACATCCAGAGTCTTTTGGCTAGGTTCGACAGGTCTGGGGATTTTGTACCTCCAAGGCGATTTATGTATGCCACAGCTGATATGTTGTCCATTTTTAGAATGACCGATCTACCCTGTAGAGATTGCTTGAAGCTCACCAGGGCATACAGTCCTGCTGTCAATTCTAAATAGTTTATGTGGTGTGAACTCTCTGCATAGGACCATACACCTCCCGTACTCTGGTTGTTCAAGGAAGCTCCCCAGCCATGAAGGCTCACGTCTGATTCTAGGTTATACTCTAGGGAACAACTGAAAATGGCTTTCCCATTCCAGGTGTCTAGGTTCTCTACCCACCAGCTCAGTTCTGATTTGACCTCGTGGTCTAAGGATACTTTGTCTCCGAACCATAGTCCAGCTCATAAGGCTTTTGCCTTTATCCTCTGAAGGGCCTGATAATGTAAAGGTCCCGGAAAAATAGCTTGGTTAGAGGAAGATATGAGGCCCAGAAGTCTAGCCAGTTCCCTTAGAGTCAAGAGGTCTTGTTTCAGTATAAATCTTATTTTTTTCCGTATTTTGGTGATTTACTTCTTCGGTAGTAAGAGAAGGGACTTTATTGTGTCTACAGTGAATCCCAAGAAATCCAGTGATCCGGAGGGAGTTAGGATAGATTTTTCTTTGTTTGCTATGAAGCCTAAATTCTCTATAAGATTTAGTACCATATTCAGATCCTGTAGAATCTGAGATTAGTGTTGGGACATAATGAGGATGTTGTCGAGATAGACAATCATTTGTATCCCTCTCTCTCTCAAGAAGGATGCAATAGCTCTCATTATTTTGGTGAAACACCTTGGGGCTGAATATAAGCCAAAGAGGGGGGCCTGAAATTGTAAGAGGTAACTGTTCCATATGAATTGGAGGTAGGGTTGGTATTCTGTAGCCATGGGGGATGGTGAAATAGGCATACTTTAGATCCAGCTTCACTAGCCAATCTTTCTCTAGTAACATGTCCCTTAAGAGGTGGATACCCTCCATTTTGATATGACTGTATATGAGGGATTTGTTCAATTATCTGATATTTATAACTGGTCTCTATCCCTTGTCTTTTTTCCCTATCAGGAAGGGTGTACTTGCAAATTTAATGCATTCCCACTGGACCTCTATAATTGCCCCTTTGTGTAGCATGGAGACTACCTATTCCTCCACAATTTTTTGTTGTTGTGTGGTGAGTTTTAGCTCTTTTGGGGGTAAAGTTTGTACTGGGTTCTCTCAAAAATTATTTTTGAAGCCTTGAATGGTTTCTAGGATCCAGGCATCTTGTGTAATTGTTTTCCAGGCTTGGCAAAAGAGTTTGAGTCGAGCTCCCACCTTTACCAGTGAAAAAGAAGAGAAATGAGAGATATTGATACTCACTCTGGAAATTGCTGGTTCCTTGTCCACAGGATCTAAATCCTCTGGAGTCAGTGGATCTTCCTCTCTGGGGGTAGAATGGTGGGGGGTTGCTCGTTTGGTAACCTCTACCGAAGCCTCTCTGTCTGTAGTAGGGCTTTTGGATGGTTCGGCCGGTAGACAGGCCCCTTCTTCTGGCCCAACCAAGAACACTAGGGTTGTTGACTCATCTCATACTGTTCTGTGCTTTGTCGAGAGCTGTAAAGGTTGCAACATATTTACTTAAGCTCTTTATCATGTCTTCCCAAACAAGAGACCTTTGGAGTTTGCTGAAGGCTCTCCGTCGACCATATCGCCCAATTTGGGGTTGATTTTAGTAAGGACTAATCTCCGTCGTTCTGCATTTATGCCTGCATTTGTGTTTCCTAGGAGGATTAGGGCTCTCTGGCTCCAGCTCCTGAGTAGGTTTGTGTCTGGCGGCATTCCATTGACGTGGCTTTCTTCCGCCATGTCGATAATTCTTGCCAGAGGTCCCAGAATGTTGAAAAGGTGATCCTGGCAGGCCTTGAGTGACCTTTCCATGCCTATCCTGGGGTCCCTACCAAGTTTAAATTGGAATTTGATCAGTTCTGGGTCGAGTCTAGGTGTTAGATAGATCTTGTCTGGGATGACGGGTCTGGCGCATTCTGCTCTTAGGATGTTGCGTGTTTCCTTCTCTAGGGGATTTCTAATCCACCTCTTTATAAATTTGCCCACGTGGTCTTGAGGCCACCATTCTGCGCTCCTTGGATGTCTTATATTGTATGGGGAGAACATCTCCTCGCCTAGTGGGTCGATTATAATTTCTTTGGAGGATGAACGGCGTTCCTCTTATCATAGGGGGGTCTCAAAGTCTAAGTCATTTTGATCTATATCAAGGATGTATTCGTCCATTAGGTTTGCACCTTGTTGTTCCTGATGCTCTATTTCTATGATTTGGGTATCTTGAGGAGCCGCTTTGGACATCTTTCAGAGCTGTGCCGCTTAGGACACCTGATACCTTTGAGGTGCGTAGACCTCCCTTATAATTTGAGGTGCTTAGACCTCCTTTACAGTTTGAGGGGCTTAGACCTCCAATATTTGAGGTGCTTAGACCTCCCAATGTGCTCACAGGGTTATTCCCTCCATATTGTTTGTTTTCTTTAGTCTTTTGCCCCCCTTTTTATTATACTCGCCTTCTCCCACTGTCGTGCTTTCAATAGTGCCATCTTCCTCGTCAGTTAAGGTCCTTTTGGTGGACATAACCTGGCTCAGCATTTCTCGCATCAAGGAGCGCATTTCTTGTTGAATCATTTTTTTAATATCTTCACTGTTTAGGTTAGGAGTGGGCATGGCCATGTCATCGGATTCTACATCAGACATGATTGTTCTTAGTATTTAGTATGGCTTTATAATAATGTAAATATCCTCCTTTTTGTCCTTATTTGATATTTAGATAAATATATATAAGCAGATATTGTAGTCGTGAAAGAAGGGCAGTGTAAGTATTAATATTAATATACAAGAAGGCAGCCTTTCAGATTTGCGATCGTAACGATCGTAGGGTAGTCCAGCAGCTGATTGCCGAGGTGCCGTAACTGTCAGGAATTTCCTGATGTCATGGTATCTATCGAGCAATCAACTGCTTTGTTTTCAGGCTGTTGCTTAGGCAGCATAATGGCTGCTGAGCAGCTGCCTAGGCGGCATTAGTGTTGCAGATGTAACGTGGGAGCCCGGCTTTGCTCACCTGAAAGATGTCTAATGCCGTCGGGGGCATTGCCAAGGGTCTTTCCTTGGCCCTTTTTTCCGATGCGCCCTTGTTGAGGGTGTCAGCAGGGGTCGAATGAGCGCTCGTTTGGGGGAGCAGCGGTGGATATGGTTCCGATGTGAAAGCAGCAGAGGGCAGCAGAGACACAGCCCAGGCAGTGGAAGCCACTTAGGAGTTTAGCGAGTGTGCGCTCACTCGTCGGGCATCAAGTGGTAGCGATGGGAGTGCTCCGCTATCAGTGCTGAAGGGATGTGCTTCAGGTAGGCGCGGCACAGCGTGGCAAGTGTGGTTCAGGGAATTAAGGTCCCCTTTCAAATACTGGGATATGAATAGCGCACAAGATTTTCAGTTTAAGCTAGAAATCAAATGGGATGGTACATAAAACAAAAAATACATAAAACAGAAGTTATTATGAAAATGGTACAAATCGAACAGAACAATTCACATATCAAAGAGAAAGATTGGTAACAATGTGTACTTATCTGCATGGAGCCGCATTTAAAAGAGGCAGTCTAACCTGTGTGCATGCCTATTATACATCAGGATGGTTCTGTTCTAGAACTATTTGTTTTATGATTTATTGCTTCTAAGCGGCTGCATGGAGCTAGCATTAAAAGAAATATGCCATAATGGTAGCCTCTGGTCTTGTAATGAAATCTCTTGAAATTTCGTTAGTTCAAAATCTCTTTCACACATGGATTTACTCATTCTTCCAAAGAGGGAATGAGAGCACACCTTTGTGCACACCCAATGAAACTCTTCACAGGTGCTAGGTGGAGTTCTGAATGCTCCAGCACTTCTCTCTTAATTCCTAACATGTCCTTTAATTCAGGTACTCTAGGACCAGTCTTTCTTCTACTAACGCGACTACTAATTTCCAATAGTATTAGAGACTTTGACTTACATCTTCACCAACATTAGTCTAACAAGCACTTACAATGACACTCACAGAACAGTCAGTTTTACCAATGTTTTTTTTTTTAAAAGGTCAAAGCCTAAAAAGGTTTGTGCCTCAAGACTCCAAATTGTCCTGCAAATTCCAATTGTTCTATTATCTTAAAAAGGTATACAAAAAAGCCCCTGGGGCTCAAGTCATCATCCATGGACTTAGCACTTACTTGAAAGATACTGCTGGAACCGGGATCTAGGAGCTCCGAAAAAACCGACTCTGCCATCTCAAGGTGGGGCAACGTCTAACCCCCCACACTCCACCCTGCCCAAATGCTCAGGGCCGTGTTGAAATCCAGGGCTGAGAGTGACCCCCAGAGGGACAGCTTGTTGGTTGCCATGGGTTGCAGGAGCAGCAGGACTGGGTCCTGACAGAAATTCTTAGGTGGCTCTTGGAGCAATTATAGCACCACAGTTTGCATTATTTAGTGATAGATGTTGAAGATTTCCACTGATGAATTGGTTGCTTAACTGTTGTGGTTGGTATTGCTATCACCTTTTGCGCCCATAGTTGTTCTGTAGTATCCTCTGCTGTGCACTGGCCCCAGAGTTTTTTCAGTCTCAAGGGGGTTTCAGCTAGTGACCAGCCTTTTTTTCAAGTCAGAAAGTTGATACATTTCTTGTCTTGTTTAAACTTCTACCTTTGCTGGGGTGATTATATGCTGCGTCCTCCTGACATTACGACAAGGCGTATCTAGGAGTGCAGGGTTGTGCTTTCTGAAAGTTAGCGAAATGAGCAAGAGGAAATTGTGACGCATCATTATCAGGGCACAGGAGCTCTTCAACCCAAACATGTCTGTCACATCTGCTGCTTTTCCTCAAGGAGAGATGCAAGGTAGAAACCTTATGATGAACTAAGGAACTAGAAATCGAAGGAGGTCATTTAGAGATGTGTGGTAAAGGTGCATTCGCACTCCAGCTGCATGATGGCTGACTCGCTGACCACTAAATGAGGTTCTAAGTCTTTATCTTGACTTCCCTATTTGAATTCGCAGTAGTGAGATCTTGGTTCAATAATTTTAATGGCATTCACATTGAGATCTTAAAAGAGAGAGACGTGATCAAAAAACACATAATTAACCATTCGAGGTCTACAAAACAACGTCCTAGTACATTTTTGAATGGAGAGGATGGTTGTAAATTTGTGAAAAGTGCATGATTGCTCACAAACCAGAATCTATACAGGTGCATTGAGATATGTGGTGCATATAAGTGGGTGGGGGGGAGGGTCTCATGCTAGTATCACTTTGAGGACCTAATTACAATTGTCTTTTATTAGAAGTCAATGAAAGGTCCCACAACAATGTGTGGGGGGAAGTGTGTGTGTGTGCGTGTGTGTGTTCATCCATTCCTCTCTCTCTCCTGTCTCCTTTGTCTTCTGGTCCTACCTGAAGGAAAGGCATAAAGTTTTCCACCTGAGCAGAACCATGCAGATTGTATCTGCATGGTGTTACAAAGGCATCTGCTCCCTTGGTGTATTCCAGGAGGAGGGCAAAGCCTGCCCTTCCCAGCAGCACCCCTTGGCATTTCCTGACTCCCACTAGTCTCTATCTGGCACAGTAGAAGCACTGGACCATCACCAGTCTACAAAAGCCTGGGTGAGGAAACAGCGTCCCAAGCCACAGTTGAGAAGCCTGACCCTCTCCTGCAGTGCAGAGGTCCAGCACTCAGGTGGCATGTGCACTAGATAACTCGCCTATAGCTTTCAAGTGCCTAGTATTGGTCTTGTGGAATATACACCAGTCAAGCCCAATTCAGTATCAAAGTCTGCCACTCCTGACTGTATAGCCACTGAAACACAGAATGTAAGGCCACGGGATGGCCACTTTTCAAACAATCAACAAACCCTAAACTAACCTCCCTACAGCCATCCATCATCCTTAAGATCTATCACAAACCATTTTGAGTGCATTAATAACGTTTGATCTGGATTATGGCAATTCATTTTTCCCCAACATCATGGCATAGAGTAGGTTTGCCAATGTCTTTTAGCCATGTGGTACAGCAGCGTGGGTGTTGTTCAGCATGCTAAAGGTTAGTGGTGTGGAATAGAGTAGACTGACATGAAGGAGAATGACGTAGAGAAGAGTGGAGTAGAGTTGTGTAGAGTGGAGTTTTTAGAATTGAAATGCATTAGTACCATATTACTCACATTTTATTCGATGCTATGTTAGCATTTATGTAGCTAATTCATTATATATTCTCTCTGTGTGCATACGTAATCAGAAAATGCAGACGTAATGTTAGTTATGTTGACATCTGTGCCACCATTTTAATTTTCAAAGACGCCATTTTGTATTATAATTGAAACTGTTACTTGATCATTTACGAGAAATGGCCCTTGCTAAGTTTCGTATCTTCAATGTCAAATCGTGCTCATTAACGCATGCCTTTTCTATTACATGGAGGCCCTCTCCCACCTGTCTAGTAGGGAGGATAAGCCAGACGACCTTGGGCAGTAGATAGCTTGTGCCAGGCTGCGGAATCAAAACTTGTGTTCTGTACCCCCATTGTATTACGACAGCTACCAGTATTTTTCCATAGTAGGTGAGTCTTTGTGGGCTCCGCAACCTCCATAATGTAACTGTATGTTTGCTAAAGTCAGTCCCTCGTCAGCCATCATAGGAGGCTGGTCAGACTGGACTCCACTGCAGTGTACTTTGTGAATAAACTAGTCTGCTTGATGTTCTCTACTGCGTCATCGACTCTTCACTGAATGGAAGGCTAGAGGAGGTTGAGAGTGACCCGGGTGGCCCTAAACGGGTCACTTTCTTAAGTTGGTGCCCGAACAGGGACTCCACCAGGTGGCCCATCCCGCCCGTAGTCGGGCTGTTGGGTCGGGGTTGCTTCCAGTCAGATCGGCGGATCGGGGATCCCTATATGATAGAGCCTGGTTCTCACGGCTGCCCCGCCTGTCTGATCGGGAGGCTCCTCGTCTAGTGGTCATCTCGGCTGGGGTCATGAAAAGGCGAAACCCTTGGATCTGACCGTTTGGTCTGGAGTGCCGGCAGTGGAGAATAATCTTGTTTGACCTGTGTGCACCAGTGAGTTCATTGTGATTTCTGGTAAGAGCGACGCCGTCTTGATCAACTTGGTGGGTCTGTGGACCCTTGTGACACAGAGCGTTTGTGAACTGTCTGCCGGGCCACTAGTTGAATTTGGTTTAGTTTTGAAAAGGCCTGGGGCTAGAGCCGATCTTGTCTTGGTGCAGTCTCAGGACTGACTTGTTTTGGTGCACTTTATGGACTGCTTTTGAGAGCTCTTGTGTGTGTGTGTGTTATTATTGCGTGTGCGTGTGTTGATTAAGTGGATAGTGAATGTGTCTGATGCTAAGATGTCTTGTTGGAGTACAATGTGGTGCTTGGGGTGTCGCTGTTGCTCTGCTGAGCATCGATTGGAGGAAAGGCAGCCTGCGCCTCCAGAAGGCACTCCAAGTTTTGAGATGTATGTGAAGCACGGTATTGGCCCTATTATGTTTCGTACATTGTGGCACAAATATACGAGGGACAATGAGGAGCTTCAGTGGCCACTGGATGGTACTTTTGATGAACAAAAATTGAATTATTTACAGGACAAATTATTTGCTAGAAGAAGTAGACAGTCGATGTTTGATACTTTGCAGGTATGGCAGAAGGAAGCTAAGCAGAGGCGTATACGGGCCGAGAAGGAGTCTAGGAAGAAGGCAATGCAGACAGTGGTGCAGAAAGCTGTAGGATAAAGAACAAACAGAGAAAAGTATTGAGTATGCTGATAGGACGTTTCGATTACAATGTAATAAGTCTTATGTGGTTAGAGAGGATGAAGATCCTTTTGTGGAGGATCTGTTGGAAACTCATCCCCCACCTCCCTATGCCCTGGAGAGAATATATCCTGTTGTTCCGTCGTCTCAGTCTTCCTTTGCTTCTCCACTTTCTTCTGGTCTTCCTGTGGACTCGGTAGCCACGGCTCCAGCCCTGTCTATCTCCCCTCCGGTTTTACAAGCTGCGAGTGTGGTGACTGCAGGCACCCCGCAGTATCTGCTATTTCTGCTTCTGTTTCTCCTCCTTCTCTTACTCCTACCACACAGTCATTGTTGAAATTGTCCCCTACGTCTGTATCTCTTGTGTCTTCCCCAAGCCTTTCATCTGCAGTGTTGTGTAGTGTTGAGACACCAGTGCGAGGGTCAGATGGAGGGAATTGGGCAGCAGTACAGGAGCAAATGGAGCAGGTATTGACTCGATCTAATGTAGGTGAAGAGGAGAAAAGGATGGTTGCAAATCAGACAGCACAGTGGGCCCGGAGTCCGATTTATAATGTGGAGGATATATGGAGTGTGATGAAAGATTTTGATCCGTTTGTACAGCAGCATGCCCTCCAGCATATTTCGGCTACATTGATTGGTTTGTGGGAACAGTGTATTGAAGGCACAGCCCCTCAAATTATTTATGACATTCGAGATCGTGTATATTCAGCTGGTATGGCCCCTGTAGAAGTTCTTGGCAATATTGGGACGCTACTCGGTTATCGAGAAAGATCCCATCATCGTACTCCGACTAGTGTGTCCCAGTTTCCGATGAGGGAGGTACACCCTATTTTTCTTCCCGAGATTCCAGAGCAGCGGAACCAAAAAAATGAGGTGGTCCAACAGCAGGTGGCGGCTCATTTTCAGGAACAGTGGGTTTATACCCCGTGGAAGAGAAGTGAGGTAGTAGCTCTTAAAAGTCAGTTACCGGATCCAAGGAGAAACCCTACGGCGTATTAAAAAGAGTTAACAGAGGCTGCCTCCTCGTCAGTTATGACCCTAGCAGATATAGAGATGTTTTTTGGGCTATTGGTGCCGGTGGACATATGGAGGCAGGTGCATACGCAGGATCACAGGGTGGAATTGGGTGGCTCTTGGGATGAGATTAAGGCACGGGATAAGGAGCGAAAGCCCGATGAGAAACCTAGAGCTGAGATCCTGGCTTTGCCGAGTCGAATCATCACTTATATGCATTCTCTTATCCCACCCAGACGAGTAGATTGGGATTCGCTGACGGCATGTCGTCAGAAGAAAGAGGAGAGTGTGTCTGATTTTTTTACTAGCTTTGAAGGGGTGTTCTTGGATTTCAGTGGACAGGATTTGTCAGTTGAAGGTGGTGTTCATTTGTTTGTTAACAGGTCTGTCACAAATTTGCTTCCGGAGATTGCAGCTCGGTTGCAGGCTTCAGAGAGCACTTGGACTACCTCCTTCCCTTCAGTGATATTGAGTATGGCTCAGTACTATGAGCATCGAGAAAATGAGGAAAAGGATAAGGTGGACAACAAAAAAGTAAGGATTTGAAAAGGAGAGTGTTGCTGCAGCAAGTTGCAAGAGGGTCCGGAAGGGGACGGGGCACTGGTCCGGCTCAAAGGTCACGGGGTGCTGGTAGAGGTGGTGCACCCCTAGGGCCGAATCAGTGTGCATATTGTAAAAAGGAGGGACATTGGCGAAGTGAGTGCCCAGATTTATTACAAAAACTTGCAGTTCCTAGCGGGCAAGGTTCGAGAGGAAGGGGTCGTTATGAGGTTGATCGGGATGAGGTTCAAGAAGGTGCATCCTCAGGGGGTCGTTCTGATCAGAACTATTTTGATGACCCCCGGGGAAGGCAGTACTATCAAGATGATTATGATATAGGTGCCGCTGCAGGGATGTCCTATGGTTAGGACAGCTAGGGACAGGGAAAGGGACCAGTTCAAATTCCTGTAGATCAGCGGGGTCCTTATGTCACAGCCAATTTGCATGGTTCGGCACAGAAATATTTGGTGGATACAGGTGCAATGAATAGCTCTGTTTCCCGTTTGCTGGTCCCCGGGGCATCCCTGCCTGGCTGTAATAATGTTTCGGTAGGTTTTTCAGGCGTACCGGTTGTGAGTCCCATTTCCAAACCTCTTGCTTTGACTGTTGGTCCTTTTACAGTGCACTCTACATTTTTGTTAACGGCGAATTGTGGGGAAAATCTATTAGGATTGGATTTATTGAAAAAGTTACATGCTACAATTTCTTGTTCCCCGGATGGTGTTTCCATGACTATTGCACCTAATGTGGTTAGTGCAAAACGGTGTTTGGCAAAGGATGCGCCGCTTCCTGTTGAATTTAAAGATGTGCCATCCTCATTGTGGGCCACAGGGGATACGGATGTGGGGTTGTTGCAGATACCACCAGTTTCCATAAAGATTAAAGATAACGATGTGCTCCCTCGTATTCCCAAGTATAAAATATCACAAGCAGGGGAGCAGGCTTTGATGCAGATTATACAGTACCTGATAAAATCGGGGGTGATTGAGGAGACAGTAGCGAATGTATGCAATAGCCCCATTCTCCCTATTCTTAAGAAGGCACCTTTGGATTCCTCTGATGCACATCCTGATGTTTATCGTTTTGTGATTGATCTCCGGGAAATCAATAAGAAAGTGGTTCCTCAGTTCCCGGTGGTACCAAATATTACTGCCCTCTTGACGATGATTCCTTCTACTGCTAAATTCTTTTCTGTGATTGATTTGAAAAATGCTTTCTTTAGTATTCCTATCCATCCAGACAGTAGGTATCTGTTTGGATTCGCTTTGGCTGGTAGAAGTTTCCAATTATGTCGAGCTCCTCAGGGGTATACAGAAAGTCCCAGTATTTATAGTCAAGCTTGAAAAGCCAATTGGACTCTCTCTCTCTTCCCGCAGGTAATGTATTATTGCAGTATGTGGATGATATTTTGATAGCCTCCGATACCGAAGAGGGTTGTCGGGATGCCACGGTACGATTGTTAAAGCATATGGCGAACAAAGGACATAAAGTGTCCCTTTCTAAATTCCAATATTGTCAACAGCAGGTCACCTATTTAGGCCACCTGCTGTCGAAGGAGGGTCGGAGGCTAACACCTGAACGAGTTGATGCCCTTGTTAAGATGCCTGTCCCTGTGACACAGAGGGATGTGCATGCTTTCATAGGCATCACCTCGTATTGTCGACACTGGATACCCGCTTATTCTTTATTAATACAGCCCCTGCTTCGCCTAACAACTAAAGATGTGCATGAACCTTTGCCTTTGACGCATGAATGTCAGCATGCTTTTGAGAAATTAAAAGTTGCGCTTTACTCTGCACCTGTGCTTGGTACGCCTGATTATAAGAAGCCTTTCGTGTTGTACGTACACGAAACGGCTGGGTGTGCGCTTTCGGTGTTAACACAAGCCTTTGGAGGTAAGCAGAGGCTGTGTGCTTACTTTTCTGCTACGCTTGACCCTGTTGCCAGAGCCCTCCCGAGTTGTTTAAGAGCCGCCGCGGCTGCGGTGGTCTCTATACGACAGTTGGAGGGCTCGTCCTCAATCATGACCTCACAGTAATGGTACCTCATGCTGTGGATGTACTTTTAAACAAGACAAAGATGCAGCACCTCACTAGTGCTCGTCTAACCGGTTTTGAATTAACTTTATTTGCACCTCATATTACTATCAAACGATGTGCCATTCTGAATCCAGCCACGTTACTACCCCTCCCTTCGGGGGATGAGGACAGAGATGTCCATGATTGTTTGTTCCGTACCGAGGAGGAGACGACGGGACAGGTAGACTTGACTGACGTTCCCTTATCTGACCTGCAAGGGGAACTATATGTCGATGGTTCTTGCTTCAAATTGTCAGATGGCACAACTACAGCGGCGTATGCTATTACCACGCTGCGCACCGTAGCTGAGACCTTACGCATTCCCTACCAATCCGCGCAAGCTGTGGAGCTAATAGCCCTTTTGCGAGCATGTGAATTGGGTGAAGGACTGACTGTCAATATTTATACTGACAGCCAGTATGCCTTCGGGGTGGCCCATAATTTTGGGCACCTCTGGGCAGAGAGAGGATTCTAGACCTCTCATGGTGCCAACATCCAGAATGGTCTGCTGATAGAAAGGCTTTTGACAGCCTTGACCCTTTCCAAATGATTGGCAATAGTGAAGTGTAGTGCTCATAAAGCAAATACTGATGATGTAGGGAGGGGAAACGCTTTTGCAGACCAGATAGCAAAAGAGACAGCCAGGTCAAAGATGACAAGGATGTTTGTGATAGATGTGTACCAGATGTTACCATGTTTGAAAATTTGTTAGAGATTGTTCGGGAAATACAGAGTGAAGCAACAATTGAGGAGTTGGAGGTGTGGCAGAAAGTTCAGGACGTTTAGACGATGAAGGGTGTTGGACTGATAAGTCCGAGAAGCAGAGATGGATGTTGCCTGATGCATATGTATTTCCTGTAGTTACCATGGCACATGGTCCAGCTCATATTAGCGCTAAGGGAATCTGTAGGTTATTGGATCCAGTGTGACAAAATGATAATATCTCAAAGGTTGCTGTGCACTTAGTGAAACGTTGCATGATTTGTATGAAGCACAATCCTGGAAAAGGTACCCCTACACCTTCTGGTAATTTTGCACCACCTTCTTTCCCTTTCGAGATACTCCAGATGGATTACATAGAGATGCAGCGAGTTAATAATTTGAAATATGTGTTAGTGGTGGTTTGTGCATTTAGCAAATGGATTGAGGCTTACCCAACAAAAGAAAACACAGCCATGGCGACAGCGAAAGCTCTTATAAAGGAGTTCTTCCCGCGCTATGGTTTGCCCCAATTGATTTGGAGTGACAGTGGAAACCACTTCAATGCCAAATTGATTCAATTGGTGTGCGAGGGTCTGCACATCAAGCAAAAATTCCATGCAGCAAACCATCCTCAGTCAGCAGGCTTAGTTGAGAAGTACAATGATACTCTCTAGCAGTGGCGGCTGGTATTAACGGGCGAAGGGGGCGTTGCCCTCCCAGCTTCGGAGCGGAGACAAGAGGGAGACAATTAAGTTAACACCATTTAAATGGCATGCTCATTTCTCACTGCTTGGTGCTCCACTTCTAATCTACCCTAAGAAACATTTTAATATATTGTTGTTTTTATGTGAGGTCGCCAGGTCGGACCCTCGGACGAGAGTCCCCTCCTCTACGCATGTGCTGAACTGGGCGAGGATAATTCCTTGCCCTCGAGGCACAAGCGAGGAGAGTGACATCAGCCTGATGGGAGTGGCTGCACCAAGCAACAGTGAATAGGCTTCAAATGGGGCCCTTCTGACGTGGCCCAGGGCGAGGTCAGCAGAGCCTCATTCACATTAAGGGGAAGGGGTGGGGCTGGCCGACAGCAACACAGTGCAGTGGGTGGCAACGATTGCAGTACTCCTTTTGCCTTCGCACTTTTTCATTGGATAATGTAAGCTGGGGGCGTGGGTTATGAGTGAGTTCAGCTCTTCAGCTCTTCTTCCTAATTCTGGAATTATCAGCACGTGTACGTGTGTTGGCTCTTAATGGCGCGCGGCGCAACGGACACCATCAAGCTGCTCCAGTCCCGACCTATAGAGACACGACTACAGGCACCAGTTGGAAAAAGTAAGGCTGCGCCTGCAGCCACGGGGAGCGAACACCACGACTGAATTTAAGGAAACGCTGGTAAGAGATAAACATTGCAGTATCAAGTGAAACATTTTGTTTTAAGGGTCTCTTTGACAGATGCCAATTAATCATTTATGCATGCTGCTCGTACAGTTTTAAATAAACATAAAAATACTTAACTACGGGTGTCGTTCTGTAGCTGAAGCTGAGCCCTTGCTTGTTGCGTCACAGGCCCAACAGAGTACAGTTGGTAGCCCAGGCATTTTCTCTTTAAGCTGCAATTATTGTGCTTTTTGTGGATTATAATTTATTTCCGTGCAGTCTAACAGCCTCGTGGTGTTCACTCAGGAGAGTTTGTTGTTTTGCAAACTTGACCCAAAGGTATTGGTGGGTATTACTTGTGCACCCTGGCTACATTACACATGCTCAGAGGTTTGTAAGCACCACAAGGCTAAGCGATTTGCCCAGAATCACAGGATCTATTAGAGCCGGTGCTGAGACTCGAACAGCACTTAATGCTTTTTCTTGAGCCTCAGTTTCACATTGTGTCGTGTGCTACATGTATACATATTTATGTACAGACTATAGCTCCATACAGTGAAAATATGTATACATGTAGCACACGAGGCGAACTGGAGGTTCGTGAAAAAAATCAAAAAAGCAGTAAGCGCTGTTTGAGTCTCAGCCTCGCTCTCTGTTCATTAAGATAATTGAAAGTCTTACAGACAAAATGTGCTTGAGCTGGCAACGTCTTTATTTCACATTTTTCATAACAATTTGGAAGGAATGTAGACGTCACTGGAATTGAATAGTAATTTCTCAAAGCTCGAACAATGTTTCTTCAGTGCCTGGACTGTGTGTATGTGACAGGACTGCACCATCTTCTGCGCGGGATAAAAGAGCTCTGCATATGGCGCGCGGACAGCATAAATATTGAAGGGTGCAGAGTCTTGGGAAGCTAAGAGATTTCATTGTACGAATGCTTGGGAAGGTGCTTGGCATTTGTCCAAACTGGTGAACCCTTGATTGTCGCAACCAAAAACTGTAGATTGCTGCTTTTATTGTTGGGAAGTCATAAATTGTGAGCTGGATGTGTTGGTCCCTGGTGATTGCCGCCTGCTGGAGTGTGTAGAGTGAAAATAAAGAAGGGAAAGGCGAAAGCTGGTCTGAGGTGACATTCACATTTGGAGCTATTAAGTTGCTTTTTGTGAGCTTTTAAGCCTTTTAATTGCTAATTGGTGATCTGACAGTCAACGTGTTTATTTACAGCTGCCAAGTCTTCAGATTGCTTATGTGTGACAGTTCCAGAGTTTTGGTGTACTTATGTCCACTTGTACAAGTGGCTCACTACAGAAACTGTTGAATGTTTTTAATGCAGTAAGATATGGGGCAGTTCTGATATGTTTAAATATTTTAACACCACACGTTCACAATTGCTATATAAACTTTCCATTCTCAAATTTGCTTTCAAATGTACCATTTGCCACTGTTTTCTTCAAACTTTTCTCTAGGGAAGAACCCCCCAAACACCCTTTCTGTTGGTTGGGCTTCTGCGCTTCACACGGTTGCGACATAACACTTATACCCAGCTTTTACGCCACACCACTTTCAAATGTCACCAGCCGCCACTGCTCTCTAGCTAAAATTGGCTAAGATTAAGGAAAGTACTGGGCTACATTAGCCAGATGCATTACCCCTTGCTCTATTGTCCACCAGAATGACCGCCCATTCTAGAACTGGATTATCGCCATACGAAGTGGTCTTTGTCCGTCCCCCAAATATGTGGGGTGTCCCTAGAACGAAAAGATTTTCTGAAATTGATTATCCTCCGTTAGTCGATTATTTATATGATCTCACTAAAAGTTTGCGTTCTATTCACCAACAGATACATGAAGCTTTGCCTCCAGCACCAGAGGGGCCCGGACATACCATACAGCCTGAAGACTACATTCTTGTGAAAAACTTCCAGAGACAAGACAGCTTGGAGCCCAGGTGGAAAGGACCATATCTGATCCTCATCGCGACAAGGACAGTGGTGAGAGTGGACGGCCGTAAGCATTGGATACATACCTCGCATTGCCGGCGAGTGCCGCTCCCCCTCCCCTATGACCGGTGGGTACAAGAGGGGCTAGGGGACCACGAGACGGAGAAGGTTCCACGTTTTGTTCCTTTTACTGACGCCCGACTGACTTGGGCGCAGACGGAGGAAGAGCGTGAGGCGATTCTGAACGAGGTAGTTCCCCCGGAAATGAAGGCTGCCCAGGCTTACTTTTCACCTGACCAACAGGAGCCTGAGCCTCGCTCTCCAACACCCCCTGAATTTCAGATCCTTCGCCACGATAAGACAGTACCTGGAGTAGAAAGGTACCATTTGCGTCCTCGACGGAAGGATAGTGCACCAAAAGAGAAGTGAGTGTAGCAGGGATGGACTTCGTGGATAAGATTAGTAAAATGCCCCCTTGTTTCTGCTTTTTCCTGTTAGACTAGGGATCAGAAAATTGGAGCACTGCCTGTGGCGCAGGACAGGATAAGTTGAGGGTATTTTCCCAGGAGGGAGAGTGCCCTATCCTGAGGATCGTGAACATTTGCTGATGAGCTGCAACAGTGTGGCTCCACCGTACAGTGCTCAATAGCACCATCGAGGATTGAACAATAGAAGCCTGCCAGGGAGGCTTGTAACGGACCCTGATCTTCTCACTGTTTTCTTTATTTTTTCCTTTTTTGTGTCCTTTCCACCATTGGTTTCATTATATGACGTCTCTTTCTTTGGTGTTTTCATTTGTAGCTCTATAGTAAACATGTATCTTTTTGGTCGTCGCCGTGTAGAAGATGAACAGTTTTTTGTTGCCCTGCGACCGGAGCAAACTAGTTTTGAATGGTTTCTCAGAAAGAAAATGTTTTGGGCTATAGTTATATTGTTGTTTTTCCTAGTGGGAGAGGGGCTGTTGTGGGTATTGGAGTGTTCTTCTGGAGTTACCTCGTCGTGTGTTTTATATCAGACAGTTTCCTCACATCGTAGTAAAAGAACTATGCAGAACAATGTTTTCTTCGACACACACCAGAAATTCTTTGGAGATAACACAGCTTGTTACCCCACTGATTCTGGTACAAGTTTATGGACCGCTTATCCATTATCATTGGTAAATTATACATATGTTCGTCCTACCCATTTTGTAGAAGCAAAAGGTGAATTCGGCCTGGGATATCCTGAACCTTGCTTATACTATAGAAAGCCGAGGGGGACAGGGTACCCAGGGTGCATGCCCGAAATGTATTGTGGTGATTTGTACCTTGGTAAAAGAAATATCACCCTGACAGGTTGGCACTACCAAGATCTGACTGTCAAACAAGAGGCAGGTATTTCCCCTGTGTGTTGCTCTGTAATAAATAGTACTGCTGCTTATTTGTATCTCAATTGTTCTGGAGAAGTAGTGTACAAAAATGTAATGCGTTTAGGGAGAAAGGATGATCCCAGTATGAATAATAGATATGCTCCATTAGATTATCAAGGTCCACTCTATGCACATCCAGGGTTTTATTTTTTATCAAATGGTATGTATTCTAATATATACAATGGTACAGAGGATGTGGCCTTGGGGATGGTGTTACCACTTGGGGTGCCTTGCAAGTACAGTAAACCAAATATAAGATGGGTAAAAAGAACATTGATCAAGGAATTTTGTGAGGACGTTACCGATTTGGAAGTTAATAATTATAGTAATGGTATTACTTTTGGATCTATCCTTTCCTCTATTATTACATTTGGTGGTACCGCCATGGCCAGGGGTGAACGAGCTAGAGAGTACTTTGGGTGTAAGTTGCAAATTTGATCTAATTCTACAGTGGCAGCTTTACGGGACATCACCACTCAGTTGGAAAGTATGCACATATACTCCGAACAAACGAGATATGCAGTTGACTTTATTTTAGCTAAAAATGGTGGTGCATGCGCAGTAATAGGAGAGCAGTGTGTAGTCAGTATCATGAATATGGAGAGAAATATCACTCAACATATTTTAGACATTCTGGAAAATGTTCGAGAAATGGAGCGTGGCCACTGGAGCTGGTCATTATTTGGTGGTTGGGGTTGGATTCTAGAAAAGGTGATATATTTCATTGTCCTTTTAATATGTTGCTGTGTCTTGATCCAGTGTCTTCCCTTAAGCTGCTCATACTGTGCTACTTATCTGTCTACCAAAAGAATTTCAATTCATGACACTAATGCGAAGATAATGCTCCAACGGGAGCTTGATACTATCATGCAAATGGACAAAGGTGTTTTTGATTCAACCACTTCTCTTGCAGGTTCTGCTCCTGATGTTCCTTGTGCTGATAATGAATAGTGTTATTTCCTTCCATATGTTTGGCTATGCATATATACGAGTATACATCTGTATTTGACATATTATTACCTGTTTTTTTAATATATATTTTCTCTACTTTTAGAATTGTAAAGACCCTTACCTGATAGCATGAATAAAGATGTCCGTATTAGCTTATAAATGCTAAAAGGAGGGTCTGTTAGAATTGAAATGCATTAGTACCATATTACTCGCATTTTATTTGATGCTATCTTAGCATTTATGTAGCTAATTCATTATATATTCTCTCTGGGGCCGATTCACAGAACTAATCTGAGATAAAATCCTAAACTTACTACTTTTGGTATTCACAGAAGGCATTTAGTAGTAGTAAAGTTAGGACTCCTAACTTTACTACTACTAAACTGAGATAAAATCCTAAACTTACTACTTTTGGTATTCACAGAAGGCATTTAGTAGTAGTAAAGTTAGGACTCCTAACTTTACTACTACTAAATGCCTTCTGTGAATACCAAAAGTAGTAAGTTTAGGATTTTATCTCAGATTAGTTCTGTGAATTGGCCCCTCTGTGTGCATACATAATCAGAAAGTGCAGATGTTATGTTAGTTATGTTGACTTCTGTGCCACCATTTTAGTTTTCGAAGACGCCATTTTGTATTATAATCGAAACTGTTACTTGATCATTTACGAGAAATGGCCCTTGCTAAGTTTCATTTCTTCAATGTCGAATCTTGCTCATTAACGCATGCCTTTTCTATTACATGGAGGCCCTCTCCCACCTGTCTAGTAGGGAGGAAAAGCCAGACGACCTTGGGCAGTAGATAGCTTGTGCCAGGCTGCGGAATCGAAACTTGTGCTCTGTACCCCCATTGTATTACGACAGCTACCAGTATTTTTCCATAGTAGGCGGGTCTTTGTGAGCTCCGCAACCTCCATAATGTAACTGTATGTTTCCTAGAGTCAGTCCCTCATCAGCCATCATAGTAGGCTGGTCAGACTGGACTCCACTGCAGTGTACTTTGTGAATAAACTAGTCTGCTTGATGTTCTCTACTCCGTCATCGACTCTTCATTGAATGGAAGGCTAGAGGAGGTCGAGAGTGAGCCGGGTGGCCCTAAACGGGTCACTTCCTTCAGAGTGGTGTAGGGTGGCATGGAGTAGAGTTGTGTACCTTAGCGGAGAGTGGAGTGGCCTACAGTAAAGTGGCATACAGTAGAGTGGAAAAGTGTAGGGTGCCTTAGAAAAGAGTGCCATAGGCTGGAGAGGCGTAGAGTGGAGTTGCCTAGAGTAGAGTGGCATAGAGTACAGTGGAATGGCCTAGAGCACAGTGGAGTAAAGTGGGGTGACTTACAAAGCCATTAAGGGCCATTGTGTGGAGTGGAGTTGAGTGGCATGGTGTGGAGTGACATCGAGTGATGCAGAGTGGAGTAGTGTAGAGTAAGTTTTTATAAAGTGGAGTGGAGTGGCATGGTGTAGAGTGGAGTGGTGCACAGTAGAATGCATATAGTAGAGTGGTGTAGAGTAGAGTGGAGTGGCACAGGTTTCTTAAAGTGGAGTGGCATAGAGTGAAGTAGGGTAGAGTGGAGTGGCTTAGAGTCAGTTGGCATACAATTGGACTGGAATAGAGTAGGGTGGCATATAGTGGAGCAGAGTAGAGTAGAGTAGTATAGAGTAGAGTGACATAGACTGGAGTGGGGTAGAGGAAAGGGGTGTATAGTGGAGTGGCATAGAGTGAAGTGGCGTAAAGTTGAGTAGCGAAAAGTGGCATAAAGTAGCATGGCGTAGAATAGAGTGGCAAGAGTAGAGTGGTATAGCATGGAGTGGCGCAAAGTAGAATGGTGTAGAGTAGAGTGGTGTGGAGTCGAGTGGAGTGGCGTACACTGGCATGAAGTTGAGTGGCATAGAGTGGAGTGGTATAGCGTGGCATAGAGTGGAGTGGTGTACAGTTGAGTGTTATACAGTAAAGTGGCATACAGTAGAATGGAAAAGTGTAGAGTGGCTTAGAGAAGAGTGCCATAGACCAGAGATGTGTAGAGTGGAGTTACGTAGAGTAAAGTGGCATGGAGTAGAGTGGCGTACAGTAGAGCAGAACAGAGTAGAGTGGCATAGAGTAGAGTGGTTCAGAGTGGAGTGGCGCTGGGTGACATGGAGTGGAGTGATGTTGATGGAAGTGTCCCTCTTAGGGCCACCCGGGTCACCACTGACCTCCTCTCAGCATTCCGTACCTAAATGAAGAGTCGGTCAGACAGTGGAGAATACAAACCAATAACTGTTTATTCATATACACGCAGAATGGAGCCCCATCTGTACAGTCGCTGGGAGTGCTACAGAGAGAACTAAAAAACAGCAAGCATAGAGATACATTATGTACGTTTTTATACCCGGGCAAGAACACGCCCACAGTGGAATTTTCCAGGCATATGCAGCTGGACAGTGAAATACAAAAAGGTTTTCAGTTCTCGTTTCTTACACAACCTAGCATAGTGAAGGGCCTTTTCACCCTGGGCCCGCCACCAGACAAGTGGGAGAGGGCCTCTATCTTCTCAGAAAGCTATGCGCTTACATGAACGGTTTACTCATTACTGAAACAGAACTTAACATTTCAGAAACGAAACTTAGCACAGGTCATTTCTCAGAAATGGACAAGATCAGTTTCGAACAGCCTAAAATGGCACCTGCAAGAAAATGGTGTAGCGAATGCTAACTAAAACGTGACATTGCGTGAGCATTTACGGGCCTAATTTAACAATGTACAGTGGAGTGGCGTACAGTAGAGTGGAATAGAGAAGAGTGGCATAGAGTAGAGGGGTGCAAAGTAGAGTGTCACAGAGTAGAGTGGCATAGACTGGAGTGGCATTGAGTAGAGTGGCATAGAGTGGAGTGGTATAGAGTGTGGACTGGTGTGGAGTGCAGTGACGAGGAGTGGAGTGGTGTAGGGTGAAGTGGCGAGTAGTGAAATGGTGTAGAGTGGAGTGGCATAGAGTAGAGTGGCTAACAAAAGAGTGATGTAGAATAGAGTGGAGTGGCATAGAGCAGCATTGAGTGGTGTAGAGTGGAGTGACATAGAGTAGAGTGACATACAGTAGAGTAGAGAGGCATAGAGCAGAGTGGCATAGAGTAGAGTGCTACAGAGTAGAGTGTCACATAATAGAGTGGCATAGTGTAGAGTGGCATAGTTTAGAGTGGTGTACAGTGGCATAGAGTGACGTAGAGTGGAGTCGAGTAGAGTGGCATTCAGTGGAGTTGTGTAGAGTAGAGTGGTGTTAAGTAGAGTGACATGGTGTAGAGTAGCATTGAGCAGAGTGATGGAGTGTGCAGTAGAGCAGCAATGTGTGGAGTGGAGTGGCATAGAGTGGAGTGGCACAGATTGGCTTAGAGTGGATTGGCATAGAGTGACATAGAGTAGTGTGGCATAAAACAGGGTGGCATAGAGTGGTGTGGCAAACAGTGGTGTGAAGTAGAGTAGAGCAGAGTTGCGTGGAATACAGTGGCAAGGAGTGGTATACAGAAGAGTCCTGTAGCATGGCATTGAGTGGAGTGGAGCGGCGTAGAGTGAAGTGGTGTAGGGTGACGTAGAGTAGAGTGGTATGAAGTAGAGTGGCGCGGAGTAGAGTGGTGCGAGTAGAGTGGCATGGAGTTAAATTGCATATAGCGGAGTGGCGGAAAGCAGAGTGGCATAGATTAGAGTGCCGTAGAGTCTAGCATTGAAGTGGCATAAAGTGGAGTAGCATAGAGTAGAGAGGCACACAATCAATAGGGTGGCATAGAGTAGAGTGGCATAGACTGGAGTGGCATAGAGAAGAGTGGCATAGAGTGGAGTGGAATAGAATGGAGAGGCATAGAGTGCAGTAGAGCAGAGTGGCATAGAGTAACGTAGTATGGAATGGAGTGCAGTAGATTAGAGTGGCATACAGTGGAGTGGCATAGAGTAGAGTGGTATTGAGTAGAGTGGCATAGAGAAGAGTGGCATTGAGCAGAGTGGCGTAGAGTAGAGTGGTGAGAATAGATTGGTATAGAGTGGAGTGGCGTAGAGTGTCAATGAGTAGAGTGGCATAGAGTGGTGTGGAGTAGAGTGGTGTAGAATGGAGTGGCGTAGAGTGACATTGTATGTAGGGGAGTTGTGTAGAGTTGAGTGTCATATGGTGGCATAGAATGGAGTGATGTAGAGTGGAGTAGAATGGATTGGCGTAGAGTAGAGCGGAATATAGAAGAGTGGCATAGAGCAGAGTAGAGTGGCGCAGAGTAGAGTAGCATAGACTGGAGTGTCGTTGAGTAGAGTGGCAAAGAGTGGAGTAGCATAGAGTGGCGTGCAGCACCACCACCCATTCCCTGCCAGCTGCCACTGGTCATGGATGGAAACTACACTAAAAATGTAGTTCACATGGACACCTTAGCGTTAGTTCCTTTAACACTGTGTTTTTTTAATTTCATATGAATGCTTATGTCATTCATTCTGCATGCTTAAATGATCACCCTTACCTCCTATTCGCCGCTCCACACCCCTGCCTATCCTCATTCTGTGTGTCTGCAGCCATATTCTAAAGCTGGCATGTGTGTGGACTACAAAACATGGGCTCTTCTCCCTCACTCCGAAGAAAGGGACTGCACGTGTCAAAGGAAACTGTGAACTGGACAAAAGCCGAGCAATCTGCTCATGGCTCATTTTACCAATCTCCAACCTAAAATTGCTTCTGTTTCAATGTACATCAAGGGGGAAAATGCATTCCCCCATTTTTTTTAAATTTCTCTCTTTCCAGTTCTAAAATGTTGACAAATATGTTGCATAAACTCAACAGCTGCAGGTATGTGCAGAGCATCTTCGGATGACCCCAGCACTCAATGGAGCCCCCCCCACCGCACCTAGCACCATGAGACCCTCATGGGTGAGTAGTTGTGCTTTACCAACCCTGATTGATTGATCATTATTAGAGTTACAAACACTACCAGCAAGAGTGCACATCTCTTGTCTCAACCATAATAAATGAGGTCACAAACATAAGTATGCAAACGGTCACTATGATGGTTATTGCTGCAAACATGCCCCCTGACACACTGCAACCCACGGATCCGTGGGAGTGGCAGTTACATGTCAAAAATGGCCGTATATGCTCCAGCCTCCTCGAGGATTACTCGATGTTTCGTTAAAGGCACTGCAACATGCTATGCATGATGCCTTTGTACAGCAACCTCATACAGCAAGCATTCTATTCCCAAGAGTAGACTTAAAGCTTTGGCAAAGTACGGTCTTCAATTTGTTTCTAATTTGTTGGCGAAATATAGGTTCACCATCTCTGATGGTTCTCTGCACACCCGCAGCTAGGACACCATCAGACTGCAGACTCAGAAGCGTAAAAAAGAAAAAACATGTCAAGAGGCCTTTCTATCTATTCACACAGGATCTGGAACAACATCCCTACATCCACCAGGACTGTCCCAACGCTGCTCCAGTTTAGGGAAGAGTTGAAGACTCACCTCTTTAATAGAACACTATATCACAATTCATTAAAGCTCAGTATCCTCTTCTATTACTCGTTGACGTTAAGCTTGGCTTTGACCATGTACAGAGCTACCCTGCCATTTGGCTAGGTTTGCGCTATAGAAATACCATATACATACATACATAACTACAAATAAAGAGCTACATTCATAAAGGTAAATTTACATTTTTGTGTAAGTTTACTATTTTTTCAGGTATTCACAAACTACGATCTAATAGTAAATTTATGATTGCGGAGACTTTGCAGTTGGGGTGGGGAACATCGCACATAAAAAGATACACCTGTCTAAGACATGCTCATCTTTTTATGTGCAAGAGTCTGTGCCCCAACTGCAGAGTCTACTTAAAAAGATAGTCCTGTCTTGGACAGGCCTATCTTTTTCCGTGCAGAGTTCTCCATCCCAACTGAGGACCCTCCGCAGTCGTAAAGTTACTTTTAAATCATAGTTTGTGAATTCCAAAAAAAACGTAAACTTACACTAAAGTGTAAGCTTACCTTTGTGAACCAGGCCCTTAGTCTTTCTTTTACTGTTGTATTCAATTTGGAAAATCGGATCACTTGTAGAAAGATTGTCTTTCTTTTGTTTGTGCCCGGGGAGTGGTATCACAGATTCCGTGCATTCACACTTTTGGGCTTAATATTGCCTACTAGGCAGATGACACACAATTGCTGATCTCTGTGGACTAGTGGCATGGGGACCCAGGTAAACCCTGGGGCATAGCTTCAAGGGAGGTGTTTGGGGTGTGCCACTCCCAAATAATTGTATTCCCGGCCTGTTATTTGGGACTAGGACTACTATGTCTGTGTTTTTTCTCATGATCAATTGAAAAGAGGCCTTTCATATTTAAAAGCATTCTTTAGTCCTCATTACACTTAGAAAAGAAGTTTTAACTTGTTCATTTTGTTGAATTGGGACTTAAAATATGTAGACTGATTTACAAAAAAATGTATAATCTGTATCCTTAGAAGTACTCCTGTAACTGGATGAAGATTTATTACTTTTAGGATTCACAAATCATGGCAGTAGTAGGCTTGAAAAGCTGTGTCATTCACAAGTTTCAGGTTCCAGGCATACTACTTGCAAAATCATGTGACAATTGGTCATTTGGCATTTTTGTAGTCATTACTATTTTTAAAAGCAGATAACACACAGGCTACATTTACTGGGAAAGGCTGCTTTGCAGATTAACTATTTTTTCCCCAAGGGGAAAATATCTTTCTATGCGAGGAAACTTCTTTCGCTATACTCCCAAAAATTTGTAGAGTTTTCCATTTCTCTTCTGTTGGGATGACATCTGTTAGGGTACGTATGCACCTACCACAAGCAATGAGGCCACTAACGCAATATAAGGTCCAGACAAAGTCTTAGTACATTATTCCCTTGCTCAACCCTTGGTAGCTGGCAATGAGCAGGCAGGCTTAACTTAGGAGACAGGTGTGTGAGAATTTAAAAACACGAATACATTAAATAAGTAAGACACAACACACAATACAAATCAACAACCAATTTATAAAAATAGGAAATATTTTTATGATTAGAATGACACCAAAACAACAAAAATCCAATATTGGGAACCGAAAATATGAATTTTTAAATAATAAACACTTTCTAGTGCTTAAAACATATAGTGCCAACCTGGGACGTCTGGTTCACGCCTGACCGGGACAAAGTCAATGTTTGAGGCCCACTGTGATGGAACCTTGGTTGGATACACTAAGCAGAAGGCCCCAGTCAAAATTTTACCTTCACACTTAGAAACCTTTCTGGAGGATTTTCTCTCCTCATCGAGCGAGGCGCCTCTTCAGGCTGGGATTCGAGTCTGCGACAGGGGTTGGCTCAGCGTGAGGCCTTGGTGGAACCCTGGAAGTCTTGAGCTCAGGAGGTTTCAGCTGGACAAACATGAATTCTAGGCCAGGTCGCGGTTCGACGTTGGCGGCCTGAATCTCGTCGACCGGTCGGTCACCTTATGGAGCTTTTGCCACAAGTTGCTCCTAACTTCTCCAAACTTCTGGAACTTCTTCCTGAAGTTGCTCTTGAGGGTTCAAAGTGTCTAAAATACACATCCAAGGGTCTAGAAGCTCTGGACTGTCAGACGGCTGAATTACCCCCAATTCCAGCATCTGAGCTACTTCAGCCTTGATGCTGGCTCTGATCTGGTCAGACAACCTGTACAACTTGTACTTCACAGGTAGGCTGTCACCAGTGTCAATGTCGTGTACACACCAACGGGTGATACCTGGGGTCAGAGAGAAAAGACCAGCAAACTGCTCCAGCACCTGCTTGCAGTCTCTGTGCTGTTGGTCTGTATATTTGGGAGATAGTACAACTCCCTCTACCGACCCATCTTGCACATTGCTGGAGAGGTCTGGCACTGGCTCAGTCTACTCCTCTTCTCTCTCATCTGTGACCATCAACATGGTCATGTCTGACCTGCCTTGGTGGGATTTTAACCTTTTGACATGCAGGACCCAGTGAGGGTTCCTGGAGGTGTTCAGGTCTACCAGGTAGGTAACCTCACCCTTCCTCTCTAGGATTGGATTGGGCCCAGTCCACTTGTCCTGGAGGGTCCTAGGAGCCAGAGGCTCCAACACCCACACCAGTTGTCCTAGAGTGTAGACATGGTAGCCTTTTGGACATACCAGTGCTCCATGAGGTACTTCAGTTTTCTGCTTGCTTTGTATATGTACTTTTCCATGTGAAATCTCAGACCTAGCACATAGTCCGGCACATTGTCCTTGGCTTCTTTGAGAGGCTTTTCCCAAGACTCTCTCACCAGCCACAATGGTCCTTTTACAGGGAGGCCAAACAACAACTCAAAGGGGCTAAAGCCAACCCCTTTTTGTGGGGCCTTCCTGTAGGCAAACAGTAGGCATGTGAGGAGAACATCCCATCTCCTCCTGAGTTTGTCAGACAAACCTTTGATCATGCCCTTCTTTTTGAACCTTTCTACCAGGCCATTAGTCTGGGGATGATATGGGGTGGAGAACTTGTGGGTAATATCACATCCTTCACATATTGCCTTTAGATAGCTGGACATGAAATGCGTGCCCCTATCTGACACAACCTCCTTTGGGAAACCCACTCTGGTGAACACCCCTAGCCACCGAGCAGTGACTGTTCTAAGGGGTATTGCTTCAGGATATCTTGTGGCAAGGTCTACTACCACCGAGATATACTTGTTCCCTGATGCGGTTGGTGGTTCTAGGGGACCAACAATGTCCACCCCTACCCTCTCAAAGTGAGTCCCAACCACTGGCAGTGGTATCAAGGGAGCCTTTGGCTTGCCTCCTGTCTTGCCACTGGCCATACACGTTGCACAGGCGCTGCAAATCTCCTTCACTTTGACAGACATATTGGGCCAATAGGAAGGGTTAACCATCCTTTTCCATGTCTTACTCTGCCCCAGATGACCTGCCATGGGAATGTCATGGTTTAAAGTCAGGAGGAATTCTCTGTTCTTCTGGGGGACCACCAACCTCCTGGTAGCCCCTTCTTTGAGGTCTGTAGCCACAATGTAGAGAACTCCCTTCTCCCAGTAGATTTTGTGGAAGCCACTGACATCACCCTTCTCTTGCCTGGAGGCAGTCTGCCTCAGGCCCTCAAGAATGGGACACTCTCTCTGTACCTGACACATCTCCTCTCTGGAGGTTCCAACAACTCCTTGCAACTCTGCCAAGTCAGATAGATTTTGCAGGGGTGGATTCCCTACCGCAGAGGTCAGATCCTCCTCCTCAGGGTTAGATTCCTCCTGCACCTCTGGAGTTCTTTGGGCTGGCTCACCAGGCCAGTACCCTTTCTCCGGTCATTGGATGCTTGTCCCATTGTTCCAGGGTCCAAGTGTCCAGCATTTCCCTTCTGTGCAGTCTGTGATCTGGTCACAGCACATACCCACTCAGGGAAGTCCAGCATTCTTGCATAGACCATTCTCTCCACCCCTGACTAGTCAGATGCTTCAAGATCATTTCCTAATATTCATTCTACTGGGAGTACAATACCTTCTTAGGGCCTGTCACACCTCCCCATTCCAAACTCACCATTGCCATGGGATGAAGTTTGGCTCTGCTGTCTGCATAGGTTACCTGGTGATACACACCAGGTATGAGCTGCCCTGGGGAAACCAGTTTCTCTGTGACCATAGTCATACTGGCTCCTGTATCTCTCAGAGCCTCAACCTCAGTTCCATTGATTTTAAGCCTCTGCCTATACCTCTCCATGCTGGGAGGCAAGGTGGCCAGGGTTGCAATTTCTACCCCACCCAAGGACACTAAGGTTGCATCTGTCAACCACTTCCTCATCTCTGGGCCAATCCCCACCCTCACCCCGATGCTGACAATCCCCTGGGACTGCCCACCAGTGGGGGACTTCTTTGTACAGACGCATCTTCTCTCTTGTGTCCTGACTGATAACAGTCAAAACACTGACCTGCCTTCATAAAGTCATGGAACTTTCCTGCCTTTGCAGGATCAAAAGACTTCCCATGATACCCCTTACTCTTGAACTTGGATTGGCTTGGGATCCCTCCCCCAGCGCAGGTTTTTGTGGGTCTTGTGAGGACTCTTGCTGATTTTGACCTTCTTTTCCCTGGGCTTTCCCCTGTGGGGCGGGGGGGGACCTGTCCTCCCTTCTTCTGATCACCCCTCTGGTGCTGATTGGAAACCCTGGTTCTCAACCACTCATCAGCAAACTCCCCAGGGCTAGTCAACTTAGAGTCCACTATGTACTGGCGTAACTTCTCTTGTACACAATGAGTCAGGATGTGCACTTTCAGCAACAAATTGTACAACCCCTCATAAGTACTCACTTGGTTACCACTAATTCAGCCCTCTAGTGCCTTCACTGAGATGTCTACAAAGTCCACCCAGGACTGTGTGTTAATGTTCTAGGTGTTCCTAAGCTTAACCCTGTACTGCTCCGGGGTCATACCAGATTTCTTGACTGAACATGGCCTCATGTGGGAGTCTGATTTTGCCTCATCCCCCTGTAGATTTAGGAGCCTATCTGAACCCAACCAAGCTGGGTGGGGAGGAGTCCCCAGGCCCGTGGGACCCCATCCCAGCACACTGCCACTCGGTGGCCGGAGGACGGAGCCCAGGATGAGGGGGCCCTGGACGTGGGCCATCTGGTCGCTGGCTGAGAACCGCCGGAACTCGAGGAGGTCCGAGGTACCCTGTCCCTGGAGGAAGAATTCCCCTATTTCTTGTAATCCGTGTGCACCAAGTGACAGAGGGGACCGAAGGCACAGACGCACCTGGCCTCCTGGAGCTCTGGCTGGGCTCAAGGAAGCAAATGAGCCTTCTCACATTAAGCTTGTCCTGCAGTTAAGGAGACTCCATATCACCCAGGATGTGATACTCCAGTCTCGAATTCCATTTAACACACTAATGCGTTCTGAGAGGTGTAGAGCTGGTTCACTTCAGTTGCTCTATTTGCACTAATAAACCTGAAAATTATGGTTTTGGTCAAAAAGCTCAAATTTGAAGCATTGTTTCCTTGGTGACATGGAGCCCCCTGAAACGTTTTCGTAAACTACACATAAAAGGCTCACACTCTATCACGACAATTCATACTCTTCAAGACTTGGCATATCACCTTCCTATATAAACACCATCGGTCCATTAATTTGCATGCCACCTGAGACCCTGCAGGTTACTAACCCATTTACTTACTAATAAAGAAAAGCACATGTATCACCCAGTCATTCTTACTGTGCCCATCAAGTGTATCTACTACCAATGTAATTTTTTTAAAGATTTAAGATAAATGTACGTCAGAGAACGTCCATCTTATTCTCGTGCTTTAATATCCATGAGCACTCTGGTAATGTGACCTAGCATCAAGAGCTGCAGTACCAGCTGTTCATTGACTTGTGCCAGCACATAGAGATGAATTGTTTTGTTCAATGCAGTGCCCTGTTTAAATGTTATTTGTTCATCTTTTCATCAGCGCCTGGATACCCTTACGGGGGCTTTACAAAATCAAGTTAATTGATTGAATGATTGATCGTTCCAGGCTAGCTTCACAGAATTTAAAGGATCAGTAGTGACACCATGTTATTGTACTCAATCAATTGTGGCACAAAGGTGTCACAAAATAACTAGGAGCACTTTCCACAAGCATATATGCATCAATATTCTTGTTAATCTCAATTTTTAATTTTTAAACCAATTTTGCAAAAGCAAAACCTACAATATTACTACTAGTTTTTTGAAAACATAACCATCATTTGCTTGAGCAACATGTAATATCGCAGTATTTAAAATATGTAAAAATTCATTAAATGCATTAAATGCAATGAATTTCTTAATCAAGCATTTTACGATTCTCTTTTATTATACATTAACTTCAAATGCACTTGTAGACTTCCAATACATTCTCGTAACAATCCTCAGATAGTGTCATATGTCCCAATGCATTTCGGGATGTCCCTTCGTCAGGGGAACACTACAGGATCACAAAAGTAAAATAAATTCATAAATTCATTCAGTTTTATGATACAGACTCAAAAATTATTATCATTTTCAAATTTTTAAATTATAATGCATACAAAGGCGATTCAGAAATGTGCCGAATACCGCAATTATATAAGTGAAATCAAGAGTAATGCATCCAAAAAAGTCCAAACTGTTCACCAGAACTTGTATAACCATGAAACACCAAAGGTGTATATGAATTCGCTGAAGAGTGATAAATACCAAAGCTCCTTATAGCCCCATGAGATTTATTTGCGCCTGACAGGAACTGGTCAGGGACACTAGGTAGCACCGCTGAGAAAACTTTGGATAAAACTTTTAGTAAAAATGTATGTAGTTTGTATTAATTAAGGTGTGCAGGTTACATATCTTTTAGTGACCATGTTATTGTACATCATATTCACAACATTTCAGTATTAGTTATTTCCTTAGAACAAAGCACAATAAACAAACAGTGATATAAGTATTTATTAACTTGGTTTTCATAGTTATGAATTTTTATAGTTATTCAGCTGCTAATTCTTGAAGTATCTCGGTCAATGCATACTTCACCATATGGCCTACCGCATTTTCAAGGCTGAAATAAAACACCGATCACCACTATTTGAAAAGTACATAAAGATCAATGTACATTGACATTTTAATTTGGTGGCACATGGGTACAGCATACGCTAAGTTATGATAGTAACAGTAGAGCACACTGTGATATTGTTGGTACCAAAACTGTAAGTTAACAGGCTTGTGACACCAATGAGTGAACAAGCCCATCCTTTGATTTCTCACCAAGGGTGGTTTACTCAACTAAGAGAATAGCAATCGTATAGAGAGTATAACCCTTTCAGTGCTCATGACGGAATGATTCCATCATGAGCACTAGTGCTCCTGTGCTCATGACGGAACCATTCCGTCATGAGTACAGGGGCACTAAATCCCTCTGCTGCATACAGCAGAGGGATTTCCTTTTTTTTGTTAGAATCGGGAGGCCGTTTTGCATTTCCAATGCAATGACGATCGCGCGCATAGCACGCTGACGTCATTGCATTGAAAATTAAACTGAAACTTAGTTTCAGTTTCATTGTTTCGGTGCTCGTGGGGCTATTTCAGCCCCTGAGCACCAAAACACTTGGGAGAGGTGTCGGAAAGGGGAGAATCTCCCCTTTCCAATGGTACCCTTCCCTAGTGGATCCGTGCTTGGGGATTTTTTTAGGAATGTGCTTACCTGTGGATTTTGGGTCCTAGCGCAGCCGGCACCTAGGGAAACATAGCAAACCTGTATATTTTTGAACACTAGACACCAAGGGGAATCCAGGATGGGGTGACTTGTGTGGCTCTCATTAGATTCTGTTACCTACAATCCCTTGCAAACCTCAAACTTTGTAAAAAATAAACTCATTTTCCTCACATTTCAGTGATGGAAAGTTCTGGATTCAGCGCAGATCTACAAACTTCCACCCACCCAGCATTCCCCCGAGTCTCCCGATAAAAATGGTACCTCACTTGTTTGGGCAGGCTTGCTACCCGTGACAGGAAATGGCCCAAACGCAACGTTGACACACCACATTTTTACAGTGAAAACTGACCCTCTTTTTTTCAAAGTGCCTAGCTGTAGATTTTGAACCCTAGCTCTGCCGGCTCCTAGGGAAATCAAGCAAAACTATTCATTTTTGAAAACTAGACACCCAGGGGAATCCAAGATGAGGCGACTTGTGTGGCTCTCACCAGGTTCTGTTACCCAGAATCCCTTGCAAACCTCACACTTTGTAAAAAAAAAAACATTTTCCCCACATTTCTGTGATGGAAAGTTCTGGAATCTGCGTGGGTCCACAAACTTCCACCCACCCCGTATTCTCCAAAGTCTCCCGATAAAAATGGTACCTCACTATTGTGGGTGGGTCAAGTACCCGCGACAGGCAAGGGCCCAAAACGTATTGCGGAGACATCAAAATTACCTATCACAAAACGACCTGGTTTTGCAAGGGGGGGGGACCGGGGTTTTTGGCCCTGGGCTCAGCAGCCATCTAGGAAAACCTACCAAACCCACACATTTCTGAAAACTAAACACCCTGGGGAGTCCAGTGAGGTATGGCTTGCGTGGATCCCCTAACATTTCCCTACCCAGAATCCCCTGCAAACCTCAAATTTAGCTGAAAAAGATCAAATTTTCCTCACTTTTCTGTGTAGGAAAGTTGTGGGATCACTGGGCTGACACAAATTTCCTACCAAAAAATCAAAAAACGGGGGGAGGCAGAGGGAAATGCTAGGTCCACCCTCCTGATGCAATAGTAGACCTACAAAATCCGAGATGTCGGATAAGGAACCTAGCAGAAAAAAGGGATGGATTTTCGCTCAATCTGAGTTGGAAAATCTGCTGGAAAGGAGAAATAGTTGGCTCGAAACATGTTGACGTTTACTAGGGACCCCTAACTCATTATAGATAGGCCCCCTAGAAACTCACCCCATTTTTAATAATGCCAACTAGGAGCCAGAATAAAGTTATTTTGCCCACTAGTTAGGCATTTTTAACTCACTCCACTCCACAACACCACTGCACTACACATAGCTCCTCACTATATAGTGCTCCTACGTAACGTCGCAAGACGTAGCACGCCTCAATCCGCAGCGGATTGAGAAGGCCCCTATGATCAAGCATGTCACCGTGGGGAAACCCTGGTGAGTGAGGGGACTCAAGAAAGGAAATTTCTCCTTTCCAGCAGATTTTCCAACTCAGATTGAGCGAAAATCCATCCCTTTTTTCTGCTAGGTTCCTTATCCGACATCTCGGATTTTGTAGGTCTACAAATTTCCTACCACCTAGCGTTCCCCCAAGTCTCCCGACAAAAATGGTACCTCACTTGTGTGGGTAGGCATAGTGGTTGCAATAGGAGATGGCCCAAATCATACTGTGGAGACTTCAAAATTACCTATCATAAAACTACATGGTTTTGCAGGGGGGGCACCTGGTTTTTTGGCCCCGGGCCCCCGGCCATCTAGGGAAACCTACTAAACCCACCCATTTCTGAAAACTAGACACCCTGGGTAGTCCAGTGAGGTATGGCTTGCGTGGAAGCCCCAACGTTTTCCTACCCAGAATCCCCTGCAAACCTCAAATTTAGTTGAAGAATTCACTTTTTCCCCACTTTTTAAAAAATGTTTATTTTAGTGTTCTAACTTGGTCAAACCTTCTGGAATGGTAAGGAAAATATGGAAAAATAATTGCAGTGTGTCACAATGCATGTGTCGCTATGCTTAACTGCATCACATACATTAGCAGGAGCTGTGACGTGCAACGCATGCACGCATGTGGTACACACTTGGATTGGTTTCATTTACCATTCCAAAATGGCCACCATGTGGCCCATGAAGGTGCACACGCGTGCACGTGTCACTTCATGGTTACATTTTATTTATTTTAATTTGATTTATTTGAGGAGTTTTATATCGCACGAACATGACCCATCAGGGTATCAGAGCGATGTACAAATACAAGTAGTACAAATAGCAGACAAGTTTTAGATACAAGTTGAGATGAAATAAGGATTAAGCAAGGAGCAATACAGTTATTTTATATCAGACGGCCGGCAGAGTCATGATCTGGAGATGCCCACAGGAAAAATAGTAAAGATGAGGGGTTTTGGTCTTCTACTGATGGAATCTATTCATTATAAGCATTTTTACATCTTTTTTGAAGGAGGTAGTTGAGGGGTTTGACCAGATTTCAGGAGGCAGTGCATTCCATATTCTTGGGGCTAGACCAGAGAAGGAGCGGTTGTATGTTTTATTTTTGTTGAACTGCTGTGGTTTCAAGAGTAGGGAGTTGGCGCTTCTCAAGGTACTACTACCACCAGACAGAGTTTATTTGCCAAGTAGATGGGAGTATTATGGTGAAGGCTCTTGTGTGTCATGCAGGCTATCTTCAACTGGATCCTTGCTTCAAACGTGAGCCATTTCAGATGTATTAGGTGTATTAGGTTTGGGGTAATTTGGTTAAATATTTTGGCGCTGAGTCTAGCAGCTGAGTTCAGTGTGGTTCTTAGCAGCGCCAGGCTAAAATTTGGTAGGCCTGCAAGAGTCACAGTCCCATTATCTAGACAGGAGATAACTAGGGTTTGGACTGCTAATTAAAAGTAATCCGAGAGCAAAAAATGTCTTAGTGTGTTGAGTTAGACATTGGCTCCCCTAGTGGTTCCACTGATATGAGCTTGCATATTCAAGTGTTTGTCCAACGTTATACCTAGTGACCTAAAGAAGTCAATAACATGGGGGGTGCAGATGAGAGCTGTAAGTTGTTTGAGCCATTCTTCTGTGAGGGAAGAGTGAGTATGGGGGGGCAATCAAGAGGAATTCTGTTTTGAGTAAAAGATTATTGCCTGTTAACCATTGTTGGGTTTTCAGTAGGGGGCAGTTGAGTGTTTTGATATTTTCGGATGTGGAGATTTTCAGTTACAACTGTGTGTCATCAGCGTACATGTGGTAATGATTGTTTGATTGCTTCAGAATTTCGGTAATAGGGTCCATCAACAAGTTGAATAACGTGGGTGTGAGCATGGATCATTGGGGCCCTCCAATCGAGACCGGAGTAAAGTCATAAAGGGTTTGGTTGACTTTGATTCTATGTAGGAATGAGGCAAACCAATTTAACAAGGTATCAGACAGCCCCATCCTTCATTCCAGAAGTTCCATCACAGTGTTGTGGTTGACTGTGTCGAACGCAGAGGAGAGATCAAGAAGTACAAGCAGGGATGGATCAGTCTGATCAAGCAGTCTCAGGGCAAGAGATAGAGAGTGAGAGATAGAAAGAGCGAGAGAGAGAATAAGGCAGAGAATGAAATAGAGGAAGAAAGTGAGATTGGTTTGAACACATTTGCCAGGCGTGCTTTTGTTTCCCAGTCCGGCCCTGACCATAATTAACAACTGAACAACATATCTCATAGTTTGAACCAGTGTTCTCCAAAGTCCGTCCTAGAGGGCCGGATCCATGCTAGATTTTTTAGATAATTGCATTTATCTAAATGGGGATATGCTAAAAATCTGGCATGGGCCAGGCCCTCCAGGACCGACTTTGGAGAACCCTGGTTAAAACAAACACTTGCAGACCCCAAGGCTGAAATTGACTTTTACCACTAACACACACCCAGAAATTTCAGAATGTGCTACCCTTTATGTGTACACAGTTGCTTTTCAACATTGGTTGAAATAATCTTCTTATCGGGCAGGCTCTGTTTAAAAATACTACTTGACGACTGTGCCTGAGGTACATTTACATTCAGAAGTGTTTTCCAACTGCCCAAGAGATTTGAACTGGGTTTTATTTTCTGGGACTGATTTTCAAGTAGGGGCATGTTCTCTTAATAATACATTCCATCATACACACAACACTGGCACACAATTAAAGATTATTGCATCGTTAATCCCATATCTGCACACAAATGTGATCTCCTAGGGAAATACTGTAATCACCATTATAGCACAAACTACATCTATTAGGGTGAAACACCCTTTTTTCTGATACATCTCCGTTGATTTGACCAATAGTGCTATGAAAAACTATACTACATATTTGTCTTTGGCTATTTAGGAATAGTTTACCATGACGATTTACTAAACGATAACTTAAGCTAATAAGTAATTTCCTCGCCTGTATGTTTATAGAACAAGCAGTATTTGCATTGTTCTTGATATAGCATTATACAATTTATCATCACCAAGTAACTCAGGAAGGGCCTTCAGTGACCGGCACTTGTGAAAGATCCACCCCCTAGAAGTGAGAATAGATAGGCATGGTGGAACATTCAAAATACATAAAATTGCCACCAAATTCCTGAAAAATTGGAAGTTCACTTTTTTAGGATTATTGCAAAGGTTGAAGTTTGGACTTCTCTAGAAGTAAAAAACACTGTAATATTTCTAGATATCTATACACGTCTTTGCTATCCAGGAGTATTCAAATGCACAACTATTTCTACATATGAAAATATAAGAAGTGTACAGTTCGATATGTGGAAATATAATGCAAAAGTGCTTTTACACCCTATTTTGTTTCTAGTATTTGTCTCCATGGTGAAATATTTTTGTCCATGGAGCATCAGCTTTCCATACTTATCCACAAATTAGGATAGTGCTTCCTATTACACTGGAAATCCATTTACTCTAGTTTTTGCAAGGAATAAAGTTTTTCGTATTTAGGGGGGATATAACTAGCAACATGTTGGGTTCACCAATGTCAATGTGATCAGCTATTTGGCTTAGTTTGTTTTGATAATGAGTTTCTATCACATTGAACCATGCGCTCCTGTCATAGACTGATATTCATTGCATTGGGCGACCTGTACTAACGTCCTTCTCGGATGGCATTGTATGATGTGCATATTATGACTCAAAAACTAAATAAAAGTTGGTTAAAAAAAAATGTTGGGTTCACAAATTCATACAGTCAGACCCACAAAAAAAAAACACAAACCCACCTTTGCAATTAGTTTGACTCTTGCAGGAATTCCATCATACTGACAGAATTTGCAAGTGTGTATGTTCCATTTTTGAGGTTAAAATCCTACCATTCTTGATTCTCTGACATAGAAATGGGATGTTTTCCTTGCAGATGAGACTTTGTACGCACCTTCGTAGTACTAAGGTGTGCATAATCATTTGAGATTGCCCTTGGTATTGAAGCATAGGGGAGAAAAGTTTACATGAGTACCCAGACAGAAGCCACACCTGAAACAGCTGAATGTGCAAAAATCTTTGAGTGCTTCACTGAACTACATCATAATAATTCAAACGAGAAGTAAGAATTGTTTAATGTATATTCATTTTAATGGAAACAGGCAGGCAGTAATCATCTTACAAAAACCTGTATGGATGGGATCGCATACTAAAAGTGTTCATGCAAGCATGAATGCACGGAATGATGGATACATGAGGCTTTCTCTTCCATGTTCTAACAAACTAGTGCTCTTGTTAAAGAAATACTTTAGAAGATGTGATCGATTGGAGAAACAAAGACTGCGTAAAGGTAAAAATTTAGATTTGCCTGCTGAATTTCAATTGAGTGAGCTATATATTTATAATTCAGTTTGAGACGTTTCAGCAATCTGCCTCCATGCTTTATTGATTAATCTTTCATTCAATGTGTTTCCAGTGATGTCCTCTGGTTTTCTTCTGGGCTTCTTCTGTCACTCTCATTTATCATATGCTTCCGCAGCTGTTAAGGACACACAGCAGTTGTATGTCCCTCCCCTGCAGGGCCCTTTGCGTATCTCATCCTGATGGCAAAGTTCTTGCCGGCAAACACCATGCATCCTAATTTGACAGAAAGTTGAGTCCATGGCAAACGCTACAGGGAAATAAGCAAACATAACAGATTAGTTTTGTAGTTCTATTGTTCAGCAAGTATTCATATGACAATAGATGTATAGGAGTATGATCACCCCTTCATCAGTTAAAATGGCAGAGACAATTTAGTGTATGGTAAAGGTGCCAAGACTACTTTTTAGTTACTATCTTGCATCTTCAAATTACTTACCTTAAAGAATGGTGTTAATTTTATACGAGTGCTTTTGACTTTGGCATACAATGCTGTAGTTGTTAATGCAATGACAATATATATATATATTTATTTTTTTAAAAGGTCGACTTATTGAACACGTGCTACCTGCTAGAAAACTGAGAAACACATACAAAACCTCACAATGATGGTGCCCAATTCAGGCAAAAACTGACAGCGTGCAGACAGAATTCTACAAATGTATTAAGTATACTGTGGTCCATTTGCTATTTTTTGCATTCTCTCAGCACCCCGGATGCAAGAAAGGACTACTCAAGGATTTGAGCACAGACAAGTGGAAATCAGTCACTATGGGGCTTATTTACAAGCCCCGTGTGCCGCCGGTGCGTCACTTTTAATATGGGAAAAAGCACAAAAATATTTTAAACATGCACAAGTCTGTCTTTCAAAAGCAATCTAAAATTCCCTCCCAAAATAAAATAATGAGTTAGGAGCTGTTTATTGTAGCGTCCAGATATATGGTTACCAAACAAGCCAAATGGAGATGTGATGAAAGGGACATATGTAAGGGTCTCCGCAGTGCTTAACTGGCATTCAGCGACTACATATATCCAAGTAGCGTAGATGCATGAACATATTTGCAGAGAACTGAGAGGTAAAATTCTTCACCCAATAAGATGAGGGTCAGGATAAATAAAGACCAAAAGAGCAGAGAGATATGCTTTGTGGAAATTACAAAGCTGAGGATGATAGAAAAGAATGCAGCATTTATGAGACAAAAAAATCAATTCGAAACAAAAAAATGATTAGCGCATTAGTGAAGGTTAAGATATAATTTAGAAGGGTAAGATTGCAAATGGTTAATTGGAGGGGAAATAAGGGTAGTTGGGGATGAAATAAAAATGTAATTGTCAAAAATAATCGGGAGCTATGGATATGGCAATCAAGTTGGATGTTAAATCAAAAATGAGAGGAGGACTTACAAAACGATTAGAGTAGAAAATCAAGTGCCTCAAAATAAATGACCCATGGACCAGAAGAAGGGTTTAGAACAGACAGAAAAGCGAAATTCAACTGAACAGTGAGCGTTGACAAGGATATAAACAGGCGTCAGAATGAATGTAGTGAAAATGCACACCACTAGCAGTCTGCTGAAGCAAGGCGAGTGTGTGAAAGGGGTGACCAAAGAAATAATTTAAGGTACGCCAAAGACTAAGTGAATATAAAAAGACAGGTGCAATGGTTTCTTTTTTGCAGAGTGCAGCAAAATATATCGGTCAATTGAAACAGATAATCGGGGACAAGAGACTGGTGCAGGTATCACAGATTAAATTTGTAATTTTAAAGATGAATACACAAGATGGACGGTATGGCGAGAAGCTCAATAATTCTTCCTTAGCAGACAAACTGTAGCTGTACTTATCACCTATATCTTTATTTAGTCTCATAACTTGCCTACAGTTCTACATCAGCTACAGAATAAGGGGCAGATTTAATAAGAATTCACGCAACACAGTGCTGCAAGGCAAGATGCTGCAATGCTTTGTGTGAATCAGAGAGAGCTGAAGAGCACCATAAATACAGAGATCTGGTGCTTTTCAGCTCTCTTCCAGCACTGGCACACTTGTGGGTGCTAGCATCAACACAGGCATCCTTGCACCATGCTGCAAGGGTGCCAGAGTTATGGGCAGGATTGTTTTGCTCAGGAATGCTTTGCCTTCCATTGCAAAAACAATACAAAGAGAACGTGAAGAAATATACATGTTTCTCCTTGTTCCACCTCTCTGTGGTAGGAATATCGATTTCACAAACCTTACTAAATCTGGAATTGTATGAAAATCATGGGTGAATGCACAGGAACACCCATGCTCCACCAATGGAATGCCTACCACTAAGAAATGTAATGAAACTCAGCAGAAGATGCTTGCTAACATTTCTTTACAAAGTCACGAAAGGCCGCGCAAATCAAGCATTGATTGGGTTTGTAAATCTCAAATAAGACTTTGCGTTGCCCTGCTTCGTCTTGTGCGAAAAAAGGGTGACACAGGGGGACATATAGGCTTAGTAAATATGGGCCTAAATATTTATACTGATAATCATTTATGGCCATCTCTGTGATTTTAGTGCTTGATGAAGATAGGCTATTTCTATGCACCGTTTTGTTACCTTTGAGGTGTCAGCTGGTATTAGAAGCGCATCTTCAAATAAGGAGACTGCATTATAGAGCAATAATTTCCCCACGGAGCACCGCAAATAATCGGGCATGCAGTGTAGGGAGGGGGAACTTTTCAGCAGCCCAACGGTTGCTTAGGATTAGCAAACTGGCAGCCAGGCATCCTCCATGCTTGAGCACTGGTGTCTCAAGACTTGATCTATACCTCTGTTTCCTTATATGAAGATGAGCTTCAAATACCAGCTAATAATATATTTCTTTTTTATCCCTTCTTACCATTGGTCTATCCTTTTGTACCATTGGTCTATCCATCAGGATGTCCAGCAGTCTACATACATTTGACAATAGAGTCATTTTGGCGTCTCCTCATAACTGAAGTCCTATATACCAATGTTGTGAATTTTCCTCTCAGTCTTGTTACAATGGAGTCCTGATGCTGATCCTATTATTTTAAAGGATTGAAACACCCTTGACTACTAAGGCGGACCTACTTTATTATAATTTATTTGTACTTTGTGGGCTGTGACTTTATGAATTTGTGAGACATGTACATTTCAGTATAGTACACGTGTGTATTACACTCTGAGGACCAAGTACATTTGTTCACCTCACTGCACTTTGTTCTTTATTGATGGTAATATTTATTGATTTGCCATGATGGATTATTAAATGCAGAAAAATCATTTTGTGAGTACATGATTCATCTGCTTGTATTAGGGACCACTGTTCTTGGTATATAATTACCCTTATGTAGGTTATACTTTTTTAACAAGGTAAAATGACAGGTGTAAATGAAGTAGGAGTGTCTAGCTTAGGGTTGTGTGTGTGTGTTCATGTGTTTGTGTGTGTGTGCATATGTGTGTGTGTAACTCCTTTTCCAATTAATTTGTGGATATATCATGGTTGTAGGTGTCTTTGTTACTGAATTTCATACTCATACGACCACTCATTTAGTTTTGAAATTTGTAAGTAATGACCATTTATAAATGGAAGTTATGGGGATATGCCTAACATTTAAGAAGGTCATACATTATGTCCTTTTTGACAACGGAACCCTTGATCCCAGCATAAATAGTTCTTCACAAACCTTCTAAGGTTTATTATTCTTTCTAATTGATTTTCTAAAGTTTTCATCAAATTCATTTATTTATTTTTTAGTTTTAAATTTAAAGTTACAGACAGCTGCCTATTTCGTGGTAGACCAATTGCTTTACACGCTAGTTAAATTTTCTATTTTATGGTGATTGGCAAAATAGTCTAGTTTTCATACAAGGCCATGCAAATTTCTTCTTCTAATATATATTGTTAAACAAAAAGAATGGATTTAATAAAATAAATGAATTAAATACATTGAAAAGATTGAGAAAACCTAGATGCTTAATGAAGGATTAATTATAATAGAGCTAAGTGCATCCCTCAAGAATTAAAATCAAAATACCTCTTTAGAATTGGGAACATTCCAATTACATTTTGGTTCACAACCACAAAGTACACTCTCAGTAGTAAATGAACAAAATCACAAGTCTCATGTCACAAGTGATGTTTAAGTCTCTGCTAGGTGCACAGATTTGATGACCAAAATATCTGACTAGTGAGCTACAATCTATGTTGCTGTTCAATTCTTAATGTTTCCTCAAAGGAATAAATTACTGCCACTTCTAATACTTGCCCACCATGGTAGGAGAGGATTTTTTTGGTAAGAAGATTCATTTTAATATGCTGGTACTACTAAGGTAAATACTGTATCACTTGCAAACATAGCATTTCTCCTTAGAAAGGATAGTTCGCTCATTGGCAAATCATACTCATTATTGTAAACAGAATGCAAGTAGCTGGTCACAACTCTGTCAAACCTAGGTTACTAAAGAAAATTAAAGAAAGGTGGAGGAAAGGCACTGCTGATCTGAGAGCAGAGTAAGAAAACCTGAGAGAACAAAACAAGTTACATTGAGACCTCAGAAATGTTACTCAACCACTCCCCAAGAGAAGCAACAATTCCATCAGTAAAGAAGAATTGACTTTTCACAAACCAAAATTGATGAGTAAATTATCTGTTGCTTCTGCGTGTCTGATCTGTGTCGGGTCACTTGGCTAGCATCGAAAGGTGTTTTTTTAAATAGAAATCCAGTACCCTGTAAGTTATTGGCAAAATCTCTCTAGTTGTCCAGAGTTAAAAATATGTTTAGCTCCTCAAATATAAAGCCTTATATGTTATTCGCATAGCCATGAAATAAACCTCAAAAGCCAAATTAGTCTCAGAGGTATTTTTAAATTAAGAATTTAAATTGCCAATTTATTTTTTGTGGACACTAACTGTATAATTGTTAGTGGCTCAGCATAATGTAAGCAGAAATATACAATATTTCAGTCAGGTTTTTTAATTTCCTATTTTTGTTTCAGTAGTAGAGGAATAAACGTTTAATAAATGTTTCCAGCCAGAAGGTAATGTTTGCCAAATGAGCTATCCCCGGTTGGTCACAAGGCTGATTACCCTACTCCACTTTCCTTGGGGGTATCAGTTAGTATAATGCCATTCTCTTTTGGAGGAAATCTGTAGTTTAGGTATTGTTTCTTTTCATTTTAGAGAAGTGTTTTGAAGTTAAGAAGCTTTTCGCCATAAGAAACCTATGGGATTTGGATAGCTGGTAAGAAAGCCTCACTTGGCTTTACTTATATCAATTAGCTTGAAAAGTGGAAGTGTGGAAATCAGTTTAACATTGTTTGTTCAGATGTCAAATGGCATAGCGGATATTTTATTTACCGGGCCCTCTGCAACCACTGTTCTTTTTTAAGGTGTGACAAGTGGAAGAACAAGAAGGAAGGTTCCTGTGCAACTCTGGGTGTTCACACCTGACTATTCAACTCTCTTGTACGAATGCACTCATAACAGGACTGGACTTAGGCAGACTCCTTAAATGACACCCAGGGATATCAGGACCTTTGCTGCAAAACGTCTGTCTGACTGCTGAGGAATCAACCCTTGACCCTTGAAGCTGTATCTTGAAAAGGGTCCTGTGGTTCCATACTTGATCTTTGACCTGTGTGAGCTGGATTTGCCAGTTAAGTGGAATGGTGGAATGAAATCAATGTGTGTGGTGACCTCATGTTATGAGGACACAGTTCCTCTTTTGGAACACCTGTACAACTTTTTCTCCCAAAGTGTACACCTTTCCCTGGATTTCCCTCCTGATGACTCTTGTAAGAAAACAACTTGTCCTGCCAGGGAAACAATGTGCATCTAGGTCACTGACTTCACCGCAGCCTCCCAGATTCTGAGCACCATGAGGCTGAGGTTCCCTAGTGAATATTCTTTCAGTACCACTGCTCTCTAGCGACTTATATCTCAGATTAGTAACTCTGAAGAGCTGGAGGGGTTGGACACTTTAGTCACATACCACGATCACCTCTGAAACACTTGAAGGATTGGACAAAGCCAGTCACAGGTCACACATCCATCTGTGCTGATAACTAATGACGCACAAGTGTGATTAAATACTGTTGCAATTTATTGCTATTACGCATTGTCACCGTTAATGTGATATATTTCTGTAATGGTTCAAGCCGTTTTTACCCCTGCTCTTGCAATTGTACATTCTATCTCATAATGACAGTTTAGAATGTTCGTGCTCCACAAGAGTTTCCCTGAGGAGAGCCTGGAGTTAGATCCGAAAAAATGTGTGTTGGCTCACTTTTAACAAATACTCATGATTTTAATTAAAAAATAACAATTCACTGAAAATAGATTCCAGTTAGTTCTTCTTTAAAAAAAAAAGAAGGTTGCATTACGATCTCATGGGCCTTGTGACCTTATTAAGTTACTTGCCCTGTGGGCCTGGTGGTGATGTCTTCTCTTTTCATAAAAACATACAAGGCGTACTGTACAGTGCAAGTTTACCCACGAGGAGGTCTCTTGGCAGGTAATAAATTGTTACTGTCACTCAACTCATTGTTACTCATTTTATCAACCACTGAAGGATGAATTGCTTAGTAGACCCACTGTGATTCAAACTTGTAACCAGGGGGTCAAACACAAAACGGTGGGGTGGATGCATTGGCCCACTGAGCTACAAGTCCTGGCCTGTAATACTGGAATAGATTACACACAGAGGGGTGTATTGACATGAAAATGGCGCAGCGCAGCAAGCTATTTTGCTGTGCCGAGCTGCGACAAAATCAAAATGTAGGAATGCACCTTATTAACAAGAATACGGCGCATCCCTGTGTTCATCCCTGTGCCGGCACTAAATAAGCTGTCTAGAGCCAACACAGTAACCCTTGCACCATGGTGCAAGGTTTCCTGTGTTGCAGGGATGATTGTGTTTGTGCAGGAAGGAGCACCTTCCTGCACAAAAACAATCATGAATGGCGTTTTGCTCCTTCTATGCGTGCTGCAGAATGCATAGAGCGCCACAGTAGTATCAAAAAAAGTGACGCTCCGGTGGCACTAGGGGCTTGTAAGTATGCCCCAGAGCTTATTGTTGATGTTTAGTCCAATCCAAACTGGGAACAGATCTGTTAGAAAAGTTTTATGCATCAGCTCACTCACAAAAACACTCATTCATACTTGCTTATTTATGTCTTTTTTATTATTTGATTACTTTTTACTCGTCCGGCAATGATATGTCCCCCAGTAAACAATGGGAACTGTGTTGCAGATGCTGTAACCAGTGGGGTACAGTATCAAATGCTGGGTTCTGCTTACATGCCAGGAATGCAACAAATTATATCACGGTTCAAATTAGTTAATTGTGTTCTCTGGTGTAAACTGCTTGATATTTAAAGATGTCTGTGATGTCACTAAGGCTTAGAGAAATGCAGTGAAGGGCCCACTGGAAGGAAAAAGAGGAAGCGAGATGGAGATTGAAGAACCAACAAAAGAAAAGATAGACAACAAAAGAAGAAGAAATAGAAAGCTAAGAGCCTTATTATGACTTTGGCGGTATCAGAGCAGGGCCACCACGCTACAGCCCCACTTCGAGACCGCCAAAGCCATTAAAGACCACCCACCAGAGTACGACTTATTTTTACTCTGGTGGGCAGTTCTTTGGCGGTCCCACTGCGGTGCCTTTTATAAATACATCGAAATGTGAGCTTCAAAGGCAGTTCATGCAGGGCATGGACTGTCAAGTCCATGCCCAGCAGGAACAGGGGGTGCATGCAGACAGGGGGGCACAGCACGTGCACCCCTGCATTCACCCCATGGAGCAGAGGCACGAGGGGGCCCTGTAGTGCCCCTTTGTTTCCTCACCACCACACTTTCGATGGCAGTCGCACCGCCATGCAAAGTGTGGCAGTGAGATAACTCGTAATATGCTTGGCGGGGCCGCAGCCTCAAGAACTCTGATTCCTGGCAGTTACGGTGGTCCCAGGGCGGCCCACTCGCCGTGGTCCTAATAGGGCAGTCAGAAGACTGCTGCACCCCAGGATGCTTGTTCCAGTCCAGGGAGGACCTGGCCTGCCAGTTCGGGCTGGACTTTTCTCATGGGGAGCAGGGTCAAGACTGATTTGCATATGGCTGGGTCTAAACTAGAATGGCATGGGGAGCAAAAAAACAATGGATTTAGGCACAGATCTCTGTGTTGGGGTGAATGTTTGGCATTGTTCAGCATTCTGTCCATCAACTGTTCTTTTTGCATTTGTCACCCCGAGTGGGACGGGTATGCCCAGACATAGGTCTGTACTGGAGTGAATGTTTGGCATTGTTCAGCATTCTCTCCATCAACTGTTCTTTTTGCATTTGTCACCCCGAATGGGACAGGTATGCCCATGCGTGGGTCCCATGCTCTCCATGCCACTGGAGTCAAGTTAGCCTGGATGATAAAGGGTGAAACTTCAAAATCGGTCCTAGTATGCTTCTTCTAGTTCAGGGAGGACCTGACCTGGTAGTTCGGGCTGTACTGTTCCCATGGGGAGCAGGGTCAAGACTAATTTGCATATGGCTGGGTTAACACTGGATTGGCATGGGGAGCAAAAAAACAATGGATTTAGGCCCAGATCTCTGTACTGGGGTAAATGTTTGCCATTGTTCAGCATTCTGTCAATCAACTGTTCTTTTTGCATTATCACCCCGAGTTGGACTAATATGCCTAGATGTGGGTCTTGTGCTCTCCATGCCACTGGAGTCTAGCTAGCCTGGCTGATGAGGGGTGAAACCCCGAAACCGGTCCCATGATGCTTGTTCCAGCCAAAGGGAGGACCTGGCCTGGAAGTTTGGGCTGGACTGTTCCCATAGGGAGCAGGGTCAAGAATGATCTAAACTGGAATGGCAGGGGAGCCAAAAAACGATGGATTTAGGCCCAGATCTCTGACCTGGGGTGCATCTTTGGCATTGTTCAGCATTCTGTCCTTCTGTTGTTCTTTTTGCATTTATCATCCCAAGTGGAACGGGTATGCCCAGACATGGGTCCTTGCTTTCCATGCCACTGGAGTCAAGCTAACCTGGCTGATGAGGGGTGAAATCCCGAAACCGGTCACAGGAGGCTTGTTCCAGTCCAGGGAGGACCCGGCCTGGCAGTTAGGGCTGGACTATTCCCATGGGGAGCAGGGTCAAAGCTGATTTGCATATGGCCGGGTTTAAATTGGAATGGCATGGGGAGCAAAAAACGATGGATTTAGGCCCAGATTTCTGCACTGGATTGAATGTTTGGCATTGTTCAGCATTCTGTCCACCTAGTGTACTTTTCAGATAAATTAAAAATGTAAAGCCATTTTCCAAAGTGTTTGTCCTAGAGTTCACAATGTAAATTTTTCCCTATTTTATTTTTCAGAGAATTCACAATGTGAAGCCCCTTCCATAGTCCTAGAGTTCACAATATGCAGTCCCTTCCTATAGTATTTTGAGAGACCTCACAATGTAAAATTCCTTCCTATTGAAGTTTGCAGAAAGTTTACATTTTAAACCTCCTTTCTCTCATATTTGTTAGAGTAGACAACCACCTCCATATTATATTTGTCAAAGTATTCAATGTAAAACCGCTTCTTTTTTCATTTGTTAGAGGGTTCCTGATGTGAAACACCTTCCTATTTTATTTGAGAAATCTTTTTTAGGAGGCCCCAGGCAAGTCACCAGTTTGTAGCCTCAATTGAGTCAACAGGCGTTTTCAACCTCTGGAGTCCTGGCTTCTCCATGTGCCAGACCCTCAAATTGGGAGCCAAGTGCCACTTTAAAACTTGTCTTTAAGGGCCTGATTACGAGTTTTGCGGTGTGGGAGCGGACCACCATGCCGGCGACCCACTCCCGCACCGCCAAACCCGTGTTCGCATTGCCCACCAGATTACGAGTTTCCTCGTGTCTAGCTGGCTGTTTTTGGCAATCCCAAGGTGGTGCCTCTGAAAATGGGCACTGCAATGGGAATGCCAAAAACATTGTAAAGTCCATGCCGTGCAGGAATTAGGGTACATGCACACGCCCCCCTGCATGCATTCCCATGCATATGGGTAACAGGAGGCCCTATGGGGCACCCTTTGTTTCAGGACTGCCAGCCTTTTCATGGAGGAAAGACCTCCATGACACTAGGCCTGAGCGGAGTTGTAGTGGTAGAGTGCATTAGGTTATGCTGTTCGCGCTGATTTTTAGCGCTGGGTGTTTGTCCCGCTCTGGAAAATCAGCGCGAATGGCACCATACACAGCACAAGAGGGCGCTGCTTCTTTCTGCCGCTTGAGTCGATGTTCTTCTCGAGCGGCTGCTTCCTTAACATGAACGGAAGGTTTCTCAATCCGCCCGCGTTGATAAATCTCACCGGGAGATGGCCTAGCATTAGATTTTCCTTGCTCGCACTCGCCAACTTAACGTTGGCGAGCGAGGAAAAAAAACTGAGTTTTGTGAAACTCCACCTGCTCCACGGAGTGCGAATAACTCCGCAAACTCCACAAACGGAGTGGAGTTCACCGCCCAGGTCTACATGACACCGCTGGCAGTCCTGAAACTCGTATAATGCATCACGGTGCGGCAGTAGCACCACCAGCGTATTACTTAGCCTCTGACCACTGGCCGCTGCCAGGGAATGGCGATTACCTGGCAACTGCAGCGGTGCAATGGCGGTCTGACCGCCAAAAACGTAATTGGGCGGTCGGACCACCGGTACGGCGGTGGCTGGACCGCCATTGCCACGCCCTCCAGAGTCTGGCAGTCCTCGGACCGCCAAACCCGTAATTTGGCCCTAAGTGTAACAAGGCAGAGCAGTCGAAGGCTGAGTCTGAAGGTACTACAGCCTAGACACTTAAAACACAGTGACAGACAACATTAACATTAACACTCAATAAATTGGTGTCCAGCCAATGCCTTTTCTATCAATCAGAAAGGTTCTTTGGTTCATGCACTGCCCTCATCAGTATAAGCCGATTTCCTTCTGGCAAGTGCTAACTGAGTTAGTTAGCTTCATCAAGCCATAATAGCACCACAGAGCGATCTGCGCTAAGCGCAAAAGACAAGGCCCTGTTGTATACTTCCTAGGGTGTCCATAAACGGGCTTTCCAGAATCATGTCCTTATATAGGCACAATTCGCCCTGCCCTTATATAGGCATAAAATCCCAGCCCTTATTTAGGCATAAACCGTGCACTCCAAATACAGGCATGGTCTCCGACGTCCGTCCACCCTAGCGTCACAACGAGTTCATGAAAAAACAGACTCTTAAGCTGCGGGAGTTTCCCTAGCCCAGGACAATTGATTTCTTCAAGGACTCATATATTATGCATGAACCATTATTCCTTAGGGGTTCATTCATGACGTCTTCCACTGTCCGACTCACGTCAATGCTAACATTTTCAGGTATAAATATACCTTCCCAAACCCCTGTAAATCAGAAGAGACCTCGACTTCAGAGGAGCCCGTTTCCCGGCCGGACGCACTGAGAAGACGCTGTCATTCCTGCACGCAGAGAGTCCAGCTTCCAGTGATCTAACTTCCCTTGCGGGGTGTTGGAGTTCGAGTCTGGAAAGAGTTTCCTACCTCTCTCATTCTTCAGGTATGGAGCTGACAAGAACCTAGAGGGACTCTTGGCATACTAGGCATACTAGGCTTAGCATACTCTTAGCATACTCTAGTAAGGAATACTTCACCTACTTCTACTTCTCCCTACACCCAGGTTAGGTTAGGTACATTGGGGTAGAACTAGGTTAGAAACGCATCGTATGAGTACTCGCATTTTTAGGCTGTGTCATTTTATGTAAATGCATATATGCTGAAAAGATAATGCTAACGCAGTATTATTTATTTCTACTGCTCACTCTGTACCTTATTTATCTCGCATACTGTCTTGTGATCATAACAGCACATTTAACTTACACCAGAAACAAGACTGTTCAATAAATCTTTTATTGAAACGCCCGTCTGTTCTTTCTGTGTAACTTTGAGGAAAACTAAGCATGCACGACTGAGCTGAGTGAAATAGTTATCTATTGTTTCTACGACTCTGGGACACGTCCTGATTCTAAAAGGAAACAAAAGTGGTCATGTTTTGCGGCTGCCAGAAACTACTCCCTTCTTGTCGTCAAGAAGTTTCTAGTGGCCTCTGAGCTAGCTGGCACAAGTAATTAAGTTTAATATACTCGATAGGGACATACCGACCTTAGTCCTATGTCAAACCTCTAGGATATATTATTCCAATGCGCAGAGCCTATTAGGGAAATAGGAGCTACACTACATGGCGCCCAACGGTTTGGTAAGGCAGTAATTCAACGTTAGATACTGAGTAACTCAGCCGTGCTTCTTCTTTTTCTCTCAGAGACCCCTACCCATATACTCCAAAAGACGTCTGGAGTGGGCAGGGTTAAGTATCCGCCACGGCTACATAGGGCAGTACCCTATATATTAGCTGTTTGGTTTGCTCAACGTTGAAGGATACAGTGTTCCACAAATATTGTGCACCTTATCTTTGTTTCCTTGAAACTTGTTCTACATTTTTTATAAAACAAAATGACTGAAGACGCCGGAAACGGTGGAGCTGAGGCTGATCCAGCCCAACCAGCATTTTTTAACAATACCGGTTTAAATGAAACCGAGGAGGGTGTCATAGAAATCGCTCCAAACTTAAGAAGAGCCATTACTCTAAAACTTATAAAACATGGCCTACCACCGAGAGGAGGTAGAGCAGTTTTCGTGATAGAGGCACACGAATCCTTTCAGACAGAGGTATTCTATTCATGGGTAATACTTCCTGAATCCAATCCAGTAACACACATGTTTCACTTCTACAAAGAAGATGAACCACCAGAGGAATACATTCCTTTCGAGGATATAGAAATTCCATTAACTTACCAAGAGCATCAGCTCTGGTTTAAAGGCGCCCTAAAACATCACAGAAACATAACCAGGCTCGGTCCACTAGGTAGACCAGGAGCAACATGGCCGATTCTAGCCGGCTACACACCTCATCCTGAACTTGACATAATGTCAGATGAGGAACTACTTACTCAACTCACAGAGTTAATAAAATCTACAGACAATTGGTTCAATATGTCATGCGGACTTTCACAGTCCAACCACCATTAACAATTCCAAATCAAACCCCTCACCAGGGGAATACACTAAGAATTACACCACAGACTCTATACGCAGTCATGGGTAAAATGCCCACTAAGCGTGAGCAAATTCCATTCTGGATAGCTCAAAAAATTACTCAAATCGAAGCAGTATTTCCAAATACTAGCCCGCATGAGAAACACAGAATCCTAACCATCAGTTTACCGATGGGGATCACACCACAACTGGAAGACTGCACCACTTGGGGCTCAGTCTTTGCTGCCATCTACACTAAAACACACGGCATTCCGTCAATTGCGGTAATACCTGATGTCCTAAAACAAATTCAAAATGAATACAGGGCAGAGCCTGCTTTAAATTTAGGTATGAAATTACTGAAAAATTTCGACCAGGTCTCAACAATAATATTATCTAATATTAAAGGGGAGGCAGCAGCAGTGGCGATCGGACAAAAATTAAGGGAATTTGATGTTACAGAACATCAAACAGAGCTACCCAGAATTATAGAACAATCTTATGCACAATTAGGCAGAGATAGTTTGGGTGGAAGACCAGTTAAACCAAAACTATGTGAAAGTCCTGAGAAGGACTCAAATAAACAAACTCCTACATCTTCTAAAAAGAAGTGGGAATCTAATAAACAAACTTCAAACGAGAAACGTTCTCAATCCCGAGGTAGGTCTCCTCAAAAGGAGCCCTCTGAAAGGAGGTATAACCTCAGGAATAGGGATAATTTGAGAAAACCTGATAGGTATCAAGATACTGATACACGTTCCTCTCGTCCCTTTCAGGTCTCATCACAGACTTCGGAAAGAAGAGGACGAACAGAACATAGAGAAGAACGAGTGAAATCAAAAGACGACAAACACGCTCCAAAAACTAAAACAAAACCTCAATTCTCCAAAAAGAAAGTAGCAGGTCTGAAGATAAGACATGCCGAGAATACTGAGAACACAACTCAAGAACGGAGAATGGGCTCAGACAATGCTGGACAGTGCAGCAGAAGTCACAATAGCTCGCCAGAACCTGATGGAACTTCTGGAGATAGTGGACTTGAATGAGTACATCACAGTTGAGACTGTAGATACCAGGGTTAGTACTCCACAAAAGTTATATGACATAACACTCCGGATGGAGGGAGACAAACCTAGACAGGTTAAAGCACTCTTTTGGGAAAGACTATCAAAGGGTTATGACATACTTCTAGCAGAAAAAGACTGGCCACCACAATTTGTCAGGGAGTGCCCACACGGCGAGGACATTATTATGCCTGCCTTCTCCAACCATATACCAATGCATCTAAGATATACATATGCCAGGAAATGGGCAGTGGCCCAGGCCCCATCATTATATAAAAATCATGTAGGATGGGATGAGGACTCTCCTCACCATACAATAAATCTGAAACATGAACCAACTGCACAAAGGCAGTATCCTATAAAGCAAGAAGCTAAAAAACAAGTCAGGGAGATCTTAGATCAACTTGAATACCAAGGGGTGATTGAAACATGCACCTCCTCCATGAACAATCCTTTGTTTCCTGTCTCCAAACCAGACAATACATATCGTCTAGTTTTGGACTACAGACACCTAAACACTTGTTCTAAAACTTTTGCAGTGCAAAATGCACATAGCACAGCATTAATGAATAACATTGTGCGTAAAAAATACAAAACAACATTAGACATCTCAAATGGTTTCTTTTGTCAAAACATAGCACCTGAAAGCAGGTACTTAACGGCATTCTCCATAATGGGGACCCAGCGTCACTTTTGTCGACTCCCACAAGGGTTCAAGAACAGCCCAGGTTTATTCTCAGCGAGGGTAACGGAGTTACTACAAATTTATGACAACGAGGCATTGTCCTATGTCGATGACATCTATCTGACAGACGATGACCTGGAAAAACACTTGAACAGGGTGAGCACCATTATACTGGGATTCGCCTCTGAGGGCTACAAGTTCAACTTTAAAAAGTCCCGAATTGCCCATCTCAATGTCCTATTTTTGGGATATGAGCTTTCAAGTGAAGGCAAGAGCTTGGCAGCTAACTTTCTAGAGAAATGTGCGCTGCTCCAACCTCCAAAAATGCTAAAAAACTTACAATCCATCCTGGGTTTCCTCAATTTTGGCAGAACATACATTTTAAACTACGTAGAAAGGGTTAAACCTCTCTACGCATTAATCAAACCTGATTTTTCAATCAAAAACTGGACACAGGAACACACAGAAATTTTGCGTTCACTCCAAGCTAACATGTTAGCAACAAATCACTTACAAACACGCGTGAGTCAAAGAAATTTGGTGATTCGAATAATTTCGGGTCAATGTGGATTCAACTACTTAACCTTCAATGAGGGTGAGAAAATACCAATCGCGTACAAATCACATTTGTACACACAAGCGGAAATGCGCTTCAGTTCAACTGAAAAAATTCTGACAGCAGTTCAAACGGCTGTAGCAAAAGAAAGAGCCTTAGCCCAAGGGAAACGCATAATTGTCGTTACCCCAGTACCAGCTTTAGAAGCAGTCACAAAAGCAAGCATTCCAAATGCTAAAGCATTACATCCGAGATGGCTACAATGGGTTAATTCTCTTGCTGCAACTGATGTTGAATATGTTTTTGATCCAGATTTAAAAACACAAGCATTCCTGCAATATAAACAAGAATGTCCTCTGCCCACTGAAATTCTGCCTCTCGATCAGTATGAATTTATAATTTACACTGACGGATCTGCACTGCCCGCAACAGGGAGTAAGCAAGCTTACAGTGCAGCGTGTGCTATCGTTAAAGGTCGCATGCGAAATGGCATCTTCAGACCTATGGTCACAAAAACTCAGTCACTAGGAGATTGTACAGCTCAGCGAGCTGAACTACAAGCATTCAAACTGGCACTTGAGAGTACGGATCGAGAATTCCCCACACTGATAGTGTGCGATTACTTTTACTGTGTTCAGTCGTATAATGACTATATACGAAACTGGCTTGAAAATGGTTTCAAAGATGCGAAAGGTGGCACAATAAAGCATAAATTGCTTTGGGAACAAGTAGTTCAGTTGAAAAACGAACTACCAAAGGCTCACGTGATTCACACACTGAGTCACCAACGTGATGGCGTTCACGTTGCAGGGAATTCATTGGCTGACGAAGCCGCAAGGGGGCTGTTCAGACGGCTTCCATAGCTGCGATCACTCGTTCAAAAACAAAAATAGACGGTGAGATAATGTTGGCTGTCAATGCTTCAAGCAAAGGCAGCAGTGCAGCGTTACCAAAAAAGTTTCCACTCAAGTACTCTTATGTAATTGATGCGAACAACGTTCCTTTTGCTCGAATCCCTGGAGTGGGGGATAGGGTAATTCCAAACATGGAACGTAGAGCAGCCTTGATTTATGAAACACATTTGGGGGAGGGTCTGTCACATCAAGGGATCTCTAAAACAATTTTGACTTTAAAAGAGATGTACTGGTGGCCTGGAATGAATACAGAAATTCACATATTTATCAACAACTGCTTAGACTGTAAATTACAGCGAGAGAGCCACCAGACACCATGCTGCGAATGCGGCAGCCCAGTACAGACACCACTGTTAGACAGCATTAGGCTATCTACTCGCCTGCATCCCACTGGACAAAGGCATTCCCGCAAATACTAAATCTAGGTTCCTATGGTTATGGCCTCAGCGCTCGGCTGACGCTCGAACTGTTATAAAAGATTTGCGAGTCTTTATCGGCACATACGCAATAGGCACGCTACATTCTGACCAGGGTCCTGCGTTTAGCTCTAGGGCTTACAAAGAAGCCATGGCCAGTCTGGGCGTTGCATTGCGGTACTCCTCTCCATTCCATCCTGAGGGAAATTCTGTTGTGGAAAGGAAAAACCGGGACATAAAGCAGTCTATAACAGCTAGGGTATTAGGTTCGGGTGATGGGTGGGTCAAACACCTCAGTGGCGTACAGCGCACACTTAATAATCTGCCAAGAAGTTCTTTAGGGGGGGTCACTCCATATGAGGTCCTATTTGGGACAAGAATGTGGGTACCAGACCTTGAACACGTAGGCACAGTGGTGGAAAATAAACCATTTGATATCAAAGATCGTTTGGCTGTTTTACAGGAACTCAATAAGCTAAGAACGAAACAAAGCAACGTATTCCTACAGCCAACCACCACTGGGGAAACATCGGCGGTCACAGCAAGGCCTGTCTGGATTCCAAAAGTTGGGGATCTAGTCAGAGAAAAAATCGCGGACAAGAAGGAATTTGGACCTTCTTACAGACAACCGGTACCTGTTCTAGCAGTTCAAGGAACAAGGACAGTACTTCTGCCGCCCCTTGCTGGAAGAAAGGAGAAAAGATTTGTGTCCATCGACCTCATCAAACCACAGTATGTGGCCAATACTGAACTGTAGGCCTCGTGGACTCCGCCCTAGTAGCAGACGCACTCCTCTCGCTACTATTCAAGAGGTTCAGACTGAAAGACTGATAACTATCGAGAATTCAGCTGTATCAGATGGAGGACTAAGCAACCAAGCTATGGAACTCATCCCTCTTGACAACCAAGTAACAGTTCGTCCAAATACACCTGTCTACACCAACGTGACACGTGATGAACTGTCTCCTGTGATTTCAACAAATCCTGATGCAATTCCAACAATTGACAGAACTGCTTCTGGCTATTTCATTGACTTTGATACGTTCTCAGAAGATCCAAGTGAACCTGAAACGACGCCAGCATCATTAGAACTCAAGCAGCAAGTACAAGACTTTATTCACTTTCTGAAAAATACTTATCTGGTTTCTCCATGGATTGAACTCTGGATTACATCTGGACTATTTGTTTTCCTGCTTTGGCTAGCTTTGGTAACAACTGTGAGCGTGCTTATAAGTGGCAGATACATTCATGTGAACATTGAAGGAAAAGACGTAAACGTACTTTTGAAACCACATAAATCGTCCCATCGTGAAGCTAGAGACTTGTCATCAGTGAACATCACAGCTGTTCCTACACAGGATGGTATAGTGTGGGACAAAACAGATTATGAAATTTTCAGACCGAATGAACAATTGAACATTCCACAGTTGTTTAAAATTTCAATAAGTGATTTAATTACGTCCAGTACCTATTCAGATGATTGGGACTTAGAGACTGTAAATGATATAATGTTTGATCTAGAAAAATCTGCTGCATTTTCTAAAAATGAATATTTAGAGGGTTCATCAGACTATGAACAACTGTATTGTTATAACCACTATGGTCATCATTATTTGCATAAATCTGCATATCCAAGAAATGTGTTTATGTTTAACCAATGGAAACATTGTCCTACACCACCACAAGGTAGTTCAAAAACATTTGCTAGTAAGTTTCCATATTTTTCAGGTTACAATACATCTGACCCAGAAACGTTTTACTATAAAAATGTAAACAAAACAGGACTGAAAATTATGTTAACAAATACTAAAAAGATTTACTCTGCAGCATTTATTGCCCAACTGTCTACACAGGGTTTCGACTTATGGAAAAACACAATAGAGACAAAAACTGTCTGGGGTAGTAAAGATTGGCAAGTACAGGGTATAGAAGCTTTATTTAGAGCCTGTATCATCCCTGAACAAATACTGTTTTTGAATGACACCGTCCAACAAACATCTTGTCTTGGGATAGCCAAGATCAAAGAGATGAAAACACCTTCTGTGCCAACACCTGCTAGTGATAATAATACAAAGGCAGTGGTGACAGTCGACAATATACTACAATCAACAGATCTAATCCTGATTGGAAGAAATGGTTGATCTGGCCCACAGACACAAACAACTGTCAGGAAAGATTCTTGAATAAAACTCAGGGCTTTACTATTCATAGGCCAGACCCAAGATATGCCCAAAGACAACATCTGGGGGTAGTAACAACATACAGTGTAGGAAAATTATGCCTCGATAGGCTGCATAGATCTACACTACAGGATGTGAAACAACACTTATCCTTACTTGCAGATGACGCAGATCTTAGGGAATTCTTGCTTGGACCAAGAAAACCGCGTCAAAAACGTTTCATATATGCCGGCATTTATGCTGCTTATAACGAAGCATGGAAAGTGTCACAGATAGAGGCCGCAGAACGAATACGTGAACTTGATCTATTAATTTAGAGAAAACACTCTCTGTGGTCGAAAATGGGTTAACAACTTTGTCCTCCAGAATATATTCATTGGATGGCATTGTATCCTCTGCTATCGACATTCTAGAACAAGATTTGGCTATGTTACAACAAGGTAAATCGCAATTACGTTCTATAGTGTTATTGAGCTGGACGCTGCAATCTTTGCGAGCGGGCTATGTGCCTTGGCGTTTCATCAACATGTCGTCTCTGTTTGCAGAATACAATCTAACTGATAAACAGATCGAATTGGCACAAAGAGGAGCAAGGTATACAGTGCTGAGCATTGAAAAACTGGAAAAATTACCATTCGCAGTGGCAGAAAAACCAGCTACAGAATGGGTTATTCATGGCAAAATAACATTACCTGTGACTACTTTTCAGTTTCAGTATTGCCTCAGACAAATGCAAGCAGGCAAATATGAAAGGTTGGGTAAGGGATACATTAAGACATCTTGGGATTTACCGTATACACATAGATGTTGGAGTGGGGATCGTGAAGTGTTTCTGAGCGGTACTAACTGTAAACATGCACTGACCGGTTAACTTATATGTCAGGACATTTCTTTACACAGGGCTTGTAATGGTTCTGTGGCAAATTTGTCTTGCCACCAGCGGGGTACACCAGCAGCTGTGATTAATCCAGCATTTGGACAACTTTCTAACAGGAATTACCTCATGCTGAATGATCAGAGTTGCTGTGGAATGTTGCCAGGCATCCCATATCTAGTAACGGTCAACTCCAGGGTCACTTGCTGTATGCAAGTATTGTTTCCCCCAATAGACACAGTCAGGGAGTCGCCTCTATGGCCTTCGCTGAACGTCTCTTTTATAAGATTTGATACTTTGAGCAGAATGAAAGCCATGCTTTTACAGCAAACAGTGCCTTTGACCTCGGCCAAAGAAACCTATGATCTACAAGTAGCAAGGACTTCGGCTGAGATACAGACTTTAATACGTACAAACTGCCCTATACATTTCGTAGAAATGATAACACGTATCTTTAACATGTCTGATACAACAGGAATTGTACATGTATTTAAGGGCATTTGCTCCGGTCTGTTAGCACCTTTCCAGGCAATACTTGGAATCATCCCGAACTTTGCACATTCGGTGTTTGGTGGCATACCATTAATTCTAGCACTTGTTGCCGGAATTCTATTTCTCTTCCTGCTATTGCGCTATGGCCAGCCTATTCGCAGACATCACTCCGAGCGAAATGGAGAAAGCTCTCCTTGAAAGAAAGTGCCGTGAGCGAATAGTACAGCTATTGGGCATGACTCGTCTACGGGACCTAAATACCACGTGGTTCCTGTCATTCAGACCAATCTGGGAAGATTGCATCTTACCTGTTCTACGATGCCTGCTATGCGGTGAAGAATGCGTGTTGGACGCTTGTCTAACATATCCATCAGCCACGCCAAAGGACGTCGATACTTTGCTGGTCCCGATAACGGCCCATGCTCTGTGTTGTCCCCAGCGGCTACCAATCCTGATGTCAGCATTCATTGAGATCTCACAGACGCTTCCGGCTGTTGCTGAGGTACGAGAAAGAACTCCAGGCACACAGGTAACAACGGACGCGAACATTGCTGCGGCGACCTATGCTGAGAGCGATGCTTCACATCTTTGTGCGGTCAATCTTTTACACAAGGTGTTCCAACTTACACCAACGACAGTGGATGATGTTTTGTCTATAGAAATAGATGATCTCATGTTTACACCAGACCCGTAAACTGACTCTGATTCAGCATACAGTGTTCCAGAGATGCAGTAACAATTTGGCCTTCATTTTTCAAAACTTTGGAACTCTACCAAAATTGAACTTTTGTCCCATTTTTCGAACGAAAATGGCACTTCCATCTGCTTAAAGTAGAACTAGCCTTATAATACAGACTTGGCGGTACTTCCACGGACACTTAGTCATCTTGTGTGTCTAAATCAGTTCATTTAATTTTCATGACAGGAAATGACTTTGATTTTGAACAACTTATCGATCATTTTTCGTCATATGTAAATATTGCTTTTTATATTTTATTCCCATTGCATTTATTTCGAACTTTATGCTGGAAATGAAAAGCATTGCTTAATAATGTACAGTACCTTTTGCATTTTTAATATGTTTTTTAATGCTTTTAGGAAATATTTTAATATGCAGTACTCCATTTTAATGTTTAGCATTTTAAATGTTTAGCATTTTAGTATTATCGTACACACGAAAGAGGAGTGGGTGTTGTATACTTCCTAGGGTGTCCATAAACGGGCTTTCCAGAATCATGTACTTATATAGGCACAATTCGCCCTGCCCTCATATAGGCATAAAATCCCAGCCCTTATTTAGGCATAAACTGTGCACTCCAAATACAGGCATGGTCTCCGACATCCGTCCACCCTAGCGTCACAACGAGTTCATGAAAAAACAGACTCTTAAGCTGCGGGAGTTTCCCTAGCCCAGGACTATTGATTTCTTCAAGGACTCATATATTATGCATGAACCATTATTCCTTAGGGGTTCATTCATGACGTCTTCCACTGTCCGACTCACGTCAATGCTAACATTTTCAGGTATAAATATACCTTCCCGAACCCCTGTAAATCAGAGGAGACCTCGACTTCAGAGGAGCCCGTTTCCCGGCCGGACGCACTGAGAAGACGCTGTCATTCCTGCACGCAGAGAGTCCAGCTTCCAGTGATCTAACTTCCCTTGCGGGGTGTTGGAGTTCGAGTCTGGAAAGAGATTCCTACCTCTCTCATTCTTCAGGTATGGAGCTGACAAGAACCTAGAGGGACTCTTGGCATACTAGGCATACTAGGCTTAACATACTCTAAGTATACTCTAGTAAGGAATACTTCACCTACTTCTACTTCTCCCTACACCCAGGTTAGGTTAGGTACATTGGGGTAGAACTAGGTTAGAAACGCATCGTATGAGTACTCGCATTTTTAGGCTGTGTCATTTTATGTAAATGCATATATGCTGAAAAGATAATGCTAACGCAGTATTATTTATTTCTACTGCTCACTCTGTACCTTATTTATCTCGCATACTGTCTTGGGATCGTAACAGCACATTTAACTTACACCAGAAACAAGACTGTTCAATAAATCTTTTATTGAAACGCCCGTCTGTTCTTTCTGTGTAACTTTGAGGAAAACTAAGCAGGCACGACTGAGCTGAATGAAATAGTTATCTATTGTTTCTATGACTCTGGGACACGTCCTGATTCTAAAAGGAAACAAAAGTGGTCATGTTTTGCGGCTGCCAGAAACTACTCCCTTCTTGTCGTCAAGAGGTTTCTAGTGGCCTCTGAGCTAGCTGTCACAAGTAATTAAGTTTAATATACTCGATAGGGACATACCGACCTTAGTCCTATGTCAAACCTATAGGATATATTATTCCAATGCGCAGAGCCTATTAGGGAAATAGGAGCTACACTACAGCCCTTTCTTTCAAAACCATTGTTGGGAAGCTGGAAGTAAAGGGTCTATTTCCACTAGAAACAATGTTTATGAGTTGGAAGTCATGCGCGTCTTTACACAAGACTTCAGTAGGCAGCGTTCATCTTTCTATAAAGACTCCATCTAGTTACGAGTGCCAATTCTCAGGGCCGGCTTTAGGGCAGTACGACCAGTGCGTCCGCACTTGGCGCTGACTTGAAGGGGGGGCTCTGTGTTGAGCAATAACTTACAATTTTAAGGCACCTGCTGCAGAGTTCCTTGTGCGTCCAACTTTTAGGCAGCAATAAAAATGTCAAGATAACTCTTGTGGTTAAAGTTCCTGCAAGAGACAAAGAGGTTGGAGTTTTGTCTAGTGGCAGTTTTGAATCGCCATAAAGTAGCGCAGAGGGTTAATATGCCTGCTGCCAAGAACAAATCTGTATTTTATGTGGATATCTGAGTGGATTAGTAAAACCAGCCTTTACCAGCACTTTAAAACAAATGAAATGTATGTGAGAGGGTTTATGGAGAGATATGGGGCACTTTTTCTAGATGATAGTTAGTAAATCCTCAAAGGAGGTCATGGAGGGGTGCGGCACCAAAAAGGATTAGCTCACCGAGCGCCACAAGTAGTGAAGCCGGCCCTGCCAATTCTACAGAGTCAACCTGTGAATCAAGTGCACCAAAACAATTGCTGTGAAGACACGCATCCTGACTTCCCCACAAGTCTACAGTGCCCAGCAGAGGCTGAAACGGTTCTTCAACCATCGGTGAGTATCTGCATGGCTATCTGTCATGAAGGGATGACAAGAGAGAAGTAAGATAAGCGCTGGAAGGCCCAGGGCAAGCAATCATCAGGAGATCACAAGATAGAGTTTTGAGAGACCCCAAGACTTGTTTTGGTATTGCTTGAAAACAAAATTAAAGCACCTCAGATCTGGTTAATGAAAGACTCTCAGCACCATATACAAAGTCAAAAGGTAGGATTTTGTTTAGAAAGGGTGAGACACAATCACACACTTGAATCATTGTTAATGACATAAAGTTAAGAAAACATAAAGTGAGAAAACATAACTCAACAGTTGTGACTATATTCTATGGAGAAAAAAAAATCCAGTTAGAAAAACCCTGTTTTCTTTGAGAAAATGTGTATTTACAGACATGTAAATTGCTAGACTGTGAATATAATGACTAGTTGCTGTTTGTATGTTTATAATGCACAAAAGAGAATAATTACTGTTGTTTTGGTGAGAACCAGGTGTAGAAAAACACATAAGAACAGCTTTGCATACAGAGGTTAATGCCCATAAAATCACTGGTGTAATTTAAGAATCGATTCCTGTGAAAACAATAAGGGCTTTATTACAACTTTGGCAGTCCTCCAGTGGTGCTGCCACTGTGCCATCCGCTGGAGGTCTGCCAAAGTCGAGGTGCGCCCACCTGCCTCATTAGGAGTTTAATCCTGGTCGGGGCGGGGCTGCCGCGGTCTCGTGGCAGTGAGCTGTTAGGCTCATTGGAGAGCCTAACATGCAGCCTGCTGCTGTGACAGCACCTGCAACACGTTCCTGCACAGTGTGGCATGCATGCAACACTGTGCACGATCAGAGGTGCAATTTCAGGAGGGCACAACATGTGCCCCCCTGCATACACCCCATGCGCAGGAGCGGCCTGGGGGCCCTGTTAGGGCTCCCTTAGTTGCCTCTCTGCCACCCTTTTCATAGCGGGCTCACCTCCCTGAAAAGGGCAGTGAGAGGGCAACTCTGAATATGATTGGCAGTGCTGCAGTGGCACCGCCAGTATATTCCTTCCCCTGACTACTGCATGACCACCGCGGGATCCTGGATCCCCGGGGAATGCAGCGGTCCTGTGGTGATCCGACTGCCCCAATAGTAATACAGCGGGCGGGCCTGCAGTGTGGCCGGGGTTGGACACATACGGCGTGTTTTTAAAGCCTCTACAGATTTAACAGGTCATACTGTCTGCATCAAGGCAAACAAAGCTGTCACCCAACATTTACCTCAGACCGTACACTACAGTAAGAAGGCAAAGATTTCTACACCCTCTGAAAAACTACTGCGGTGTTCTATTTTCTCTAATCACAACAACCTTTCTTTCTTCATCAGTACAGTTTCCTGCATCTAAAAGTTGCAAGCGTGCCGGTGGACAGGGGTGATTCAGGGTCCTTTTCGCTCCCGCCAGGTCTCAGAGTACAGGTTGATGGTTATGTAAGTTCTGACAATTCTATACACAGAGGGACAAATATTTACATGATTACGGATGGAATTACAAATTGAAATTCCTTAAATATTGGCCTTGCCTATTAACCTGTGCAAATCATGTACCCTAAAGAAATGCCACAGGGGGAAAATGTATATGTAAATGTAAATGTAGTCTCTTCCATTTATCTGGGAGGTGACAAGGGACTGTTTGGTCACCTGCAAGCTCTAATCGTAAAAAAACAGCAACGGTCCTATATGGGCCAATCGAGAAATAAGAGGCTTTTCACAATCAAAAATGTCAAGTCTACAGGCTTTGTCAGGTCATTCACAATGTAAAACAAGAGTACTGCTTTTTTTGTCACCACATTCACTAATCAATAAAGTAATCCTATTGGCTTTAACATGAATATAGGCATGACCATGAAGTCTCTGCCTAGAAAGACCCATCAAACATTTTAGACAGACCCAAAGAATACACTGACATGAACATAAAATCTCCCTCTGACACACCAAGCATTTACCATGCTCACACATAAAAAGGTATACAAAGTTCAGGCTGGTCTATTCTCATGAGGAGGAGGGTCAAGACTGATTTGCATATGATTCGGTCCAAACTGAGGTGGCATGGTAGACGAATGATGATGCATTTGCAGACCCAAAAAGGACCTCTGTACTAAACCCCTTCCTATTACATTTGTCAGAGAGTTCCCATTGTATAAACCTTCCTACTGTAATTCTCACATAGTTCAAAATGTAAAGCCCCATTCTATGGTTTTTGTCATGGCGTTCACAATGAAAAACCCTTGCTACTGTATTAGACAGAGCGTTCACAATGGAAAACCCCTAACCATTGCTTTTGTCAGAGAGATCACAATGTAAAACCCTATCCTATTGCATTTGTCATAGGATTCACAATGAAAAGAGCTACCCTATTGTATTCAACTAGGATTCACAATGTAAAATCCCATTCTCTACAGTTTGAGAGTTCACAATTTACGGTTCACTGACAAAATATCGAAACCAGAAATATCGTGGGACACAAATATAGTGTCAAATATATCGAAACCAAAAATATAGTTATACTATACTTATAATGTAAACGGCAAAAATATTGAAAGAAATATATCATTGTCAGTAATATCGTTGTCAAAAATATTGTTTTTTTATACATATATATATATCGACTACGATATTTACTGTTCATTTTGTATTCACACTAACGTTATATATCGCTCTCTGCTGACACATGCTCCCTTGTATTCATACTCTCACATATGTACTATGTGGCTTATACTGTTATCCACGCTATATCACTTGGACTACTGATTTACCCTTAGAGCGCTGTTCCGCACTCCTGCCTAGCTTTACATATTTGTTTCCTGCACCGTGTAAATCCCCCTTCACACATTAGTCCCAAGATATCACCACACTAATGTCACCACGTGCACAAATCTGTTGTTACAAGAACAGAACAGCACTAGCTCAGCATTCTCTGCTTAGCACAAACACTGCATGTTGAGCACCCACTTATTTCCCTAAGCTGCCTATGCAACAGACATTCTATATGCCACCATATTCAACTCAGAGGCACACCTTGGTTGGGTCACTAGATGACGGCATTTTAACTACACGCGCATCCTCAGCAGCACAGGATTTATACTGCAATATCAGTTTCTGTTTTTAACATACCCGCATTTTGGCGTCTTTCGCACTGCTGCCTCATACGGGAATTATCCGTTCCCGTTTGTCCACCACACCTCACGCAGTGTGATCCCTATGTTTTTCGCACTGCTAGGTGCATAAGGAGGTCATATGCACGTCTAGCCGCCTGTAGTCTTAGACACTCACCTTGCGCCCGTATGATGACGAGGCAGTTACAGATTCTTTCTATTTCCTTTACTTATATGTGCGGTATCCTTTAGACTGTCTATTCTGTTCATGACCTACGTGGTCTCAAACATGTACATGCTCGTTTTCACCTAGGGGGCGGGGAATTGTCTCTTTTTCACCTGTGCTCGTTTCACATGTAAATCACGGTCATGTTACAGAAATGTATGCTATATAAGGCTCTCATTTGTATGTAGCGCGTTATGTGATCAAGGCCGCAGGACTGTGGCCGAAACGCGTCATATGGACCATGTCAACTGAATAAACGTGATGTTCTTCAATTATCCTGGTGTCTGTGTCCGAGCCGTGTTTCTTTGCACGTCTGCCTTCGGGGAATGAATGTGATATATATATAGGTAGGTAATATATATATATATATATATATATATATATATATATATATATATATATTCACTGAAAAAACCATAGGTTTTAGGGACAGTTATAGTTAGTTGGACATTGCACTCGTACAAAACCCGTGAAATTCCCCCGTTATAGTTAGTTCAGCTAACTATAACTCGCGCCCCGCAATGCACTGCTGATGACGTCACATATTACATCACTCATGACATGGTCAGTGACATCACTGATGACATCACTGATGACATCTCAAATGACATCACTGATGACATCATCCAGTGACTGTGTGTTTCTGTAAAGTTTAAATATGTTTAATATATATAGGGAAAGGCGTATTGAAGAATGAGTGGGTGTATAAGCGTCTGAATGGATGATTTAGTAGGTGCGTGACTGAGTCTATAAGTGAGTGATTAAACGTATCTTACTGGATGCATGGGTGAGTGACTAAACTGTGTGAATGTCTGTATCCGTCTGTCTGTTGTTGTGTAAGCAGCTGCATGGGTTTCTGACTAGCTAAATGAGTGTCTATATGGGTTATGGATTGGTTATCTGAGTATCTATATGGGTGCCTCTGTGTTTGTGTGGGTGGGGTGTGTGTGACTCTGTGCATAGATGTGTGAGTGGGTGATTCACTGGGTGCATGGTTTCAAGAGTGCGTCTGTGATGGACTGTATGGGTGGGTGAGTGTGTGTATGGGTGTGTTAGTGATTGAATGTATATCTCAGTGGTACATGTGTGAGTAACTACATATGTGAAAGGCAGTATATATGTGTGTTGGAGTATATAAATGGCTATAAGTGAGAGTGTGTGATTGTGAGAGTGGCTATATGGATGAGTGTGTGCTTGCATCAGTGATTGCATAGGAGCGTAAGAATGTGCTAGTATTTTTATGAATAAGTGAGCTGGTGTGTATAACTGTATAGGTTAGTAAATTGGAGTGTGATTAATTATTTGCATGACTGACTAGGTGTGTGAGTACCTCTATGGATGAGTTGCGTTGTGTGAGTGTTTATATAGGTGTATGAGTGCATATGATAGTTCTGTACTGAGTGACTGTAAGTATGAGTGACTGTACGGGTGAGTGAGTAGATGTGTGTGTGTAGACCTAAGAATCAGTGAGTGGGTATGTACTTATTGGTATTGGAGTGTGTATGGTTTTGAGAATGGCAGTCTGTAATTTAGAGTGGGTGTATCAAAAGTTATATTAGGGTGTGAGAAGATGAATGAAATTATCACATGGATGATGTCATCAGTGATGTCATTTGAGATGTCATCAGTGATGTCATCAGTGATGTCACTGACCATGTCATGAGTGATGTAATATGTGAAGTCATCAGCAGTGCATTGCGGGGCGCGAGTTATAGTTAGCTGAACTAACTATAACGGGGGAATTTCACGGGTTTTGTACGAGTGCAATGTCCAACTAACTATAACTGTCCCTAAAACCTATGGTTTTTTCAGTGAATTTCAAAGGTTTTTTAAATGCAAATTTCTAACTATAACGTGTCTGAAACCTATGGTTTTTTCAGTGAATTTCAAAGGTTTTTTAAATGCTAATTTCTAACTATAACGCGCCTGAAACCTATGGTTTTTTCAGTGAATTTCAAAGGTTTTGTAAATGACAATTTTTAAATGTATTAATTGTTATATTTATTTTTTTGATACTGATTTACTACATTTTTTAAAACTATTTATTTTTAGATATTTTATTTATTAAATTACATTGTAATTACATTATACATTACATTACAAAATATACTTTCTCAGAATGAATTACTTTAGTTTAAATAGTTTGCAAATAGGCAATAGAGTTTTAAGTACAGTATTTACAGTTGTTGCAATGGGCAACACAATTTCAAACACAATGCAACATTGAGCTCAATGTGAATTTCTAGTTAAATGCAATTAGTTACTCTATGGATTACTTTTCTAACCACAGGACTGGATCCTAGATTCAGTCCTGGGACATCTCCTGTAAACAGTTGAGTAAAAGCGTTTTGGTTACACTAGTGATTTTTAAGGAATATTATTGTATTTTAAAAGTTGACACTTAGAAACTTTTTCACATAGAATCACCAATGTTATCCTACGGGAGGAAATACACTTAGCAGGTAAGTAGTGTTATCGTTACTTTTTCTTACTCAGTGTTGGATCCTGGATCCAGCACTGGTGCATCTCCTGTAAACAGTTGAAAGAATGCGTTTAAGTCATACAGGCGATTTTTAAGGAATATTTGTAGTTTGTGAAAATCAACACTTTGAAACTTTTCTGCTGAAAACCAGACAATGGATTCCTATGAAAGGAAATATAAGTTACTGGTAAGTACGGTTAAAATTACTTTTCAGGATCAGTACTGGGCTGAAAGATGCAGCACTGAGGTCTCTCCTGATAACAGGTGAGTAAATCGGAATTCGTAGATCGGCTGATTTTAGAGGAATATTTGTATGTTTCAAAAATCGACACTTAGAAGAATTTCCAAGTGAAACAAGTCAATGTTAGCCTATGGAAGGAAATTCAAGTTACTGGTAAGTACGGTTAAAATTACTTTTCAGGATCAGTACTGGGCTGAAAGATGCAGCAGTGAGGTCTCTCCTGATAACAGGTGAGTAAATAGGAATTTGTAGTTCGGCTGATTTTAGAGGAATATTTGCACAATGGTGAAGGGAGGGGGCGGGGCCTGAGGTGACACCTGTGCAAACGCGCCCCGTGGCGCGTTTTAAGTTGGGGGATTAAGTACCCTTGAATCATGAGGATCCCTGGGGTCCAACTAGCCCACCCTGTACCTGCAGTATGCGCCAGGGAGCTGCGTTGCAGAGAGGTGTTCAGAGGCCACGCCCCTTTTTGCACCTCTCTGCAATGCAGCTCTGTGGCGCTTTCTGGATGCACCTGTTGGGCTAGTTGGCCCCCAGGGACCCTCAGGATTGAAGGGGATTTAATTCCCCATCTTAAAACGCGCCACGGGGCCTGTTTGCACACATGTCACCCGAAGCCCCGCCCCCTCCCTTCACCACTGTGCAAACGCGCCCCGTGGCGCGTTTTAAGTTGGGGGATTAAGTCCCCTTGAATCTTGAGGGTCCCTGGAGTCCAACTAGCCCACCATGTACTTCTAAAAAGCGCCACAGAGCTGCGTTGCAGAGAGGTGTAAAAAGGGCGTGGCCTCTGTACACCTCTCTGCAACGCAGCCCCCTGGCGCATACTGGAGGTTCCTGGTGGGTTAGTTGGCCCCCAGGGACCCCCAGTATTCAAGGGGAATTACTTCCCCTTCTTAAAACGCGCCAGGGGGCGTGTTTGCAGAGTACTGCAGGGAGGGGGGCAGGGCCTCCGGCACGATGCCGGTCGTTTTTTTTTTTTTTTTTAAATTTTTAATGGGAGGGGGCTGCGTGGCCCCTCTTCCCTTGCCCACTTTTGGCCCCGGGGACCCCATCCCCCGGGGCCTGAGCATTTTATTTTTAAATTAAAAGGAAGGGGGCCACGTGGCCCCCCTTCCCTGGGCCTGTATTGGCCCCGGGGACCCCTTCCCCCGGGGCATGCCCTCGATTTTTATTTGATAGATTTGGAGGGGGGCTGCGTGGCCCCCCTCCTCAGGCCATTTAAGGCCCCGGGGACCCCATCCCCCGGGGCCGGCCTTGCACTTTTTTTTTTTTAACATTTTTAAAATTTGGGGAGGGGGGCTGCGTGGCCCCCCTCCCTGGCCACTTATGGCTCCAGGGACCCCATCCCCCGGGGCCTGGCCTCTGGTTGGGGACTGTGGGGGGGTCCCCAATCCCCCCACAGTCCCGCCGGCTCCCCGTGTCCTACGGGAGCCGGCATTGCTTTCCACATGGGGAGCAGCTAACATGCTGCTCCCCATGTGGAAAGCAATTGGTTTGCATTTTGAAAGAGAGAGCAGGTTTCCTGCTCTCTTTCAAAATGCAAACCAAGTTTGCTATGACAGGACGGGAGCCGCGAGGCTCCCGTCCTGTCATAGCAAACTACAGTGTCCCGGGGTAGGCACCCGGGACACTGCAGGAGCCGGCCCTGGGGGTGGCGGTCCCCAGGGCCATCAATGGCTCCAGGGGCCCCCGTCCCTTGAATTGCACAGCCCCGGGGAGGTGGTGGTCCCCGGGGCTCTGGGGGTCCATAACGGACCCCCACATTTATTTTCTATGTGCCCCGGGGAGGTGGTGGTCCCCGGGGCGTGTGGGGGGGGCTGGAGCCCCCCCACACTTTATTTAAAATTTAAAAAAGAAGCCCCGGGGGGTGGCGGTCCCCGGGGCTGCGGGAGGGCAGGAGAGGCCTCCCGCATAATTTTTTTTTTATTAAGCCCCTGGGGGTGGCGGTCCCCGGGGCTTGGGGGGCCTTAGAGGCCCCCCATATAAACAATAAACCCACCCCCCTGCATGTCCCCGGGACGTGGGCCACCTGGGGGCAAATTTGCATCGAAGCGCGGGAGACCGCGCTTCGATTTTTTTTTTTCCGGCAGGATCCGCGCATCCTGAGCGCATCCTGCCGATTTTTTTTTTAAAAAAATGCTTTTTTCTGCCCAGGGGGTCCTTGTGGGACCCCCTGAGCAGACCTAGGGGGTCAGGGTGTTTCTACCCTGCCCCCTTTGTGCGTTTTGCGCACTTGTTTCTTGTGCCTCGCTTCTACCGAGGGACAAAATGGCTGCCAACACTTCCTGATTTGGAGTGTTGACAGCCACTTGAAAGCCAATTAACATGCAGCTCGTGATCGGGACGGTGCGCGCAGGGTGCGCTCAGGGTGCGCGAATCCGACGCGGCCATAGATATATATGTGATTTTCCTTTTGATTTTCACAGGAACTACTGAACGGATTTACACCATTTAACAAAAGGGTTCTTTCTGAACCAAGAACTACCTCTTTGCCAAATTTGGTGTAATTCCGTTCAGCAGTTCGGGCTGTAGCCGTGTCTAAAGTTTCCTATGGGAAAATGAATGGGGAAAACACGTTTTGGGACCCCCCTTTTTCTCGGCCCCCGCTTGACGAATCACCCTGAGACTTTCAGGGTAGGAGCGGACCGGAGCGGGCCATAAAGTTTGAAAATTTCGCGAAGATTCGTCAACCGACGCAAGATTTATTTCAAATAGAATGTCGCGGATTTCCTATGGAAAATAGGTCCTAACTATAACTATAACTATCTACTGGCGACCGCCAGTAGATAATATATATATATATATATATATATATATATATATATATATATATATATATATATATATATATATATATATATGTATGTATGTATGTATGTATGTATATATATATATATATATATATATATATATATATATATATATATATATATATATATATATTACCTACCTATATATATATCACATTCCTTCCCCGAAGGCATATATATATTTATATATATATATATATATATATTACCTACTGGCGGTTGCCAGTAGGTAGTTATAGTTAGAACCAGGTTTCCATAGGAAATGCGTTTTTTGTTTTGCCAATAACTTTGGCATCGTTTGACGAATCTTCGCGAAATTCTCCCAAAAAATGTTTCATCCAGGTCAGCTCCTATCCTGAAAGTTTGGGGGTGATTTGTCAAGTGGGGGCTGAGAAAAAAGAGGGGTCCCAAAAAGTGTTTTCTCCATGTTAATTTCCATAGGAAATTTTAGCCAGGGCTGCAGCCCGAACTGCTGAATGGAATTACACCAAATTTTGCAAAAAGGTAGCGCTTGGTTCAGAAAGCAACCTTTTTTTTAAATGGTGTAAATCCGTTCAGTAGTTGCTAAGAAATTAAAAAAATAAGAGTCAAAAAATCAATTTCCCATAGGAAACTTTAACCAAGTCTACAGCCCGAACTGCTGAACGGAATTACACCAAATTTGGCAAAAAGGTACTGCTTGGCTCAGAAAGCGACCTTTTTAAAAATGGTGTAAATCCGTTCAGTAGTTGCTGAGAAATGCAAAAAAAAAATATCGATATCTAGAGGCGCAGTGGATCCGCGGACCCTCCCGGCCACGAGCTTTATTCTAATTGGCTGTCAACACTCCAAACCAGGAAGTGTTGGCAGCCATCTTTTGACTCGGTAGTGAAACAAACGCGAAAAACAAGAAAAGGGGGCAGGGTAGAAACACGCTGACCCCCCAGGCCTGCTCAGGGGGTCCCACAAGCATTTTTTTTTATTTATTTCAGCGAAATTCGCACTGGAGTCGCGAATCCCGCCGAATTTTTTTTAAAAAATGAAGCGCGGGCTCCCACGCTTGATCTAATTGAGGCCCCCGGGTGGGCCAGGTCCCGGGGGCATTTCCAACCAAAATATGCGGAGGCGTTTGGGGGCCCCCGCAGCCCCGGGGACCGCCACCCCCCAAGGCTTGGTTAATATTATGTGCGGGAGGGCACTCGGCCCTCCCGCAGCCCCGGGGACCACCACCCCCCGGGGCTTGCTTAAAATTATGTGCGGGAGGGCACTCGGCCCTCCCGCAGCCCCGGGGACTGCCACCCCCGGGGCTTCATTTTTAATGTGTGGGGGGCCTCCAAGGCCCTCCCAAGCCCCGGGGACCGCCACCTCCCTGAGGCACTAAAATGCAAATGCGGGGGTCTGGGGACCACAACCTCCCCGGGGCTTCAATCACAATGGGAGGGGGGCCACGCGGCCCCCCTCCTGGAGCCCTTGATGGCCCTGGGGACCCCCACCCCCCAGGGCCAGCTCCTGTAGTGTCCCGGGGTGTCATAGCAAACTTGCTTTGGAGTTTGGAAGCGAGAGCAGGGAAACCTGCTCTCGCTTCCAAAATCCAAAGCTGATTGCTTTTCCACACGGGGAGCTGCATGTCAGCTGCTCCCCATGTGGAAAAGCAATGCCGGCTCCTGCAGGACGCGGGGAGCCGGCGGGACCGTGGGGGCATTGGGGCTCCCCCCACGGTCCCCAATGGATAGGGCCTGCCCAGGGGATGGGGTCCCCGGGACCAGAAGTGGCCCGGGAGGGGGGCCACGCAGATCCCCTCTCCAAATTAAAAAAAAAAAAAAAATGAAGGCCGGCCCCGGGGGATGGGGTCCCCGGGGCCAATAGAGGCCTCAAGAGGGGGGCCACGCAGCCCCCCTCCTTTAAAAAAAAATGTGGCAATGCCCCGGGGATGGGGTCCCCGGGGCCGGAATTAGCCACGGGAGGGGGGCCCACGCGGCCCTCTTCCCGTTCAGATTTTTTTTTTTTTTTTTTAAACAGGGGTCAGGCCCTGGGGTATGGGGTCCCCAGGGCCCAAAAAAAGGAAAAAGAAGGGGGGCCACACAGTCCCCCTTCTAAAAAAAAAACTTAAAACGCGCCACGGGCGCGTTTGCACAGTGGTGAAGGGAGAGGGCGGGGCCTGATAAGGCAAGTGTGCAAATGGGCCCCCTGGCGCGTTATAACTTGGGGGATTAAGTCCCCTTGAATCCTGATGGTCCCTGGGGGCCAACTAGCCCCCAGGTACCTTCAGTTTGCGCAACAGAGATGCGTTGCAGAGAGGTGTAAAAAGGGGCGTGGCCTCAGACCACCTCTCTGCAACGCAGCTCTGTGGCGCAAATTGAATACAAGTATACACTCATCCATACAGCACTCTCACAATCACTCACTCTCATGTATAGTCATTTATATACTCCAACTCTCTCATGCACTGTGTTTTACATATGTAGTTACTTGGACATGTAGCACTGAGATATCCATTCACTCACCAACACACCCATAAACTCACCCACCCATACAGCTGTTTCCACATGCACTCTTGAACCCATACACCCAGTGAATAAAGAACTCACACATCTATGCACAAAGTCACACACCTCCCACCCACTCACACACACACTCAGGCACCCATACAAATACTCAGGCAACCAATCAATAACCCACATAGACACTCATGTAGCTACTCATCAACCAATGCAGCAGCTTACACAGAAATAGACAGACTGATACAGACATTCACACAGTTTAGTCACTAACCCATGAATTCAGCAAGAGACATTTAATCACTCACTTATACAGTCAGTCACACACCTACTAAATCCTCCATCCACACACTTATACAGCCACTCATTCTACAATATACCTTGGCCAATATATTTATAAAACATATTTAAACTTTACAGAAACACACAGTCACTGGATGATGTCATCAGTGATGTCATCAGTGATGTCATTTGAGATGTCATCAGTGATGTCATCATTGATGTCACTGACCATGTCATGAATGATGTAATATGTGACGTCATCAGCAGTGCAGTTATAGTTAGCTCAACTAACTATAACGGCCGAATTGCTATGGTTTTGTACAAGTGAAATGTGCAAGTACCTATAACGTCCCTGAAACCTATGGTTTTTTCAGTAAATTTCAAAGGTTTTTAACATGATAATTTGTAACTATAACGTCCCTGAAACCTATGGTTTTTTTCAGTGAATTTCAAAGGTTTTTTAAATGCTAATTTCTAATTATAATGTTCATTAAACCTATCTGCTGTGCGATCCAAAAACAAGCTGGTGCTTGTAGTGTTTTGGACAGTGGACGCAACCATGTTACCTCAGGCAGTGGGGAAGATCTCGGTCATGAATCTGTGTCGTCGCCCCCTGTAAGCGTAAGCGCAGTGGACTGGTCCAACGTACGCCACTCCAGCGTAGAAGTGTGAATAAATAGGCCGGGGTTCTTAGCGTGGTTCACTTGTGTGAAAGCCAACGCGTCTGCCAGAGCGGCGACCCTCACCCTGCCACGTGGCTGCCGCCATGACCGCGGGCCTCCTCGACACAAGCCCCCTGCGAACACAGCGGCACAGCACTGCACAGTTATGTCTGTACAGACTACTGCCTTCGATCTACACTGCGGACAGCAGGGCTCACAATTCAGATTGAGTCGCAATTCCAGATGACGCAGTCCAGTAGGCATGACGCATTGCTCCCAGTGCAGCCCGCCCGGACCACGCATTATCACAGGATGCACAAACACTGAGTGCTTCAGGTGCCACTAGCTCACTGCACCATAAGTCATCGCCACGTACCCTTAAACCTACATAATATCCTTTTAGTATCCTTGCTTCAAAAACTTTTTTGATATCAATTATAGCTTTAGTACAATGACCAAATTCATCTTGCAAGTCCAAAGGAACACTGAATGGCAGTCTACACTGTGGACAGCAGAGCTCACAATTAGAATTGAGTTTTGATTTATTAATTGCAGACAGAATTGTACTCAATGTCGTTGAATTTTCTCAAGAGGAAGTGACAAAAAGCTTTCCTCGATGTCTGTGCTGAATACTGCCTTCAGACTACACTGCGGACAGCAGGGCTCACAATTCAGATGGAGTTGCGATTGCAGATGACGCAGTCCAGTAGGCAACAGACATTGCTACCAGTGCGGCCCTCCCGGACCACGCATCATCGCTAGCTGTGCACACGCGGAATGCTTCTGATGCTCCTACCTCAGTCCACCACAACTGATGGACCCTTTATGACAGAATATTTTGTGTATGATTTCAGATCTGGTGCCCCTAACTTTGTGTAGCACAAGTCATGGACCCTTTATGATTGAATCTCTGTGTGTGATCTGATGATTACTGTTGTACTTGTTACCAGCACCAACCATTCCCGGAGGGCTGGCTTACACTCACCCCACACGCATCCAGCACAGACGTCACTGGACATGTGACCCTGGTAATAAAAAGGAGTCGAGTGCACGTGCTTTGTATCCAGTTCCACTATCTATCTGTGTCTGTGTGTTCATTATGTATGCAACATGCTGCCCCTGGGCCCTACCACATTACATTGTGCTCTGGACAGCGTATGCAACCAACTTACCTTTGGCAGTGGGAGAAAACTTTGGTTATGTAACTTTGTCTCGGTCATTGTACAAGTACGTACGTAGAGACTGGATGATTAGAGTACTGCAAGGAGAGTGTATAGTGAATGTATAAGTGCGTGGGGATTGGTGGAGTGATTGTATAAGTACATATGTTGGCGCACCGTAACTCCGACAACGAGCTTGTCTCTAATTGGCTGCCCTCCATGTCCCAAAAACTGAAATTTGGATTTTGCATGGCCCAGTATTGCTACAGCTGCAATACTCCACTGAATGTGCAATAAACATTCACACCCACACAGATGTGTCATGTCCACCATCTTTCTTGTGTGGAACTATGGATGAATGTAGGGTCAGTGATTCCCCGTACCTTCCATGTTGGCCATGTTCAGGGACTTGGCTCACAGAGTGACACAGTGACGCTTGCGAGCCGGGTGACGGCAGCACTACAACAAGAACACTGGCATGTGTTGCAAGATTTTTTAAGCATTCTCTAGCCCAAAGACAACCAAAAAGTAGCCCAAAATTGCTACTTTAAGGTAGGAGTGGCAGGGACATCGTCAAGCAGGCGGTGAATGGATTGGAATTGATGTTGCAGCAGGCTGCCAAGTAAATATTTGTCTAATAAAGCGCTTTAACATACTAGTTTGCTGGAGCGCTGTATATATATTTATAATCTGGCAACTAGCACAAACCTAAATTTTACCGCACAACCGGGAAAAATATAGCCCAATTGTGCATGATCTAGCCCAATCTGGCAACAGTGCCGCATCAGTTGATTCCTCATACAGCTCACGATGGAGCCACGCCCATAGCTCCGGAGTCATTCTTCACAGCCTCACGCAGAACTGGCATACGCCAGGCCAGCCCACTCCGCTTACGCTTAAAGGGAAGGACAACAACGCTACATGGCCCAGATTTTCATTGCAGTGATCTGCTGGTCACACCCTAGTTGTCAGTACGCCACAGCCACTCCCTCGCGGCTAGTATACACCCACACCACACCCACCCAGCACAGGCATCACAGGACACGTGACCCTGCCAATAAAAAAGACCGGGCGCACATGCTCGATGCCATTTCAGAGTTGCTCGCACCGGATGCACTGCGGCCGGCACAGGCACACCGGCACGGGACGGTGACTTTCGGTCCACTGAGATACGGGTACCGTAACTGCTGAGCGGGTGTACAGCCTGCGGTGATGGCCCATCCCGGCGGTCTGGACAGCTCAGGTTTTGTGTGCCCTGCTGGACCGCAGTGTAGGCCTGAGCCACCAAACAGGGAGGCCTACCACCACGTGCATGGCCTCACTGTTCACTGAGTTAGTGGCATCGCAAGGACTGAGCGGGTGTGCAACCTGTGATGATGATAGGTGAACTAGTATGTCTTCTGGCATGGCAAAATCAAGACGCAGCACCAAATGTGAGACCTGTTGGCCTGCGGAGCGGGACTCCATGATGCGGAGGGTGCCCTGTCCACGAAAAGGTGAGCAGTGAGGCCTGGGTGCGCAGCGGTGGGCAAATACGTCTGGGCGGCGGGAGTGGATACACAAAGGCGGCACAGCGATTTAGGCATACACAATCGTATATACTCTCCCATTACTAATTCTGTACTATGTTTAGATGTGGGAGCTTGAGGGCTCCACTAGGTCCCAGCATGTGGTTGGAGACACAACACTCACTGTCCCTCTTCATCTCTTCCTTTCTCTCCTTCACACTCTTTCTCTCTCTCTTCTTCTCTCACTCTTTCTCTCTTTCTCTTTGTCTTCCTCTCGCTCTTTCTTTCTTTTTCTCTCTCTCTTCCTGTCACTCCCACTGTTTCTCTCTTTCTCTCTGTCTTCCTCTCACTCCTTCTTTCTTTTTCTCTCTGTCTTCCTCTCACTCTTTCTTTCTCTCTCTATCTCTCTTTCTCTCTCCTTTGATGGACGCATGACGCACAATCTTATCTTGCTTTTTGTCTTGCAGGTCTGCGATGAAGCGTGGCCATCCTGCAATCAACACTCAACCTGAATTGTGAGCTCTGCTCTCTGCGTGTACACAACGGGTGAGGAGGTTTCTTCGGCACGTGGTGGACCCTCTTCGACACACGCCGGTGGTGTAAGGTGAGCAGAGAGGCTTGTTTGCGCAACGGCGGGCAGTCACCTCCGGGCAGTGGGAGTGGATGGGGTGCAGCAGCCTGGGTGCGCAGCGGCATGCAGTCACCTCTGGGCAGTGGGAGTGCATGGGGTGCAGCAGCCTGGGTGCGCAGCGGCTGTCATACACCTCTGGGCAGTGGGAGTGGATGGAGTGCAGCAGCCTGGGTGTACAGCAGCAGGTAGACACCTCTGGGCAGTGGAAGTGGATGAGGTACACTAGCCTGGATACACAAAGGCGGGACAGCGATTTAGGCATACGCAGTTGTATGTACTCATCCATTACTGATTCCATTTTTATGTTTCAGATGACTAAGCTTGAGGGCTGCCCTATATGCCGGCAAGTGGTTGGAGACACACCGGTGACAGAAAGGTGAGCTGTGAGGATTTTCTCCATAGTGTCAACACTCACTCTCCCTCTCCATCTCTTCCTTTCTGTCACTCACACTCTTTCTCTCTCTCTCACTCTCTATCTCTTCCTTTCTCTCTCTCACACTCTTTCTCTGTCTCTTCCTCTCTCTCTCTCATTCGTTCTTCCTCTCTCACTCTTTCTCTCTCTCTTCCTCTCTCTCACACTGTTTCTCTCTCTCTTCCTCTCTCTCACACTGTTTCTCTCTTTCTCTCTTCCTTGTATCTCACTCTTTCTCTCTTTCTCTGTCTTCCTCTCTCTCACACTTTCTCTCTTCCTCACTCTCACTCTTTCTCTCTCTCTCTTCCTTTCTCTCACTCTTTCTCTCTCTCTCTTCCTCTCTCACTCTTTCTCTCTCACTTTTTCTCTCTCTTTCTGTCTCTCACTGTTTCTCTCTCTCACTCTTTCTCTCTGTCTTCCTCTCACTCTTTCTTTCTTTTTCTCTCTCTCTTCCTGTCACTCCCACTGTTTCTCTCTTTCTCTCTGTCTTCCTCTCACTCCTTCTTTCTTTTTCTCTCTGTCTTCCTCTCACTCTTTCTTTCTCTCTCTCTCTTTCTCTCTCCTTTGATGGACGAATGACGCACAGTACTGTCTTGCTTTTTATCTAACAGGCTGTGATTCACGAATCGACGTCCCCTCCCCACACCACCACAGCTGAACGCGTGTACAAACTGCGATGATGCGTGGCCATCCTGAGAACGCCTGACAAAGTTGCTTCAGCACGTGGTGCTCCCTCTTACACACACGCCGGTGGCGGAAGGTGAGTAGAGATACTTCTTTCCGCAGCAGCGGGCAGTAACCTCTGGGCGGTGGGAGTGGATAGTGTGCAGCAGCCTGGGCGCACAAGAGCGCACAGCCACCTCCGAGCAGTCGGAGTGGATGGGCTGCAGCAGCCTGAGTGCGCATTGCCGAAAGAGATAATTAGGCGTGTGCAGTTGTATGTACTCTGCAATTACTAATTCTATACTATCTTTCAGATCACTAAACTTAAGGGTGCACTATGTCCCGGCACGTGGTTGGAGACACACCGGAGGCACAAAGGTAAGCTGCGAAGATTTTCTCCAGTGTCAACACTCCCTCTCCATCTCTTCCTTTCTCTCTCTCACACTTTCTCTGTTTCTCTGTCTGTTCCTCTCTCTCATTCTTTCTTTCTCTCTCTTCCTCTCTCTCTCTCACTCTTTCTCTCTCTCTTTCTCTCTACCTCTCTCTCACACTGTTTCTCTCTCTCTCTTTTCCTTGTGTCTTACTCTTTCTCTCTCACTCTTTCTCTTTCTCTCTTTGTCTGTCTTCGTCTCTCTCACTCTTTCTCTCCTCTCTTCCTCTCTCTCACTCTTTCTCTCTCTCTTCCTCTCTCACACTATTTCTCTCTTTCTCTCTCTCACTCTTTCTCTATTTCTTTGTCTTCCTCTCTCTCTCACTCTTTGTTTCTCTCTTTCTCCCTCACTCTTTCTCTCTTTCTCTTTCTCCTTTGCTGGACGCATGACGCACCATCTTATCTTTCTTTTTGTCTTACAGGCTGTGATTCACAAATGGTCCAGCGATGACACGACATGGCTGTACATAGTTTTATTTGTTGTTGTTTTGTTTTAATAAAATGTTTTATATGTAAATCCATACATGACTAAGATTCTTATTTGTCCAACCTAATGTGACTGTCACATTTGTTTGTGGGGGCTGGGGGTGAGGGGAGATGGGGGACAAGGAGCTCCTACTGGGGGATGTCGGAGCAGTGTTGGGTGTCCGACCTGCATGATCATTGCCTCCATTACATCTGTTCTCAGAGACTTAAGAGCCGGCGGTCTGGCTCGTAGATGAAGAACTGCGAGCCGACTAGAAGGCTCATAGAGGGAGAACGGCGGCCCGTCAGTTCGCAGAGGAAGAGCTGTGGGCCAGCTCACAGAGGAACACCTGCGGGCCGACTAGTATAGGGAAAGGAGCGGGCCATCGGCTTACAAAGGGATAGCTGCAGAAAACTGATGTGGGGAGAGGGAGCGTGAAGAGCGTATCTCGCAGAGACACACCTCCGGTATATTTCCAGTATTGGCTTCACAGATACAACTGCGGGCCCGAGAACTCGCACCCGAAGAACTGTGAGCCGACAAGTGGTTCGCAGAGGCAGACTTGCGGGCCCAAGTATATTGTAGGAGGTATGCTGTTGATGGTGGAAAAGGGTGCGTTACCTGCTGATGTAGGGAGACGCAGCGTGAAAGCGGTATCTCGCACAGACAGAGCTCCGGTATATTAAATTGCCCCCTGGACCTTTCTTTTATATTTTCACTCGATGCGAGGCACAAGATGGCTGCTAACACTTCCTGGTTTGAATTGTTAGCAGCCAATAAGAGGCAAGCTCGTGCTCGGGAGTTAGGCACAGTCCAGATATATATATCTTTTTTTCCTTTAATATCTCAAAAACTACTGAACGGATTTACACCATTTCCACAAAACAGCGCTTTCTGCACCAAGACCTTTCTCCCTGCTAAATTTGCAATTCTTTCTTTGTCACACAGTACATGTAATGCACCGCTCTCATCAAGAATGGAATCAGTAATGGCACAATTTCCCTGTTGCTCCACACATAAATACATGTAAAGAACAAATCAGAATAGTTCCTTTATTTTTTCAAATTGCAAAACTTCTCTCTATTGGTTATTTTTTAACTTTCCATATAAACAGTTTTTTAAAAATTTAGGAACACATACAGGTGAGAAGTTCAACGTATTCTATCAACAAACTTTCTAGAACATTCTACGACACGTGCAGGTTAAAAGTTCATCATTTTTTTCAAACCTAACGATATTTTTTTGCAACATTTTCTCGAACATTTAAGAGCACGTGCAGGTTAAAAGTTCACCATTGTTTTAAGTTCGAACAGTGCCTTCCAAATGCAAGTAGCAGGTGTGGTTGAACTGAGCAAATTTTATCCTATCATATGAACTCTACGTTGAAACTGCTTTTTATTAACCAATCACAAAGATGCTTTTCGACAAACTAATATGCACCCTACTTTTTAGTAAACAATGTTTTTCATCTCCCAATCAGTTATCATTTTGTATGAGAGAAAAAAGTAGTTCCCCATCTTTAAACATATCTCTTATTCTACGAACGGACAGGATGAGCTACAGACATCTATCCATATCTTCCAGCTACACCTTCAAAATGCTAGTCTGGATCGTAGGACATAGCTATGTTTTCTGGTGCAAGAGGTATGCAGAACAGAGACGTATTGACTTAGACCTAGGTTTACAAAATGTGGACATTAAATGGTTTGGACAGAGAGGATTGAAGTGGCACCAATTACTCCCTTTGGTTAAAACATGTTTACATCTCCAACTCCCTGACCTCATGATTGTGCACTGTGGTGGAAATGACCTAGGCACATTGACTGGAGTAGGTTTGGAAATGCTAATGAAGGACACCTTTAGACAATTGATGTTGCTTTTGCCTCAAACTGTCTTTGTATATTCCAATATATGCCAAAGACAGAAGTGGAAATGGTCAAACAAATTTTGTCCTCAGATTGAAAAATCGAGGAAGAATGTCAACAAAGCTGTGTCTGCATACCTCAGAGACCATAGAATGGGGTCGATCTACAACAACAACATACGTTATGATATGGCTGCTATCTACAGAAGTGATGGAGTACACTTCACAGATCAGGGAAATCAAGTTTTTCTGAATAACCTGAAGCTGTGCATCCGCACTTATATGTAGCTCCAACTAATAAACACAAAGGCTCTTTTTAGAGCCGCCCTATATTCCCAATATCGGTTCGCAGACTGACAACTGCGATCCGGCTAGCACAGGGAGACCTGCGGGCCGTCGGGCAGCCGCGCAAAGGGAGAGCTACGGCCCGTGGGCTCCGCTCGCACAGAGAGAGCTACGGGCCATCGGCTCGCAAACACAGAGCTGTGAGCCAATGGACTGGTAGTGTTTTATGGTTTAGGGTAGTGCAGTGGTGTTTGTGTAGTGTAGGGGGTCCTGCTGTGGGTAGTGTTTTAGGGTTTACGGTAGTGCAGTGGTGTTTGTGTAGTGTAGAGGGTGGTGCTGGGGGTACATTTAGGGTTTAGGGTAGGGCAGTGGTCTTTACGTAGTGTAGGGGGTCCTGCTGTGAGTAGTGTTTTAGGGTTTAGGGTAGTGCAGTGGTGTTTGGGTAGTGTAGAGGGTCGTGCTGGGGTAGCGTTTTACGGTTTAGGGTAGTGCAGTGGTGTTTCTGTAGTTTAGGGGGTCGTGCTGGGGGTAGTGTTTTAGGGTTTAAGGTAGTGCAGTGGCGTTTCTGTAGTGTAGGGGGTCGTGCTGGCGGTAGTGGTTTAGTGTTTAGTTACGTAGTGCAGTGGTGTTTGGGTAGTATAGGGGTCGTGCGTGGGTAATGTTTTAGGGTTTAGGGTAGTGCAGTGGTGTTTGGGTAGTGTAGAGGGTCGTGCTGGGGTAGCGTTTTACGGTTTAGGGTAGTGCAGTGGTGTTTCTGTAGTGTAGGGGGTCATGCTGGGGGTAGTGTTTTAGGGTTTAAGGTAGTGCAGTGGTGTTTCTGTAGTGTAGGGGGTCGTGCTGGCAGTAGTGGTTTAGTGTTTAGTTAGGTAGTGCAGTGGTGTTTGGGTTGTGTAGAGGGTCGTGCCGACAGACGGACTCACAGAGCTCCGAGCCAACGGACTAGCTTCTAAAGGCATAGCCGCGACCTCATGATGTGGGGAGAGGCAGCGTGAAAGGAGTATCTTACACAGACACAGATGCCAGTGTTGCCTCGCAGAGGTAAAACTACACACCCGATGGCTTCTACACGGAGAGATGCGAGCTGACAGACTAAGTCACAAAATGGCTGCCAACACTTCCTAGTTTCAACCGTTCACAGCCAATGAGCCGCGAGCTCGTGCTCGTAACCCTCAGCCAATCAGATGTCAGAATACTCAAATATCGATATCTGTAAAATTTGATATTTCTCAAAAACTACTGAACGGATTTACACCATTTCAACAAAAACACGCTTTCTCGACCACAACCTTTCTCCCTCACAAATTTGGCGTAATTCTGTTCAGCAGTTTGACATGTAGCCTTGTCTAAAGTTTCCTATGGAAAATGCATTGAGAAGACACATTTTGGGACTCCCCTTTTTTCTCAGCCCCCCCTTGACCAAACACCCCCAAACTTTCAAGATAGCAGCTGATCAAAAACGAGAAACTTTTTTGAAAATTTCATAAAGATTCGTCAAACGACGCCAAAGTTATAAGCACATGGAGGGCTCCAGGAGAGGGGCCACGCAACCCCCCTCCCAACATGAGTGAAGCCCCAGGGCTGCGGGGACCCCAGCGGGCCCCCGCAGCCCCAGCGACCCCCAGCTATTATTTTTTAAGAAATGCCCGCGGGACCTAGCCCACCCGGGGACCTCATTAAAATAAAACGCGGGAACCCGCGACCCCAGCGCAAATTGCGCCGATTTTTTTTATTTTATAAAAAATGCTTTTTTTGGCCCTAGGGTCCTTCTGGGACCCCCTGAGCAGGCCTAGGGGGTCACGGTGTTTCTACCCTGCCCCCTTCTCTTGTTTTATACCTTTGTTTCTCTGTTTTCTAGTGACTCGCTTCTACCGAGCCACAAGATGGCTGCCAACACTTCCTGGTTTGGAGTGTTCACAGCCAATCACAGTGAAGCTTGTGCACGGGACTTAGGCTCCGCCCAGATATCGAAACGTTTATTTTTCTTATTTCTCAGCAACCACTGAACGGATTTACACCATTTTACAAAAGTTCGCTTTCTGAGCCAAGCACTACCTGTTTGCCAAACTTGGGGTAATTCCGTTCAGTAGTTTCGGCTGTAGCCTTGCACAAAGTTTCCTATGGGAAATTGATTTTTTTACTCGTATTTTTTGTATTTCTCAAAAACTACTGAACGGATTTACCCCATTTAAAAAAAAGGTCGCTTTCTGAACCAAGCTCTACCTTTCTGCCAGATTTGAGGTAATTCCGTTCAGCAGTTCGGGCTGTAGCTCGTCGCAAGATTTCCTATGGAAATTAACATGGAGAAAACGCGTTTTGGGACCCCCCTTTTTTCTCAGCCCCCGCTTGACAAATCACCCCCAAACTTTCAAGATAGGAGCTAACCTAAAAAGTGCAACTTTTTGCAAAATTTCATAAAGATTCGTCAAACGACGCCAAAGTTATTAGCAAATCACAAAATGCTTTTCCTATGGAAACTAGGTTGTAACTATAACTACCTACTGGCGACCGCCAGTAGGTAATATATATATATACACAAGCAAACGCTGTTTCTAACATCCAAATAACAGCATGCTGCGGACTCCCAATGTTTGCAAAGCGGTAATTTAATGTTGTGGCAACAACTCAACACGTTTCGGAGCCAACGCTCCTTGCTCACGGCATGCTGTTATTTGGATGTAAAAAACAGCGTTTGTTTGGATTTATTGGGACTCGCCACCCCGCCGCGTAAACACCGTCGTTGGAGGCTTGGGTAAGAGCGAACTTTTGTTGTGGGATATATATATACGTATATATATATATATTCACTGAAAAAACCATAGGTTTCAAGGACGTTATAGTTAGTTGGACATTTCACTCGTACAAAACCATAGAAATTCGGCCGTTATAGTTAGTTGAGCTAACTATAACTTGCGGCCCCGCAATGCACTGCTGATGACATCACATATTACATCACTCATGACATGGTCAGTGACATCACTGATGACATCACTGATGACATCTCAAACATCACTGATGACATCATCCAGTGACTGAGTGTTTCTAAAAAGTTTAAATATGTTTTATATATATATATATATTCCAAGGTGTATTGAAGAATGAGTGGGTGTATGAGTGTCTGAATGGATGATTTAATAGGTGCATGACTGACTGTATAAGTGAGTTATTAAACGTGTTTTACTAATACATGGGTGACTGGCTAATCTATATGAATGTCTGTATTAGTCTGTCAGTTGGTGTATAAGTGGCTGCTGGGGTTGGTGAGTAGCTACATGAGGGTCTATATGGGTTTTTGATTGGTTGTCTGAGTACCTGAATGGGTGCCTGAGTGTCTGTGTGGGTGAGTGGGGTATGTGTGACTCCCTGCATGGATGTGTGAGTGGGTGATTCACTGGGTGTATGGGTTCAAGAGTGCGTCTGTGAGGGGTTTATGGGTGGGTGAGTGTGTGTATGGCTGTGTTGGTGAGTGAATGGATGTCTCATTGGTACATGTGTGAGTAACTACATATGTGAAAGGCAGTATATGTGAGTGTTGGAGTATATAAATGATTATATGTGAGAGTGAGTGATTGTGAGAGTGGCTGTATGGATAAGTATGTGCTTGTGTCAGTGATTGTATAAGAGAGTAAGTATGTGTTAGTATATGTATAAATAAGTGAGGTGGTGTGTGTATAACTGTGTAGGTGAGTAAATGGGAGTGTGATTGATTCTTTGCATGACTGACTAGCTATGTGAGTAACTCTATGGGTGAGTGGCGGTGTGTGAGTGTCTGTATGGGTGTATGAGTGCATATGATAGTGGCTGTATTGATGAGTGACTGCATGTATGAGTGACTGTATGGATGAGGGAGTGGATGTGTGTGTAGACCTAGGAATCAGTGAGTGGGTATGTAGTAACTGGTATTGGTGTGTCTATGGTTTCGAGAATGGCAGTCTGTATTTTAGAGTGGGTGTATCAAAGGTTATATTAGGCTGTGAGGAGGTGCATCACGTGGGTGATGTCATCAGTGATGTCATTTGAGATGTCATCAGTGATGTCATCAGTGATGTCATCAGTGATGTCACTGACCATGTCATGAGTGATGTAATATGTGATGTCATCAGCAGTGCATTACGGGGGCGCGAGTTATAGTTAGCTCAACTAACTATAAGGGCCGAATTTCTCTGATTTTGTACGAGTGAAATATCCAACTAACTATACCGTCCCTGAAATCTATGGTTTTTTCAGTGAATTTCAAAGGTTTTTTAAATGCTAATTTCTAATTAAAATGTCCCTGAAACCTATGGTTTTTTCAGTGAATTTCAATGGTTTTTTAAATGCTAATTTCTAACTATAACGTCCCTGAAAGCTATGGTGTTCTCAGTGAATTTCAAAGGTTTTGTAAATGCTAATTTCTAAATATGCCTTCATAGCTGGACATGTACAAAAAGATGAAGAAAGGCATAGAAAGAAGCAAGAGAAGTGCAGAAACAGACAACAGAAGTCCAGAAAGAGAAAGAAAGGTGCAGAAAGAAGCAAGAGAAGTGCAGAAAGAAGCAACAGAGGTACAGAAAGAGGCCTGCTTTCACTGTACCTTACAACAGACTCATACAAAGTAGCCTAATCACTAATCCTTCTCCCAAGATGTCTTAAACCTCACTTTTCTCTTGAAGGTTCACAATTAATCGACTGCTCAGAATGTTAGGCCTACCTACCAAACATAAAACAGCAATCCTATGCATATCACTGTTGTAAGTCTGACCAAGTTTGTGAAGGTATGCATGCATGTCTCTGCTTTTACCGAGTGACATGTTACATAAAAATAAACATAGAAATATTGAATACCTGTGTTTCAAACAGCATACTCTGTAAATATGTGTACAAAAAGGTGTATGTATTTCTTTCTGCTCATAATACAGGGCACATGGGTATTTAATAGTATATTTGAGGGGCTCTATAACGCCTATATACATAAGACATGTCTGCCTGTGCAACTGACTGACAGTGCAGAACTGAGAACATTTAACCACCTATAGAAGAAGCTACCCACTTTTTAAGCTACCATCTTCAGATGCATAACACATGTGAGAATACATATACAAGTAGACATATACCTCATTCACAAGAGCATGCAGACCTTTAAACTTGACAGCTTGCACTTCCCATTTGAGTACAGAAAGAGGCAAGAGAAGTACAGAAAGAAGCAAGAGATGTGCAGAAAGATGCAAAAGAAGTGCAGAAAGAAGGAACAGAGGTGCAGAAAAAGGCAACAGGGGTGCAGAAAGAGGGAAGAGGGGTAGAGAAAGAGGCAAGGGGCTGCAGAAAGAAGCAAGAGAGCTGCAGAAAGAACAAAAGAAGTACAGAAAGAAGGAAATGAGGTGAATAAAGAGGCAAGAGGGGTGCAGAAAGAGGTACAAGGGGTGCAGAAAGAAGCAAGAGAGGTGCAGAAAGAAACAAGAGAAGAACAGAAAGAAGGAACAGAGGTGCAGAAAGAGGCAAGAGGGGTGCAGAAAGAAGGAAGAGGGGTGCAGAAAGAGACATGAGGGGTGCAGAAAGAAGCAAGAGAGGTGCAGAAAGAAACAAAAGAAGTGCAGAAAGAAGGAACAAAAGTGCAGAAAGAGGCAAGAGGGGTGCAGAAAGAAGCAAGAGGTACAGAAAGAGGCAAGAGGGGTGCAAAAAGAGGGAAGAGGGTACAGAAAGAAGCAGGAGGGGTGCAGAAAGAAGCAAGAGACGTGCAGAAAGAAACAAAAGAAGTACAGAAAGAAGGAACAGAAGTGCAGAAAGAGGCAAGAATGGTGCAGAAAGAGGGAAGAGGGGTGCAGAAAGAGGCACAAGGGTTGCAGAAAAAGGGACAGAGGTGCATAAAGAAGCAACAGAGGTGCCGAAAGAGGGATGAGGGGTGGAGAAAGAGGCAAGAGCAGTGCAGAAAGAAGCAACAGAGATGCAAAAAGGGGGAAGAGGGGTGGAGAAAGAGGCAAGAGGGGGGCAGAAAGAAGCAAGAGAGGTGCAGAAAGAAACAAAAGAAAAGCAGAAAGAAGAAACAGAGGTGCAGAAAGAGGCAAGAGGAGTGCAGAAAGAAGCACGAGTGGTGCATAAAGAAGCAAGAGAGGTGCAAAAAGAAGCAAGAGGAGTGCAAAAAGGAGCAATAGAGGTGCAGAAAGAGGCAAGAGGAGTGCAGAAATGTGCAAGAGGGTAGCAGACAGAAGCAAGAGCAGTGAGGAAATAACCAACAGAGGTGCAGAAAGAGGTAAGAGGGGTGCAGAAAGAGGCAAGAGAAGTGTAGAAAAAAGCAAATGAGGTGCAGAAAGAGGCAAGAGGGGTACAGAAAGAAGCAAGAGTGGTGCACACAGAGGCACGTGGGGTGCAGAAATTTGCAATAGAGGTGCAGAAAGAAGCAAGAGAAGTGCAGAAAGAACCAACAGAGGTGCAGAAGGAAGCAAGAGGAGTGCAGAAACAGGCAAGAGAGGTGCAGAAAAAGGGAACAGGGGTGCAGAAAGAGGCAAGGGAGGTGCAGAAAGAGGGAAGAAGGGTGCAGAAAGGAGAAGAGGGGTGCAGAAAGAAGCAACAGAAGTGCAGAAGGAGACAAGAGAACTGCAGAAAGAGGCAAGAGAGGCGCAGAAAGAAGCAAGACTGGCTTGCGCACCATTAGTACCAATTTAACACCCACATTAAGCAATAAGTAACAGGTGACCATTCTAGGTTTACAAAGGACCTTCCACCACGCTGTAACACTTGTCGCTGCATTTTTGGCAACGTTTGAGCCATTTGAGCTAGAAACAAGGCTTTTTTGTTCAAATCTACAGATTAGGCAGCAGATGATGGATTATGTGGCTAATGCGGAAAATGTATTATTGTGCGAAAGCCGGTGCAGCCAAACAGTTGCATAATTCCAGTGGCCCTGCTCATACCTCAGACTAGGTTCAGAAGTGCTCCTCAGTGATTCCTTCTTTTTTTGGTCTCATTGAGTTTATAGTTTAGCTTCTATGGAAACGAGGAAGACTAAACCTGAGGTTACCACTCCACAACACAGACTACCATACCACATAATTACTCTCCATAGCACATAATCCCACTCTACATAATTTCTATACACTAAATATCGCATACTTTCTATCCACATAATTTCACCGCACAACAAACCACATAATTCCACTACACACAACATACATCCACTCCACAAAACGTTAGTAAAAAATGATTATATTTAAAACGCCAATAGCTCTAACTCTCGCAAATGCAAAACCTATTACATTGCAAATGCTTCTTTAACTAGCAGTCGCGTTTGCAGAGTGGTGGAGAAAGAGGGCTGGGCCTCCGACCAGCGCTCAGGAATTCTGCATTGTAGGACTTACAGGAGGTACCAGGAGGGCTTCTTGGCCCCCAAAGTCCCTCAGGAGTAAAGTGGACTTCATCCCCCAACTCGTAGTGTGCCAGGAGGTGCATTTGCAGAGTAGTGGAGAAAGGGGGGTGTGGCCTCCGAAGACCTCTTAGCAATATCACTGTGTGGGACTTACTGGAGGTAACAGGAGGGGTTATTGGCCAAGTGCTGATAGAAAAGTGCTGAAGGAACAAGCAATTGTTGGGGGTATGCTACATAAAAAGCACATAATATAGTAAAAAATAACATATGGGGTATGCAGGGCATAACACAGGCCTTGCAGTGCTACCAGAAGAAGATGTTGGGTATCATTGTAATGAGACAATGGGCAGGGAGTACAAAGCCATGATCTGCCACGGGGCATGAAGCTATGCACTGCATAAGGGGCATAGTTTCATACAGTGCTAAAGGGAGTCACAGAAATGTGTGCAGCTATATGGGTCCAGAGCCAGGCACTGCTAAAGGGAGACTGCACAGATCACGCAATGAATTCTGGGAACAGGGAGCCGTGCAGGCCTCAAAGGGTTACAGAATCATGATCTGGAGCAGAGGGTGGGAGCATTGCCAAGCTTTGCTACTGGGAAAAGTCAAAGAACAATTCACAGCTATAAGCCAATCACTGCCATGGACTGATGCAAGGGTAGGGACCCCTGCACTGTTTTCAGAGGATGGCATGGAGCCCCGTAGCACTGCACACTACAGAGAAGAGTATGCTGCAAGAGAAACACATCCCAATGACCTGCTCCTCGGAGGGTACAAATGGTATCTTCTGCTACAGGCAGAGTTCACACAACCGTCCATAGGGTCACACAGGTGCACAGGGTCACACTCCACGCACAAGTAGAGGAACAGGGCACCAAGGCTTTCAAAGTTACTGTGTGCAGACCCATGAACTACTGCAAGGGAATGGAATCTAAATCTGTGCACTGCCATGGGGGCCCAGGGGCCACGGAATAATGTGCTGGTACATGCAGAAGGGTTAACGTTATAAACAGCTACAAGGAGCAAGCACAGGGACAGGCATTGGTAGCAAAAAAACAACAACACACAAAAAAACAGTACAGTCCATTGTTACAGGATGCACAGAGCCTTCGAGCTCAGAGGGCACAAAGCCATGCCTGTTAATGGAGATGGTTTAGAGCCGAGTACTGCTCCAAGAGAGTGTGGAGGGGTCATGCCCTTCTAGAATAGACAGAGCCGTGCATTGCACGGGAGACACGAACTAAGGCAATGTGAAAGTGACTGCCAAAGGGCCGCGCACTTCTGAAAGAGGCACAGAGCTATGAAATGCCACTGGGGAATGACGCTATGCAATGCAGCACGACGACGGCACAACAGCAAGCACTCCGCCTGCTCCACGGAGTGCGATTAACTCCGCAAACACCACAAACAGAGTGGAGTTCACCGCCCAGGTCTACATGACACCGCTGTATAATGCATCACGGTGCATCACGGTGCGGCAGTAGCACCACCAGCATATTACTTAGCCTCTGACCACTGGCCGCTGCCAGGGAATGGCGATTCCCTGGCAACTGCACCGGTGCAATGGGGGTCTGACCGCCTAAAACGTAATTGGGCGGTCGGACCACCGGTACGGCGGTGGCTGGACCGCCATTGCCACGCCCTCCCGAGTCTGGCAGTCCTCGGACCGCCAAACCCGTAATTTGGCCCTAAGTGTAACAAGGCAGAGCAGTTGAAGGCTGAGTCTGAAGGTACTACAGTCTAGACACTTAAAACACAGTGACAGACAACATTAACATTAACACTCAATAAATTGGTGTCCAGCCAATGCCTTTTCTATAAATCAGAAAGGGTCTTTGGTTCATGCACTGCCCTCATCAGTATAAGCCGATTTTCTTCTGCCAAGTGCTAACTGAGATAGTTAGCTTCATCAAGATATAATAGAACGACAGAGTGATCTGCGCTAAGCGCAAAAGACAAGGCCCTTCCTTTCAAAAACATTGTTGGGAAGCTGGAAGTAAAGGGTCTATTTCCACTAGAAACAATGTTTACGAGTTGGAAGTCATGCGCGTCTTTACACAAGACTTCAGTAGGCAGCGTTCATCTTTCTATAAAGACCCCATCTAGTTACGAGTGCCAATTCTCAGGGCTGGCTTTAGGGCAGTACGACCAGTGCGTCCGCACTTGGCGCTGACTTGAAGGGGGGGCTCTGTGTTGAGCAATAACTTACAATTTTAAGGCACCTGCTGCAGAGTTCCTTGTGCATCCAACTTTTAGGCAGCAATAAAAATGTCAAGATAACTCTTGTGGTTAAAGTTCCTGCTAGAGACAAAGAGGTTGGAGTTTTGTCTAGTGGCAGTTTTGAATTGCCATAAAGTAGCGCAGAGGGTTAATATGCCTGCTGCAAAGAACAAATCTGTATTTTATGTAGATAGCTGAGTGGATTAGTAAAAGCAGCCTTTACCAGCACTTTAAAACAAATGAAATGTATGTGAGAGGGTTCATGGAGAGATTAGGGGCACTTTTTCTAGGTGATAGTGAGTAAATCCTCAAAGGAGGTCATGGAAGGGTGGGGCACCAAAAAGGATTAGCGCACCGGGTTCCACCAGTACCGAAGCCAGCCCTGCCAATTCTACAGGGTCAACCTGTGACTCAACTGCACCAAAGCAATTACTGTGAAGACACGCATCCTGACTTCCCCACAAGTCTACAGTGCCCAGCAGAGGCTGAAAAGGTTCTTCAACCATCGGTGAGTATCTGCATGGCTAACTGTCATGAAGGGATGACAAGAGAGAAGTAAGATAAGCGCTGGAAGGCCCAGGGCAAGCAATCATCAGGAGACCACAAGATAGACTTTTTAGAGACCCCAAGACTTGTTTTGGTGTTGCTTGAAAACAAATTTAAAGAACCACAGATCTGGTTAATGAAAGACTCTCAGCACCATATACAAAGTCAAAAGGTAGGATTTTGTTTAGAAAGGGTGAGACCCAATCAGACACTTGAATCATTGTTTATGACATAAAGTTAAGAAAACATAAAGTGAGGAAACATAACTCAACCGTTGTAACTCTAAATTCCATGGAAAAAGAAACTCCAGTTAGAAAAACCCTGTTTTCTTTGAGAAAATGTGTATTTACGGACACGTAAATTGCTAGACTGTGAATATAATGACCAGTTGCTGTTTGTATGTTTATAATGCACAAAAGAGAATAATTACTGTTGTTTTGGTGAGAACCAGGTGTAGAAAAACCCATAAGAATAGCTTTGCATACAGAGGTTAATGCCCATAAAATCACTAGTGTAATTTAAGAATAGATTCCTGTGAAAACAATAAGGGCTTTATTACAACTTTGGCAGTCCTCCATCGGTGCTGCACTGTGCCATCCGCTGGAGGTCTGCCAAAGTCGTGGTGCGCCCACCTGCCTGATTAGGAGTTTAATCCTGGTCGGAGGGCGGGGCTGCAGCGGTCTCGCGGCAGTGAGCTGTTAGGCTCATTGGAGAGCCTAACATGCAGCCTGCTGCTGTGACAGCACCTGCAACACGTTCCTGCACAGTGTGGCATGCATGCCACACTGTGCAGGAACAGAGATGCAATTTCAGGGGGGCACAACATGTGCCCCCCTGCATGCACCCCGTGCGCTGGAGCGGCATGGGGGCCCTGTTAGGGCTCCCTTAGTTGGCTCTCCGCCACCCTTTTCATAGCGGGCTCACCTCCCTGAAAAGGGCAGTGGCACCGCCAGTATATTCCTTCCCCTGACTACTGCATGACCACCGCGGGATCCTGGATCCCCGGGGAATGCAGCGGTCCTGTGGTGATCCGACCGCCCCAATAGTAATACAGCAGGTGGGCCTGCAGTGTGGCCGGGGTTGGACCGCCACATACGGCATGTTTTTAAAGCCTCTACAGATGTAACAGGTCATACTGTCTGCATCAAGGCAAACAAAGCTGTCACCCAACATTAACCTCAGCCCGTACACTACAATAAGAAGGCAAAGATTTCTACACCCTCTGAAAAACTACTGCGGTGTTCTATTTTCTCTAATCACAACCTTTCTTTCTTCATCAGTACAGCTTCCTGCATCTAAAAGTTGCAAGCGTGCCGATGGACAGGGGTGATTCAGGGTACTTTTCGCTCCCGCCAGGTCTCAGAGTACAGGCTGATGGTTATGTAAGTTCTGACAATTCTATACACGGAGGGACAAATATTTACATGATTACGGATGGAATTACAAATTGAAATTCCTTAAATATTGGCCTTGCCTATTAACCTGTGCAAATCATGTACCCTAAAGAAATGCCACAGGCGGCAAATGTATATGTAAATGTAAATGTAGTCTCTTCCATTTATCTGGGAGGTGACAAGGGACTGTTTGGTCACCTGCAAGCTCTAATCGTAAAAAAAACAGCAACGGTCCTATATGGGCCAATCGAGAAATAAGAGGCTTTTCACAATCAAAAATGTCAAGTCTACAGGCTTTGTCAGGTCATTCACAATGTAAAACAAGAGTACTGCTTTTTTTGTCACCACATTCAATAATCAATAAAGTAAGCCTATTGGCCTTAACATGAATATAGACATGACCATCAAGTCTCTGCCTAGAAAGACCCATCAAACATTTTAGACAGACCCAAAGAATACACTGACATGAACATAAAATCTCCCTCTGACACACCAAGCATTTACCATGCTCACATACAAAAAGGTATACAAAGTTCAGGCTGGTCTCTTCTCATGAGGAGCAGGGTCAAGACTGATTTGCATATGATTCGGTCCAAACTGAGGTGGCATGGTAGACGAATGATGATGCATTTTCAGACCCAAAAAGGACCTCTGTACTAAACCCCTTCCTATTACATTTGTCAGAGAGTTCCCATTGTAAAAACCTTCCTACTGTAATTCTCACATAGTTCAAAATGTAAAGCCCCTTTCTATGGTTTTTGTCATGGCATTCACCCTTGCTACTGTATTAGACAGAGCGTTCACAATGGAAAACCCCAAACCATTGCTTTTGTCAGAGAGATCACAATGTAAAACCCTATCCTATTGCATTTGTCATAGGATTCACAATGAAAAGAGCTACCCTATTGTATTCAACTAGGATTCACAATGTAAAATTCCATTCTCTACAGTTTGAGAGTTGACAATTTACGGTTCACTGACAAAATATTGAAACCAGAAATATCGTGGGACACAAATATAGTGTCAAAAATATCGAAACCAAAAATATAGTTATACTATACTTATAATGTAAATGGCAAAAATATTGAAAGAAATATATCATTGTCAGTAATATCGTTGTCAAAAATATTGTTTTTTTATACATATATATATATCGACTACGATATTTACTGTTCATTTTGTATTCACACTAACGTTATATACCTCTCTCTGCTGACACATGCTCCCTTGTATTCATACTCTCACATATGTACTATGTGGCTTATACTGTTATCCACGCTATATCACTTGGACTACTGATTTACCCTTAGAGCGCTGTTCCGCACTCCTGCCTAGCTTTACATATTTGTTTCCTGCACCGTGTAAATCCCCCTTCACACATTAGTCCCAAGATATCACCACACTAATGTCACCACGTGCACAAATCTGTTGTTACACGCACAGCACTATCTCAGCATTCTCTGCTTAGCACAAACACTGCATGTCGAGCACCCGCTTATTTACCTAGGCTGCCTATGCAACAGACATTCTATATGCCACCATATTCAACTCAGAGGCACACCTTGGTTGGGTCACTAGATGACAGCATTTTAACTACATGCGCATCCTCAGCAGCACAGGATTTATACTGCAATATCAGTTTCTGGTTTTAACATACCCGCATTTTGGAATCTTTCGCACTGCTGCCTCATACGGGAATTATCCGTCCCCGTTTGTCCACCACACCTCACGCAGTGTGATCCCTATGTTTTTCGCACTGCTAGGCGCATAAGGAGGTCATAAGCACGTCTAGCCGCCTGTAGTCTTAGACACTCACCTCGCGCCCGCACTCAGCTTGTCTATGATGACGAGGCAGTTACAGATTCTTTCTATTTCCTTTACTTATATGTGCGGTATCCTTTAGTCTGTCTATTCTGTTCATGACTTACGTGGTCTCAAACATGTACATGCTCGTTTTCACCTAGGGGGCTGGGAATTGTCTCTTTTTCACCTGTGCTCGTTTCACATGTAAATCACGGTCATGTTACAGAAATGTATGCTATATAAGGCTCTCATTTGTATGTAGCGCGTTATGTGATCAAGGCCGCAGGACTGTGGCCGAAACGCGTCATATGGACCATGTCAACTGAATAAACGTGATGTTCTTCAATTATCCTGGTGTCTGTGCCCGAGCCGTGTTTCTTTGCACGTCTGCCTTCGGGGAAGGAATGTGATATATATATAGGTAGGTAATATATATATTACCTACCTATATATATATATCTCATTCCTTCCCCGAAGGTATATATATATATATACATATATATATATATATATATAGATATATAGATATATATATATATATATTACCTACTGGCGGTCGCCAGTAGCAAGTTATAGTTAGAACCTAGTTTCCATAGGAAATGCTTTTTTTGCTTTGCTAATAACTTTGGCATTGTTTGACGAATCTTTGCGAAATTCTCCCAAAAAATGTTTCATCCAGGTCAGCTCCTATCCTGAAAGTTTGGGGGTGATTTGTCAAGTGGGGGCTGAGAAAAAAGGGGGGTCCCAAAAAGTGTTTTCTCCATGTTAATTAACATAGGAAATTTTAGCCAGGGCTACAGCCCGAACTGCTGAATGGAATTACACCAAATTTTGTAAAAAGGTAGCGCTTGGTTCAGAAAGCGACCTTTTTTTTAAATGGTGTAAATCCGTTCAGTAGTTGCTGAGAAATTAAAAAAATAAGAGTCAAAAAATCAATTTCCCATAGGAAACTTTAACCAAGGCTACAGCCCGAACTGCTGAATGGAATTACACCAAATTTGACAAAAAGGTACTGCTTGGCTCAGAAAGCGACCTTTTTAAAAATGGTGTAAATCCGTTCAGTAGTTGCTGAGAAATTCAAAAAATAAAAATATCGATATCTAGAGGCGCGGTGGATCCGCGGACCCTCCCGGCCACGAGCTTTATTCTAATTGGCTGTCAACACTCCAAACCAGGAAGTGTTGGCAGCCATCTTGTGACTTGGTAGAACCAAATCACAAGAAAACAGTGAAACAAACACGAAAAACAAGAAAAGGGGGCAGGGTAGAAACACCCTGACCCCCCCAGGCCTACTCAGGGGGTCCCACACGCATTTATTTTTTAAATTTCAGCGAAATTCGCACTGGGGTCGCGAACCCCGCCGAATTTTTTTTTTTTAATGAAGCGCGGGCTCCCACGCTTCATCTAATTGAGGCCCCTGGGTGGGCCAGGTCCCGTGGGCATTTCCAACAAATATATGCGGGGGCCCGCGGGGGCCCCCGCAGCCCCGGGGACTGCCACCTCCCGGGGTTTGGTTAATATTATGTGCGGGAGGGCACTTGGCCCTCCCGCAGCCCCGGGGACCGCCACCCCCCGGGGCTTGCTTGAAATTATGTGCGGGAGGGCACTCGGCCATCCCGCAGTCCCGGGGACTCCCACCCCCCGGGGCTTCGTTTTTAATGTGTGGGGGGCCTCCAAGGCCCTCCGAAGCCCCGGGGACCGCCACCCCCCGGGGCTTTTAAAAAAAATTAAATAAACCTGTGTGGGGGGGCTTGCGCCCCCACACACGCCCCGGGGACCACCACCTCCCCGAGGCACTAAAATGCAAATGCGGGGGTCCGTTACGGACCCCCGAGCCCCGGGGACCACAACCTCCCCAGGGCTTCAATCACATTGGGAGGGGGGCCGCGCAGCCCCCCTCCTGGAGACCTTGATGGCCCTGGGGACCGCCACCCCCCAGGGCCAGCTGCTGCAGTGTCCCGGGGTGCCCACCCCGGGACACTGCTGTTTGCTATGACAGGGCGGGAGCCGTGCGGCTCCCGCCCTGTCATAGCAAACTTGCTTTGGAGTTTGGAAGCGAGAGCAGGGAAACCTGCTCTCGCTTCCAAAATCCAAAGCTGATTGCTTTTCCACACGGGGAGCTGCATGTCAGCAGCTCCCCATGTGGAAAAGCAATGCCGGCTCCTGCAGGACGCGGGGAGCCGGCGGGACCGTGGGGGTATTGGGGCTCCCCCCACGGTCCCCAACGGATAGGGCCTGCCCAGGGGATGGGGTCCCCGGGGCCAATAGAGGCCTCAAGAGGAGGGCCACGCAGCCCCCCTCCTTTTAAAAAAAAATAAATATGTGGCAAGGCCCCGGGGGATGGGGTCCCCGGGGCCGGAATTGGCCACGGGATAAGGGCCCACGCGGCCCTCTTCCCGTTCAGATTTGTAATTTTTTTTTTAAAGAGGGGTCAGGCCCTGGGGGATGGGGTCCCCAGGGCCCAAAAAAAGGAACAAGAAGAGGGGCCACACCGCCCCCCTTCTAAAAAAAAAAGAAATTAAAAAAAAGACAGGCATCGTGCCGGAGGCCCCGCCCCCTCCCAGCAACACTCTGCAAACGCGCCCCTTCAATACTGGGGGTCCCTGGGGGCCAACTAGCCCACCAGGTACATCTAGGATGCGCCACAGGGCTGCCTTGCAGAGAGGTGGTCCGAGGCCACGCCCCTTTGAACACCTCTCTGCAACGCATCTCTGTGGCGCTTACTGGAGGTACCTGGTGGGCTAGTTGGACTAGTTGGACCCCAGGGATCCTCAGGATTCAAGGGGACTTAATCCCCCAACTTAAAACGCGCCACAGGGTGCGTTTGCACAGTGGTGAAGGGAGAGGGCGGGGCCTGATATGGCAAGTGTGCAAATGGGCCCCCTGGCGCGTTGTAACTTGGGGGATTAAGTCCCCTTGAATCCTGAGGGTCCCTGGGGGCCAACTAGCCCCCAGGTACCTTCAGTTTGCGCAACAGAGCTGCGTTGCAGAGAGGTGTAAAAAGGGGCGTGGCCTCAGACCACCTCTCTGCAACGCAGCTCTGTGGCGCAAATTGAATACAAGTACATACTCATCCATACAGCACTCTCACAATCACTCACTCTCACGTATAGTCATTTATATACTCCAACTCTCTCATGCACTGCGTTTTACATATGTAGTTACTTGGACATGTAGCACTGAGATATCCATTCACTCACCAACACACCCATACACACACTCACCCACCCATACAGCTGTTTCCACATGCACTCTTGAACCCATACACCCAGTGAATAAAGAACTCACACATCTATGCACAAAGTCACACACCTCCCACCCACTCACACACACACTCAGGCACCCATACAAATACTCAGGCAACCAATCAATAACCCATATAGACACTCATGTAGCTACTCATCAACCAATGCAACAGCTTACACAGCAATAGACAGACTGATACAGACATTCACACAGTTTAGTCACTAACCCATGAATTCAGTAAGAGACATTTAATCACTCACTTATACAGTCAGTCACACACCTACTAAATCCTCCATCCACACACTTATACAGCCACTCATTCTACAATATACCTTGGCCAATATATTTATAAAGCATATTTAAACTTTACAGAAACACACAGTCACTGGATGATGTCATCAGTGATGTCATTTAAGATGCCATCAGTGATGTCACTGACCATGTCATGTATGATGTAATATGTGACGTCATCAGCAGTGCATTGTGGAGGTGTGAGTTATAGTTAGCTCAACTAACTATAACGGCCGAATTTCTATGGTTTTGTACAAGTGAAATGTGCAAGTAACTATAACGTCCCTGAAACATACGGTTTTTTCAGTGAATTTCAAAGGTTTTTAACATGATAATTTGTAACTATAACGTCCCTGAAACCTATGGTTTTTTCAGTGAATTTCAAAGGTTTTTTAAATGCTAATTTCTAATTATAATGTTCATTAAAACTATCTGCTGTGCGATCGAAAAACAAGCTGGTGCTTGTAGTGTTTTGGACAGTGGACGCAACCATGTTACCTCAGGCAGTGGGGAAGATCTCGGGCATGAATCTGTGTCGTCGCCCCCTGTAAGCGGAAGCGCAGTGGACTGGTCCAATGTACGCCACTCCAGCGTAGAAGTGTGAATAAATAGGCCGGGGTTCTGGGCGTGGTTCACTTGTGTGAAAGCCAACGCGTCTGCCAGAGCAGCGACCCTCACCCTGCCACGTGGCTGCCGCCATGATCGCGGGCCTCCTCGACACAAGCCCCTTGCGAACACAGCGGTACAGCACTGCACAGTTATGTCTGTACAGACTACTGCCTTAGATCTACACTGCGGACAGCAGGGCTCACAATTCAGATTGAGTCGCAATTCCAGATGACGAAGTCCAGTAGGCATGACACATTGCTCCCAGTGCGGCCCGCCCGGACCACGCATCATCGCAGGCTGCGTACACGCTGAGCGCCAGAGGTACCACTAACTAAGTGCACCACAAGTAAACGCCACGTGGCCTTATTAAGGCAGAATTCATTAAACAAAAGACATTGCTACCAGTGCGGCCCACACGGACCACGCATCATTGCAGGATGCACACACGCTGAGTGCATCAGGTGCCACTAGCTCACTGCACCATAAGTCATCGCCACGTACCCTTAAACCTACATAATATCCTTTTAGTATCCTTGCTTCAAGAACTTTTTTGATATCAATTATAGCTTTAGTACAATGACCAAATTCATCTTGCAAGTCCAAAGGAACACTGAATGGCAGTCTACACTGCGGACAGCAGAGCTCACAATTAGAATTGAGTTTTGATTTATTAATTGCAGACAGAATTGTACTCAATGTCGTTGAATTTTCTCAAGAGGAAGTGACAAAAAGCTTTCCTCGATGTCTGTGCTGACTACTGCCTTCGATCTACACTGCGGACAGCAGGGCTCACAATTCAGATGGAGTTGCGATTGCAGATGACGCAGTCCAGTAGGCAACAGACATTGCTACCAGTGCGGCCCTCCCGGACCACGCATCATCGCTAGATGTGCTGACGCGGAATGCTTCTGATGCTCCTACCTCAGTCCACCACAACTGATGGACCATTTATGACAGAATATTTTGTGTATGATTTCAGATCTGGTGCCCCTAACTTAGTGTAGCACAAGTCATGGACCCTTTATGATTGAATCTCTGTGTGTGATCTGATGATTACTGTTGTACTTGTTACCAGCACCAACCATTCCCGGAGGGCTGGCTTACACTCACCCCACACGCATCCAGCACAGACGTCACTGGACATGTGACCCTGGAAATAAAAAGGAGTTGAGTGCACGTGCTTTGTATCCAGTTCCACTATCTATCTGTGTCCGTGTGTTCATTATGTATGCAACATGCTGCCCTTCGGCCCTACCACATTACATTGTGCTCTGGACAGCGTATGCAACCAACTTACCTTTGGCAGTGGGAGAAAACTTTGGTTATGTAACTTTGTCTCGGTCATTGTACAAGTACGTACGTAGAGACTGGATGATTAGAGTACTGCAAGGAGAGTGTATAGTGAATTTATAAGTGCGTGGGGATTGGCGGAGTGATTGTATAAGTACATATGTTGGCGCACCCTAACTCCGACAACGAGCTTGTCTCTAATTGGCTGCCCTCCATGTCCCAAAAACTGCAATACTCCACTGAATGTGCAATAAACATTCACACCCACACAGATGTGTCATGTCCACCATCTTTCTTGTGTGGAACTATGGATGAATGTAGGGTCAGTGATTCCCCGTACCTTCCATGTTGGCCATGTTCAGGGACTTGGCTCACAGAGTGACACATTGACGCTTGCGACCCGGGTGACGGCAGCACTACAACAAGAACACAGGCATGTGTTGCAAGATTTTTTAAGCATTCTCTAGCCCAAAGAAAACCAAAAAGTACCCCAAACGCCCAATATTGCTACTTTAAGGTAGGAGGGGCAGGGACATCGTCAAGCAGGCGGTGAATGGATTGGAATTGATGTTGCAGTAGGCTGCCAAGTAAATATTTGTCTAATAAAGCGCTTTAACATACTAGTTTGCTGGAGCGCTGTATATATATTTATAATCTGGCAACTAGCACAAACCTAAATTTTACTGCACAACCGGGAAAAATATAGCCCAATTGTGCGTGATCTAGCCCAATCTGGCAACAGTGCCGCATCAGTTGATTCCTCATACAGCTCACGATGGAGCCACGCCCATAGCTCCGGAGTAATTCTTCACAGCCTCACGCAGAACTGGCATACGCCAGGCCAGCCCACTCCGCTTACGCTTAAAGGGAAGGACAACAACGCTACATGGCCCAGATTTTCATTGCAGTGATCTGCTGGTCACACCCTAGTTGTCAGTACGCCACAGCCACTCCCTCACGGCTTGTATACACCCACACCCATCTAGCACAGGCATCACAGGACACGTGACCGTGCCAATAAAAAAGACCGGGCGCACGTGCTCAACGCCATTTCAGAGTTGCTCGCACCGGATGCACTGCGGCCGGCACAGGCACACCGGCATGGGACGTGACTTTTGGTCCACTGAGGTACGGGTACCGTAACTGCTGAGCGGGTGTACAGCCTGCGGTGATGGCCCGTCCCGGCGGTCTGGACAGCTCAGGTTTTGTGTGCCCTGCTGGACCGCAGTGTAGGCCTGAGCCACCGAACAGGGAGGCCTACCACCACGTGCGTGGCCTCACTGTTCACTGAGTTAGTGGCACCGCAAGGACTGAGCGGGTGTGCAACCTGCGATGATGATAGGTGCACTAGTATGTCCTCTGGCATGGCAAAATCAAGACGCAGCACCAAATGTGAGACCTGTTGGCCTGCGGAGCGGGACTGCATGATGCGGAGGGTGCCCTGTCCGCAAAAAGGGGAGCAGTGAGGCCTGGGTGCGCAGCGGTGGGCAAATACGTCTGGGCGGCGGGAGTGGATACACAAAGGCGGCACAGCGATTTAGGCATACGCAATCGTATATATTCTCCCATTACTAATTCTGTACTATGTTTAGATGTGGGAGCTTGAGGGCTCCACTAGGTCCCGGCACGTGGTTGGAGACACAGCACTCACTGTCCCTCTTCATCTCTTCCTTTCTCTCCTTCACACTCTTTCTCTCTCTCGTCTTCTCTCACTCTTTCTCTCTTTCTCTGTTGTAGGGATTCTGCACATACACAGAGCTATGCACAGGATAACAGGACCTCGGAGTATAGTGGTGAACCAACCATACACCTTAGTACCCACAATCCCAACCCGACTAGCTTTAGCGTCTCATTAGCAGATACTACCAATGATTAGACAACCCAGAACACGGTATCTCTCTCAGGACTCGCGGGAGCAAGAACACTCTTTCATAACTCACTCATACCTGTCCACAGCGTGCGTAATAAGAGACACTGTATAGTTTAAAATGTTTATTTCAATTACCGTGCTCTAAGATACAGTACACGTGCCAGTACTATCAGCATAATGCATAAGGATAAAATAATAAGCATGGTTACAATTCCATAGAATACAAACGGGGAAAGCATTTCATAAAGCAGTGGATATAGGGCTAAATGACCATACCACCCTCCCCGTGCTATTAGCTAGTTTATTATAAAAACAGAAGACCTCTGGGTATTGTCAGGCGGACCCTCATACCTCAATATCTAGATGCAAGGTTTACATCATCAGACAGGTTTTTCTCCAAGTGCCTCTAACAGTGCAATCACAATATTAAAAGCACACAAATTTCTCCAATGCAGCTGTACTTAGTGTTATGTCTAAGTGCGAGGGACTGGCCAAATCAGCAAGAACAAGGGACGTTGTTTTTCGACCTTGTACATGTTGTGCAGACGTAACCCACAGGGAACAGGAGAAAAGGTGAAAGGCAGAAATGCAGACAGTTCTAAAATAGCCGGGCAGAAGCAGAGGCTGGAAAAACAAGGGCACAAAGTAACGTGCGCAAAAAAGGCATCATGGCAGTAAGGCCTAAGCCAACTTAGCAAAGCAGACCATGAGGCCACAAACCACATGACACCCTCCCCTGGTCAGTCCATTGGCGAAGACATAGGACGAAGACAGAGTTCAAATAGAAGGAGCAGAACAGAAACGTCTGGTGTGGACTAGTCCCCAATGAAGGACACAAATCGCAGAAGAAAAAAAATCCAGTGAGGCAGGTCGCTGAAAGCGAAGGCCCCCTTAATCCAACAGAGTGTAAGTGCAGAAAAACGCCACACCTTCCAAGAGGACATCGTTGGAATCGTCAGAAAAAAGCGACACCATCCAGTCCAATAAATCAAAACTGCAGCCATGTTCCTCACAAGAGGGAGCAGCGAATAGCATTGCGGGACAACTTGCGTGATACTCAATATAACTTTGTTGTAGGAGATTCTGAGCAGCCGCCCAGACATCACATTGTGCCAAAAGTCCAAGTGCAGCCACACGCGCCATGCAGCCCACGCGGAACAGTCCTGCTCATGGGCCTCTAAGGGACCCATCAAGTGGACAAAATCTGGGCGAGATAGAGACGTATTGGAGAGGCAATAATCCAAGGACCATGAAACAGGACATCGGATGCAAGACATCACAGGTTGCACGCAAGTGAAATACGCAAAGCGAAAAGAAAGTCTGTATGACACACTGAGTGTCGCCAATGGCAGGACGCCGAAGCCGGCGAGGATGCGGTCACGGAGCATCTGGAGTCGACCTGGGTCGAGAAGGGCCCAAGGAAGTGCAGCCATTGCGTAGTAAACAGACCAAAAGCAATATACCAGCCGCTAAGGCGAGGATCAACGGAAAGCCGCCAAAGACGCTGGAAAAAATGGAAAGAATAAAAGCCGGTATTACACCAAAGATAGTTTGAAAGGATGTAACAAGGCCAGAGCCCACAACTTTAAAAAAGTGCACCAGACCTTCGGTGCGTGATGCATTAAAAACACGGTGAATCAGTTCACCGAAATGTTGTGGGAGGTTGGTGTTCAAAAGGGCCTGTATTTCACTGTGGGTACTAGCCACCTGGAGGATGAATGTTTCCCGGGCGGACGTGAGAATAACCTCCTGGTTCAATAATAGCGCCTTTATTCTGCTCAATTTATTGAAATCCGCCTTCAAAGTAGGAATGGAAGGCCAAATGGAACTATCTATGATGTCGTGCGGGGGAGGAAAAAGCACATTTGTGCAGCAGACAACCCTCTGGGAAACTGTTACAATATAGGGGATGCCGGCCAGCATGCCACAGCAGTACTGATTATTCAGAAGCAGATAGCTACCATTTGCAAGCACAGTGAAAGTAGGAGATATAGCAGGAGCAGGAATGCCCTTTAAAACACAAGCAAGATTCGGAGCCGAAACGTTACAAGCTCCGTGCAATTTAATGTTTTTGCAAATAAGGGAATGACCCACAGTAGAATCGCATGACTCTCCTGTGAGAAAAACTTCCTTGCCGTCCCTAAGACATCTATAAAGGAAGGGCAGGGACCAAAGTTCATGCAAGAAGGCACTGTCTAAAGGTTGAAAACGGCCAACAGGATAATGTTTCATGCATTAACTGAACTCAAATAAAGAAAAAGGTAAAGCGATAACCCCGTGAACTAGCCACACTGCAGAATCCAATTCCGCCACAGAGAATGGTAAGGGCTCTATTTTTTCGATATGTAACAGAGTGTATGTTGCATTTTTCATGGACATGAACTGCTGTTTTTCAGTTAAATTAAACGGCAAAAATAAGGCAGAGGTATTTAAAAAATGCCAAGGAACTTTACCCATTTTAAGTGTTTGCAAAGTCCATGCAAACTGCATCACTGAATGCAATTGATTTTGACCATGATATAACACAGAAACATCATCTTGTACAATATCAACAACAGAGGAAACAATATTCTCTAATGTGTAAATGCAGGAAGACATGGTATTAATACTATTGTCAACAACAGCAAGCACCTTTTCTAAATTTGCTTGATCAATTTCCCGAAGACGGCAGGCAGCTTCAATTTGTGAAAGCTTCCAGAGCTCATTGTAAGTCTTGTAAATGAATCTCTTAGGTCGAGGACCACGAGGCCCCAGAACTAAATCGGACAGATCAATGTTGCCTGATAGGAGGGATAAATGCTGTTTCACAGAATCTATTGAAGAGTGCTGCAACCACTGTTTACATAATTTACCAACAGAATATGTTGTAACAGTACGAGAGTCAGAAAACCTCGGGTCTGGCCTATCCTGTTTGTAACCAGGAGCTGAGTCATGAAAACGCAGTTGGCAGGCATTTGCTGCCGTTGGCCAAGCCAACCAGGGTGACTGAACAAACGTGGAAACATTAAATGAATTGTTCCGAAACAAGGCTTGCAAATATGTAAGGGACACATTGAAATGCAAGCTCTCGTTGGTGGAGGAAGACAACACAGGAATGGAAGGTGCATTTAATTGTTTGGAAGTAGCCAAACCCCAACACGTTGTTTGAATGATTTAAAAACAAAATTTGGGTCGGGATGAGGCAAGCACGGTGCAAGGCTTCTGTGCCTTGTACCTGCCATAATTTGGAGCCCCATATAGATTTCAAGTCAATGGTGTCCTGCCAGTGTTCATAACCACCCACAGCCAAGTCGACCAAAAAGGAACCCGAATACAGTAACTTGGTGTGGGTCAACATGATCTTCTGGGTAGATGAAGTGTTTAATTTAAAATAATAGGACCCAGGGTTCTATATATCAAAGTCGGTAAAATAAGTAAACTTGTTTCTAAGAGTTTGGGAGCTACCTGGCAAAGGGGTTGGACAATGTTCCCATTGGGTGTAATTAAAAGGACCCTGAAGGGTACTTGGTTTATGGAGGAAATTGTTGCCCCAATGCTGGTAACAATATAAATCGGCATAACTTGCAGAATTCATGTACAAATCTTCAGCATTAAAAGCAGCATAATATTTCAAATCAGTAAATAACGATTCAACGACATGCACATCCCAATCGTCAGAATGAATATTACTTTTAACGACATCACCCATTGAAACACGGAGGACATTTGGTACATTAATAATCTCGGTTGGTCCATGAATTTGGAAATTTACTGCATCCCATACAATGCCATCAGCGACTGGGAAAGCTGAAATGTTCACAAATGTGTGGTCACGCTTCATGATGTGAGATGAAGAATGTGGAGCCAAAGTTCCAGCGACACAGTTCACTGCAGTGCGTTCTTGTAAATAGTGACCATTGATGAGTAGAAAAAAAACTGTGACAAAGCCAATAGACATGAATAGAAAAATCAGGAAAAGTACCAACCAGGTGTATGTCTATGGAGGAATCAAAAAACTGTCTCTGAACCAGGATACAAAAATACTGAATCTGGATGGGATAAGTGATGAGGTGGAATCCGAGTCAAAGGAATAACGTGTTGGGCTCAGTGGCGTTGTTGGTAGGTGAGCCACCGACTCGTTTGCGGGGTAGGTATACTCAGTCTCCTCATTGCAGGGGGAGGCCGGGTAGTCGAGTAAGCGATCAGGCAAATCTACCATCTCGATAGCAACATCAGTGACCGTTCGGGCTGGAGGGCCACAAACATTTGTCCGGGAAATGACTGGACAAGAGACCGCTGGTGTTACACTATTCAGGATCGGCCAGATGTTGTAGCTTGACATTGTCCACTGAGATGAATATGTTCTCTTTGCGACCAGGAAGAGGTGGTAAGATGACTGTACGAGAACCCTTCAAGCCAAGGACTGGAACCGGTGCACGATAAGAGGGGCCAAATTCTTTTTTGTTCTCCACCTTCTCTCGAACCAGATCTCCAATCTTCGGAAGCCAGCCAGCAACCGGAATCTGCAGCGCAGCGTCTGTGGCTGAAGGTAAATGTTCATTTGCAAGTTTGTCTCGGGCTTCTTGTAAGTCCTGTAACATAGTAGAATGGTTATCTACATCAAAGATTGCGGATTGCACCGCCATGTCTAGACCATCAAGGTCGGGCACAAACATTCGTATGCCAAAGAGCATTTCATATGGGGTCCGCCCACCCAGAGGTCTTCTAGGGAGATTATTAACCCCTTCGACGCTCATGACGGAGCCGTTCCATCATGCGCGTCGGTTGGGCTGTGCGCATGACGGAACCGCTCCGTCACGGCCCGCCCGCGCTTAGAACCTTCAGCACAGCGTGGAAATCCGCGCCGCGCTGAAGGGGTTAAGTGCACGTTGTACGGTATACAAATGGGCCAGCCAGTTCCTGCCAGTACCTAAGACTCTAGCTGTCAAGGATTGCTTTAAGTCACGGTTCATTCGTTCAACAATCAAATTGCCCTCAGGACGATATGGAGACGAAAATTTCACCCGCACCCCCAGTGACCCCATTGCGTCCTTGTACGCCTTAGAGGCGAACGCTGGACCTTGGTCAGAATGGAAGGTGCCACAGGCAAAAATTCCCACAAAGACACGCAAATCCCTTATGACATTTCGAGCGTCAGCACTCCGTTGTGGCCAAACCCAGATGAAACGTGTGCACGAGTCCACTGCAACCAAGATGTACTTATATGCAGTGTCTGAAGAAAATGGACCGCAGTGATCCAGGTAAACACACCCAAAAAGTCTGTTAGATATGCAGAGCGGGGTTTGTGGTGGCCTAGTAACCGTGGAAGGCTTAATTTGCTGACAAACGTCACAAGAAAGCACATAAGTACGGGTCTGTTTGTATAAACCACGCCACCACTAGCGCTTCTGCAATATGGACACCGTCGCAGACACGCCAGCATGAGCCGAAGCCATGCCTTCGTGTGCGGCCGTTATCAAGGAAAGTCGGCGGTCCGCGTTGGGAATCAGCCGATCACCAACGTCAGGAATTCTTACGAAAGGAGCCTGTTAGGGACCTAATTGATAAGAGTATTTGGAAGGGAAACCCCGTGGGTAATTAGCACCCTCCTTTGTTGCAGCAATAGCTGCCAGAATATCATTATCTATCTTAGTCATGGATCTTGTAACTGCTGCGACTGAGCACGTGGCTACTGCCGATTTGGCAGCTTCATCTGCCAAACCGTTACCGACAGCGTGTGCGCCCACACGCTGGTGGCCAAGAGTGTGAATCACCTGTGTGAGAGGCAGATGTTGTTTCAAATCTGCCACTCGAACCCAAAGCATTTTATGCTTAATTGTGCTGCCTTTAGCATCTGTATAGTCATTTTGCGACCAAAAGAATAGATTGTCATTGAAAGATTGAACACAGTAGTAAGAATTGCATACAATAAGAGTCGTCACATCTGGATTAGCGAACTCAAGTGCGAGCACCAAAGCACGCAGCTCGGCCAATTGTGCGGTACTGTCTCCTAGTGCCTGTGTGTGCACTACAGTTGATTTGAACTTGCCATTCGCCATGGTACCTGCTACAATAGCACATGCCACGGAATAAGCATGCTTGGAACCCGTGGCCGGTTGTGCCGAACCATCGGTATAGATAATACATTCGTACTCCTCAAGCGGTAGCAAAGACAGAGGAGGAGGATGAACAAATTCATACTGTAAAAACTCCTGTGTCTGAAGAGAGGAATCAAAGATAAATGTGACATCCGGAGACATCAGAGATGTAGCCCATTGTATCCAACGGGGGTGCAACGCCTTAGAGTTCGGAACACTCGCTTTCGTCACTGCCTCAAGGGCAGGATATGGTGTTACCACCAAAATGTGTTTTCCCTGTGCCAGTGCGCGTTCCTTCAGAATCGCCATTTGCACTGCAGTCAAAACTTTCTCCACAGAGGAAAAGCGCATTTCTGCTGAAGTGTAAAGATGTGACTTGTATGCAATCGGTACAGTGTCACCTTCGTTAAAGGTTAAGTAAGTGAAACCCACTGCCCCTGGAACGATTCTAATCACCAGGTTTGTGTGGTTGTCACGAGTCAACAAGAATTTAGATTCAAGTAAATCTGACTGCAAAGACTGCAGTATAGAGGAATGCTCGGGAAGCCAGCATGACTTCAAAAAGTTAGGTTGTATCAAGGCATAAAGAGGCTTGATACGCTGGGCATATTCGGGAATGTAAGTACGCCCGAAGTTTAGAAAACCCAGTAATGACTGAAGCTTCTTTAGAGTAGTTGGAGGGCACAAGAGTGCGTATTTCTCCAAAAAATGGGGGGCTAAGCCCTTACCTTCATTGTTGAGCTCATAGCCCAAAAACAAAACAGTAAATTCAGCAATGTGAGAATTGGCAAAGTTGAATTTGTAACCTAAGACCGTGAATTCAAGAATAATGCGGTCCACTCGGGAAAGATGCGGCCATAGTTCGTCGTCTGTCAGATAGATATCATCGACGTACGAACACGCATCTGGGTCTATGCTGTCCAACAAAGAGACAACACGGGCGGCGAATACACCTGGACTGTTCTTGTAGCCCATAGGTAAACGCCGTAATTTGATCTGTTTACCACCGGAAGTGAAAGCGCTCCATTGGCTGCACTCCGAGGACAAGTTGTGCGTGTAAAATCCATTGGATAAGTCAAGTGTCATTTTATATTTTTTACGAACAAGACTGTCTACAAGTGCAGAACTATGTGTATTTTGTACCGCAAAGGTCCGACAATGAGAGTTCAACTGTCGGTAATCCAAAACTAGGCGGTACGATCCGTCGGGTTTAGAAACCCCGAAAAGGGGATTATTCATCGGTGATACGCATGTTTCAATTACTCCTTGATATTCTAACTGTGTCAGAATTTCAGAAACTGGACCTTTAGCTTCCCGCTTGATGGGATATTGGGGTTGTGGCTGTGGCAGCGACCACAAAGGAATATCATGGGGGGGAGAGTCTTCATCCCAGCCCACGTGGTTGCGGTATAACGCCGGAGCCAGGGACGCAGCCCACTCGGCTGCGAGAGCCTCCGCTTTGTCCTTGGGGACATGACGAGAAAAGCTCGGAAGTATTACCTCCTCACCTCTACGCGCAACAAGTACGAATGGGCGGCCAATCCGCCTCTGCCAACAGAATGTCGTACGAAGAGGTCAGATTCTCCCAAAAAATCCCTTTAATAACACGCTGTATGTCACCTTCAATTTGAATGACAATATTATATAGTCTGTCAGGGGGTGTCACTCTGGTGTCTGCTGTCTCAACAGTAATGAATGTATCAGTTGCTGTCGCCTCCACATGAGGACGTAGCGCCTCCCGCACTATGGTAACTTCTGCGGCGCTGTCTAGGAGCGTCACTGCCCACGTCCAATTCAGGAGTCTCGTTCTCACCGTCTGTGGCATACCTCGCTGTTACAGCTGCAACTTTTTTCTTCTGAAACTGTGGGCGAGAACGTTGAAATTCTTCTGGTTTCCCTCGGCCTCGCTGTTAAGGTTGGTCTCGTCCCTGTGGAGCCTCACGACCCCTGCCTCTATCCTGGCGATCTCCTCCACCAGCCTAGGAGGTTGTTGGTGCCTGTGAAGAACGAAGAGAACGCGAATCAGGGACTTGAAATCTCTCTGGAGATTTAATTCTCGCCCTATCGCGCAAATCATAAGTGCGTTCAGAAGAGACGGAAAGCGGGGATGCGCCTTGCGACCCTGGCTTCTTCTGTTGCTTACCCTGTTTTTTCAACCTCCAGCTCTTTTAGTAAAGAACGGCTTCTCATCCTTCTCAGAATGAGTTTTCGGTTGAGGTTGTGATTGTGTTTGCGTTTTAGTAAAAGCCTTGACTCTCAGGCTATTGCGGCCAATTGTTTTGTAAGCCTGTGCAATAATTTTCGGTAATTCGCACGCCTTGTCAGGTTCTGGGATCAAAGCCAAAGCATTAGCTACTTGAAAGTTAACTGCATCTCCCTTGACATTCGCAAGGATCAAATCAGCTACTACATCGAACACTCCCACCAGTCTCATCCCTAAATCCACAGCCGCTTCAGGGCCATGCTCATCCTGCACTCGTTTAATTACAGAGGGGAGAGCCGTCATGGAAGGAGTGCCGAAACACTTCGCATATACTGCTGCGAACACCTTTCCCCAGTAGTTGCATTCTGTCAACTCGGGAATCAAGTCTTTTGGCAAACTAATCATTAAAATCCTGTGTTTTTCCACAGGAGAAGTATTTGGAAAAACTGCCTCCAGCTGGTCAAATTTTTCTACAAGCCAATAAGGTAAATCGTCCTTATTTTGTGGGCATTTGCCCATCACCGAATTAACCATGACGGGACTTATAGTTACACCGCCCGGCCCAGCTGGATGCGCTGCAACTCCAGGCGGGGCTCCCTAGATATTGCCTGTAACATACTGTACTAAAGCTCTGTGCACACGTATCAAAGACGTATGCAATTCACGCAGTTCAGCAACTGCTAGCGTCATATAACGCGGATGTGGGGTATACCTGGCCAAAACTGGCCAAGTGGCCCCTGCAATCGATAAGGGGCCTAAACGAATCGGGGTAACCGGTTGGGGGAGGGCACCATTAAACCAAACACGGTGTTGCCATGCCGTGAGCGGTACTTCAAGATTTCGATAAGGCCTATAGACTATATGAATAGCGGTGGCTGTATATTCATGGAACATATTATCCGTCCCATCCACCGCCGGAAAGGTGACCCAAGAGTAAAAGACCTCTAAGTGGTAAGCGGTATCCGCTTGTACCACAAAGATCAGATCGACACCCGCGTTAGGTACTCCATACACTGTCAAGTGAGCCCGGAGCGCTGCGCGGCTTTGTGCCGCAATTTGGACAGCTATTTAAGGCTAAAATGTTTCGACTAATATGAGGCAGCACAATATAGGGTTTTATTTAAAAACCTTATTACAACTTCAAGCTTGAAAGAACCTATAAAAACGTCAATATAGGAGGTATCACCCTCACACACGCTTCCGGAAGCGTCTGTGAAGGGGGTTGTGAACAAGCACAAGTACTACTCAAGCGTCTCGCAGATAAGCAGCCCACTTGTTGGTCGCGCCATGTTGTAGGGATTCTGCACATAAACAGAGCTATGCACAGGATAACAGGACCTCGGAGTATAGTGGTGAACCAACCATACACCTTAGTACCCACAATCCCAACCCGACTAGCTTTAGCGTCTCATTAGCAGATACTACCAATGATTAGACAACCCAGAACACGGTATCTCTCTCAGGACTCGCGGGAGCAAGAACACTCTTTCATAACTCACTCATACCTGTCCACAACGTGCGTAATAAGAGACACTGTATAGTTTAAAATGTTTATTTCAACTACCTTGCTCTAAGATACAGTACACGTGCCAGTACTATCAGCATAATGCATAAGGATAAAATAATAAGCATGGTTACAATTCCATAGAATACAAACGGGGAAAGCATTTCATAAAGCAGTGGATATAGGGCTAAATGACCATACCACCCTCCCCGTGCTATTAGCTAGTTTATTATAAAAACAGAAGACCTCTGGGCATTGTCAGGCGGACCCTCATACCTCAATATCTAGATGCAAGGTTTACATCATCAGACAAGCAAAGCTCCTCTCCTTGGAAAGGTTTTTCTCCAAGTGCCTCTAACAGTGCAATCACAATATTAAAAGCACACACATTTCTCCAATGCAGCTGTACTTAGTGTTATGTCTAAGTGCGAGGGACTGGCCAAATCAGCAAGAACAAGGGACGTTGTTTTTCGACCTTGTACATGTTGTACAGACGTAACCCACAGGGAACAGGAGAAAAGGTGAAAGGCAGAAATGCAGACAGTTCTAAAATAGCCGGGCAGAGGCTGGAAAAACAAGGGCACAAAGTAACGTGCGCAAAAAAGGCATCATGGCAGTCAGGCCTAAGCCAACTTAGCAAAGCAGACCATGAGGCCACAAACCACATGACATCTCTTTGTCTTCCTCTCGCTCTTTCTTTCTTTTTCTCTCTCTCTTCCTGTCACTCCCACTGTTTCTCTCTTTCTCTCTGTCTTCCTCTCACTCCTTCTTTCTTTCTCTCATTGTCTTCCTCTCACTCACTCTTTCTTTCTCTCTCTATCTCTCTTTCTCTCTCCTTTGATGGACGCATGTCGCACAATCTTATCTTGCTTTTTGTCTTGCAGGCCTGCGATGAAGCGTGGCCATCCTGCAATCAACACTCAACCTGAATTGTGAGCTCCGCTCTCTGCGTGTACACAACGGGTGAGGAGGTTTCTTCGGCACGTGGTGGACCCTCTTCGACACACGCCGGTGGTGTAAGGTGAGCAGAGAGGCTTGTTTGCGCAACGGCGGGCAGTCACCTCCGGGCAGTGGGAGTGGATGGGGTGCAGCAGCCTGGGTGCGCAGCGGCATGCAGTCACCTCCGGGCAGTGGGAGTGCATGGGGTGCAGCAGCCTGGGTGCGCAGCGGCCGTCATACACCTCTGGGCAGTGGGAGTGGATGGAGTGCAGCAGCCTGGGTGTACAGCAGCGGGTAGACACCTCTGGGCAGTGGAAGTGGATGGGGTACACTAGCCTGGATACACAAAGGCGGGACAGCGATTTAGGCATACGCAGTTGTATGTACTCATCCATTACTGATTCCATTTTTATGTTTCAGATGACTAAGCTTGAGGGCTGCCCTATATCCCGGCACGTGGTTGGAGACACACCGGTGACAGAAAGGTGAGCTGTGAGGATTTTCTCCACAGTGTCAACACTCACTCTCCCTCTCCATCTCTTCCTTTCTGTCACTCACACTTTCTCTCTCTCTCTCACTCTCTATCTCTTCCTTTCTCTCTCTCATGCTCTTTCTCTCTTTCTCTGTCTCTTCCTCTCTCTCTCATTCTTTCTTTCTCTCTCTTCCTCTCTCACTCTTTCTCTCTTCCTCTCTCTCACACTGTTTCTCTCTCTCTTCCTCTCTCTCACACTGTTTCTCTCTTTCTCTCTTCCTTGTATCTCACTCTTTCTCTCTTTCTCTCTCTCACACTTTCTCTCTTCCTCACTCTCACTCTTTCTCTCTCTCTTCCTTTCTCTCACTCTTTCTCTCTCTCTCTTCCTCTCTCACTCTTTCTCTCTCTCTTCCTCTCTCTCACTTTTTCTCTCTCTTTCTGTCTCTCACTGTTTCTCTCTCTCTTCGTCTCTCTCACTCTTTCTCTCTGTCTTCCTCTCACTGTTTCTTTCTTTTTCTCTCTCTCTTCCTGTCACTCCCACTGTTTCTCTCTTTCTCTCTGTCTTCCTCTCACTCCTTCTTTCTTTTTCTCTCTGTCTTCCTCTCACTCTTTCTTTCTCTCTCTCTCTCTCTTTCTCTCTCCTTTGATGGACGAATGACGCACAATACTATCTTGCTTTTTATCTAACAGGCTGTGATTCACGAATCGACGTCCCCCCCACACCACCACAGCTGAACGCGTGTACAAACTGCGATGAGGCGTGGCCATCCTGACAACGCCTGACAAAGTTGCTTCAGCACGTTGTGCACCCTCTTACACACATGCCGGTGGCGAAGGTGAGCAGAGATACTTCTTTCCGCAGCAGCGGGCAGTAACCTCTGGGCGGTGGGAGTGGATAGTGTGCAGCAGCCTGGGCGCACAAGAGCGCACAGACACCTCCGAGCAGTGGGAGTGGATGGGCTGCAGCAGCCTGAGTGCGCATTGCCGAAACAGATAATTAGGCGTGTGCAGTTGTATGTACTCTGCAATTACTAATTCTATACTATCCTTCAGATCACTAAACTTAAGGGTGCACTATGTCCCGGCAAGTGGTTGGAGACACACCGGAGGCACAAAGATAAGCTGCGAAGATTTTCTCCAGTGTCAACACTCCATCTCTTCCTCTCTTTCTCTCTCTCACACTTTCTCTGTTTCTCTGTCTGTTCCTCTCTCTCATTCTTTCTTTCTCTCTCTTCCTCTCTCTCACTCTTTCTCTCTCTCTTTCTCTCTACCTCTCTCTCACACTGTTTCTCTCTCTCTCTTTTCCTTTCTATCTTACTCTTTCTCTCTCACTCTTTCTCTTTCTCTGTCTTTGTCTGTCTTCGTCTCTCTCACTCTTTCTCTCCTCTCTCTCACTCTTCCTCTCTCTCTTCCTCTCTCACTCTTTCTCTCTCTTCCTCTCTCTCACTCTTTCTCTCTCTCTCTCTTCCTCTCTCACACTATTTCTCTCTTTCTCTCTCTCACTCTTTCTCTATTTCTTTGTCTTCCTCTCTCTCTCACTCTTTGTTTCTCACTTTCTCCCTCACTCTTTCTCTCTCTCCTTTGCTGGACGCATGACGCACCATCTTATCTTTCTTTTTGTCTTACAGGCTGTGATTCACAAATGGTCCAGCGATGACACGACATGGCTGTACATAGTTTTATTTGTTGTTGTTTTGTTTTAATAAAATGTTTTATATGTAAATCCATACATGACTAAGATTCTTATTTGTCCAACCTAATGTGACTGTCACATTTGTTTGTGGGGGCTGGGGGTGAGGGGAGATGGCGGACAAGGAGCTCCTACAGCGCTTTCTGCACCAAGACCTTTCTCCCTGCTAAATTTGCAATTCTTTCTTTGTCACACAGTACATGTAATGCACCGCTCTCATCAAGAATGGAATCAGTAATGGCACAATTTCCCTGTTGCTCCACACATAAATACATGTAAAGAACAAATCAGAATAGTTCCTTTATTTTTTCAAATTGCAAAACTTCTCTCTATTGGTTATTTTTTAACTTTCCATATAAACAGTTTTTTAAAAATTTAAGAACACATACAGGTGACAAGTTCAACGTATTCTATCAACAAACTTTCTAGAACATTCTATGACACGTGCAGGTTAAAAGTTCATCATTTATTTCAAACCTAACGATATTTTTTTGCAACATTTTCTCGAACATTTAAGGGCACGTGCAGGTTAAAAGTTCACCATTGTTTTAAGTTCGAACAGTGCCTTCCAAATGCAAGTAGCAGGTGTGGTTGAACTGAGCAAATGTTATCCTATCATATGAACTCTACGTTGAAACTGCTTTTTATTAACCAATCACAAAGATGCTTTTCGACAAACTAATATGCACTCTACTTTTTAGTAAACAATGTTTTTCATCTCCCAATCAGTTATCGTTTTGTATGAGAAAAAAAAGTAGTTCCCCATCTTTAAACATATCTCTTATTCTACGAACGGACTGCATGAGCTACAGACATCTATCCATATCTTCCAGCTACACCTTCAAAATGCTAGTGTGGTTCGTAGGACATAGCTATGTTTTCTGGTGCAAGAGGTATGCAGAACAGAGACATATTGACTTAGACCTAGGTTTACAAAATGTGGACATTAAATGGTTTGGACAGAGAGAATTGAATTGGCACCAATTACTCCCTTTGGTTAAAACATGTTTACATCTCCAACTCCCTGACCTCATGATTGTGCACTGTGGTGGAAATGACCTAGGCACATTGACTGGGGTAGGTTTGGAAATGCTAATGAAGGACACCTTTAGACAATTGATGTTGCTTTTGCCTCAAACTGTCTTTGTATATTCCAATATATGCCAAAGACAGAAGTGGAAATGGTCAAACAAATTTTGTCCTCAGATTGAAATATCTAGGAAGAATGTCAACAAAGCTGTGTCTGCATACCTCAGAGACCATAGAATGGGGTCGATCTACAACAACAACATACGTTATGATATGGCTGCTATCTACAGAAGTGATGGAGTACACTTCACAGATCAGGGAAATCAAGTTTTTCTGAATAACCTGAAGCTGTGCATCCGCACTTATATGTAGCTCCAACTAATAAACACAAAGGCTCTTTTTAGAGCCACCCTATATTCCCAATATCGGTTCGCAGACTGACAACTGCGATCCGGCTAGCACAGGGAGACCTGCGGGCCGTCGGGCAGCCGTGCAAAGGGAGAGCTACGGCCCGTGGGCTCCACTCGCACAAAGAGAGCTACGGGCCGTCGGCTCGCAAACGCAGAGCTGTGAGCCAATGGACTGGTAGTGTTTTATGGTTTAGGGTAGTGCAGTGGTGTTTGTGTAGTGTAGGGAGTCCTGCTGTGGGTAGTGTTTTAGGGTTTACTGTAGTGCAGTGGTGTTTGTGTAGTGTAGAGGGTGGTGCTGGGGGTACATTTAGGGTTTAGGGTAGGGCAGTGGTCTTTACGTAGTGTAGGGGGTCCTGCTGTGAGTAGTGTTTTAGGGTTTAGGGTAGTGCAGTGGTGTTTGGGTAGTGTAGAGGGTCATGCTGGGGTAGCGTTTTACGGTTTAGGATAGTGCAGTGGTGTTTCTGTAGTTTAGGGGGTCGTGCTGGGGGTAGTGTTTTAGGGTTTAAGGTAGTGCAGTGGCATTTCTGTAGTTTAGGGGGTCGTGCTGGCATTAGTGGTTTAGTGTTTAGTTACGTAGTGCAGTGGTGTTTGGGTAGTACAGGGGGTCGTGCTGGGGGTAGTGTTTTAGGGTTTAAGGTAGTGCAGTGGTGTTTCTGTAGTGTAGGGGGTCGTGCTGGCAGTAGTGGTTTAGTGTTTAGTTAGGTAGTGCAGTGGTGTTTGGGTTGTGTAGAGGGTCATGCCGACAGACCGACTCACAGAGCTCCGAGCCAACGGACTGGCTTCTAAAGGCATAGCTGCGACCTCATGATGTGGGGAGAGGCAGTGTGAAAGGAGTATCTTACACAGACACAGATGCCAGTGTTGCCTCGCAGAGGTAAAACTACACACCCGATGGCTTCTACACGAAGAGATGCGAGCTGACGGACTAAGTCACAAAATGGCTGCCAACACTTCCTAGTTGCAACCGTTCACAGCCAATGAGCCGCGAGCTCGTGCTCGTAACCCTCAGCCAATCAGATGTCAGAATTCTCAAATATCGATATCTGTAAAATTTGATATTTCTCAAAAACTACTGAACGGATTTACACCATTTCAACAAAAGCACGCTTTCTCGACCACAACCTTTCTCCCTCACAAATTTGGCGTAATTCTGTTCAGCAGTTTGACCTGTAGCCTTGTCTAAAGTTTCCTATGGAAAATGCATTGAGAAGACACATTTTGGGACTCCCCTTTTTTGTCAGCCCCCCCTTGACCAAACACCCCCAAACTTTCAAGATAGGAGCTGATCAAAAAAGAGAAACTTTTTTGAAAATTTCATAAAGATTCATCAAACGATGCCAAAGTTATAAGCACGTGGAGGGCTCCAGGAGAGGGGCCGCGAAACGCCCCTCCCAACATGACTGAAGCCCCGGTGCTGCAGGGACCCCAGCGGGCCCCCGCAGCCCCAGCGACCCCCAGCTATTATTTTTTAAGAAATGCCCGCAGGACCTAGCGCAGCCGGGGACCTCATTAAAATAAAACACGGGAACCCGTGACCCCAGCGTGAATTGCGCCAATTTGGTTTTTTTTTTTTATAAAAAATGCTTTTTTTGGCCCTGGGGTCCTTCTGGGACCCCCTGAGCAGGCCTAGGGGGTCACGGTGTTTCTACCCTGCCCCTTCTCTTGTTTTATACCTTTGTTTCTCTGTTTCTAGTGACTCGCTTCTACCGAACCACAAGATGGCTGCCAACACTTCCTGGTTTGGAGTGTTCACAGCCAATCACAGTGAAGCTCGTGCACGGAACTTAGGCTCCGCCCAGATATTGAAACTTTTATTTTTCTTATTTCTCAGCAACCACTGAACGGATTTACAACATTTTACAAAAGGTCGCTTTCTGAGCCAAGCACTACCTTTTTGCCAAACTTGGGGTAATTCCGTTCAGTAGTTTCGGCTGTAGCCTTGCACAAAGTTTCCTATGGGAAATTGATTTTTTGAGTCTTATTTTTTGTATTTCTCAAAAACTACTGAACGGATTTACCCCATTTAAAAAAAAGGTCGCTTTCTGAACCAAGCTCTACCGTTCTGCCAAATTTGAGGTAATGCCATTCAGCAGTTCGGGCTGTAGCTCGTCGCAAAATTTCCTATGGAAATTAACATGGAGAAAACGCGTTTTGGGACCCCCCTTTTTTCTCAGCCCCCGCTTGACAAATCACCCCCACACTTTCAAGATAGGAGATAACCTAAAAAGTGCAACTTTTTGCAAAATTTCAGAAAGATTCGTCAAACGACGCCAAAGTTATTAGCAAATCAAAAAATGCTTTTCCTATGGAAACTAGGTTGTAACTATAACTACCTACTGACGACCTCCAGTAGGTAATATATATATATATATATACACACAAGCAAACGCTGTTTCTAACATCCAAATAACTGCATGCCTCGGGCTCCCAATGTTTGCAAAGCGGTAATTTAATGGTGCGGCAACAACTCAACGCGTTTCGGAGCCAACGCTCCTTGCTCACGGAATGCTGTTATTTGGATGTAAAAAACAGCATTTGTTTGGATTTATTGGGACTCGCCACCCCGCCTCGTGAACACCGTCGTTGGAGGCTTGGGTAAGAGCGAACTTTTGTTGTGGGATATATATATATATATACGTATATATATATATATATTCACTGAAAAAACCATAGGTTTCAAGGACGTTATAGTTAGTTGGACATTTCACTCGTACAAAACCATAGAAATTCGGCTGTTATAGTTAGTTGAGCTAACTATAACTTGCGCCTCCGCAATGCACTGCTGATGACATCACATATTACATCACTCATGACATGGTCAGTGACATCACTGATGACATCACTGATGACATCTCAAACATCACTGATGACATCACTGATGACATCATCCAGTGACTGAGTGTTTCTAAAAAGTTTAAATATGTTTTATATATATATATATATATTCCAAGGTGTATTGAAGAATGAGTTGGTGTATGAGTGTCTGAATGGATGATTTAATAGGTGCATGACTGACTGTATAAGTGAGTGATTAAACGTGTCTTACTAATACATGGGTGACTGACTAATCTGTATGAATGTCTGTATCAGTCTGTCAGTTGGTGTGTAAGTGGCTGCTTGGGTTGGTGAGTAGCTACATGAGTGTCTATATGGGTTTTTGATTGGTTGTCTGAGTACCTGAATGGGTGCCTGAGAGTCTGTGTGGGTGAGTGGGGTGTGTGTGACTCCCTGCATGGATGTGTGAGTGGGTGATTCACTGGGTGTATGGGTTCAAGAGTGCGTCTGTGAGGGGCTTATGGGTGGGTGAGTGTGTATGGCTGTGTTGGTGAGTGAATGGATGTCTCATTGGTACATGTGTGAGTAAATACATATGTGAAAGGCAGTATATGTGAGTGTTGGAGTATATAAATGATTATATGTGAGAGTGAGTGATTGTGAGAGTGGCTGTATGGATAAGTATGTGCTTGTGTCAGGGATTGTATAAGAGAGTAAGTATGTGTTAGTATATGTATAAATAAGTGAGGTGGTGTGTGTATAACTGTGTAGGTGAGTAAATGGGAGTGTGATTGATTCTTTGCATGACTGACTAGCTATGTGAGTAACTCTATGGGTGAGTGGCGGTGTGTGAGTGTCTGTATGGGTGTATGAGTGCATATGATAGTGGCTGTATTGATGAGTGACTGCATGTATGAGTGACTGTATGGATGAGGGAGTAGATGTGTGTTTAGACCTAGGAATCAGTGAGTGGGTATGTAGTAACTGGTATTGGTGTGTCTATGGTTTCGAGAATGGCAGTCTGTATTTTAGAGTGGGTGTATCAAAGGTTATATTAGGCTGTGAGGAGGTGCATCAGCTTATCACATGGGTGATGTCATCAGTGATGTCATTTGAGATGTCATCAGTGATGTCATCAGTGATGTCACTGACCATGTCATGAGTGATGTAATATGTGATGTTATCAGCAGTGCATTGCGGGGGCGTGAGTTATAGTTAGCTCAACTAACTATAAGGGCCGAATTTCTCTGATTTTGTACGAGTGAAATGTCCAACTAACTATACCGTCCCTGAAACCTATGGTTTTTTCAGTGAATTTCAAAGGTTTTTTAAATGCTAATTTCTAACTATAACGTCCCTGAAACCTATGGTGTTCTCAGTGAATTTCAAAGGTTTTGTAAATGCTAATTTCTAAATATGCCTACATAGGTAGGACATGTGCAGAAAGATGAAGAAAGGCGTAGAAAGAAGCAAGAGAAGTGCAGAAACAGGCAACAGAAGTCCAGAAAGAGGAAGAAAGGTGCAGAAAGAAGCAAGAGAAGTGCAGAAAGAAGCAACAGCGGTACAGAAAGAGGCCTGCTTTCCCTGTACCTTACAACAGACTCATACAAAGTAGCCTAATCACTAATCCTTCTCCCTAGATGTCTTAAACCTCACATTTCTCTTGAAGGTTCACAATTAATCGACTGCTCAGAATGTTAGGCCTACCTACCAAACATAAAACAGCAATCCTAAGCATATCACTGTTGTAAGTCTGACCAAGTTTGTGAAGGTATGCATGCATGTCTCTGCTTTTACCGAGTGACATGTTACATAAAAATAAACATAGAAGTACTTGAATACCTGTGTTTCAAACAGCATACTCTGTAAATATGTATACAAAAAGGTGTATGTATTTCTTTCTGCTCATAATACAGGGCACATGGATATTCAATAGTATATTTGAGGGGCTCTATAACGCCTATATACATAAGACATGTCTGCCTGTGCAACTGAATGACAGAGCAGAACTGAGAACATTTAACCACCTATAGAAGAAGCTACCCACTTCTTAAGCTACCATCTTCAGATGCATAACACATGTGAGAATACATATACAAGTAGACATATACCTTATTCACAAGAGCACACAGACCTTTAAACTTGACAGCTTGCGCTTCCCATTTGAGTACAGAAAGAGGCGAGAGAAGTACAGAAAGAAGCAAGAGATGTGCAGAAAGATACAAAAGAAGTGCAGAAAGAAGGAACACAGGTGCAGAAAAAGGCAACAGGGGTGCAGAAAGAGGGAAGAGGGGTAGAGAAAGAGGCAAGGGGCTGCAGAAAGAAACAAGAGATCTGCAGAAAGAACAAAAGAAGTACAGAAAGAAGGAACAGAGGTGCATAAAGAGGCAAGAGGGGTGCAGAAAGAGGTACAAGGGGTGCAGAAAGAAGCAAGAGAGGTGCAGAAAGAAACAAAAGAAGAACAGAAAGAAGGAACAGAGGTGCAGAAAGAGGCAAGAGGGGTGCAGAAAGAAGGAAGAGGGGTGCAAAAAGAGACACGAGGGGTACAGAAAGAAGCAAGAGAGGTGCAGAAAGAAACAAAAGAAGTGCAGAAAGAAGGAATAAAAGTGCAGAAAGAGGCAAGAGGGGTGCAGAAAGAAGCAAGAGGTACAGAAAGAGGCAAGAGGGGTGCAAAAAGAGGGAAGAGGGTGCAGAAAGAAGCAGGAGGGGTGCAGAAAGAAGCAAGAGACGTGCAGAAAGAAACAAAAGAAGTACAGAAAGAAGGAACAGAAGTGCAGAAAGAGGCAAGAATGGTGCAGAAAGAGGGAAGAGGGGTGCAGAAAGAGGCACAAAGGTTGCAGAAAAAGGGACAGAGGTGCATAAAGAAGCAAGAGAAGTGCAGAAAGAAGCAACAGAGGTGCCGAAAGAGGGAAGAAGGGTGGAGAAAGAGGCAAGAGGGGTGCAGAAAGAAGCAAGAGAGGTGCAGAAAGAAACAAAAGAAAAGCAGAAAGAAGAAACAGAGGTGCAGAAAGAGGCAAGAGGAGTGCAGAAAGAGGGAAGAGGGGTGCAGAAAGAAGCACGAGTGGTGCATAAAGAAGCAAGAGAGGTGCAAAAAGAAGCAAGAGGAGTGCAAAAAGGAGCAACAGAGGTGCAGAAAGAGGCAAGAGGGGTGCAGAAATGTGCAAGAGAGTAGCAGACAGAAGCAAGAGCAGTGAGGAAAGAACCAACAGAGGTGCAGAAAGAGGTAAGAGGGGTGCAGAAAGAGGCAAGAGAAGTGTAGAAAAAAGAAAATGAGGTGCAGAAAGAGGCAAGAGGGGTACAGAAAGAAGCAAGAGTGGTGCACACAGAGGCACGTGGGGTGCAGAAATTTACAAGAGAGGTGCAGAAAGAAGCAAGAGAAGTGCAGAAAGAACCAACAGAGGTGCAGAAGGAAGCAAGAGGAGTGCAGAAACAGGCAAGAGAGGTGCAGAAAAAGGGAACAGGGGTGCAGAAAGAGGTAAGGGAGGTGCAGAAAGAGGGAAGAAGGGTGCAGAAAGGAGAAGAGGGGTGCAGAAAGAAGCAACAGAAGTGCAGAAGGAGACAAGAGAACTGCAGAAAGAGGCAAGAGAGGCGCAGAAAGAAGCAAGAGTAGCTTGCGCACCATTAGTACCAATCTAACACCCACATTTAGCAATAAGTAACAGGTGACCATTCTAGGTTTACAAAGGACCTTCCACCACGCTGTAACACTTGTCGCTGCATTTTTGGCAACGTTTGAGCCATTTGAGCTAGAAACAAGGCTTTTTTGTTCAAATCTACAGATTAGGCAGCAGATGATGGATTATGTGGCTAATGCGGAAAATGTATTATTGTGCGAAAGCCGGTGCAGCCAAACAGTTGCATAATTCCAGTGGCCCTGCTCATACCTCAGACTAGGTTCAGAAGTGCTCCTCAGTGATTCCTTCTTTTTTTGGTCTCATTGAGTTTATAGTTTAGCTTCTATGGAAACGAGGAAGACTAAACCTGAGGTTACCACTCCACAACATAGACTACCATACCACATAATTACTCTCCATAGCACATAATCCCACTCTACATAATTTCTATACACTAAATACCACATACTTTCTATCCACATAATTTCACCGCACAACAAACCACATAATTCCACTACACACAACATACATCCACTCCACAAAACATGAGTAAAAAACAATTACATTTACAACGCCAATAGCTCTAACTCTCGCAAATGCAAAACCTATTACATTGCAAATGCTTCTTTAACGAGCAGTCGCGTTTGCAGAGTATTGGAGAAAGAGGGCTGGGCCTCCGACCAGCGCTCAGGAATTCTGCATTGTAGGACTTACAGGAGGTACCAGGAGGGCTTCTTGGCCCCCAAAGTCCCTCAGGAGTAAAGTGGACTTCATACCCCAACTCGTAGTGTGCCAGGAGGTGCATTTGCAGAGTAGTGGAGAAAGGGGGGTGTGGCCTCCGAAGACCTCTTAGCAATATCACTGTGTGGGACTTACTGGAGGTAACAGGAGGGGTTATTGGCCAAGTGCTGATAGAAAAGTGCTGAAGGAACAAGCAATTTTTGGTGGTATGCTACATAAAAAGCACATAATATAGTAAAAAATAACATATGGGGTATGCAGGGCATAACACAGGCCTTGCAGTGCTACCAGAAGAAGATGTTGGGTATCATTGTAATGAGACAATGGGCAGGGAGTACAGAGCCATGATCTGCCACAGGGCATGAAGCTATGCACTGCATAAGGGGCATAGTTCCATACAGTGCTAAAGGGAGTCACAGAACTGTGTGCAGCTATATGGGTCCAGAGCCAGGCACTGCTAAAGGGAGACTGCACAGATCACGCAATGAATTCTGGGAACAGGGAGCCGTGCAGGCCTCAAAGGGTTACAGAATCATGATATGGAGCAGAGGGTGGGAGCATTGCCAGGCTTTGCTACTGGGAAAAGTTAAAGAACAATTCACAGCTATAAGCCAATCACTGCCATGGACTGATGCAAGGGTAGGGACCCATGCACTGTTTTCAGAGGATGGCATGGAGCCACGTAGCACTGCACACTACAGAGAAGAGTATGCTGCAAGAGAAACACATCCCAATGACCTGCTCCTCGGAGGGTACAAATGGTATCTTCTGCTACAGGCAGAGTTCACACAACCATGCATAGGGTCACACAGGTGCACAGGGTCACACTTCATGCACAAGTAGAGGAACAGTGCACCAAGGCTTTCAAAGTTACTGTGTGCAGACCCATGAACTACTGCAAGGGAATGGAATCTAAATATGTGCACTGCCATGGGGGCCCAGGGGCCACGGAATAATGTGCTGGTACATGCAGAAGGGTTAAAGTTATAAACAGCTACAAGGAGCAGGCACAGGGACAGGCATTGGTAGCAACAAACAAAACACACAAAAAAACAGTACAGTCCATTGTTACAGGATGCACAGAGCCTTCGAGCTCAGAGGGCACAAAGCCATGCCTGTTAATGGAGATGGTTTAGAGCCGAGTACTGCTCCAAGAGAGTGTGGAGGGGTCATGCCCTTCTAGAATAGACAGAGCCGTGCATTGCATGGGAGACACGAACTAAGGCAATGTGAAAGTGACTGCCAAAGGGCCGTGCACTTCTGCAAGAGGCACAGAGCTATGAAATGCCACTGGGGAATGACGCGATGCAATGCAGCACGACGACGGCACAACAGCAAGCACTCCGCCTGCTCCACGGAGTGCGAATAACTCCGCAAACTCCACAAACGGAGTGGAGTTCACCGCTCAGGTCTACATGACACCGCTGTATAATGCATCACAGTGCATCACGGTGCGGCAGTAGCACCACCAGCATATTACTTAGCCTCTGACCACTGGCCACTGCCAGGGAATGGCGATTCCCTGGTAACTGCACCGGTGCAATGGGGGTCTGACCGCCTAAAACGTAATTGGGCGGTTGGACCACCGGTACGGCGGTGGCTGGACCGCCATTGCCACGCCCTCCCGAGTCTGGCAGTCCTCGGACCGCCAAACCCGTAATTTGGCCCTAAGTGTAACAAGGCAGAGCAGTTGAAGGCTGAGTCTGAAGGTACTACAGTCTAGACACTTAAAACACAGTGACAGACAACATTAACATTAACACTCAATAAATTGGTGTCCAGCCAATGCCTTTTCTATAAATCAGAAAGGGTCTTTGGTTCATGCACTGCCCTCATCAGTATAAGCCGATTTCCTTCTGCCAAGAGCTAACTGAGATAGTTAGCTTCATCAAGTTATAATAGCACCACAGAGTGATCTGCTCTAAGCGCAAAAGACAAGGCCCTTTCTTTCAAAAACATTGTTGGGAAGCTGGAAGTAAAGGGTCTATTTCCACTAGAAACAATGTTTACGAGTTGGAAGTCATGCGCGTCTTTACACAAGACTTCAGTAGGCAGCGTTCATCTTTCTATAAAGACCCCATCTAGTTACGAGTGCCAATTCTCAGGGCTGGCTTTAGGGCAGTACGACCAGTGCGTCCGCACTTGGCGCTGACTTGAAGGGGGGGCTCTGTGTTGAGCAATAACTTACAATTTTAAGGCACCTGCTGCAGAGTTCCTTGTGCATCCAACTTTTAGGCAGCAATAAAAATGTCAAGATAACTCTTGTGGTTAAAGTTCCTGCTAGAGACAAAGAGGTTGGAGTTTTGTCTAGTGGCAGTTTTGAATTGCCATAAAGTAGCGCAGAGGGTTAATATGCCTGCTGCAAAGAACAAATCTGTATTTTATGTAGATAGCTGAGTGGATTAGTAAAACCAGCCTTTACCAGCACTTTAAAACAAATGAAATGTATGTGAGAGGGTTCATGGAGAGATTAGGGGCACTTTTTCTAGGTGATAGTGAGTAAATCCTCAAAGGAGGTCATGGAGGGGTGGGGCACCAAAAAGGATTAGCGCACCGGGTTCCACCAGTACTGAAGCCAGCCCTGCCAATTCTACAGAGTCAACCTGTGAATCAACTGCACCAAAGCAATTACTGTGAAGACACGCATCCTGACTTCCCCACAAGTCTACAGTGCCCAGCAGAGGCTGAAAAGGTTCTTCAACCATCGGTGAGTATCTATTTATTTTATTTTATTTTTATTTATTTTTAGAGTTTTCTATAGCGCGGACCAGACCCAGGGTAGGGTATCAGAGCGCTTTACAAAGAGTAAACAAAGTGAATAAAACAGATAACAAAATAAGGCAGTACATAATATCAACATATTTTGTCAAAGGTGACAAAGATAATCTGAGCAACTGGTAATAGGTGCGAGCCATCTGCATGGCTACCTGTCATGAAGGGATGACAAGAGAGAAGTAAGATAAGCGCTGGAAGGCCCAGGGCAAGCAATCATCAGGAGACCACAAGATAGACTTTTTAGAGACCCCAAGACTTGTTTTGGTGTTGCTTGAAAACAAATTTAAAGAACCACAGATCTGGTTAATGAAAGACTCTCAGCACCATATACAAAGTCAAAAGGTAGGATTTTGTTTAGAAAGGGTGAGACCCAATCAGACACTTGAATCATTGTTTATGACATAAAGTTAAGAAAACATAAAGTGAGGAAACATAACTCAACAGTTGTGACTCTAAATTCCATGGAAAAAGAAACTCCAGTTAGAAAAACCCTGTTTTCTTTGAGAAAATGTGTATTTACAGACACGTAAATTGCTAGACTGTGAATATAATGACTAGTTGCTGTTTGTATGTTTATAATGCACAAAAGAGAATAATTACTGTTGTTTTGGTGAGAACCAGGTGTAGAAAAACCCATAAGAACAGCTTTGCATACAGAGGTTAATGCCAATAAAATCACTAGTGTAATTTAAGAATAGATTCCTGTGAAAACAATAAGGGCTTTATTACAACTTTGGCAGTCCTCCATCGGTGCTACACTGTGCCATCCGCTGGAGGTCTGCCCAAGTCGTGGTGCGCCCACCTGCCTGATTAGGAGTTTAATCCTGGTCGGGGGGCGGGGCTGCAGCGTTCTCGCGGCAGTGAGCTGTTAGGCTCATTGGAGAGCCTAACATGCAGCCTGCTGTGACAGCACCTGCAACACTTTCCAGCACAGTATGGCATGCATGCCACACTGTGCAGGAACAGAGATGCAATTTCAGGGGGGCACAACATGTGCCCCCCTGCATGCACCCCATGCGCAGGAGCGGCATGGGGGCCCTGTTAGGGCTCCCTTAGTTGCCTCTCCGCCACCCTTTTCATAGCGGGCTCACCTCCCTGAAAAGGGCAGTGAGAGGGCAACTCTGAATATGATTGGCAGTGCTGCAGTGGCACCCCCAGTATATTCCTTCCCCTGACTACTGCATGACCACCGCGGTGATCCTGGATCCCCGGGGAATGCAGCGGTCCTGTGGTGATCCGACCGCCCCAATAGTAATACAGCGGGTGGGGCTGCAGGGTGGCCGGGGTTGGACCGCCACATACGTCGTGTTTTTAAAGCCTCTACAGATTTAACAGGTCATACTGTCTGCATCAAGGCAAACAAAGCTGTCACCCAACATTTACCTCAGCCCGTACACTACAGTAAGAAGGCAAAGATTTCTACACCCTCTGAAAAACTACTGCGGTGTTCTATTTTCTCTAATCACAACAACCTTTCTTTCTTCATTAGTACAGCTTCCTGCATCTAAAAGTTGCAAGCGTGCCGGTGGACAGGGGTGATTCAGGGTCCTTTTCGCTCCCGCCAGGTCTCAGAGTACAGGTTGATGGTTATGTAAGTTCTGACAATTCTATACACGGAGGGACAAATATTTACATGATTACGGATGGAATTACAAATTGAAATTCCTTAAATATTGGCCTTGCCTATTAACCTGTGCAAATCATGTACCCTAAAGAAATGCCACAGGGGGCAAATGTATATGTAAATGTAAATGTAGTCTCTTCCATTTATCTGGGAGGTGACAAGGGACTGTTTGGTCACCTGCAAGCTCTAATCGTAAAAAAAACATCAACGGTCCTATATGGGCCAATCGAGAAATAAGAGGCTTTTCATTCACAATGTAAAACAAGAGTACTGCTTTTTTTGTCACCACATTCAATAATCAATAAAGTAAGCCTATTGGCCTTAACATGAATATAGACATGACCATGAAGTCACTGCCTAGAAAGACCCATCAAACATTTTAGACAGACCCAAAGAATACACTGACATGAACATAAAATCTCCCTCTGACACACCAAGCATCACACACAAAAAGGTATACAAAGTTCAGGCTGGTCTCTTCTCATGAGGAGCAGGGTCAAGACTGATTTGCATATGATTCGGTCCAAACTGAGGTGGCATGGTAGACGAATGATGATGCATCTGCAGACCCAAAAAGGACCTCTGTACTAAACCCCTTCCTATTACATTTGTCAGAGAGTTCCCATTGTAAAAACCTTCCTACTGTAATTCTCACATAGTTCAAAATGTAAAGCCCCTTTCTATGGTTTTTGTCATGGCGTTCACAATGTAAAACCCTTGCTTCTGTATTAGACAGAGCGTTCACAATGGAAAACCCCAAACCATTGCTTTTGTCAGAGAGATCACAATGTAAAACCCTATCCTATTGCATTTGTCATAGGATTCACAATGAAAAGAGCTACCCTATTGTATTCAACTAGGATTCACAATGTAAAATCCCATTCCATACAGTTTGAGAGTTCACAATTTACGGTTCACTGACAAAATATCGAAACCAGAAATATCGTGGGACACAAATATAGTGTCAAAAATATCGAAACCAAAAATATAGTTATACTATACTTATAATGTAAATGGCAAAAATATTGAAAGAAATATATCATTGTCAGTAATATCGTTGTCAAAAATATTGTTTTTTTATACATATATATATATCGACTACGATATTTACTGTTCATTTTGTATTCACACTAACGTTATATACCTCTCTCTGCTGACACGTGCTCCCTTGTATTCATACTCTCACATATGTACTATGTAGCTTATACTGTTATCCACGCTATATCACTTGGACTACTGATTTACCCTTAGAGCGCTGTTCCGCACTCCTGCCTAGCTTTACATATTTGTTTCCTGCACCGTGTAAATCCCCCTTCACACATTAGTCCCAAGATATCACCACACTAATGTCACCACGTGCACAAATATGTTGTTACACGCACAGCACTAGCTCAGCATTCTCTGCTTAGCACAAATACTGCATGTCGAGCACCCGCTTATTTACCTAGGCTGCCTATGCAACAGACATTCTATATGCCACCATATTCAACTCAGAGGCACACCTTGGTTGGGTCACTAGATGACGGCATTTTAACTACACGCGCATCCTCAGCAGCACAGGATTTATACTGCAATATCAGTTTCTGGTTTTAACATACCCGCATTTTGGAATCTTTCGCACTGCTGCCTCATAAGGGAATTATCCGTTCCCGTTTGTCTACCACACCTCACGCAGTGTGATCCCTACGTTTTTCGCACTGCTAGGCGCATAAGGAGGTCATATGCACGTCTAGCCGCCTGTAGTCTTAGACACTCACCTCGCGCCGCACTCAGCTTGTCTATGATGACGAGGCAGTTACACATTCTTTCTATTTCCTTTACTTATATGTGTGGTATCCTTTAGTCTGTCTATTCTGTTCATGACCTACGTGGTCTCAAACATGTACATGCTCGTTTTCACCTAGGGGGCGGGGAATTGTCTCTTTTTCACCTGTGCTCGTTTCACATGTAAATCACGGTCATGTTACAGAAATGTATGCTATATAAGGCTCTCATTTGTATGTAGCGCGTTATGTGATCAAGGCCGCAGGACTGTGGCCGAAACGCGTCATATGGACCATTGTCAACTGAATAAACGTGATGTTCTTCAATTATCCTGGTGTCTGTGCCCGAGCCGTGTTTCTTTGCACGTCTGCCTTCGGGGAAGGAATGTGATATATATATAGGTAGGTAATATATATATTACCTACCTATATATATATATCACATTCCTTCCCCGAAGGTATATATATATATAGCGTCGTATGTACAAGACACATCGGACTTTCTGAGAAAAATTGACCACATCATATGGAGTCCGGATTTGCTTCTAATAACATTAGACGTCACATCGCTTTATACGTCTATTCGGCATTGTGATGGACTCAAAGCTATTGAGCATTATTTGAATTTGAGACCAATGTACCTTTCTATGCATAACAAAATGCAAATTTCAATGATAACTACATGTTTGGAGCAAAATTTCTTTATGTTTGATAATCAAATCTATCAGCAGATTAGAGGGGTGGCCATGGGGGCCTGCTTTTCCCCCAGCTATGCTTGTCTACATATGGGGCTGTGGGAGGAGCAGGTCCTCATGGGTCAGCACAAGGAGACAATAGACCAGCATGTGGTAACCTGGTTACGATACATAGACGATCTGTTTTTAATTTGGAAAGGATCTGAAACCAGTGCATTGCAATTTATAGATCAAATTAATAACAACAGTCTTAATCTTCATTTCACCTCAATCATTAGCAAGTATTCAGTATACTTTTTGGATGTGGAAGTATTCTTGGATCAGGATACAATTGCTACCAGATTATTCAAGAAACCCACCTCAGGTAATACAGTGTTGCATGCTAGTAGCCATCATCCACGCCACCTGATACAAAGCATCCCCTACGGGGAAATGCTATGCATCAAACGTATTTGCAGCACTGTAAAAGATTGTGAGGCAGCTCAATTTTTGAGCAGACAGAGATTTCAAGCTAGAGGGTACGCCTCTGACGTCTTAGACAGGGCGATCAACAGAACCAAAACTTTTTCTAGATGTGAGGCCCTTGCATCCAAACCCAGTCAAGCAGAAACTAGCCCAGATAAATCAGAGCTGCGACCCAGGGTCATATTTACCTATAATAGGCAGCATAGGGAGCTCAGAAAGATTTTAAACCGAAATTGGAATCTGGTGCAAAGTGACCCTATTCTGGGTAAACATTTACCTGTAAAGCCTGTTCTGACCTTTAGAAAATCTAGGTCAATGAGTAATAGCTTGGTCAGGAGCAGTCCGGAGCTTATAACCCAAACTAACTGGCTTTTATCGTACAAAGGTTTAAAAAAATGTCCAAATTGCAAAGCGTGTAAGTTTGCATGCAATAAGACCCATTTTAACAGTCCTTTTAAACCAGGTCCTATAATGATCAGTAAACGACTGACTTGTAGAACAGAATTTGCAGTTTATGTGCTGGAGTGTCCCTGTGGGCTGAAGTATATTGGCAGCACTAAACTGCCGGCCCATAAGCGGATACTCCAGCACATTAGGGCAATTAACAACAAAGATCAGACCTACCCGGTAGCCAGACATTTTGAGGGGTATCATGAAAGCAACCCTTTATATTTACAATATTTCGTAATAGATACAGTTTTGCCCCTTAAAAGAGGTGACAACCGAGAGGCTAAGTTGCGCCTCCTGGAGACGAGATATATATTAGAGCTCGATACCAAGACGCCATCAGGGTTGAATGCCAGTGAAGATTTTTATACATGTCTTTAGTATTTCCAGTAACAGTAGATGGTATATTTAGAGGTTCAAATTAGTTCCATCATATTTAAATTTTAACATGAGAATATTTCAAGAAACATAACCTCTCCTCGCAAATTTACATTATTTTAATTATTTAATTCACATTTTGCACTATTTTTGCACTATTGTTGGTCAACTGGGTGATTTACGTATATTGATTTAGCAACAAGATCAAGGTGGTTATAATACTAGCATACTTTGTCTCAGCCCACTGGGGCGTTATTTGAACTAAGTTTACGTACAAGGAGTGTAACATCATGACACGCTGAGATTCCTATTACTTTAGCTCACGAAAATGACCTTATATAGGGTCTTTAATATAATAGTGCAATAATTTTTATGGTGTTTGATTTTCAGATGTAATTTGAAAAAGATAAATCTTGGCATTTTTTAGCTTTTACAATTCCAATTTTGGTATGTTTTAATGGATTTTAAAATTGCCATCTTTATTCTTATACTATGAATTTTATCGCCATAACTTTTAGTATATATGCATTTTTTAATCATTATATTTATACATTCATGTATTTATTGTGATGCTTATTTTCATTGCATATTTGCACATAGTGAACCTCTTGTCAATATGGAACAGAGTAACTCTTTACTTTCAATGCTTTATTCACCTGAGCTAATCATGTCACTTCCTGCACTGTCACTTTAAAAATTGGTCAATTTCTAAGCAACATGTCATGTGAGCAAGGCTCGAGTGGGGGTCAAAACGCGTTATGGCGGACATGCGGGGCATTAAATAAAATACCATTGATTTGCACCAAGAACTTTGGGTCCGCTCTTCGCCTTTTGATATGGGAGTTGGAGCAGCTGTGTAGCTGTTGCTGAGACGAATCCTGCGACATATATATATATATATATATATTACCTACTGGCGTTCGCCAGTAGGTAGTTATAGTTAGAACCTAGTTTCCATAGGAAATGCTTTTTTTGTTTTGCCAATAACTTTGGCATTGTTTGACGAATCTTTGTGAAATTCTCCAAAACAATGTTTCATCCAGGTCAGCTCCTATCCTGAAAGTTTGGGGGTGATTTGTCAAGTGGGGGCTGAGAAAAAAGGGGGGTCCCAAAAAGTGTTTTCTCCATGTTAATTTCCATAGGAAATTTTAGCCAGGGCTACAGCCCGAACTGCTGAATGGAATTACACCAAATTTTGCAAAAAGGTACCGCTTGGTTCAGAAAGCGACCTTTTTTTTAAATGGTGTAAATCCGTTCAGTAGTTGCTGAGAAATTAAAAAATAAGAGTCAAAAATCAATTTCCCATAGGAAACTTTAACCAAGGCTACAGCCCGAACTGCTGAACGGAATTACACCAAATTTGACAAAAGGTACTGCTTGGCTCAGAAAGCGACCTTTTTAAAAATGGTGTAAATCCGTTCAGTAGTTGCTGAGAAATTCAAAAATAATAATATCGATATCTAGAGGCGCGGTGGATCCGCGGACCCTCCCGGCCACGAGCTTTATTCTAATTGGCTGTCAACACTTAAAACCAGGAAGTGTTGGCAGCCATCTTGTGACTCGGTAGAACCGAGTCACAAGAAAACAGTGAAACAAACGCGAAAAACAAGAAAAGGGTATTTCCAACAAATATATGTGGGGGCCCGCAGGGGCCCCCGCAGCCACGGGGACTGCCACCCCCCGGGGCTTGGTTAATATTATGTGTGGGAGGGCACTCGGCCCTCCCGCAGCCCCGGGGACCGCCACCCCCGGGGCTTGCTTAAAATTATGTGCAGGAGGGCACTCGGCCATCCCACAGCCCCGGGGACTGCCACCCCCCAGGGCTTTGTTTTTAATGTGTGGGGGGGCCTCCAAGGCCCTCCCCACCCCCTGGGGCTTTTAAAAAAAATTAAATAAACCTGTGTGGGGGGCTTGAGCCCCCCACACGCCCCGGGGACCGCCACCTCCCTGAGGCACTAAAATGCAAATGCAAATGCCGGGGTCCGTTACGGACCCCCGAGCCCCGGGGACTACAACCTCCCCGGGGCTTCAATCACATTGGGAGGGCGGCCCCCCTCCTGGAGACCTTGATGGCCCTGGGGACCGCCACCCCCCAGGGCCAGCTCCTGCAGTGTCCCGGGGTGCACACCCCCGGGACACTGCTGTTTGGTATGACAGGGCGGGAGCCGTGCGGCTCCCGCCCTGTCATCGCAAACTTGCTTTGGAGTTTGGAAGCAAGAGCAGGGAAACCTGCTGTCGCTTCCAAAATCCAAAGCTGATTGCTTTTCCACACGGGGAGCTGCATGTCAGCAGCTCCCCATGTGGAAAAGCAATGCCGGCTCCTGCAGGATGCGGGGAGCCGGCGGGACCGTGGGGGCATTGGGGCTCCCCCCAAGGTCCCCAACGGATAGGGCCTGCCCAGGGGATGGGGTCCCCGGGGCCAGAAGTGGCCCGGGAGGGGGGCCACGCAGACCCCCTCCCCAAATAAAAAATAAAGGCTGGCCCCGGGGGATGGGGTCCCCGGGGACAATAGAGGCCTCAAGAGGGGGGCCACGCAGCCCCCCTCCATAAAAAAAAACAAATATGTGGCAATGCCCCGGGGGATGGGGTACCCGGGGCCGGAATTGGCCACAGGAGTGGGCCCACGCGGCCCTCTTCCCGTTCAGATTTTTAATTTTTTTTTTAAAGAGGGGTCAGGCCCTGGGGGATGGGGTCTTCAGGGCCCAAAAAAAGGAAAAAGAAGGGGGGCCAAACAGCCCCCCTTCTAAAAAAAAGGAAATTAAAAAAAAGACAGGCATCGTGCCGGAGGCCCCGCCCCCTCCCAGCAACACTCTGCAAACGCGCCCCTTCCATACTGGGGGTCCCTGGGGGCCAACTAGCCCACCAGGTACCTCCAGGATGCGCCACAGGGCTGCCTTGCAGAGAGGTGGTCCGAGGCCACGCCCCTTTGAACACCTCTCTGCAACGCATCTCTGTGGCGCTTACTGGAGGTACCTGGTGGGCTAGTTGGACTAGTTGGACCCCAGGGACCCTCAGGATTCAAGGGGACTTAATCCCCCAACTTAAAACGCGCCACGGGGCGCATTTGCACAGTGGTGAAGGGAGAGGGTGGGGCCTGATATGGCAAGTGTGCAAATGGGCCCCCTGGTGCGTTGTAACATGGGGGATTAAGTCCCCTTGAATCCTGAGGGTCCCTGGGGGCCAACTAGCCCCCAGGTACCTTCAGTTTGCACAACAGAGATGCGTTGCAGAGAGGTGTAAAAAGGAGCGAGGCCTCAGACCACCTATCTGCAACGCAGCTCTGTGGCGCAAATTGAATACAAGTATACACTCATCCATACAGCACTCTCACAATCACTCACTCTCACGTATAGTCATTTATATACTCCAACTCTCTCATGCACTGTGTTTTACATATGTAGTTACTTGGACATGCAGCACTGAGATATCCATTCACTCACCAACACACCCATACACACACCCACCCACCCATACAGCTGTTTCCACATGCACTCTTGAACCCATACACCCAGTGAATAAAGAACTCACACATCTATGCACAAAGTCACACACCTCCCACCCACTCACACACACACACTCAGGCACCCATACAAATACTCAGGCAACCAATCAATAAACCATATAGACACTCATGTAGCTACTCATCAACCAATGCAGCAGCTTACACAGCAATAGACAGACGGATACAGACATTCACACAGTTTAGTCACTAACCCATGAATTCAGTAAGAGACATTTAATCACTCACTTATACAGTCAGTCACACACCTACTAAATCCTCCATCCACACACTTATACAGCCACTTATTCTACAATATACCCTGGCCAATATATTTATAAAAGATATTTAAACTTTACAGAAACACACAGTCACTGGATGATGTCATCAGTGATGTCATCAGTGATGTCATTTGAGATGTCATCAGTGATGTCATCAGTGATGTCACTGACCATGTCATGAATGATGTAATATGTGACGTCATCAGCAGTGCATTGTGGGGTTGTGAGTTATAGTTAGCTCAACTAACTATAACGGCCGAATTTCTATGGTTTTGTACAAGTGAAATGTGCAAGTAACTATAACGTCCCTGAAACCTATGGTTTTTTCAGTGAATTTCAAAGGTTTTTAACATGATAATTTGTAACTATAACGTCCCTGAAACCTATGGTTTTTTCAGTGAATTTCAAAGGTTTTTTAAATGCTAATTTCTAATTATAATGTTCATTAAACCTATCTGATGTGCGATCCAAAAACAAGCTGGTGCTTGTAGTGTTTTGGACAGTGGACGCAACCATGTTAACTCAGGCAGTGGGGAAGATCTCGGTCATGAATCTGTGTCGTCGCCCCCTGTAAGCGGAAGCGCAGTGGACTGGTCCAACGTACGCCAATCCAGAGTAGAAGTGTGAATAAATAGGCCGGGGTTCTGGGCGTGGTTCACTTGTGTGAAAGCCAACGCGTCTGCCAGAGCGGCGACCCTCACCCTGCCACGTGGCTGCCGCCATGACCGCGGGCCTCCTCGACACAAGCCCCCTGCGAACACAGCGGCGCGGCACAGCACTGCACAGTTATGTCTATACAGACTACTGCCTTCGATCTACACTGCGGACAGCAGGGCTCACAATTCAGATTGAGTCGCGATTCCAGATGACGCAGTCCAGTAGGCATGACACATTGCTCCCAGTGTGGCCCGCCCGGACCACGCATCATCACAGGCTGCGTACACACTGAGCGCCAGAGGTACCACTAACTCAGTGCACCACAAGTAAACGCCACGTGGCCTTATTAAGGCAGAATTCATTAAACAAAAGACATTGCTACCAGTGCGGCCCACACGGACCACGCATCATCGCAGGATGCACACACGCTGAGTGCTTCAGGTGCCACTAGCTCACTGCACCATAAGTCATCGCCACGTACCCTTAAACCTACATAATATCCTTTTAGTATCCTTGCTTCAACAACTTTTTTGATATCAATTATAGCTTTAGTACAATGACCAAATTCATCTTGCAAGTCCAAAGGAACACTGAATGGCAGTCTACACTGCGGACAGCAGAGCTCACAATTAGAATTGAGTTTTGATTTATTAATTGCAGACAGAATTGTACTCAATGTCGTTGAATTTTCTCAAGAGGAAGTGACAAAAAGCTCTCCTTGATGTCTGTGCTGACTACTGCCTTCGATCCCCTCTGCGGACAGCAGGGCTCACAATTCAGATGGAGTTGCGATTGCAGATGTCGCAGTCCAGTAGGCAACAGACATTGCTACCAGTGCGGCCCTCGCAGACCACGCATCATTGCTAGATGTGCACACGAGGAATGCTTCTGATGCTCCTACCTCAGTCCACCACAACTGATGGACCCTTTATGACAGAATATTTTGTGTATGATTTCAGATCTGGTGCCCCTAACTTAGTGTAGCACAAGTCATGGACCCTTTATGATTGAATCTCTGTGTGTGATCTGATGATTACTGTTGTACTTGTTACCAGCACCAACCATTCCCGGAGGGCTGGCTTACACTCACCCCACACGCATCCAGCATAGACGTCACTGGACATGTGACCCTGGTAATAAAAAGGAGTCAAGTGCACGTGCTTTGTATCCAGTTCCACTATCTATCTGTGTCAGTGTGTTCATTATGTATGCAACATGCTGCCCCTGGGCCCTACCACATTACATTGTGCTCTGGACAGCGTATGCAACCAACTTACCTTTGGCAGTGGGAGAAAACTTTGGTTATGTAACTTTGTCTCGGTCATTGTAGAAGTACGTACGTAGAGACTGGATGATTAGAGTACTGCAAGGAGAGTGTATAGTGAATTTATAAGTGCGTGGGGATTGGCGGAGTGATTGTATGAGTACATATGTTGGCGCACCCTAACCCTGACAACGAGCTTGTCTCTAATTGGCTGCCCTCCATGTCCCAAAAACTGAAATTTGGATTTTGCATGGCCCAGTATTGCTACAGCTGCAATACTCCACTGAATGTGCAATAAACATTCACACCCACACAGATGTGTCATGTCCACCATCTTTTATGTGTGGAACTATGGATGAATGTAGGGTCAGTGATTCCCCATACCTTCCATGTTGGCCATGTTCAGGGACTTGGCTCACTGAGTGACACATTGACGCTTGCGACCCGGGTGACAGCAGCACTACAACAAGAACACCGGCATGTGTTGCAAGATTTTTTAAGCATTCTCTAGCCCAAAGATAACCAAAAAGTAGCCCAAACGCCCAATATTGCTACTTTAAGGTAGGAGGGGCAGGGACATCGTCAAGCAGGCGGTGAATGGATTGAAATTGATGTTGCAGTAGGCTGCCAAGTAAATATTTGTCTAATAAAGCGCTTTAACATACTAGTTTGCTAGAGCGCTGTATATATATTTATAATCTGGCAACTAGCACAAACCTAAATTTTACTGCACAACCTGGAAAAATATAGCCCAATTGTGCGTGATCTAGCCCAATCTGGCAACAGTGCCGCATCAGTTGATTCCTCATTCAGCTCACGATGGAGCCACGCCCATAGCTTTGGAGTCATTCTTCACAGCCTCACACAGAATTGGCATACGCCATGCCAGCCCACTCCGCTTACGCTTAAAGGGAAGGACAACAACGCTACATGGCCCAGATTTTCATTGCAGTGATCTGCTGGTCACACCCTAGTTGTCAGTACGCCACAGCCACTCCCTCACGGCTAGTATACACCCACACCACACCCATCCAGCACAGGCATCACAGGACACGTGACCCTGCCAATAAAAAAGACCGGGCGCACGTGCTCGACGCCATTTCAGAGTTGCTCGCACCGGATGCACTGCGGCCGGCACAGGCACACCGGCACAGGCACACCGGCACGGGATGGTGACTTTCGGTCCACTGAGGTACGGGTACCGTAACTGCTGAGCGGGTGTACAGCCTGCGGTGATGGCCCGTCCCGGCGGTCTGGACAGCTCAGGTTTTGTGTGCCCTGCTGGACTGCAGTGTAGGCCTGAGCCACCGAACAGGGAGGCCTACCACCACGTGCGTGGCCTCACTGTTCACTGAGTTAGTGGCACCGCAAGGACTGAGCGGGTGTGCAACCTGCGATGTTGATAGGTGCACTAGTATGTCCTCTGGCATGGCAAAATCAAGACGCAGCACCAAATGTGAGACCTGTTGGCCTGCGGAGCGGGACTGCATGATGCGGAGGGTGCCCTGTCCACAAAAAGGTGAGCAGTGAGGCCTGGGTGCGCAGCGGTGGGCAAATACGTCTGGGCGGCGGGAGTGGATACACAAAGGCGGCACAGCGATTTAGGCGTACGCAATCGTATATACTCTCCCATTACTAATTTTGTACTATGTTTAGATGTGGGAGCTTGAGGGCTCCACTAGGTCCCGGCACGTGGTTGGAGACACAGCACTCACTGTCCCTCTTCATCTCTTCCTTTCTCTCCTTCACACTCTTTCTCTCTCTCTTCTTCTCTCACTCTTTCTCTCTTTCTCTGTTGTAGGGATTCTGCACATACACAGAGCTATGCACAGGATAACAGGACCTCGGAGTATAGTGGTGAACCAACCATACACCTTAGTACCCACAATCCCAACCCGACTAGCTTTAGCGTCTCATTAGCTGATACTACCAATGATTAGACAACCCAGAACACGGTATCTCTCTCAGGACTCGCGGGAGCAAGAACACTCTTTCATAACTCACTCATACCTGTCCCCAACGTGCGTAATAAGAGACACTGTATAGTTTAAAATGTTTATTTCAACTACCGTGCTCTAATATACAGTACACGTGCCAGTACTATCAGCATAATGCATAAGGATAAAATAATAAGCATGGTTACAATTCCATAGAATACAAACGGGGAAAGCATTTCATAAAGCAGGGGACATAGGGCTAAATGACCATACCACCCTCGCCGTGCTATTAGCTAGTTTATTATAAAAACAGAAGACCTCTGGGCATTGTCAGGCGGACCCTCATGCCTCAATATCTAGATGCAAGGTTTACATCATCAGACAAGCACAGCTCCTCTCCCTGGAAAGGTTTTTCTCCAAGTTTCTCTAACAGTGCAATCACAATATTAAAAGCACACAAATTTCTCCAATGCAGCTGTACTTAGTGTTATGTCTAAGTGCGAGGGACTGGCCAAATCAGCAAGAACAAGGGACGTTGTTTTTCGACCTTGTACATGTTGTGCAGACGTAACCCACAGGGAAAAGGAGAAAAGGTGAAAGGCAGAAATGCAGACAGTTCTAAAATAGCCGGGCAGAAGCAGAGGCTGGAAAAACAAGGGCACAAAGTAACGTGTGCAAAAAAGGCATCATGGCAGTCAGGCCTAAGCCAACTTAGCAAAGCAGACCATGAGGCCACAAACCACATGACACCCTCCCCTGGTCAGTCCATTGGCGAAGACATAGGACGAAGACAGAGTTCAAATAGAAGGAGCAGAACAGAAACGTCTGGTGTGTTAGTCCCCAATGAAGGACACAAATCGCAGAAGAAAAAAAATCCAGTGAGGCAGGTCGCTGAAAGCATAGGCCCCATTAATCCAACAGAGTGTAAGTGTAGAAAAACGCCACACCTTCCAAGAGGACATCGTTGGAATCATCAGAAAAAAGCGACGCCATCCAGTCCAATAAATCAAAACTGCAGCCATGTTCCTCACAAGAGGGAGCAGCGAATAGCATTGCGGGACAACTTGCGTGATACTCAATATAACTTTGTTGTAGGAGATTCTGTGCAGCCGCCCAGACATCCCATTGTGCCAAAAGTCCAAGTGCAGCCGCACGCACCATGCAGCCCACGCGGAACAGTCCCGCTCATGGGCCTCTAAGGGACCCATCAAGTGGACAAAATCCGGGCGAGACAGAGACGTATTGGAGAGGCAATAATCCAAGGACCATGAAAAAGGACATCGGATGCAAGACATCACAGGTTGCACGCAAGTGAAATATGCAAAGCGAAAAGAAAGTCTGTATGACACACTGAGTGTCGCCAATGGCAGGACGCCGAAGCCGGCGAGGATGCGGTCACGGAGCATCTGGAGTCGACCTGGGTCGAGAAGACCCCAAGGAAGTGCAGCCATTGCATAGTAAACAGACCAAAAGCAATATATCAGCCGCTAAGGCAAGGATCAATGGAAAGCCGCCAAAGACGCTGGAAAAAATGGAAAGAATAAAAGCCGGTATTACACCAAAGATAGTTTGAAAAGAGGTAACAAGGCCAGAGCCCACAACTTTATAAAAGTGCACCAGACCTTCGGTGCGTGATGCATTAAAAACACGGTGAATCAGTTCACCGAAATGTTGTGGGAGGTTGGGGTTCAAAAGGGCCTGTATTGCACTGTGGGTACTAGCCACCTGGAGGATGAATGTTTCCCGGGCAACGTGAGAATAACCTCCTGGTTCAATAATAGCGCCTTTATTCTGCTCAATTTATTGAAATCCGCCTTCAAAGTAGGAATGGAAGGCCAAATGGAACTATCTATGATGTCGTGCGGGGGAGGAAAAAGCACATTTTTGCAGCAGACAACCCTGTGGGAAACTGTTACAATATAGGGGATGCCGGCCAGCATGCCACAGCAGTCCTGAATATTCAGAAGCAGATAGCTACCATTTGCAAGCACAGTGAAAGTAAGAGATATAGCAGGAATGCCCTTTAAAACACAAGCAAGATTCGGAGCCGAAACGTTACAAGCTCCGTGCAATTTAATGTTTTTGCAAATAAGGGAATGACCCACAGTAGAATCGCATGACTCTCCTGTGAGAAAAACTTCCTTGCCGTCCCTAAGACATCTATAAAGGAAGGGCAGGGACCAAAGTTCATGCAAGAAGGCACTGCCTAAAGGCTGAAAACGGCCAACAGGATAATGTTTCATGCAGGAACTGAACTCAAATAAAGAAAAAGGTAAAGCGATAACCCCATGAACTAGCCACACTGCAGAATCCAATTCCGCCACAGAGAATGGTAAGGGCTCTATTTTTTCGATATGTAACAGAGTGTATGTTGCATCTTTCATGGACATGAACTGCTGTTTTTCAGTTAAATTAAACGGCAAAAATAAGGCAAAGGTATTTAAAAAATGCCAAGGAACTTTACCCATTTTAAGTGTTTGCAAAGTCCATGCAAACTGCATCACTGAACGCAATTGATTTTGACCATGATATAACACAGAAACATCATCTTGTACAATATCAACAACAGAGGAAACAATATTCTCTAATGTGTAAATGCGGGAAGACAGGGTATTAATACTATTGTCAACAACAGCAAGCACCTTTTCTAAATTTGCTTGATCAATTTCCCGAAGACGGGAGGCAGCTTCAATTTGTGAAAGCTTCCAGAGCTCATTGTAAGTCTCGTAAATGAATCTCTTAGGTCGAGGACCACGAGGCCCCAGAACAAAATCGGACAGATCAATGTTGCCTGATAGGAGGGATAAATGCTGTTTCACAGTCTAATGAAGAGTGCTGCAACCACTGTTTACATAATTTACCAACAGAATATGTTGTAACAGTACGAGAGTCAGAAAACCTCGGGTCTGGCCTATCCTGTTTGTAACCAGGAGCTGAGTCATGAAAACGCAGTTGGCAGGCATTTGCTGCTGTTGGCCAAGCCAACCAGGGTGACTGAACAAACGTGGAAATATTAAATGAATTGTTCCGAAACAAGGCTTGCAAATCTGTAAGGGACACATTGAAATGCAAGCTCTCATTGGTGGAGGAAGACAACACAGGAATGGAAGGTGCATTTAATTGTTTGGAAGTAGCCATACCCCAACACGTTGTTTGATAGATTGAATGATTTAAAAACAAAATTTGGGTCGGGATGAGGCAAGCACGGTGCAAGGCTTCTGTGCCTTGTACCTGCCATGATTTGGAGCCACAAATAGATTTCAAGTCAATGGTGTCCTGCCAGTGTTCATAACCACCCACAGCCAAGGCAGCCAAAAAGGAACCCGAATACAGTAACTTGGTGTGGGTCAACATGATCTTCTGGGTAGATGAAGTGTTTAATTTAAAATAATAGGACCCAGGGTTCGATCTATCAAAGTCGGTAAAATAAGTAAACTTGTTTCTAAGAGTTTGGGAGCTTCCTGGCAAAGGGGTTGGACAATGTTCCCATTGGGTGTAATTAAAAGGACCCCGAAGGGTACTTGGTTTATGGAGGAAATGGTTGCCCCAATGCTGGTAACAATATAAATCGGCATAACTTGCAGAATTCATGTACAAATCTTCAGCATTAAAAGCAGCATAATATTTCAAATCAGTAAATAACGATTCAACGACATGCACATCCCAATCGTCAGAATGAATATTACTTTTAACGACATCACCCACTGAAACACGGAGGACATTTGGTACATTAATAATCTCGGTTGGTCCATGAATTTGGAAATTTACAGCATCCCATACAATGCCATCACCGACTGGGAAAGCTGAAATGTTCACAAATGTGTGGACATGCTTCATGATGTGAGTTGAGGAATGTGGAGCCAAAGTTCCAGCGACACAGTTCACTGCAGTGCGTTCTGGTAAATAGTGACCATTGATGAGTAGAAAAAAAACTGTGACAAAGCCAATAGACATGAATAGAAAAATCAGGAAAAGTACCAACCAGATGTATGTTCATGGAGGAATCAAAAAACTGTCTCTGAACCAGATTACAAAAATACTGAATCTGGATGGGATAAGTGATGAGGTGGAATCCGAGTCAAAGGAATAACGTGTTGGGCTCAGTGGCGTTGTTGGTAGGTGAGCCACCGACTCGTTTGCGGGGTAGGTATACTCAGTCTCCTCGTTGCAGGGGGAGGCCGGGTAGTCGAGTAAGCGATCAGGCAAATCTATCATCTCGATAGCAACATCAGTGACCGTTCGGGCTGGAGGGCCACAAACATTTGTCCTGGAAATGACTGGACAAGAGACCGCTGGTGTTACACTATTCAGGATCGGCCAGATGTTGTAGCTTGACATTGTCCACTGAGATGAATCTGTTCTCTTTGCGACCAGGAAGCGGTGGTAAGATGACTGTACGAGAACCCTTCAAGCCAAGGACTGGAACTGGTGCACGATAAGAGGGGCCAAATTCTTTTTTGTTCTCCACCTTCTCTCGAACCAGATCTCCAATCTTCGGAAGCCAGCCGGCAACTGGAATCTGCAGCGCAGCGTCTGTGGCTGAAGGTAAATGTTCGTTTGCAAGTTTGTCTCGGGCTTCTTGTAAGTCCTGTAACATAGTAGAATGGTTATCTACATCAAAGATTGCGGATTGCGCCGCCATGTCTAGACCATCAAGGTCAGGCACAAACATTCGTATGCCAAAGAGCATTTCGTATGGGGTCCGCCCACCCAGAGGTCTTCTAGGGAGATTATTAAGTGCACGTTGTACGGTATACAAGTGGGCCAGCCAGTTCCTGCCAGTACCTAAGACTCTAGCTGTCAAGGATTGCTTTAAGTCACGGTTCATTCATTCAACAATCGAATTGCCCTCAGGCCGATATGGAGACGAAAATTTCACCCGCACCCCCAGTGACCCCATTGCGTCCTTGTACGCCTTAGAGGTGAACGCTGGACCTTGGTCAGAATGGAAGGTGCCACAGGCAAAAATTCCCACAAAGACACGCAAATCCCTTATGACATTTCGAGCGTCAGCACTCCGTTGTGGCCAAACCCAGATGAAACGTGTGCACGAGTCCACTGCAACCAAGATGTAGTTATATGCAGTGTCTGAAGAAAATGGACCCCAGTGATCCAGGTAAACACACCCAAAAGGTCTGTTAGATATGCAGAGCGGGGTTTGTGGTGGCCTAGTAACCGTGGAAGGCTTAATTTGCTGACAAACGTCACAAGAAAGCACATAAGTACGGGTCTGTTTGTATAAACCACGCCACCAGTAGCGCTGCTGCAATATGGACACCGTCGCAGACATGCCAGCATGAGCCGAAGCCATGCCTTCGTGTGCGGCTGTTATCAAGGAAAGTCTGCGGTCCGCGTTGGGAATCAGCCGATCACCAAAGTCAGGAATTCTTACGAAAGGAGTCTGTTAGGGACCTAATTGATAAGTGTATTTGGAAGGGAAACCCCGTGGGTAATTAGCACCCTCCTTTGTTGCAGCAATAGCTGCCAGAATATCATTATCTATCTTAGTCATGGATCTTGTAACTGCTGCGACTGAGCACGTGGCTACTGCCGATTTGGCAACTTCATCTGCCAAACCGTTACCGACAGCGTGTGCGCCCACACGCTGGTGGCCAAGAGTGTGAATCACCTGTGTGAGAGGCAGACGTTGTTTCAAATCTGCCACTCGAACCCAACGCATTTTATGCTTAATTGTGCTGCCTTTAGCATCTCTATAGTCATTTTGCGACCAAAAGAATAGATTGTCATTGAAAGATTGAACACAGTAGTAAGAATCGCACACAATAAGAGTTGTCACATCTGGATTAGCGAACTCAAGTGCGAGCACCAAAGCACGCAGCTCGGCCAATTGTGCGGTACTGTCTCCTAGTGCCTGTGTGTACACTACAGTTGATTTGAACTTGCTGTTCACCATGGTACCTGCTACAATAGCACATGCCGCGGAATAAGCATGCTTGGAATCCGTGGCCGGTTGTGCCGAACCATCGGTATAGATAATACATTCGTACTCCTCAAGTGGTAGCAAAGACAGAGGAGGAGGATGAACAAATTTATACTGTAAAAACTCCTGTCTGAAGAGAGGAATCAAAGATAAATGTGACATCCGGAGACGTCAGAGATGTAGCCCATTGTATCCAACGGGGGTGCAATGCCTTAGAGTTCAGAACACTCGCTTTCGTCACTGCCTCAAGGGCAGGATATGGTGTTACCACCAAAATGCATTTTCCCTGTGCCAGTGCGCGTTCCTTCAGAATCGCCATTTGCACTGCAGTCAAAACTTTCTCCACAGAGGAAAAGCGCATTTCTGCTGAAGTGTAAAGATGTGACTTGTATGCAATCGGTACTGTGTCACCTTCGTTAAAGGTTAAGTATGTTACTGCCCCTGGAACGATTCTAATCACCAGGTTTGTGTGGTTGTCACGAGTCAACAAGAATTTAGATTCAAGTAAATCTGACTGCAAAGACTGCAGTATAGAGGAATGCTCGGGAAGCCAGCATGACTTCGAAAAGTTAGGTTGTATCAAGGCATAAAGAGGCTTGATACGCTGGGCATATTCGGGAATGTAAGTACGCCCAAAGTTTAGAAAACCCAGTAATGACTGAAGCTTCTTCAGAGTAGTTGGAGGGCACAAGAGTGCGCATTTCTCCAAAAAATGGGGGGCTAAGCCCTTACCTTCGTTGTTGAGCTCACAGCCCAAAAACAAAACGGTAAATTCAGCAATGTGAGATTTGGCAAAGTTGAATTTGTAACCTAAGACCGCGAATTCAAGAATAATGCAGTCCACTCGGGAAAGATGCGGCCATAGTTCGTCATCTGTCAGATAGATATCATCGATGTACGAACACGCATCTGGGTCTATGCTGTCCAACAAAGAGACAACACGGGCGGCGAATACACCTGGACTGTTCTTGTAGCCCATATGTAAACGCCGTAATTTGATCTGTTTACCACCGGAAGTGAAAGCGCTCCATTGGCTGCACTCCGGGGACAAGTTGTGCGTGTAAAATCTATTGGATAAGTCAAGTGTCGTTTTATATTTTTTACGAACAAGACTGTCTACAAGCGCAGAACTATGTGTATTTTGTACCGTAAAGGTCCGACAATGAGAGTTCAAATGTCGGTAATCCAAAACTAGGCGGTACGATCCGTCGGGTTTAGAAACCGCGAAAAGGGGATTATTCATCGGTGATACGCATGTTTCAATTACTCCTTGATATTCTAACTGTGTCAGAATTTCGGATACGGGACCTTTAGCTTCCCGCTTGATGGGATATTTGGGTTGTGGCTGTGGCAGCGACCGCAAAGGAATATCATGGGGGGGAGAGTCTTCATCCAAGCCCACGTGGTTGCGGTATAACGCCGGAGCCAGGGACGCAGCCCACTCGGCTGCGAGAGCCTCCGCTTTGTTCTTGGGGACATGACGAGAAAAGCTCGGAAGGATTACCTCCTCCCCTCTACGCGCAGAAAGTACGAATGGGGTGGCCAATCCGCCTCTGCCAACAGAATGTCGTACGAAGAGGTCAGATTCTCCCAAAAAATCCCTTTAATAACACGCTGTATGTCACCTTCAATTTGAATGACAATATTACATAGTCTGTCAGGGGGTGCCACTCTGGTGTCTGCTGTCTCAACAGTAATGAATGTATCAGTTGCTGTCGCCTCCACATGAGGACGTAGTGCCTCCCGCAGTATGGTAACTTCCGCGGCGCTGTCTAGGAGCGTCACTTCCCACGTCCAATTCAGGAGTCTCCTTCTCACCGTCTGTGGCATACCTCGCTGTTACAGCTGCAACTTTTTTCTTCTGAAACTGTGGGCAAGAATGTTAAAATTCTTCTGGTTTCCCTCGGCCTTGCTGTCGAGGTTGGTCTCGTCCCTGTGGAGCCTCACGACCCCTGCCTCTATCCTGGCGATCTCCTCCACCAGCCTGGGAGGTTGTTGGTGCCTGTGAAGAACGAGGAGAACGCGAATCAGGGACTTGAAATCTCTCTGAAGATTTAATTCTCGCCCTATCGCGCAAATCATAAGTGCGTTCAGAAGAGACGGAAACCGGGGATGCACCTCGCGACCCTGGCTTCTTCTGTTGCTTACCCTGTTTTTTCAACCTCCAGCTCTTTTTAGTAAAGAACGGCTTCTCATCCTTCTCAGATTGAGTTTTCGGGTTGAGGTTGTGATTGTGTTTGCGTTTTAGCAAAAGGCTTGACTCCCAGGCTATTGCGGCCAATTGTTTTGTAAGCCTGTGCAATAATTTTCGGTAAATCGCGCGGCTTGTCCGGTTCTGGGATCAAAGCCAAAGCATTAGCTACTTGAAAGTTAACTGCATCTCCCTTGACATTCGCAAGGATCAAATCAGCTACTATATCGAACACTCCCACCAGTCTCATCCCTAATTCCACAGCCGCTTCAGGGCCATGCTCACCCTGCACTCGTTTAATTACAGAGGGGAGAGCCGTCATGGAAGAAGTGCCGAAACACTTCGCATATACTGCTGCGAACACCTTACCCCAGTTGTTGCATTCTGTCAACTCGGGAATCAAGTCTTTTGGCAAACTAATCGTTAAAATCCTGTGTTTTTCCACAGGAGAAGTATTTGGAAAAACTGCCTCCAGCTGGTCAAATTTTTCTGCAAGCCAATAAGGTAAATCGTCCTTATTTTGTGGGCATTTGCCCATCACCGAATTAACCATGACGGGACTTATGGTTACACCGCCCGGCCCAGCTGGATGCTCTGTAATTCCAGGTGGGGCTCCCTGGATATTGCCTGTAACATACTGTACTAAAGCTCTGTGCACACGTATCAAAGACGTATGCAATTCACGCAGTTCAGCAACTGCTAGTGTCATATAATGCGGATGTGGGGTATACCCGGCCAAAACTGGCCAAGTGGCCCCTGCAATCGATAAGGGGCCTAAGCGAATCGGGGTAACCGGTTGGGGGAGGGCGCCATTAAACCAAACACGGTGTTGCCATGCCGTGAGCGGTACTTCAAGATTTCGATAAGGCCTATAGACTATAGGAATAGCGGTGGCTGTATATTCATGGAACATATTATCCGTCCCATCCACCGCCGGAAAGGTGACCCAAGAGTAAAACACCTCAAAGTGGTAAGCGGGATCCGCTTGTACCACAAAGATCAGATCGACACCCGCGTCAGGTACTCCATACACTGTCAAGTGAGCCCGGAGCGCTGCGCGGCTATGTGCCGTAATTTGGACAGCCATTTAAGGCTAAAATGTTTCGACAACCTAATATGAGGCAGCACAATATAGGGTTTTATTTAAAAACCTTATAACAACTTCAAGCTTGAAAGAACCTATAAAAACGTCAATATAGGAGGTATCACCCTCACACACGCTTCCGGAAGCGTCTGCGAAGGGGGTTGTGAACAAGCACAAGTACTACTCAAGCGTCTCGCAGATAAGCAGCCCACTCGTTGGTCGCGCCATGTTGTAGGGATTCTGCACATACACAGAGCTATGCACAGGATAACAGGACCTCAGAGTATAGTGGTGAACCAACCATACATCTTAGTACCCACAATCCCAACCTGACTAGCTTTAACGTCTCATTAGCAGATACTACCAATGATTAGACAACCCAGAACACGGTATCTCTCTCAGGACTCGCGGGAGCAAGAGCACTCTTTCATAACTCACTCATACCTGTCCACAACGTGCATAATAAGAGACACTGTATAGTTTAAAATGTTTATTTCAACTACTGTGCTCTAAGATACAGTACACGTGCCAGTACTATCAGCATAATGCATAAGGATAAAATAATAAGCATGGTTACAATTCCATAGAATACAAACGGGGAAATGGCCACCCTCCCCGTGCTATTAGCTAGTTTATTATAAAAACCGAAGACCTCTGGGCATTGTAAGGCGGACCCTCATGCCTCAATATCTAGATGCAAGGTTTACATCATCAGACAAGCACAGCTCCTCTCCTTGAAAGGTTTTTCTCCAAGTGCCTCTAACAGTGCAATCACAATATTAAAAGCACACAAATTTCTCCAATGCAGCTGTACTTAGTGTTATGTCTAAGTGCGAGGGACTAGCCAAATCAGCAAGAACAAGGGACGTTGTTTTTCGACCTTGTACATGTTGTGCAGACGTAACCCACAGGGAACAGGAGAAAAGGTGAAAGGCAGAAATGCAGACAGTTCTAAAATAGCCGGGCAGAGGCTGGAAAAACAAGGGCACAAAGTAACATGCGCAAAAAAGGCATCATGGCAGTCAGGCCTAAGCCAACTTAGCAAAGCAGACCATGAGGCCACAAACCACATGACATCTCTTTGTCTTCTTCTCGCTCTTTCTTTTTCTCTCTCTCTTCCTGTCACTCCCACTGTTTCTCTCTTTCTCTCTGTCTTCCTCTCACTCCTTCTTTCTTTTTCTCTCTGTCTTCCTCTCACTCTTTCTTTCTCTCTCTATCTCTCTTTCTCTCTTCTTTGATGGACGCATGATGCACAATCTTATCTTGCTTTTTGTCTTGCAGGCCTGCGATGAAGCGTGGCCATCCTGCAATCAACACTCAACCTGAATTGTGAGCTCCGCTCTCTGCATGTACACAACGGGTGAGGAGGTTTCTTCGGCACGTGGTGGACCCTCTTCGACACACGCCGGTGGTGTAAGGTGAGCAGAGAGGCTTGTTTGCGCAACGGCGGGCAGTCACCTCCGGGCAGTGGGAGTGGATGGGGTGCAGCAGCCTGGGTGCGCAGTGGCATGCAGTCACCTCCGGGCAGTGGGAGTGCATGGGGTGCAGCAGCCTGGGTGCGCAGCGGCTGTCATACACCTCTGGGCAGTGGGAGTGGATGGAGTGCAGCAGCCTGGGTGTACAGCAGCGGGTAGACACCTCTGGGCAGTGGAAGTGGATGGGGGACACTAGCCTGGATACACAAAGGCGGGACAGCGATTTAGGCATACGCAGTTGTATGTACTCATCCATTACTGATTCCATTTTTATGTTTCAGATGACTAAGATGGAGGGCTGCCCTATATCCCGGCACGTGGTTGGAAACACACTGGTGACAGAAAGGTGAGCTGTGAGGATTTTCTCCACAGTGTCAACACTCACTCTCCCTCTCCATCTCTTCCTTTCTGTCACTCACACTCTTTCTCTCTCTCTCACTCTCTATCTCTTCCTTTCTCTCTCTCACACTCTTTCTCTCTTTCTCTGTCTCTTCCTCTCTCTCTCATTCTTTCTTTCTCTCTCTTCCTCTCTCACTCTTTCTCTCTCTCTTCCTCTCTCTCACACTGTTTCTCTCTTTCTTCCTCTCTCTCACACTGTTTCTCTCTTTCTCTCTTCCTTGTATCTCACTCTTTCTCTCTTTCTCTGTCCTCCTCTCTCTCACACTTTCTCTCTTCCTCACTCTCACTCTTTCTCTCTCTCTCTTCCTTTCTCTCACTCTTTCTCTCTCTCTTCCTCTCTCTCTCACTCTTTCTCTCTCTCTTCCTCTCTCTCACTCTTTCTCTCTCTTTCTGTCTCTCACTGTTTCTCTATCTCTTCGTCTCTCTCACTCTTTCTCTCTGTCTTCCTCTCACTCTTTCTTTCTTTTTCTCTCTTTCTTCCTGTCACTCCCACTGTTTCTCTCTTTCTCTCTGTCTTCCTCTCACTCCTTCTTTCTTTTTCTCTCTGTCTTCCTCTCACTCTTTCTTTCTCTCTCTATCTCTCTTTCTCTCTCCTTTGATGGACGCATGACACACAATCTTATCTTGCTTTTTGTCTTGCAGGCCTGCGAAGAAGCGTGGCCATCCTGCAGTCAACACTCAACCTGAATTGTGAGCTCGGCTCTCCGCGTGTACACAACGGGTGAGGAGGTTTCTTCGGCACGTGGTGGACCCTCTTCGACACACGCCGGTGGTGTAAGGTGAGCAGAGAGGCTTGTTTGTGCAGCGGCGGGCAGTCACCTCCGGGCAGTGGGATTGGATGGGGTGCAGCAGCCTGGGTGCGCAGCGGCACGCAGTCACCTCCGGGCAGTGGGAGTGCATGGGGTGCAGCAGCCTGGGTATGCAGCGGCTGTCATATACATCTGGGCAGTGGGAGTGGATGGAGTGCAGCAGCCTGGGTGTACAGCAGCGGGTAGACACTTCTGGGCAGTGGAAGTGGATGGGGTACACTAGCCTGGATACACAAAGGCGGGACAGCGATTTAGGCATATGCAATTGTATGTACTCATCCACTACTGATACCATTTTTATGTTTCAGATGACTAAGTTTGAGGGCTGCCCTATATCCCGGCACGTGGTTGGAGACACACCAGTGACAGAAAGGTGAGCTGTGAGGATTTTCCAGTGTCAACACTCACTCTCCCTCTCCATCTCTTCCTTTCTGTCACTCACACTCTTTCTCTCTCTCTCACTCTCTATCTCTTCCTTTCTCTCTCTCACACTCTTTCTCTGTCTCTTCCTCTCTCTCTCATTCTTTCTTTCTCTCTCTTCCTCTCTCACTCTTTCTCTCTCTCTTCCTCTCTCACACTGTTTCTCTCTCTTCCTCTCTCTCACACTGTTTCTCTCTTTCTCTCTTCCTTGTATCTCACTCTTTCTCTCTTTCTCTGTCTTCCTCTCTCTCACACTTTCTCTCTTCCTCACTCTCACTCTTTCTCTCTCTCTTCCTTTCTCTCACTCTTTCTCTCTCTCTCTTCCTCTCTCACTCTTTCTCTCTCTCTTCCTCTCTCTCTCACTTTTTCTCTCTCTTTCTGTCTCTCACTGTTTCTCTCTCTCTTCGTCTCTCTCACTCTTTCTCTCTGTCTTCCTCTCACTCTTTCTTTCTTTTTCTCTCTCTCTTCCTGTCACTCCCACTGTTTCTCTCTTTCTCTCTGTCTTCCTCTCACTCCTTCTTTCTTTTTCTCTCTGTCTTCCTCTCACTCTTTCTTTCTCTCTCTCTCTTTCTCTCTCCTTTGATGGACAAATGACGCACAATACTATCTTGCTTTTTATCTAACAGGCTGTGATTCACGAAACGACGTCCCCCCCCACACCACCACAGCTGAACACGTGTACAAACTGCGATGAGGCGTGGCCATCCTGACAACGCCTGACAAAGTTGCTTCAGCACGTGGTGCACCCTCTTACACACACGCCGGTGGCGGAAGGTGAGCAGAGATACTTCTTTCCGCAGCAGCGGGCATTAACCTCTGGGCGGTGGGAGTGGATAGTGTGCAGCAGCCTGGGCGCACAAGAGCGCACAGACACCTCCGAGCAGTGGGAGTGGATGGGCTGCAGCAGCCTGAGTGCGCATTGCCGAAACAGATAATTAGGCGTGTGCAGTTGTATGTACTCTGCAATTACTAATTCTATACTATCCTTCAGATCACTAAACTTAAGGGTGCACTATGTCCCGGCAAGTGGTTGGAGACACACCGGAGGCACAAAGGTAAGCTGCGAAGATTTTCTCCAGTGTCAACACTCCCTATCCATCTCTTCCTTTCTCTCTCTCACACTTTCTCTGTTTCTCTGTCTGTTCCTCTCTCTCATTCTTTCTTTCTCTCTCTTCCGCTCTCTCACTCTTTCTCTCTACCTCTCTCTCACACTGTTTCTCTCTCTCTCTTTTCCTTGTATCTTACTCTTTCTCTCTCACTCTTTCTCTGTCTTTGTCTGTCTTCGTCTCTCTCACTCTTTCTCTCCTCTCTCTCACTCTTCCTCTCTCTCTTCCTCTCTCACTCTTTCTCTCTTTCTTCCTCTCTCTTACTCTTTCTCTCTCTCTCTCTTCCGCTCTCACACTATTTCTCTCTTTCTCTTTCTCTCTCTCACTCTTTCTCTATTTCTTTGTCTTCCTCTCTCTCTCACTCTTTGTTTCTCTCTTTCTCCCTCACTCTTTCTCTCTTTCTCTTTCTCCTTTGCTGGACGCATGACGCACCATCTTATCTTTCTTTTTGTCTTACAGGCTGTGATTCACAAATGGTCCAGCGATGACACGACATGGCTGTACATAGTTTTATTTGTTGTTGTTTTGTTTTAATAAAATGTTTTATATGTAAATCCATACATGACTAAGATTCTTATTTGTCCAACCTAACGTGACTGTCACATTTGTTTGTGGGGGGTGGGGGTGAGGGAAGATGGCGGGCAAGGAGCTCCTACTGGGGGATGTCGGAGCAGTGTTGGGTGTCCGACCTGCATGATCGTTGCCTCCATTACATCTGTTCTCAGAGACTTAAGAGCCGGCGGTCTGGCTCGTAGATGAAGAACTGCGAGCCGACTAGAAGGCTCATAGAGGGAGGCCTGTCAGTTTGCAGAGGAAGAGCTGCGGGCCAGCTCACAGAGGAACACCTGCGGGCCGACTAGTATCAATCAATCAATCAATCACGGCATTTATAGAGCGCGCTACTCACCCGGGAGGGTCTCAAGGCGCTGGGGGAGGGGATAAGTTACTACTCGAACAGCCAGGTCTTGAGCTGCTTCCTGAAGGAGAGATGGTCCTGGGTTCGCCGAAGGTGAGTGGGGAGGGAGTTCCAGGTCTTGGCTGCCAGGTAGGAGAAGGATCTTCCTCCGGCGGTGGCTCTGCGGATGCGTGGTACGGTGGCGAGGGCGTGGCTGGTTGATCGTAGCTGGCGGGTGGGCGTGTAGAAGGTCATGCGGTCGTTGAGGTACTTGGGGCCCAGGTCGTGGAGGGCCTTGTGTGCGTGGGTGAGGAGTCTGAACGTGATTCTCTTGCTGACGGGGAGCCAGTGCAGGTCTTTCAGGTGTCCGGTGATGTGGCTGTGTCGGGGGATGTCCAGGATGAGTCGTGCGGAGGCGTTCTGGATGCGCTGGAGTCTTTTTTGAAGTTTGGCTGTGGTTCAGGCGTAGAGGGTGTTCCCATAGTCCAGTCGGCTGGTGACGAGTGCCTGGGTGACGGTCTTCCTGGTTTCAGTGGGGATCCATCTGAAGATCTTGCGGAGCATGCGCAGGGTGTTGAAGCACGAAGATGAGACGGCGTTGACTTGTCTGGTCATCGACAGGGAGGAGTCCAGGATGAAGCCCAGGTTGCGTGCGTGGTCCGTTGGCTTGGGCGCGGTGCCCAGGGCCGGGGGCCACCAAGAGTCGTCCCAGGCGGAGGGTGATGAGCCCAGGATGAGGACTTCCGTCTTGTCTGAGTTCAGTTTAAGGTGGCTGTTCCTCATCCAGTCGGCGACGTCTCTCATCCCGTCGTGTAGGTTGGCTCTGGCGGTGGTGGGGTCGTTGGTGAGGGAGAGGATCAGCTGGGTGTCGTCGGCGTAGGAGATGATGTTGAGGTTGTGTTGGCGTGCGATGGCTGCGAGGGGGCTCATGTAGACGTTGAAGAGGGTTGGACTGAGTGAAGATCCTTGTGGAACGCCGCAGATGACTTCGGTGGCCTCGGATCTGAACGGGGGAGGCGGACTCTCTGGGTTCTTCCGGCGAGGAACGAGATGATCCATTCCAGTGCTTTCTCTCGGATTCCGATGTTGCTGAGGCGCTTCACTAGGGTGCGGTGGCAGACGGTGTCGAACGCCGCGGAGAGGTCCAAGAGGATGAGGGCTGCTGTTTCCCCGTTGTCGGTTAGGGTTCTGATGTCGTCGGTGGCTGCGATAAGGGCGGTCTCGGTGCTGTGGTTGGCCCGAAACCCGGACTGCGAGGGGTCGAGGGATCCATTCGTCTCGAGGAAGGCGGCAAGCTGTCTGTTGACGGTCTTCTCGATGACTTTGGCCGGAAACGGAAGGAGCGAGATGGGACGGTAGTTCTTGAGGTCGGTGGGGTCCGCCGTTGGTTTCTTCAGGAGGGCGGTAAGCTCGGCGTGCTTCCAGCTCTCCGGGAAGGTGGCGGTGTGGAAGGAGGAGTTGATGATGTCCCGGAGATGGGGTGCGTTGGTGGCGTCGGCTTTGTTGAAGACGTGGTGTGGGCAGGGGTCGGTTGGTGATCCGGAGTGTATAGGGAAAGGTGCGGGCCATCAGCTTCCAAAGGGATAGCTGCGGAAAACTGATGTGGGGAGAGGGAGCGTGAAGAGCGTATCTCGCAGAGAGACACCTCCGGTATATTTCCAGTATTGGCTTCACAGATACAACTGCGGGCCCGAGAACTCGCACCTGAAGAGCTGTGAGCCGACAAGTGGTTCGCAGAGGCAGAATTGCGGGCCCAAGTACATTGTTGGAGGTATGCTGTTGATGGTGGAAAAGGGTGCGTTACCTGCTGATGTGGGGAGACGCAGCGTGAAAGCGGTATCTCGCACAGACAGAGCTCCGGTATATTAAATTGCCCCCTGGACCTTTCTTTTATATTTTCACTCGATGCGAGGCACAAGATGGCTGCTAACACTTCCTGGTTTGAATTGTTAGCAGCCAATCAGAGGCAAGCTCGTGCTCAGGAGTTAGGCACAGTCCAGATATATATATCTTTTTTTCCTTTAATATCTCAAAAACTACTGAACGGATTTACACCATTTCCACAAAACAGCGCTTTCTGCACCAAGACCTTTCTCCCTGCTAAATTTGCAATTCTTTCTTTGTCACACAGTACATGTAATGCACCGCTCTCATCAAGAATGGAATCAGTAATGGCACAATTTCCCTGTTGCTCCACACATAAATACATGTAAAGAACAAATCAGAATAGTTCCGTTATTTTTTCAAATTGCAAAACTTCTCTCTATTGGTTATTTTTTAACTTTCCATATAAACAGTTTTTTAAAAATTTAAGAACACATACAGGTGAGAAGTTCAACGTATTCTATCAACAAACTTTCTAGAACATTCTACGACACGTGCAGGTTAAAAGTTCATCATTTTTTTCAAACCTAATGATATTTTTTTGCAACATTTTCTCGAACATTTAAGGGCACGTGCAGGTTAAAAGTTCACCATTGTTTTAAGTTCGAACAGTGCCTTCCAAATGCAAGTAGCAGTTGTGGTTGAACTGAGCAAATTTTATCCTATCATATGAACTCTACGTTGAAACTGCTTTTTATTAACCAATCACAAAGATGCTTTTCGACAAACTAATATGCACCCTACTTTTTAGTAAACAATGTTTTTCATCTCCCAATCAGTTATCGTTTTGTATGAGAAAAAAAAGTAGCTCCCCATCTTTAAACATATCTCTTATTCTACGAACGGACTGCATGAGCTACAGACATCTATCCATATCTTCCAGCTACATCTTCAAAATGCTAGTGTGGATCGTAGGACATAGCTATGTTTTCTGGTGCAAGAGGTATGCAGAACAGAGACGTATTGACTTAGACCTAGGTTTACAAAATGTGGACATTAAATGGTTTGGACAGAGAGGATTGAAGTGGCACTGATTACTCCCTTTGGTTAAAACATGTTTACATCTCCAACTCCCTGACCTCATGATTGTGCACTGTGGTGGAAATGACCTAGGCACATTGACTGGGGTAGGTTTGGAAATGCTAATGAAGGACACCTTTAGACAACTGATGTTGCTTTTGCCTCAAACTGTCTTTGTATATTCCAATATATGCCAAAGACAGAAGTGCAAATGGTCAAACAAATTTTGTCCTCAGATTGAAAAATCTAGGAAGAATGTCAACAAAGCTGTGTCTGCATACCTCAGAGACCATAGAATGGGGTCGATCTACAACAACAACATACGTTATGATATGGCTGCTATCTACAGAAGGGATGGAGTACACTTCACAGATCAGGGAAATCAAGTTTTTCTGAATAACCTGAAGCTGTGCATCCGCACTTATATGTAGCTCCAACTAATAAACACAAAGGCTCTTTTTAGAGCCGCCCTATATTCCCAATATCGGTTCGCAGACTGACAACTGCGATCCGGCTAGCACAGGGAGACCTGCGGGCCGTCGGGCAGCCGCGCAAAGGGAGAGCTATGGGCCCGTGGGCTCCGCTCGCACAGAGAGAGCTATGGGCCGTCGGCTCGCAAACGCAAAGCTGTGAGCCAATGGAAAGGTAGTGTTTTATGGTTTAGGGTAGTGCAGTGGTGTTTGTGTAGTGTAGGGGGTCCTGCTGTGGGCAGTGTTTTAGGGTTTACTGTAGTGCAGTGGTGTTTGTGTAGTGTAGAGGGTGGTGCTGGTGGTACATTTAGGGTTTAGGGTAGGGCAGTGGTCTTTACGTAGTGTAGTGGGTCCTGCTGTGAGTAGTGTTTTAGGGTTTAGGGTAGTGCAGTGGTGTTTGGGTAGTGTAGAGGGTCGTGCTGGGGTAGCGTTTTACGGTTTAGGGTAGTGCAGTGGTGTTTCTGTGTGTTTAGGGGGTCATGCTGGGGGTAGTGTTTTAGGGTTTAAGTTAGTGCAGTGGTGTTTCTGTAGTGTAGGGGGTCGTGCTGGCAGTAGTGGTTTAGTGTTTAGTTACGTAGTGCAGTGGTGTTTGGGTAGTATAGGGGGTCGTGCTGGGATAATGTTTTAGGGTTTAGGGTAGTGCAGTGGTGTTTCTGTAGTGTAGGGGGTCGTGCTGGGGGTAGTGTTTTAGGGTTTAAGGTAGTGCAATGGTGTTTCTGTAGTGTAGGGGGTCGTGCTGGCAGTAGTGGTTTAGTGTTTAGTTAGGTAGTGCAGTGGTGTTTGGGTTACTCACAGAGCTCCGAGCCAACGGACTGGCTTCTAAAGGCATAGCCGCGACCTCATGATGTGGGGAGAGGCAGCGTGAAAGGAGTATCTTACACAGACACAGATGCCAGTGTTGCCTCGCAGAGGTAAAACTACACACCCGATGGCTTCTACACGAAGGGATGCGAGCTGACGGACTAAGTTACAAAATGGCTGCCAACACTTCCTAGTTTCAACCGTTCACAGCCAATGAGCCGCGAGCTCATGCTCGTAACCCTCAGCTAATCAGATGTCAGAATTCTCAAATATCAATATCTGTAAAATTTGATATTTCTCAAAAACTACTGAACGGATTTACACCATTTCAACAAAAGCACGCTTTCTCGACCACAACCTTTCTCCCTCACAAATTTGGCGTAATTCTGTTCAGCAGTTTGACCTGTAGCCTTGTCTAAAGTTTCCTATGGAAAATACATTGAGAAGACACATTTTGGGACTCCCCTTTTTTGTCAGCCCCCCCTTGACCAAACACCCCCAAACTTTCAAGATAGGAGCTGATCAAAAAAGAGAAACTTTTTAAAAAATTTCGTAAAGATTCATCAAACGAAGCCAAAGTTATAAGCACATGGAGGGCTCCAGGAGAGGGGCCGCGCAACCCCTCTCCCAACATGAGTGAAGCCCCGGGGCTGCAGAGACCCCAGCGGGCCCCCGCAGCCCCAGCGACCCCCAGCTATTATTTTTTAAGAAATGCCCATGGGACCTAGCCCACCCGGGGACCTCATTAAAATAAAACGCGGGAACCCATGACCCCAGCGCGAATTGCGACGATTTGTTTTTTTTTTTTTTTATAAAAACTGCTTTTTTTGGCCCTGGGGTCCTTCTGGGACCCCCTGAGCAGGCCTAGGGGGTCACGGTGTTTCTACCCTGCCTCCTTCTCTTGTTTTATACCTTTGTTTCTCTGTTTTCTAGTGACTCGCTTTTACCGAGCCACAAGATGGCTGCCAACACTTCCTGGTTTGGAGTGTTCACAGCCAATCACAGTGAAGCTCGTGCACGGGACTTAGGCTCCGCCCAGATATCGAAACTTTTATTTTTCTTATTTCTCAGCAACCACTGAACGGATTTACAACATTTTACAAAAGGTCGCTTTCTGAGCCAAGCACTACCTTTTTGCCAAACTTGGGGTAATTCCGTTTGGTAGTTTCAGCTGTAGCCTTGCACAAAGTTTCCTATGGGAAATTGATTTTTTGACTCTTATTTTTTGTATTTCTCAAAAACTATTGAACGGATTTACCCCATTTAAAAAAAAGGTCGCTTTCTGAACCAAGCTCTACCTTTCTGCCAAATTTGAGGTAATTCCGTTCAGCAGTTCGGGCTGTAGCTCGTCGCAAAATTTCCTATGGAAATTAACATGGAAAAAAACGCGTTTTGGGACCCCCCTTTTTTCTCAGCCCCCACTTGACAAATCACCCCCAAACTTTCAAGATAGGAGCTAACCTAAAAAGTGCAACTTTTTGCAAAATGTCATAAAGATTCGTCAAACGATGCCAAAGTTATTAGCAAATCAAAAAATGCTTTTCCTATGGAAACTAGGTTGTAACTATAACTACCTACTGGCGACCGCCAGTAGGTAATATATATATATACACAAGCAAACGCTGTTTCTAACATCCAAATAACTGCATGCCGCGGGCTCCCAATGTTTGCAAAGCGGTAATTTAATGGTGTGGCAACAACTCAACGCGTTTCGGAGCCAACGCTCCTTGTTCACGGCATGCTGTTATTTGGATGTAAAAAACAGCGTTTGTTTGGATTTATTGGGACTCGCCACCCCGCCGCTTGAACACCGTCTTTGGAGGCTTGGGTAAGAGCGAACTTTTGTTGTGGGATATATATATATATACGTATATATATATATATTCACTGAAAAAACCATAGGTTTCAAGGACGTTATAGTTAGTTGGACATTTCACTCGTACAAAACCATAGAAATTCGGCCGTTATAGTTAGTTGAGCTAACTATAACTTGCGCCCCCGCAATGCACTGCTGATGACATCACATATTACATCACTCATGACATGGTCAGTGACATCACTGATGACATCACTGATGACATCTCAAACATCACTGATGACATCATCCAGTGACTGAGTGTTTCTAAAAAGTTTAAATATGTTTTATATTTATATATATATATATATATATATATATATTCCAAGGTGTATTGAAGAATGAGTTGGTGTATGAGTGTCTGAATGGATGATTTAATAGGTGCATGACTGACTGTATAAGTGAGTGATTAAACGTGTCTTACTAATACATGGGTGACTGACTAATCTGTATGAATGTCTGTATCAGTCTGTCAGTTGGTGTGTAAGTGGCTGCTTGGGTTGGTGAGTAGCTACATGAGTGTCTATATGGGTTTTTGATTGGTTGTCTGAGTACCTGAATGGGTGCCTGAGTGTCTGTGTGGGTGGGTAGGGTGTGTGTGACTCCCTGCATGGATGTGTGAGTGGGTGATTCACTGGGTGTATGGGTTCAAGAGTGCGTCTGTGAGGGGCTTATGGGTGGGTGAGTGTGTGTATGGCTGTGTTGGTGAGTGAATGGATGTCTCATTGGTACATGTGTGAGTAACTACATATGTGAAAGGCAGTAAATGTGAGTGTTGGAGTATATAAATGATTATATGTGAGAGTGAGTGATTGTAAGAGTGGCTGTATGGATAAGTATGTGCTTGTGTCAGTGAATGTATAAGAGAGTAAGTATGTCTTAGTATATGTATAAATAAGTGAGGTGGTGTGTGTATAACTGTGTAGGTGAGTAAATGGGAGTGTGATTGATTCTTTGCATAACTGACTAGATATGTGAGTAACTCTATGGGTGAGTGGCGGTGTGTGAGTGTCTGTATGGGTGTATGAGTGCATATGATAGTGGCTGTATTGATGAGTGACTGCATGTATGAGTGACTGTATGGATGAGGGAGTGGATGTGTGTGTAGACCTAGGAATCAGTGAGTGGGTATGTAGTAACTGGTATTGGTGTGTCTATGGTTTCGAGAATGGCAGTCTGTATTTTAGAGTGGGTGTATCAAAGGTTATATTAGGCTGTGAGGAGGTGCATCAGCTTATCACGTGGGTGATGTCATCAGTGATGTCATCAGTGATGTCACTGACCATGTCATGAGTGATGTAATATGTGATGTCATCAGCAGTGCATTGCGGGGGCGCGAGTTATAGTTAGCGCAACTAACTATAAGCGATACCAAAGGGGATGATGGACGGAGCGTTAGAGCAAATCAAACACTCACCCCCAGTCAACTGATCTAGGTTTAATCCATCATCATTCTTTAGCTCACTCCACCACCCCAGTTCAGACATGGCCATATGCAAATCAGTCTGACCCTGTGCCTCATGGGAACAGTCCAGCCCGAACTGCCAAGCCATGTCTTCCCTGGACCGGAAACAAGCATCCTGGGACCGGTTTCGGGTTCAAAACCCTCATCAGCCAGGCTATCTTGAATCCAGTGGCAAAGTGAGCAAGGGACCCACGTCTGGGCATAACCTGCCAACTTAGGGCGAACAAAGCGATACCAAAGGGGATGATGGACGGAGCGTTAGAGCAAATCAAACACTCACCCCCAGTCAACTGATCTGGGTTTAATCCATCATCATTCTTTGGCTCACTCAACCACCCCAGTTCAGACATGGCCATATGCAAATCAGTCTGACCCTGTGCCTCATGGGAACAGTCCAGCCCGAACTGCCAAGTCATGTCTTCCCTGGACCGGAAACAAGCATCATGGGACCGGTTTCGGGTTCAAAACCCTCATCAGCCAGGCTATCTTGAATCCAGTGGCAAAGTGAGCAAGGCACCCACATCTGGGCATACCCTGCCAACTTAGGGCGAACAAAGCGATACCAAAGGGGATGATGGACGGAGCGTTAGAGCAAATCAAACACTCACCCCCAGTCAACTGATCTGGGTTTAATCCATCATCATTCTTTAGCTCACTCCACCACCCCAGTTCAGACATGGCCATATGCAAATCAGTCTGACCCTGTGCCTCATGGGAACAGTCCAGCCCGAACTGCCAAGCCATGTCTTCCCTGGACCGGAAACAAGCATCCCGGGACCGGTTTCGGGTTCAAAACCCTCATCAGCCAGGCTATCTTGAATCCAGTGGCAAAGTGAGCAAGGGACCCACGTCTGGGCATACCCTGCCAACTTAGGGCGAACAAAGCGATACCAAAGGGGATGATGGACGGAGCGTTAGAGCAAATCAAACACTCACCCCCAGTCAACTGATCTGGGTTTAATCCATCATCATTCTTTAGCTCACTCCACCACCCCAGTTCAGACATGGCCATATGCAAATCAGTCTGACCCTGTGCCTCATGGGAACAGTCCAGCCCGAACTGCCAAGCCATGTCTTCCCTGGACCGGAAACAAGCATCCTGGGACCGGTTTCACATTCAAAACCCTCATCAGCCAGGCTATCTTGAATCCAGTGGCAAAGTGAGCAAAGGACCCACGTCTGGGCATACCCTGCCAACTTAGGGCGAACAAAGCGATACCAAAGGGGATGATGGACGGAGCGTTAGAGCAAATCAAACACTCACCCCCAGTCAACTGATCTGGGTTTAATCCATCCTCATTCTTTAGCTCACTCCACCACCCCAGTTCAAACATGGCCATATGCAAATCAGTCTGACCCTGTGCCTCATGGGAACAGTCCAGCCCGAACTGCCAAGCCATGTCTTCCCTGGACCGGAAACAAGCATCCTGGGACCGGTTTCGGGTTCGGGTTCAAAACCCTCATCAGCCAGGCTATCTTGAATCCAGTGGCAAAATGAGCAAGGGACCCACGTCTGGGCATACCCTGCCAACTTAGGGCGAACAAAGCGATACCAAAGGGGATGATGGACGGAGCGTTAGAGGAAATCAAACACTCACCCCCAGTCAACTGATCTGGGTTTAATCCATCATCATTCTTTAGCTCACTCCACCACCCCAGTTCAGACATGGCCATATGCAAATCAGTCTGACCCTGTGCCTCATGGGAACAGTCCAGCCCGAACTGCCAAGCCATGTCTTCCCTGGACCGGAAACAAGCATCCTGGGACCGGTTTCGGGTTCAAAACCCTCATCAGGCAGGCTATCTTGAATCCAGTGGCAAAGTGAGCAAGGGACCCACGTCTGGGCATACCCTGCCAACTTAGGGCGAACAAAGCGATACCAAAGGGGATGATGGACGGAGCGTTAGAGGAAATCAAACACTCACCCCCAGTCAACTGATCTGGGTTTAATCCATCATCATTCTTTAGCTCACTCCACCACCCCAGTTCAGACATGGCCATATGCAAATCAGTCTGACCCTGTGCCTCATGGGAACAGTCCAGCCCGAACTGCCAAGCCATGTCTTCCCTGGACCGGAAACAAGCATCCTGGGACCGGTTTCGGGTTCATAAACCTCATCAGCCAGGCTATCTTGAATCCAGTGGCAAGTGGTATCGCAACTAACTATAAGGGCTGAATTTCTCTGATTTTGTACGAGTGAAATGTCCAACTAACTATACCGTCCCTGAAACCTATGGTTTTTTCAGTGAATTTCAAAGGTTTTTTAAATGCTAATTTCTAATTATAACGTTCCTGAAACCTATGGTGTTCTCAGTGAATTTCAAAGGTTTTGTAAATGCTAATTTCTAAATATGCCTACATAGGTAGGACATGTGCAGAAAGATGAAGAAAGGCGTAGAAAGAAGCAAGAGAAGTGCAGAAACAGGCAACAGAAGTCCAGAAAGAGGAAGAAAGGTGCAGAAAGAAGCAAGAGAAGTGCAGAAACAGACAACAGAAGTCCAGAAAGAGGAAGAAAGGTGCAGAAAGAAGCAAGAGAAGTGCAGAAAGAAGCAACAGAGGTACAGAAAGAGGCCTGCTTTCACTGTACCTTACAACAGACTCATACAAAGTAGCCTAATCACTAATCCTTCTCCCAAGATGTCTTAAACCTCACTTTTCTCTTGAAGGTTCACAATTAATTGACTGCTCAGAATGTTAGGCCTACCTACCAAACATAAAACAGCAATCCTAAGCATATCACTGTTGTAAGTCCGACCAAGTTTGTGAAGGTATGCATGCATGTCTCTGCTTTTACCGAGTGACATGTTACATAAAAATAAACATAGAAATACTTGAATACCTGTGTTTCAAACAGCATACTCTGTAAATATGTGTACAAAAAGGTGTATGTATTTCTTTCTGCTCATAATACAGGGCACATGGGTATTCAATAGTATATTTGAGGGGCTCTATAACGCCTATATACATAAGACATGTCTGCCTGTGCAACTGAATGATAGAGCAGAACTGAGAACATTTAACCACCTATAGAAGAAGCTACCCACTTTTTAAGCTACCATCTTCAGATGCATAACACATGTGAAAATACATATACAAGTAGACATATACCTCATTCACAAGAGCACGTAGACCTTTAAACTTGACAGCTTGCACTTCCCATTTGAGTACAGAAAGAGGCGAGAGAAGTACAGAAAGAAGCAAGAGATGTGCAGAAAGATACAAAAGAAGTGCAGAAAGAAGGAACAGAGGTGCAGAAAAAGGCGTCAGGGGTGCAGAAAGAGGGAAGAGGGGTAGAGAAAGAGGCAAGGGGCTGCAGAAAGAAGCAAGAGATCTGCAGAAAGAACAAAAGAAGTACAGAAAGAAGGAACAGAGGTGCATAAAGAGGCAAGAGGGGTGCAGAAAGAGGTACAAGGGGTGCAGAAAGAAGCAAGAGAGGTGCAGAAAGAAACAAAAGAAGAACAGAAAGAAGGAACAGAGGTACAGAAAGAGGCAAGAGGGGTGCAGAAAGAAGGAAGAGGGGTGCAGAAAGAGACCCGAGGGGTGCAGAAAGAAGCAAGAGAGGTGCAGAAAGAAACAAAAGAAGTGCAGAAAGAAGGAACAAAAGTGCAGAAAGAGGCAAGAGGGGTGCAGAAAGAAGCAAGAGGTGCAGAAAGATGCATGAGGGGTGCAAAAAGAGGGAAGAGGGTGCAGAAAGAAGCAGGAGGGGTGCAGCAAGAAGCAAGAGACGTGCAGAAAGAAACAAAAGAAGTACAAAAAGAAGAAACAGAAGTGCAGAAAGAGGCAAGAATGGTGCAGAAAGAGGGAAGAGGGGTGCAGAAAGAGGCACAAGGGTTGCAGAAAAAGGGACAGAGGTGCATAAAGAAGCAAGAGAAGTGCAGAAAGAAGCAACAGAGGTGCCGATAGAAGGATGAGGGGTGGAGAAAGAGGCAAGAGAAGTGCAGAAAGAAGCAACAGAGATGCAAAAAGGGGGAAGAGGGATGGAGAAAGAGGCAAGAGGGGTGCAGAAAGAAGCAAGAGAGGTGCAGAAAGAAACAAAAGAAAAGCAGAAAGAAGAAACAGAGGTGCAGAAAGAGGCAAGAGTAGTGCAGAAAGAGGGAAGAGGGGTGCAGAAAGAAGCACGAGTGGTGCATAAAGAAGCAAGAGAGGTGCAAAAAGAAGCAAGAGGAGTGCAAAAAGGAGCAACAGAGGTGCAGAAAGAGGCAAGAGGGGTGCAGAAATGTGCAAGAGAGTAGCAGACAGAAGCAAGAGCAGTGAGGAAAGAACCAACAGAGGTGCAGAAAGAGGTAAGAAGGGTGCAGAAAGAGGCAAGAGAAGTGTAGAAAAAAGCAAATGAGGTGCAGAAAGAGGCAAGAGGGGTACAGAAAGAAGCAAGAGTGGTGTACACAGAGGCACGTGGGGTGCAGAAATTTGCAAGTGAGGTGCAGAAAGCAGCAAGAGAAGTGCAGAAAGAACCAACAGAGGTGCAGAAGGAAGCAAGAGGAGTGCAGAAACAGGCAAGAGAGGTGCAGAAAAAGGGAACAGGGGTGCAGAAAGAGGCAAGGGAGGTGCAGAAAGAGGGAAGAAGGGTGCAGAAAGGAGAAGAGGGGTGCAGAAAGAAGCAACAGAAGTGCAGAAGGAGACAAGAGAACTGCAGAAAGAGGCAAGAGAGGCACAGAAAGAAGCAAGAGTGGCTTGCGCACCATTAGTACCAATTTAACACCCACATTTAGCAATAAGTAACAGGTGACCATTCTAGGTTTACAAAGGACCTTCCACCACGCTGTAACACTTGTCGCTGCATTTTTGGCAACGTTTGAGCCATTTGAGCTAGAAACAAGGCTTTTTTGTTCAAATCTACAGATTAGGCAGCAGATGATGGATTATGTGGCTAATGCGGAAAATGTATTATTGTGCGAAAGCAGGTGCAGCCAAACAGTTGCATAATTCCAGTGGCCCTGCTCATACCTCAGACTAGGTTCAGAAGTGCTCCTCAGTGATTCCTTCTTTTTTTGGTCTCATTGAGTTTATAGTTTAGCTTCTATGGAAACGAGGAAGACTAAACCTGAGGTTTCCACTCCACAACACAGACTACCATACCACATAATTACTCTCCATAGCACATAATCCCACTCTACATAATTTCTATACACTAAATACCACATACTTTCTATCCACATAATTTCACCGCACAACAAACCACATAATTCCACTACACACAACATACATCCACTCCACAAAACATGAGTAAAAACGATTACATTTACAACGCCAATAGCTCTAACTCTCGCAAATGCAAAACCTATTACATTGCAAATGCTTCTTTAACTAGCAGTCGCGTTTGCAGAGTGGTGGAGAAAGAGGGCTGGGCCTCCGACCAGCGCTCAGGAATTCTGCATTGTAGGACTTACAGGAGGTACCAGGAGGGCTTCTTGGCCCCCAAAGTCCCTCAGGAGTAAAGTGGACTTCATACCCCAACTCGAGGTGCATTTGCAGAGTAGTGGAGAAAGGGGGGTGTGGCCTCTGAAGACCTCTTAGCAATATCACTGTGTGGGACTTACTGGAGGTAACAGGAGGGGTTATTGGCCAAGTGCTGATAGAAAAGTGCTGAAGGAACAAGCAATTGGTGGTGGTATGCTACATAAAAAGCACATAATATAGTAAAAAATAACATATGGGGTTGCAGGGCATAACACAGGCCTTGCAGTGCTACCAGAAGAAGATGTTGGGTATCATTGTAATGAGACAATGGGCAGGGAGTACAGAGCCATGATCTGCCATGGGGCATGAAGCTATGCACTGCATAAGGGGCTTACAGGCACATGCATCAATCTAGGATTTTGCGAGTCCTTAATTGCGAATATTAAGGATTCGCAATTAAGGACTCGCAAAATCCTATGCATGTAGGAATCGCTATAATAATAGCGATTCCTACACATTCCTTAGTTGCGACTCGCAAATTGCGAGTCGCAAATAAGGAATGGCTTCCCATTCATTCCTATGGGCCTATAGGCCCATAGGAATCAATGGGAAATTGCCAGCGCAATTTGCGAGTACCAATAGGTACTCGCAAATTGCGCATGCAATTTCAAGGGTGCAAGGGTGTCAAAAGGACACCCTGTTGCACCCCTGAAATTGATCCGTGCACATATGTTGCGCACACACATGTCCCAAGGACATGTGTGTGTGTAACCTACAACTTTGAAAAATGCACTTTAGTGCATTTTTCAACGTGTTCGCTATTTACCATGTGGTATGATTCCACGGTAAATAGCGGGCCCAAATAGCGAAATCGCTATTTTTAAAGGCATCTTGCATTGCATTTAAGGAATCGCAATTTGTGATTCCTTAAATGCAATCGCAATTTAAGAAATCGCAAAAAATTGCGATTTCTTAAATTGAGAGTGGCAAGTTGTGTCATGCATCGCAAAAGCTATTTTTGCGATCGCAAACGGCCGATTTTTGCGAATCGCACCGTTTGCGATCGCAAAAAGCTTTGATGCATGTGCCTGATAGTTCCATACAGTGCTAAAGGGAGTCACAGAACTGTGTGCAGCTATATGGGTCCAGAGCCAGGCACTGCTAAAGGGAGACTGCACAGATCACGCAATGAATTCTGGGAACAGGGAGCCGTGCAGGCCTCAAAGGGTTACAGAATCATGATCTGCAGCAGAGGGTGGGAGCATTGCCAGGCTTTGCTACTGGGAAAAGTCAAAGAACAATTCACAGCTATAAGCCAATCACTGCCATGGACTGATGCAAGGGTAGGGACCCATGCACTGTTTTCAGAGGATGGCATGGAGCCACGTAGCACTGTACACTACAGAGAAGAGTATGCTGCAAGAGAAACACATCCCAATAACCTGCTCCTCGGAGGGTACAAATGGTATCTTCTGCTACAGGCAGAGTTCACACAACCGTGCATAGGGTCACACAGGGGCACAGGGTCACACTCCACGCACAAGTAGAGGAACCATGCACCAAGGCTTTCAAAGTTACTGTGTGCAGACCCATGAACTACTGCAAGGGAATGGAATCTAAATCTGTGCACTGCCATGGGGGCCCAGGGGCCACGGAATAATGTGCTGGTACATGCAGAAGGGTTAAAGTTATAAACAGCTACAAGGAGCAGGCACAGGGACAGGCATTGGTAGCAAAAAAAACAACACACAAAAAAACATTACAGTCCATTGTTACAGGATGCACAGAGCCTTCGAGCTCAGAGGGCACAAAGCCATGCCTGTTAATGGAGATGGTTTAGAGCCGAGTACTGCTCCAAGAGAGTGTGGAGGGGTCATGCCCTTCTAGAATAGACAGAGCCGTGCATTGCACGGGAGACACGAACTAAGGCAATGTGAAAGTGACTGCCAAAGGGCCGCGCACTTCTGCAAGAGGCACAGAGCTATGAAATGCCACTGGGGAATGACGCTATGCAATGCAGCACGACGACGGCACAACAGCAAGCACTCCGCCTGCTCCACGGAGTGCGAATAACTCCGCAAACTCCACAAACGGAGTGGAGTTCACCGCCCAGGTCTACATGACACCGCTGGCAGTCCTGAAACTTGTATAATGCATCACGGTGCGGCAGTAGCACCACCAGCATATTACTTAGCCTCTGACCACTGGCCGCTGCCAGGGAATGGCGATTCCCTGGCAACTGCAGCGGTGCAATGGCGGTCTGACCGCCTAAAACGTAATTGGGCGGTCGGACCACCGGTTCGGCGGTGGCTGGACCGCCATTGCCACGCCCTCCCGAGTCTGGCAGTCCTCAGACCGCCAAACCCGTAATTTGGCCCTAAGTGTAACAAGGCAGAGCAGTTGAAGGCTGAGTCTGAAGGTACTACAGTCTAGACACTTAAAACACAGTGACAGACAACATTAACATTAACACTCAATAAATTGGTGTCCAGCCAATGCCTTTTCTATAAATCAGAAAGGGTCTTTGGTTCATGCACTGCCCTCATCAGTATAAGCCGATTTCCTTCTGCCAAGTGCTAACTGAGTTAGTTAGCTTCATCAAGATATAATAGCGCCACAGAGTGATCTGCGCTAAGCGCAAAAGACAAGGCCCTTTGTTTCAAAAACATTGTTGGGAAGCTGGAAGTAAAGGGTCTATTTCCACTAGAAACAATGTTTACGAGTTGGAAGTCATGCGCGTCTTTACCCAAGACTTCAGTAGGCAGCATTCATCTTTCTATAAAGACCCCATCTAGTTACGAGTGCCAATTCTCAGGGCTGGCTTTAGGGCAGTACGACCAGTGCGTCCGCACTTGGCGCTGACTTGAAGGGGGGGCTCTGTGTTGAGCAATAACTTACAATTTTAAGGCACCTGCTGCAGAGTTCCTTGTGCATCAAACTTTTAGGCAGCAATAAAAATGTCAAGTTAACTCTTGTGGTTAAAGTTCCTGCTAGAGACAAAGAGGTTGGAGTTTTGTCTAGTGGCAGTTTTGAATTGCCATAAAGTAGAGCAGAGGGTTAATATGCCTGCTGCAAAGAACAAATCTGTATTTTATGTAGATAGCTGAGTGGATTAGTAAAACCAGCCTTTACCAGCACTTTAAAACAAATGAAATGTATGTGAGAGGGTTTATGGAGAGATTAGGGGCACTTTTTCTAGGTGATAGTGAGTAAATCCTCAAAGGAGGTCATGGAGGGGTGGGGCACCAAAAAGGATTAGCGCACCGGGTTCCACCAGTACCGAAGTCGGCCCTGCCAATTCTACAGAGTCAACCTGTGAATCAACTGCACCAAAGCAATTACTGTGAAGACACGCATCCTGACTTCCCCACAAGTCTACAGTGCCCAGCAGAGGCTGAAAAGGTTCTTCAACCATTGGTGAGTATCTGCATGGCTATCTGTCATGAAGGGATGACAAAAGAGAAGTAAGATAAGCGCTGGAAGGCCCAGGGCAAGCAATCATCAGGAGACCACAAGATAGACTTTTTAGAGACCCCAAGACTTGTTTTGGTGTTGCTTGAAAACAAATTTAAAGAACCACAGATCTGGTTAATGAAAGACTCTCAGCACCATATACAAAGTCAAAAGGTAGGATTTTGTTTAGAAAGGGTGAGACCCAATCAGACACTTGAATCATTGTTTATAACATAAAGTTAAGAAAACATAAAGTGAGGAAACATAACTCAACAGTTGTGACTCTAAATTCCATGGAAAAAGAAACTCCAGTTAGAAAAACCCTGTTTTCTTTGAGAAAATGTGTATTTACAGACACGTAAATTGCTAGACTGTGAATATAATGACTAGTTGCTGTTTGTATGTTTATAATGCACAAAAGAGAATAATTACTGTTGTTTTGGTGAGAACCAGGTGTAGAAAAACCCATAAGAACAGCTTTGCATACAGAGGTTAATGCCCATAAAATCACTAGTGTAATTTAAGAATAGATTCCTGTGAAAACAATAAGGGCTTTATTACAACTTTGGCAGTCCTCCATCTGTGCTGCACTGTGCCATCCGCTGGAGGTCTGCCAAAGTCGTGGTGCGCCCACCTGCCTGATTAGGAGTTTAATCCTGGTCGGGGGCGGGGCTGCAGCGGTCTCGCAGCAGTGAGCTGTTAGGCTCATTGGGGAGCCTAACATGCAGCCTGCTGCTGTGACAGCATCTGCAACACGTTCCAGCACAGTGTGGCATGCATGCCACACTGTGCAGGAACAGAGATGCAATTTCAGGGGGGCACAACATGTGCCCCCCTGCATGCACCCCATGCGCAGGAGCGGCATGGGGGCCCTGTTAGGGCTCCCTTAGTTGCCTCTCCGCCACCCTTTTCATAGCGGGTTCACCTCCCTGAAAAGGGCAGTGAGAGGGCAACTCTGAATATGATTGGCAGTGCTGCAGTGGCACCGCCAGTATATTCCTTCACCTGACTACTGCATGACCACCGCGGGATCCTGGATCCCCGGGGAATGCAGCAGTCCTGTGGTGATCCGACTGCCCCAATAGTAATACAGCGGGTGGGCCTGCAGTGTGGCCGGGGTTGGACCACCACATACGGCGTGTTTTTAAAGCCTCTACAGATTTAACAGTTCATACTGTCTGCATCAAGGCAAACAAAGCTGTCACCCAACATTTACCTCAGCCCGTACACTACAGTAAGAAGGCAAAGATTTCTACACCCTCTGAAAAACTACTGCGGTGTTCTATTTTCTCTAATCACAATAACCTTTCTTTCTTCATCAGTACAGCTTCCTGCATCTAAAAGTTGCAAGCGTGCCGGTGGACAGGGGTGATTCAGGGTCCTTTTCGCTCCCGCCAACTCTCAGAGTACAGGTTGTTGGTTATGTAAGTTCTGACAATTCTATGCACGGAGGGACAAATATTTACATGATTACGGATGGAATTACAAATTGAAATTCCTTAAATATTGGCCTTGCCTATTAACCTGTGCAAATCATGTACCCTAAAGAAATGCCTCAGGGGGCAAATGTATATGTAAATGTAGTCTCTTTCATTTATCTGGGAGGTGACAAGGGACTGTTTGGTCACCTGCAAGCTCTAATCGTAAAATAAACAGCAACGGTCCTATATGGGCCAATCGAGAAATAAGAGGCTTTTCATTCACAATGTAAAACAAGAGTACTGCTTTTTTTGTCACCACATTCAATAATCAATAAAGTAAGCCTATTGGCCTTAACATGAATATAGACATGACCATGAAGTCTCTGCCTAGAAAGACCCATCAAACATTTTAGACAGACCCAAAGAATACACTGACATGAACATAAAATCTCCCTCTGACACACCAAGCATTTACCATGCTCACACACAAAAAGGTATACAAAGTTCAGGCTGGTCTCTTCTCATGAGGAGCAGGGTCAAGACTGATTTGCATATGATTCGGTCCAAACTGAGGTGGCATGGTAGACGAATGATGATGCATCTGCAGACCCAAAAAGGACCTCTGTACTAAACCCCTTCCTATTACATTTGTCAGAGAGTTCCCATTGTAAAAACCTTCCTATTGTAATTCACACATAGTTCAAAATGTAAAGCCCCTTTCTATGGTTTTTGTCATGGCGTTCACAATGTAAAACCCTTGCTACTGTATTAGACAGAGCGTTCACAATGGAAAACCCCAAACCATTGCTTTTGTCAGAGAGATCACAATGTAAAACCCTATCCTATTGCATTTGTCATAGGATTCACAATAAAAAGAGCTACCCTATTGTATTCAACTAGGATTCACAATGTAAAATCCCATTCCATACAGTTTGAGAGTTCACAATTTACGGTTCACTGACAAAATATCGAAACCAGAAATATCGTGGGACACAACTATATTGTCAAAAATATCGAAACCAAAAATATAGTTATACTATACTTATAATGTAAATGGCAAAAATATTGAAAGAAATATATCATTGTCAGTAATATCGTTGTCAAAAATATTGTTTTTTTATACATATATATATATCGACTACGATATTTACTGTTCATTTTGTATTCACACTAACGTTATATACCTCTCTCTGCTGACACGTGCTCCCTTGTATTCATACTCTCACATATGTACTATGTAGCTTATACTGTTATCCACGCTATATCACTTGGACTACTGATTTACCCTTAGAGCGCTGTTCCGCACTCCTGCCTAGCTTTACATATTTGTTTCCTGCACCGTGTAAATCCCCCTTCACACATTAGTCCCAAGATATCACCACACTAATGTCACCACGTGCACAAATCTGTTGTTACACGCACAGCACTAGCTCAGCATTCTCTGCTTAGCACAAACACTGCACGTCGAGCACCCGCTTATTTCCCTATGCTGCCTATGCAACAGACATTCTTTATGCCACCATATTCAACTCAGAGGCACACCTTGGTTGGGTCACTAAATGGCGGCATTTTAACTACACGCGCATCCTCGGCAGCACAGGATTTATACTGCAATATCATTTTCTGGTTTTAACATACCCGCATTTTGGCGTCTTTCGCACTGCTGCCTCATACAGGAGTTATCCGTTCCCGTTTGTTCACCATACCTCACGGAGTGTGATCCCTACGTTTTTCGCACTGCTAGGCGCATAAGGAGGTCATATGCACGTCTAGCCGCCTGTAGTCTTAGACACTCACCTCGTGCCCGCACTCAGCTTGTCTATGATGACGAGGCAGTTACAGATTCTTTCTATTTCCTTTACTTATATGTGCGGTATCCTTTAGTCTGTCTATTCTGTTCATGACCTAAGTGGTCTCAAACATGTACATGCTTGTTTTCACCTAGTGGGCGGGGAATTGTCTCCTTTTCACCTGTGCTCGTTTTATATGTAAATCACGGTCATGTTACAGAAATGTATGCTATATAAGGCTCTCATTTGTAAGTAGCGCGTTATGTGATCAAGGCCGCAGGACTGTGGCCGAAACGCATCATTTGGACCATGTCAACTGAATAAACTTGATGTTCTTCACTTATCCTGGTGTCTGTGCCCGAGCCGTGTTTCTTTGCACGTCTGCCTCCGGGGAAGGAATGTGATATATATATATATATATATGTATATATATATATATATAAAAATATAGATAGTAAAAATTAAATATATTAAAAAGTAACAGTAATATAATAGAAATTACATATATTTAATCAATTTATATATCTATTATACTTATTTACAAAAATAAAACACAGATATATACTAATAGGGAAACAGCCATAATAACGAATCAATAACAATGAGTGTTGTAAACAACGATTCTTAAACAACGACCTTTTAACCCCTTCGCTGCTAGGCCTTTCCCCCCCCCCTGTGCTAAGCCTTTTTTTTGCTATTTGGGGTAGTGCACGCTTAGGCCCCTGTAACTTTTTGACCACATAAGGTATCCACGCCAAATTTGCGTCCTTTTTTTCCAACATCATGGGGATTGTAAAGGTACCCAGGGTTTGTTGATTCCCCTGGAGGGTTCCCAGAAATTAGCCAAAATACAGCTACATTTTGGGTTTTTTGGGAAAAATGCGAAAAAAGGGCTGCAAATGAAAGCGTCTGGGTTTTTCCCTGCAAATGGTATAAAAAATGGTTTGTGGGGCTGAAATCACCATTTTCCCAGCTTTTAGGGAATGACAGACTTTTGTCAGAAAACCAAAATTTTTTACACAGTTTTGGTATTTTTCTGGGACATAACCTATTTTTGCTATTTATTGTGCTTTCAACCTCTTTCCAGTTAATGGTAGAAATGGGTATGAAAGCAATAATGGATCCTAGACAGCTATACATTTTAGAGAAGTAGACAAAATTTTGAATTCAACAAGGGGTCATTTGTGTAGATCCCTCAAGGTTTCTTTATAGAAACTAACAGTTAAATATAGGAAAAATTGAAAATTAGTTGAAAAAAACAGCCTTTTGTTTCAACATTTTCACCTGTAACTTCTTCTAATTATGACAGCTCTTTGAAAGCAATATACCGTTACATCCGCTGGACCTTACTGGTTGTGGGGATATATAGGACGTGTAGGTTCACCAAGAACCCGACGAACCCAGAGCCAATAACTGAGCAGCGTCTTGCAATGGTTTTTTATTATGTACCGGGTATATAGCAATTATTGTGGGAAAATGTATACATGGAAAAATCGGTATGAAAGACACCTATGGATTTCTGAAATGGGAACAAAATATAGAGTTTAGAAACAGTAGATATTTGCACATTTCCGAAATTGGGAATACTCATACTAGCATGAGAATTATCGGTCATTTTTTAAAATTACTTTTATTTTACACAATGTCTTTCATTTGGAAGGCAGAATGCATCGAAAGTCAATAGGTAATAACAGTTGCTTTACAAATCTGAATTACCCTAAGTCTCCCGATAAAAATGGTACCTCACTTGTGTGGGTAGGCATAGTGCCCACGACAGGAAATGGCTCAAAACCCAACGTGAACACACCACATTTTCACAATGAAAAATTACCCTTTTTTTGCAAAGGGCCTAGCTGTAGTTTTTGAACCCTAGCTCTGCCGGCACCTAGGGAAACCTAGCAAACCTATACATTTTTTAAAACTAGACACCCAGGGGAATCCAGGAAGGGGTGACTTGACTGCCTCTCACCAGGTTCTGTTACCCAGAATCTCTTGCACACCTAAAATTTTGTCAAAAAAAACCACATTTTCCTCACATTTCTGTGGTGGAAAGTTCTGGAATTTGCGTGGATCCACGAATTTCCACCCACCCCGCGTTCCCCAAAGTCTTCCGAGAAAAATGGTACCTCACTTGTGTGGGCAGGCCTAGTGCCCGCGACAGGAAACGGCGCAAAACGCAACGTGGACACACCCCAATTTCACAGTGAAAAATGACCCTTTTTTGACAAAGTGCCTAGCTGAAGTTTTTTAACCCTAGCTCTGCCGGCACTTAGGGAAACCTAGCAAACCTATACATTTTTTAAAACTAGACACCCAGGGGAATCCAGGATTGGGTGACTTGACTGGCTCCCACCAGGTTCTGTTACACAAAATCCCTTGCAAACCTAAAAAATTGTCAAAAAAACCACATTTTCCTCCCATTTCTGTGGTGGAAAGTTCTGGAATCTGCGTGGATCCACAAATTTCCACCCACCCCACATTCCCCAAAGTCTTCCGAGAAAAATGGTACCTCACTTGTGTGGGTAGGCCTAGTGCCCGTGACAGGAAACGGCACAAAACGCAACGTGGACACACCCCAATTTCACAGTGAAAAATGACCCTTTTTTGACAAAGTGCCTAGCTGTAGTTTTTGAACCCTAGCTCTGCCGGCACCTAGGGAAACCTAGCAAACCTATACATTTTTGAAAACTAGACACCCAGGGGAATCCAGGACGGGGTGACTTGACTGGCTCCCACCAGGTTCTGTTACCCAGAATCCCTTGCAAACCTAACAAATTGTCAAAAAAAACACATTTTCCTCATATTTCTGTGGTGGAAAGTTCTGGAATCTGCGTGGATCCACAAATTTCCACCCACCCCGCGTTCCCCAAAGTCTTCCGAGAAAAATGGTACCTCACTTGTGTGGGTCAGCCTAGAGCCCGTGACAGGAAACGGCGCAAAACGCAACGTGGACACAGCTCAATTTCGCAGTGAAAAATTACCCTTTTTTGGCAAAGTGCCTAGATGTAGTTTTTGAACCATAGCTCTGCCGGCACCTAGGAAAACCTAGAAAACCTATACATTTTTGAAAACTAGACACCCAGGGGAATCCAGGATGGGGTGACTTGACTGCCTCTCACCAGGTTCTGTTACCCAGAATCCCTTGCAAACCTAAAATATGGTCAAAAAAACCACATTTCCCCCACATTTCTGTGGTGGAAAGTTCTGGAATCTGCGTGGATCCACTAATTTCCACCCACCCCGCATTCCCCAATGTCTTCCGAGAAAAATGATACCTCACTTGTGTGGGTCGGCCTAGTGCCCGCGACAGGAAACGGCACAAAACGCAATGTGGACACACCTCAATTTCGCAGTGAAAAATGACCCTTTTTTGGCAAAGTGCCTAGCTGTAGTTTTTGAACCATATCTCTGCCGGCACCAAGGGAAACCTAGCAAACCTATACATTTTTGAAAACTACACACTCAGGGGAATCCAGGATGGGGTGACTTGACTGCCTCCCACCAGGTTCTGTTACCCAGAATCCCTTGCAAACCTAAACAATTGTCAAAAAAACCACATTTTCCCCACATTTTTGTGGTGGAAAGTTCTGGAATCTGCGTGGATCCACAAATTTCTACCCACCCCGCGTTCCCCAAAGTCTTCCGAGAAAAATGGTACCTCACTTGTGTGGGTCAGCCTAGTGCCCGTGACAGGAAACGGCGCAAAACGCAATGTGGACACACCTCAATTTTGCAGTGAAAAATGACCCTTTTTTGGCAAAGTGCCTAGCTGTAGTTTTTGAACCATAGCTCTGCCGGCACCTAGGGAAACCTAGCAAACCTATACATTTTTGAAAACTAGACACACAGGGGAATCCGTGATGGGGAGACTTGACTGCCTCCCACCAGGTTCTGTTACCCAGAATCCCTTGCAAACCTAACAAATTGTCAAAAAAACCACATTTTCCCCACATTTCTGTGGTGGAAAGTTCTGGAATCTGCGTGGATCCACAAATTTTCACCCACCCCACGTTCCCCAAAGTCTTCCAAGAAAAATGGTACCTCACTTGTGTGGGTCGGCCTAGTGCCCGCAACAGGAAACGGCGCAAAACACAACGTGGACACACCTCAATTTCGCAGTGAAAAATGACCCTTTTTTGGGAAAGTGCCTAGCTGTAGTTTTTGAACCATAGCTCTGCCGGCACCTAGGGAAACCTAGCAAACCCATACATTTTTGAAAACTAGACTCCCAGGGGAATCCAGGATGGGGTGACTTCACTGCCTCCCACCAGGTTCTGTTACCCAGAATCCCTTGCAAACCTAATAAATTGTCCAAAAAAACACATTTTCCCCACATTTCTGTGGTGGAAAGTTCTGGAATCTGTATGGATCCACAAATTTCTACCCACCCCGCGTTCCCCAAAGTCTTCCGAGAAAAATGGCACCTCACTTGTGTGGGTCGGCCTAGTGCCCGCGACAGGAAACGGCGCAAAACGCAACGTGGACACACCTCAATTTTGCAGTGAAAAATTATCCTTTTTTGGCAAAGTGCCTAGCTGTAGTTTTTGAATCATAGCTCTGCCGGCACCTAGGGAAACCTAGCAAACCTATACATTCTTTAAAACTAGACACCGAGGGGAATTCAGGATGGGGTGACTTGACTGCCTCCCACCAGGTTCTGTTACCCAGAATCCCTTGCAAACCTAAACAATTGTAAAAAAAAACACATTTTCCCCACATTTCTGTTGTGGAAAGTTCTGGAATCTGCGTGGATCCACAAATTTCCACCCACCCCGCGTTCCCCAAAGTCTTCCGAGAAAAATGGTATGTCACTTGTGTGGGTCGGCCTAGTGCCCGCGACAGGAAACGGCGCAAAACGCAACGTGGACACACCTCAATTTCGCAGTGAAAAATGACCTTTTTTTGGCAAAGTGCCTAGCTGTAGTTTTTGAACCATAGCTCTGCCGGCACCTAGGGAAACCTAGCAAACCTATACATTTTTGAAAACTAGACACCCAGGGGAATCCAGAAAGGGGTGACTTGACTGCCTCCCATCAGGTTCTGTTACCCAGAATCCTTTGCAAACCTAAATAATTGTCAAAAAAACAACATTTTCCCCACATTTCTGTGGTGGAATGTTCTGGAATTGGCGTGGATCCACAAATTACCACCCACCCCGCGTTCCCCAAACTCTTCCGAGAAAAATGGTACCTCACTTGTGTGGGTCGGCCTATTGCCCGCGACAGGAAACGGCATAAAACGCAACATGGACACACCTCAATTTCGCAGTGAAAAATGACCCTTTTTTGGCAAAGTGCCTAGCTGTAGTTTTTGAACCATAGCTCTGCCGGCACCTAGGGAAACCTAGCAAACCTATACATTTTTGAAAACTAGACACCCAGGGGAATCCAGGATGGGATGACTTGACTGCCTCCCACCAGGTTCTGTTACCCAGAATCCCTTGCAAACCTAAAACATTGTCAAAAAAACCACATTTTCCCCACATTTCTGTTGTGGACAGTTCTGCAATCTGCGTGGATCCACAAATTTCCTCCCACACAGTATTCAACCAGGTCTCCCGATAAAAATGGTACCTCACTTGCGTGGGTGGGTCAAGGATCCGCGACAGGCAAGGGCCCAAAAGCTATTGAGGCGACATCAAAATAACCTATCATAAACCAACCTGGTTTTACATGGGGGGTCCCATGAGTTTTTGGCCCGGGGCTCGGCAGCCATCTAGGGAAACCCACCTAACCCACACATTTCTGGAACCTAGACACCCGGGGGAGTCCAGCGAGGTATGGCTTGCGTGGGTCCCCCATCATTCTCCTACCCAGAATCCCCTGCAAACCTCAAATTTCGCTGAAAAATTCACTTTTTTCTCACATTTCTGTGGTGGAAAGTTCTGGAATCTACGTGGATCCACAAATTTCCTCCCACCCAGTGTTCCCCCAGGTCTCCCGATAAAAATGGTACCTCACTTGCATGGGTGGGTCAAGGACCCGCGACAGGCAAGAGCCCAAAAGCTATTGAGGCGACATCAAAATTACCTATCACAAACCAACCTGGTTTTGCATGGGGGTCCCATGAGTTTTGGCCCGGGCTCGGCAGCCATCTAGGGAAACCTACCTAACCCACACATTTCTGGAAACTAGACACCCGGGGGAGTTCAGCGAGGTATGGCTTGCGTGGGTCCCCCATCATTCTCCTACCCAGAATCCCCTGCAAACCTCAAATTTCGCCGAACAATTCACTTTTTTCTCACATTTCCTGTGGTGGAAAGTTCTGGAATCTGCGTGGATCCACAAATTTCCTCCCACCCAGCGTACCCCCAGGTCTCCCAATAAAAATGGTACCTCACTTGCGTGGGTGGGTCAAGGACCCGCGACAGGCAAGGGCCCAAAAGCTATTGAGGCGACATCAAAATTACCTATCACAAACCAACCTGGTTTTGCATGGGGAGTCCCATGAGTTTTGGCCCGGGCTCGGCAGCCATCTAGGGAAACCCACCTAACCCACACATTTCTGGAAACTAGACGCCGGGGAGTCCAGCAAGGTATGGCTTGCGTGGGTCCCCCATCATTCTCCTACCCAGAATCCCCTGCAAACCTCAAATTTTGCTGAAAAATTCACTTTTTTCTCACATTTCTGTGATGGAAAGTTCTGAAATCTGCGTGGATCCACAAATTTCCTCCCACTCAGCGTTCCCCCAGGTCTCCCGATAAAAATGGTACCTCACTTGTGTGGGTAGGCACAGTGGCTGCAACAGGAAATGGCCCAAATCGTACTCTGGAGACTTCAAAATTACCTATAGCAAAACTACCTGGTTTTGGGGCACCTGAGATTTTGGCCCGGGCTCGGCGGCCATCTTGGCAAAGTACCAAACCCAAACATTTCTGAAAACTAGACACCTGGGGGAGTCCAATGAGGTATGGCTTGCCTGGATCCCCCCAACGTTTTCCTACCCAGAATGCAATGCAAACCTTAAATTTAGCTGAAAAAACCACATTTTCCACATATTTTTGTGTGGAATCACCGTGCCGGCACAAATGTCCTACCACCCAGCGTTCCTCTTGTTCTCCCGAGTAAAATGATACCTCACTTGTGTGGGTGTCCAAAGCAGAATTGGCTAAAAACGTATTTTTTTTAAAAATGTAGCGCTTAGAATTCTCGGTGCTATACCATAAATCCCTATGTTTTGGGCTCTTCCTAGCCACAGGCCTTTGGCCCACCCACACAAGTGAGGTATCATTTTACTCTGGAGAACAAGGGGAGCGCTGGGTGGTAGGACATTTGTGCCGGCACGGTGATTCCACACACAAATATGTGGAAAATGTGTTTTTTTCAGCTAAATTTGAGGTTTGCATGGCATTCTGGGTAGGAAAACGTTGGGGGATCCACGCAAGCCATACCTCATTGGACTCCCCCACGTGTCTAGTTTTCAGAAATGTTTGGGTTTGGTACTTTCCCAAGATGGCCGCCGAGCCCGGTGCCAAAATCTCAGGTACCCCCCCAAAACCAGGTAGTTTTGCTATAGGTAATTTTGAAGTCTCCAGAGTACGATTTGGGCTATTTCCTGTTGCAGCCACTGTGCCTACCCACACAAGTGAGGTACCATTTTTATCGGGAGACCTGGGGGAACGCTAGGTGGGAGGAAATTTGTGGATCCACGCAGATTCCAGAACTTTCCACCACAGAAATGTGAGAAAAAAGTGAATTTTTCAGCGGATTCTGGGGATTCTGGGTAGGATAATGATAGGGGACCCACGCAAGCCATACCTCGCTGGACTCCCCCGGGTGTCTAGTTTCCAGAAATGTGTGGGTTAGGTAGGTTTCCCTAGATGGCTTCCGAGCCCCGGGCCAAAAACTCATCGGACCCCCCATGCAAAACCAGGTTGGTTTGTGATAGGTAATTTTGATGTCGCCTCAGTAGCTTTTGGCCCCTTGCCTGTCGCGGGTCCTTGACCCACCCATGCAAGTGAGGTACCATTTTTATCGGGAGATCTGGGGGAACGCTGGGTGGGAGGAAATTTGTGGATCCACGCAGATTCCAGAACTTTCCACCACAGAAATGTGAGAAAAAAGTGCATTTTTCAGCAAAATTTGAGGTTTGCACGGGATTCTGGGTAAGAAAACGTTGGGAGATCCACGCAAGCCATACCTCCCTGGAATCCCCCGGGTGTCTAGTTTTCAGAAATGTGTGGGCTTGGTAGGTTTCTCTAGGTGGCCGCCGAGCCCCGGGCCAAAAAGTCATGGGACCCCCCTTGCAAAACCAGGTGGTTTTGTGATAGGCAATTTTGATGTCGCCTCAATACGTTTTGGGGCCTTGCCTGTCGCGGGTACTTGGGCCTCCCACCCAAGTGAGGCACCATTTTTATCGGGAGACCAGGGGGAACGCTGGCTGGTAGGAAATTTGTGTCAGCCCGGTGATGCCACAACTTTCCCACACACAAATGTGTGAAAAAAGTGATTTTTTAAAGCTAAATTTGAGGTTTGCAGGGGATTCTGGGTAAGAAAACGTTGGGGGATCCACACAAGCCATACCTCCCTGGAATCCCCCGGGTGTCTAGTTTTCAGAAATGTGTGGGTTTTGTAGGTTTCCCTAGATGGCCGCCGACCCCGGGGCCAAAAACCCAGGTAACCCCCCCGTGCAAAACCAGGTTGGTTTGTGATAGGTAATTTTGATGTCGCCTCACTAGGTTTTGGGCCCTTGCCTGTCGCGGGTACTTGACCCACCCACACAAGTGAGGTACCATTTTTCTCAGAAGACTTTGGGGAATGCGGGGTGAGTGGAATTTTGTGGATCCACACAGATTCCAGAACTTTCCACCACAGAAATGTGAGGAAAATGTGTTTTTTATACACATTTTGAGGTTTGCAAGGGATTCTGGGTAACAGAACCTGGTAAGAGCCAGTCAAGTCACCCCATCCTGGATTCCCCTGGGTGTCTAGTTTTCAAAAATGTACAGGTTTGCTAGGTTTCCCTATGTGCCGGCTGCGCTAGGGCCCAAAATCCACAGGTAGGCATATTGCTAAAAACAAATCCGTTCCTAGTCGGATTTCTGCCGCCCTGGGGGGGGTATATTGGGGGTGGGGTTGCCCTGATATGCCCCCAAGGGGGGCAGAAACACTGTGGCTATTTTTTTGGGGGGTAGGGGCATTGGTATGCCCATTCTGAGCAGCCCCCACCCCCACACATAAAAAAGCCAGCGTCTAGACTAGACGTTGGCGTCTAGTGGGCTTTTTGCCCCCCTGGGGGGGGGGCAGAAAGGTTGTAATTGTTGCGGGTGGGAGGTGGGGGCATTGACACCCCACCCTAATTAAAATTTGCCCAAAAATATCCCTGGCGTCTAGTGGGCTTTTTGCCCCCCCCAGGGGGGCAGATTGGGGCTACTGCCCCATCTGACCCCCGGGGGGGGCAGGAAGGATGTTATTTTTGCGGGGGAGGGTGTGGGGGCATGGGCATGCCCGTTTTGGGAGCCCCCATCCTAATTCAAATTTGCCCCAAAAAACTCCCTGGCATCTAGTGGGCTTTTTGCCCCCCCCCTGGTGGGGCAGATTGGGGGCTAATGCCCCCATCTGCCCCCCGGGGGCAAAGCCCACTAGACGCCAGGGAGTTTTTGGGGCAAATTTTAATTAGGGTGGGGGCTGCCCAAAACGGGCATGACAATGCCCCACCCTAATTAAAATTTGCCCAAAAAAAATCCCTGGCGTCTAGTGGGCTTTTTGCCCCCCCGGGGGGGAAGATCGGGGTCTACTTTCCCATTTGCCCCTCAGGGGGGGCAGGAAGGCTGTCATTTTTGTGGGGGAGGGGGTGGGGGCATGGGCATGCCTGTTTTGGGAGCCCCCACCCTAATTCAAATTTGCCCAAAAAAACTCCCTGGTGTCTAGTGGGCTTTTTGCCCCCCCTGGTGGGGCAGATTGGGGCTAATGCCCCCATCTGACCACCAGGGGGCAAAAGCCCACTAGATGCCAGGGAGTTTTTGGGCAATTTTAATTAGGGTGGGGGCTGCCCAATACGGGCATGCCAATGCCCCCACCCTAATTAAAATTTGCCCCAAAAAATCCCTGGTGCCTAGTGGGCTTTTTGCCCCCCTGGGGGGGCAGATTGGGGGCTACTGCCCCATCTGCTCCCCAGGGGGGGCAGGAAGGCTGTTATTTTTGTGGGGGAGGGGGTGGGGGCATGGGCATGCCCGTTTTGGGAGCCCCCACCCTAATTAAAATTTGCCCCAAAAAAATCCCTGGCATCTAGTGGGCTTTTTGCCCCCCCGGTGGGGCAGATTGGGAGCTTATGCCCCCATCTGCCCCCCAGGGGGAGCAGAAAGTCCACTAGACGCCAGGGAGTTTTTTGGGCAAATTTTAATTAGGGTGGGGGCTGCCCAAAATGGGCATGCCAATGCCCCCAACCTAATTAAAATTTGCCCATAAAATCCTTGGCGTCTACTGGGCTTTTTGCCCCCCGGGGGGCAGATTTGGGGCTAATGCCCCCAGCTGCCCCCCAGGGGGGGCAGAAAGGCTGTCATTTTTGCGGGGGTGGGTGGGGGCATGGGTATGCCCATTTTGGGAGCCCCCACCCTAATTCAAATTTGCCCCCAAAAACTCCCTGGCGTCTAGTGGGCTTTTTGCCACCCACAGCGGGGCAGATTGGGGGCTAATGCCCCCAATCTGCCCCCCAGGGTAGGCAAAATGCCCACTAGACGCCAGGGAGTTTTTTGGGCAAATTTTAATTAGGGTGGGGGCTGCCCAAAACGGGCATGCCAATGCCCCCACCCTAATTAAAATTTGCCCCAAAAAATCCCTGGCGCCTAGTGGGCTTTTTACCCCCCCCGGGGGCCAGATTGGGGGCTACTGCCCCATCTGCTCCCCAGTGGGGGCAGGAAGGCTGTTATTTTTGCGGGGGAGGGGGTGGGGGCATGGGCATGCCCGTTTTGGGAGCCCCCACCCTAATTCAAATTTGCCCCAAAAAATCCCTGGCGTTTAGTGGGCTTTTTTCCCCCCCCCCGGTGGGGCTGATTGGGGGCTTATGCCCCCATCTGCCCCCCAGGGGGGGCAGAAAGTCCACTAGACGCCAGGGAGTTTTTTGGGCAAATTTTAATTAGGGTGGGGGCTGCCCAAAATGGGCATGCCAATGCCCCCAACCTAATTAAAATTTTCCCATAAAATCCCTGGCGTCTACTGGGCTTTTTGCCCCACCGGGGGGCAGATTTGGGGCTAATGCCACCAGCTGCCCCCCAGGGGGGGCAGAAAGGCTGTCATTTTTGCGGGGATGGGTGGGGGCATGGGCATGCCCAAATTGGGCAGCCCCCACCACAAATTATCATTAAAAAAAAAAATCCCTGGCGTATAGTGGGCTTTTTGCCCCTCCGGGGGTGCAGATTGGGGCTACTGCCCCCAACTGCCCCCCAGGGGGGGCAGAAAGGCTGTAAATTTTGCGGGGTGGGGGCATGGACATGCCCTTTATGGGCAGCCCCCACCCTAATAAATTATGGGGAAACAAATATATCCCTGGGTTCTAATGGGCTTTTTGCCCCCCGGGGGGGCAGATTGGGGGCTACTGCCCCCTTCTGACCCCCAGGGGGGGCAAAAAGTCTAAATAGCACCCAACAAAATTGGGGGGAGCAAACGCCCTTGCCCAAGGGGCCGCTCCCCCCTCCCTGGTGTCTAGTGGGTGGATCCCTGCTTGGGGATTGCCCTCCTGGGGCGATCCCCAAGCAGGGATCCACTGGGGGTACCATTGGAAAGGGAGATTCTCCCTTTCCAATGATACCTCTCCCGTCTTTCTACGTGCCCGGGGGCTGAGATAGCCCCTGAGCACATAGAAAGTGAAACTGAAATGAGCCTAAAGGCTCATTTCAGTTTCGATTTCTATGCAATGAGGACAGCGCGACATGCGCGCTGATCCTCATGGCACAGAAACCAGGGAGGGGGCCTCGGGAGCTGGGGAAGCAATTCCCCAGCTGCCAAGGTCACAGGGGTGAAAGAGAAATCCCTCTGCTGTCTGCAGCAGAGGGATTTCGTGCCCCTGGCCTCATGACGGAATGGTTCCATCATGAGCACAGGGGCACCGATGCTCATGACGGAACCATTCCGTCATGAGCATCGAAGGGGTTAATGAACCACGACTTCCTAAACCACGACCTACACGAACAACTGCCTCCTCATAAGACTGGCCAATAGATGGCACTGCAACCCACGATTCGGAAGGGCACGAGTAAGGTACCTACTGAAGTTATGCATCTTCGTTTTGCTGCATCGTGATTAGGAGGCTGCAGTGGTTTCCTTTGCATCAAATAATCAGCCTCAAGGTCTTTGAACTAACTCACAAAAACTATTTCAGGGAAGACACTCTGGGCGCAAGTTTTCATCTGAAGCACTGCTGTTCTCAAAGGACTCCAAGACCAGTAGGTTGACGGCTACACATGCCATTTATTTAATTTTTTTGTTTTGACATTGCTGAAGTTTGAAAAGTGTGTGTTTTCTATATTCAGGAACTTTGCAAAGCTCCGTAGGTTACGTTCACCACCCATGTTCTTTCTTCACTTAAAATTGTTTATTATAAAAGACATGTTTAAATTAATAACTTTTTTTTTCAGGGGTTTCAAACATGCGTTTTAAAAAAAACATAGTTGTATATTTGGGTAATGTAGCAAAAGATTATTTTTCATGGTTAAGGAAGTCGTTGTAAAGAATGTAGTGGTTTGGCTTTGAGTAGTAGTTGTTTAATCATACATCCATACTAATATATGTAGATATGTTTATTTACATATATCTAATTAAAAAATATAATGAAACTAATAATTTCAATTTATAATTTATATTATGATTTAATAAATTTTTTAGTTATAATATAACAAATATATATATATACATATATGTATGTTTATATATATATATAGATATATAGATATATCTATATATATATATATTCACTGAAAAAACCATAGGTTTCAGGGGCGTTATAGTTTGTTGGACATTTCACTCATACAAAACCATAGAAAGTCCCCCGTTATAGTTAGTTCAGCTAACTATAACTCGCGCCCCCGCAATGCACTGCTGATGACGTCACATATTACATCACTCATGACATGGTCAGTGACATCACTGATGACATCACTGATGACATCATCCAGTGACTGTGTGTCTCTGTAAAGTTTAAATATGTTTAATATATATAGGGAAAGGCGTATTGAAGAATGATTGGGTGTATAAGTGTCTGAATGGATGATTTAGTAGGTGCGTGACTGACTCTATAAGTGAGTGATTAAACGTATCTTACTGAATGCATGGGTTAGTGACTAAACTGTGTGAATGTCTGTATCCGTCTGTCTGTTGGTGTGTAAGCGGCTGCATGGGTTTGTGAATAGCTACATGAGTGTCTATATGAGTTATTGATTGGTTGTCTGAGTATCTGTATGGGTGCCTGAGTGTTTGTGTGGGTGGGGTGTGTGTGACTCTGTGCATAGATGTGTGAGTGGGTGATTCACTGGGTGCATGGTTTCAAGAGTGCATCTGTGATGGACTGTATGGGTGGGTGAGTGTGTGTATGGGTGTGTTAGTGAGTGAATGTATATCTCAGTGGTACATGTGTGAGTAACTGCATATGTGAAAGGCAGTATATATGTGTGTTAGAGTATATAAATGGCTATAAGCGAGAGTGTGTGATTGTGAGTGTGGCTGTATGGATGAGTGTGTGCTTGTATCAGTGATTGTATAAGAGCGTAAGAATGTGCTAGTATTTGTATGAGTAAGTGAGCTGGTGTGTGTATAACTGTATAGGTGAGTAAATGGGAGTGTGATTAATTATTTGCATGACTGACTAGGTGTGTGAGTACCTCTATGGATGAGTGGCGGTGTGTGAGTATCTATATAGGTGTATGAGTGCATATGATAGTCCTGTACTGAGTGACCGTAAGTATGAGTGACTGTATGGGTGAGTGAGTGGATATGTGTGTAGACCTAAGAATCAGTGAGTGGGTATGTAGTTATTGGTGTTGGAGTGTCTATGGTTTTGAGAATGGCACTCTGTAATTTAGAGTGGGTGTATCAAAGGTTATATTAGGGTGTGAGAAGATGCAGCAAATTATCACATGGATGACGTCATCAGTGATGTCATCAGTGATGTCATTTGAGATGTCATCAGTGATGTCATCAGTGATGTCACTGACCATGTCATAAGTGATGTAATATGTGACGGCATCAGCAATGCATTGCGGGGGCGCGAGTTGGTTATAGTTAACTGAACTAACTATAACGGGGGAATTTCTATGGTTTTGTACGAGTGAAATGTCCAACTAACTATAACACCCCTGAAACCTATGGTTTGTGCAGTGAATTTCTAAGGTTTTTTAAATGCTAATTTCTAACTATAACGTGCCTGAAACCTATGGTTTTTTCAGTGAATTTCTAAGGTTTTTTAAATGCTAATTTCTAACTATAACGTGCCTGAAACCTTTGGTTTTTTCAGTGAATTTCAAAGGTTTTTTAAATGCTAATTTCTAACTATAACATGCCTTCAACCTATGGCTTTTTCAGTGAATTTCAAAGGTTTTTTAAATGCTAATTTCTAACTATGCCTACAAAGGTAGGACATGTGAAGAAAGAGGAAGAAAAGCGCACAAAGAAGCAAGACAAATGCAGAAAGAGGCAACAGAAGTCCAGAAAGACGAAGAAAAGTGCAAGAAGAAGCAAGAGATGTGCAGAAAGAACCAACAGAGGAGCAGAAAGTCCTCCTGTGCCCCCAATATTTTGCTGACGGGTACTGGTGGTAACTGACACTGACTAACTGGCCCTAGAGCCAGTTCTATGCTAAAAGACACTTAGAATACAGTGAAAACACCTACATACACTAGGGAACACTATGCGTTGGGGTACCCCTGTGATTAGCATGACCTCCTCTGTATTTGCCATGAGTTAGTGCCTGGGTCATTGGATGAGTGCATGGGTACTGACTGGATGATTAGAGTACTGCAAGGAGAGTGGATGGTGAATTTATAAACGCTTGTGTTTTGGCGGAGTGATTGGATAAGGACATGGAACTGGTTGGGTGATTGGAGGAGTGCATGGGTAGTGACAAGGAAATGGCTGGACTGCATCAGTAGTCCTCAGGGAATTGTAGCAGTGCATGTGTTAGTGCCTGCGTCATTGCATGAGTACATGGGTAGTGACTGGATGATTAGAGTACTGCAAGGAGAGTGCATGGTGAATTTATAAGTGCTTGTGTTTTGGCGGAGTGATTGGATAAGTACATGGTGCTCGCTGGGTGATTGGAGGAGTGCATGGGCAGTGACAGGGCGATGGCTGGACTGCATCAGTAGTGCTCAGGGTATTGTAGCAGTGCATGAGTTAGTGCATGGGTCATTGCATGAGTGCATGGGTACTGACTGGATGATTAGAGTAATGCAAGGACAGTGCATGGTGAATTTATAAGTGCTTGGGTTTTGGCGGAGTGATTGGATAAGTACATGGTGCTCGCTGGGTGATCGGAGGAGTGCATGGGTAGTGACAGGGCAATGGCTGGACTGCATCAGTAGTGCTCAGAGTATTGTAGCAGTGCATGAGTTAGTGCATGGGTCATTGCATGAGTGCATGGGTACTGACTGGATGATTAGAGTACTGCAAGGAGAGTGCATGGTGAATCTATAAGTGCTTGGGTTTTGGCGGAGTGCTTGGATAAGTACATGGTGCTGGCTGGGTGATTGGAGGAGTGCATGGGTAGTGACAAAGAGATGGCTGGGCTGCATCAGTAGTGCTCAGGGGATTGTAGCAGTGCATGTGTTAGTGCCTGGGTCATTGCATGAGTACATGGGTAGTGACTGGATGATTAGAGTACTGCAAGGAGAGTGCATGGTGAATTTATAAGTGCTTGTGTTTTGGCGGAGTGATTGGATAAGTACATGGTGCTCGCTGGGTGATTGGAGGAGTGCATGGGTAGTGACAGGACGATGGCTGGACTGCATCAGTAGTGCTCAGGGTATTGTAGCAGTGCATGAATTAGTGCATGGGTCATTGCATGAGTGCATGGGTACTGACTGGATGATTAGAGTAATGCAAGGAGAGTGCATGGTGAATTTATAAGTGCTTGGGTTTTGGCAGAGTGATTGGATAAGTACATGGTGCTCGCTGGGTGATAGGAGGAGTGCATGGGTAGTGACAGGGCGATGGCTGGACTACATCAGTAGTGCTCAGAGTATTGTAGCAGTGCATGAGCTAGTGCCTGGGTCATTGGATGAGTACATGGGTACTGACTGGATGATTAGAGTACTGCAAAGAGAGTGGATGGTGAATTTATAAACGCTTGTGTTTTGGCGGAGTGATTGGATAAGGACATGGAACTGGTTGGGTGATTGGAGGAGTGCATGGGTAGTGACAAGGAGATGGCTGGACTGCATCATTAGTGCTCAGAGTATTGTAGCAGAGCATGAGTTAGTGCATGGGTCATTGCATGAGTGCATGGGTACTGACTGGATGATTAGAGTACTGCAAGGAGAGTGCATGGTGAATCTATAAGTGCTTGGGTTTTGGCGGAGTGCTTGGATAAGTACATGGTGCTGGCTGGGTGATTGGAGGAGTGCATGGGTAGTGACAAAGAGATGGCTGGGCTGCATCAGTAGTGCTCAGGGGATTGTAGCAGTGCATGTGTTAGTGCCTGGGTCATTGCATGAGTACATGAGTAGTGACTGGATGATTAGAGTACTGCAAGGAGAGTGCATGGTGAATTTATAAGTGCTTGTGTTTTGGCGGAGTGATTGGATAAGTACATGGTGCTCGCTGGGTGATTGGAGGAGTGCATGGGTAGTGACAGGACGATGGCTGGACTGCATCAGTAGTGCTCAGGGTATTGTAGCAGTGCATGAATTAGTGCATGGGTCATTGCATGAGTGCATGGGTACTGACTGGATGATTAGAGTAATGCAAGGAGAGTGCATGGTGAATTTATAAGTGCTTGGGTTTTGGCGGAGTGATTGGATAAGTACATGGTGCTCGCTGGGTGATAGGAGGAGTGCATGGGTAGTGACAGGGCGATGGCTGGACTACATCAGTAGTGCTCAGAGTATTGTAGCAGTGCATGAGCTAGTGCCTGGGTCATTGGATGAGTACATGGGTACTGACTGGATGATTAGAGTACTGCAAAGAGAGTGGATGGTGAATTTATAAACGCTTGTGTTTTGGCGGAGTGATTGGATAAGGACATGGAACTGGTTGGGTGATTGGAGGAGTGCATGGGTAGTGACAAGGAGATGGCTGGACTGCAACAGTAGTCCTCAGGGGATTGTAGCAGTGCATGTGTTAGTGCCTGCGTCATTGCATGAGTACATGGGTAGTGACTGGATGATTAGAGTACTGCAAGGAGAGTGCATGGTGAATTTATAAGTGCTTGTGTTTTGGCGGAGTGATTGGATAAGTACATGGTGCTCACTGAGTGATTGGAGGAGTGCATGGGTAGTGACAGGGCGATGGCTGGACTGCATCAGTAGTGCTCAGGGTATTGTAGCAGTGCATGAGTTAGTGCATGGGTCATTGCATGAGTGCATGGGTACTGACTGGATGATTAGAGTAATGCAAGGAGAGTGCACGGTGAATTTATAAGTGCTTCGGTTTTGGAGGAGTGATTGGATAAGTACATGGTGCTCGCTGGGTGATTGGAGGAGTGCATGGGTAGTGACAGGGCGATGGCTGGACTGCATCAGTAGTGCTCAGAGTATTGTAGCAGTGCATGAGTTGGTGCATGGGTCATTGCATGGGTACTGACTGGATGATTAGAGTACTGCAAGGAGAGTGCATGGTAAATCTATAAGTGCTTGGGTTTTGGCGGAGTGATTGGATAAGTACATGGTGCTCGCTGGGTGATAGGAGGAGTGCATGGGTAGTGACAGGGCGATGGCTGGACTGCATCAGTAGTGCTCAGAGTATTGTAGCAGTGCATGAGTTAGTGCCTGGGTCATTGGATGAGTACATGGGTACTGACTGGATGATTAGAGTACTGCAAAGAGAGTGGATGGTGAATTTATAAACGCTTGTGTTTTGGTGGAGTGATTGGATAAGGACATGGAACTGGTTGGGTGATTGGAGGAGTGCATGGGTAGTGACAAGGAGATGGCTGGACTGCATCAGTAGTCCTCAGGGGATTGTAGCAGTGCATGTGTTAGTGCCTGCGTCATTTCATGAGTACATGGGTAGTGACTGGATGATTAGAGTACTGCAAGGAGAGTGCATGGTGAATTTATAAGTGCTTGTGTTTTGGCGGAGTGATTGGATAAGTACATGGTGCTCACTGAGTGATTGGAGGAGTGCATGGGTAGTGACAGGGCGATGGCTGGACTGCATCAGTAGTGCTCAGGGTATTGTAGCAGTGCATGAGTTAGTGCATGGGTCATTGCATGAGTGCATGAGTACTGATTGGATGATTAGAGTAATGCAAGGAGAGTGCACGGTGAATTTATAAGTGCTTCGGTTTTGGAGGAGTGATTGGATAAGTACATGGTGCTCGCTGGGTGATTGGAGGAGTGCATGGGTAGTGACAGGGCGATGGCTGGACTGCATCAGTAGTGCTCAGAGTATTGTAGCAGTGCATGAGTTGGTGCATGGGTCATTGCATGGGTACTGACTGGATGATTAGAGTACTGCAAGGAGAGTGCATGGTGAATTTCTAAGTGCTTGGGTTTTGGCGTAGTGATTGGATAAGTACATGGTGCTCGCTGGGTGATAGGAGGAGTGCATGGAGTTGCGCTGCAGAGAGGTGTAAAAAGGGGCGTGGCGTTCGGACCACCTCTCTGCAAGGAAGGGCTGTGGCGCTTACTGGAGGCTAGTTGGCCCCCAAGGTCCCTCAGGATTCAAGGGGAATTAATTCCCCAACTTAAAACGTGCCACAGGGCGTGTTTGCACACATGTCACCCGCGGCCCCGCCCACTTCCTTCACCACTGTGCAAACGCGCCCGTGGCGTGTTTTAAGTTGGAGGATTAGGTCACCTTGAATCCTGAGGGTCCCTGGGGCCCAACTAGCCCACCAGGTACTTCCAGTAAGCGCCACAGGCCTGCATTGCAGAGAGGTGGTCCGAGGCCACGCCCCTTTTTACACCTCTCTGCAACGCAGCTCTGTGGTGCTTACTGGAGGTACCTGGTGGGCTAGTTGGACCCCAGGGACCCTCAGGATTCAAGGGGACTTAATCCCCCAACTTAAAACACGCCACAGGGTGTGTTTGCACACATGTCACCTCAGGCCCCGCCCCCTCCCTTCACTACTGTGCAAACGCACCCGTGGCGCGTTTTAAGTTGGGGGATAAAGTCCCCTTGAATCCTGAGGGTCCCTGGGGGCCAACTAGCCCACCAGGTACCTCCAGTAAGCGCCACAGAGCTGCGTTTCAGAGAGGTGTAAAAAGGGGCGTGGCCTGGACCACCTCTCTGCAACGCAGCCCTGTGGGCTTACTGGAGGTACCTGGTGGGCTAGTTGGCCCCCAGGGACCCCCAGTATTGAAGGGGAATTCATTTCCCAACTTAAAACACGCCACAGGGCGGTTTGCAGAGTGTTGCTGGGAGGGGGCGGGGCCTCCGGCACGATCGTTTTTTGTTTTTTTTGGAAGGGGGGCTGTGTGGCCCCCCTTCTTTTTACTTTTGGGGCCCTGGGGACCCCATCCCCCAGGGCCTGACCCCTTTTTTAATAAAAAAAAGAAAAATGAAAGGGAAGGGGGCCGCGTGTGCCCCCCTCCCGTGGCCAATTCCGGCCCCGGGGACCCCATCCCTAGGGGCATGGCCAAATATATATTTTTTTTTTATGGAGGGGGGCTGCGTGGCCCCCCTCCTGAGGCCTCTACTGGCCCCGGGGACTCCATCCCCCGGGGCCGGCCTTTATTTATTTATTTATTTTTTAATTTAATTTTTTAATTTTGGGGAGGGGGGCCGCATGGCCCCCCTCCCAGGCCACTTACACCCCCGGGGATCCCATCCCCCGGGTCCTGGCCTCTCGTTGGGGACCGTGGGGGGGTCCCCAATCCCCCCACGGTCCCGCCGGCTCCCCGCGTCCTGCGGGAGCCGGCATTGCTTTTCCACATGGGGAGCTGCTGACATGCAGCTCCCCTTGTGGAAAAGCAATCTGCTTTGCTTCATTGAAGCGAGAGAAGGTTTTCCTGCAAACAGCAGTGTCCCAGGGGTGGGCACCCCGGGACACTGCAGGAGCTGGCCCTGGGGGGAGGCGGTCCCCAGGGCCATCACGGGCTCCAGGAGGGGGGCCGCGCAGCCGCCCTCCCATCCAATTGCAAAGCCCCGGGGAGGTGGTGGTCCCCCGGGCTCGGGGGTCCGTTCCGGACCCCCAAATTAGCATTTTTAGTGCCCCGGGGAAGTGGCGGTCCCCGGGGCGTGTGGGAGGGCTTGAGCTCCCCCACACAGGTATATTTTTTTTTACAAAGAAGCCCCGGGGGGTGGCAGTCCCCAGGGCTTGGGGGTCTTGGAGGCCCCCCACACATTTAAAAATTAGCCCGGGAGGTGGCGGTCCCCGGGGCTGCGGGGGGGCTGCGTGCCCCCGCAACTCTTTAATCAAGCCCCGGGGAGGTGGCGGTCCCCAAGGCAGTGTGGGGGGGATTGGGGCCCCCCCACACATTTTTTCAGTACCCCTGGGACCTGGCCCACCCGGGGGCTAAATAATAACGAAGCGCGGGAGCCCGCGCTTTTTTTTTTTCGGCCGAAATTCGCGCTCGGTGCGCGAATCTCGCCAATTTTTTTTTTTTTAAATGCTTTTTGGGGCTCTGGGGGTCCTTGTGGGACCCCCTGAGCAGGCCTAGGGGGTCAGGGTGTTTCTACCCTGCCCCCTTTTCTTTTTTTTGCGTTTTTTATTCTGATTTCTTGTGACTCGGTTCTACCAAGTCACAAGATGGCTGCCAACACTTCCTGGTTTGGAGTGTTGACAGCCAATTAGAATAAAGCTCGTGGTCAGGAGGGTCCGCGGATCCTCCGTGCCTCTAAATATCGAAACCTTTATTTTTGATTTTCTCAGCAACTACTAAACGGATTTACACCATTTTTAAAAAGGGCGCTTTCTGAACCAAGCACTACCTTTTTGCCTAATTTGGTGTAATTCCGGTCAGCAGTTTTGGCTGTAACCGTGTCTAAAGTTTCCTATGGGAAATTGATTTATTTTTTGACTTCTATTTTTTTATTTTCTCCGTAACTACTGAACGGATTTACACCATTTAAAAAAAAGGGCACTTTCTGAACCAAGCACTACCCTTTTGCCAAATTTGGTGTAATTCCGTTCAGCAGTTCGGGCTGTAGCCGTGTCTAAAGTTTCCTATGGGAATTAACATGGAGAAAACACGTTTTGGGACCCCCCTTTTTTCTGGGCCCCCGCTTGCCGAATAACCCCGAAACTTTCAAGATAGGAGCGGACCGGAGCAGGCCATAAGTTTTGAAACTTTTGCGAAGATTCGTCAACCGGCGCCAAAGTTATTGGGAAAAGAATGTTACGAATTTCCTATGGATAATAGGTCCTAACTATAACTATCTACTGGCGACCGCCAGTAGATAATATATATATATATATATATATATATATATATATATATATATATATATATATATATACACAAACAAACGCTGTTTCTAACATCCAAATACCAGCATGCCGCGGACTCCCAATGTTTGCAAAGCGGTAATTTAATGGTGTGGCAACAACTCAACGCGTTTTGGAGCCACCGCTCCTTGCTCACGGCATGCTGTTATTTGGATGTAAAAAACAGCGTTTGTTTGGATTTATTGGGACTCGTCACCCCGTCGCGTGAACACCGTCGTTGGAGGCTTGGGTAAGAGCGAACTTTTGTTGTGGGATATATATATACCTATATATATATATATTCACTGAAAGGGACTTTATAGTTAGTTGGACACTTCACTTGTACAAAACCATAGAAATTCGGCCGTTATAGTTAGTTGAACTAACTATAACTCGCGCCCCCGCAATGCACTGCTGATGACATCACATATTACATCACTCATGACATGGTCAGTGACATCACTGATGACATCTCAAATGACATCACTGATGACATCATCCAGTGTGTTTCTAAAAAGTTTAAATATGTTTTATATATATATATATATATATATATATATATATATCTATCTATATATTCCAAGGTGTATTGAAGAATGAGTGGGTGTATGAGTGTCTGAAGGGATGATTTAATAGGTGCATGACTGACTGTATAAGTGAGGGATTAAACGTGTCTTACTAATACATGGGTGACTGACTAATCTGTATGAATGTCTGTATCAGTCTGTCAGTTGGTGTGTAAGTGGCTGCTTGGGTTGGTGAGTAGCTACATGAGTGTCTATATGGGTTTTTGATTGGTTGTCTGAGTACCTGAATGGGTGCCTGAGTGTTTGTGTGGGTGAGTGGGGTGTGTGTGACTCCCTGCATGGATGTGTGAGTGGGTGATTCACTGGGTGTATGGGTTCAAGAGTGCATCTGTGAGGGGCTTTTGGGTGAGTGAGTGTCTGTATGTCTGTGTTGGTGAGTGAATGGATGTCTCATTGGTACATGTGTGAGTAACTACATATGTGAAAGGCAGTATATGTGAGTGTTGGAGTATATAAATGATTATATGTGAGAGTGAGTGATTGTGAGAGGGGCTGTATGGATGAGTATGTGCTTGTGTCAGTGATTGTATAAGAGAGTAAGTATGTGTTAGTATATGTATAAATAAGTGAGGTGGTGTGTGTATAACTGTGTAGGTGAGTAAATGGGAGTATGATTGATTCTTTGCATGACTGACTAGCTGTGTGAGTAACTCTATGGGTGAGTGGCGGTATGTGAGTGTCTGTATGGGTGTATGAGTGCATATGATAGTGGCTGTATTGATGAGTGATTGGATGTATGAGTGACTGTATGGATGAGGGAGTGGATGCGTGTGTAGACCTAGGAATCAGTGAGTGGGTATGTAGTAACTGGTATTGGTGTGTCTAGGGTTTCAAGAATGGCAGTCTGTATTTAAGAGTGGGTGTATCAAAGATTATATTAGGCTGTGAGGAGGTGCATCTGCTTATCATGTGGATGATGTCATCGGTGATGTCATCAGTGATGTCATTTGAGATGTCATCAGTGATGTCATCAGTGATGTCACTGACCATGTCATGAGTGATGTAATATGTGATGTCATCAGCAGTGCATTGCGGGGGCGTAAGTTATAGTTAGCTCAACTAACTATAATGGCCGAATTTCTCTGATTTTGTACGAGTGAAATGTCCAACTAACTATAACGTCCCTGAAACCTATGGTTTTTTCAGTGAATTTCAAAGGTTTTTTAAATGCTAATTTCTAATTATAACATCCCTGAAACCTATGGTTTTTTCAGTGAATTTCAAAGGTTTTTTAAATGCTAATTTCTAACTATAACGTCCCTGAAACCTATGGTGTTTTCAGTGAATTTCAAAGGTTTTGTAAATGCTAATTTCTAAATATGCCTACATAGGTAGGACATGTGCAGAAAGATCAAGAAAGGCATAGACAGAAGCAAGAGAAGTGCAGAAACAGGCAACAGAGGTACAGAAAGAGGTCTGCTTTCACTGTACCTTACAACAGACTCATACAAAGTAGCCTAATCACTAATCCTTCTCCCAAGATGCCTTAAACCTCACTTTTCTCTGGAAGGTTCACTATTAATCTACTGCTCAGAATGTTAGGCCTACCTACCAAACATAAAACAGCAATCCTAAGCATATCACTGTTGTAAGTCTGACCAAGTTTGTGAAGGTATGCATGCATGTCTCTGCTTTTACCGAGTGACATGTTACATAAAAATAAACATAGAAATACTTGAATACCTGTGTTTCAAACAGCATACTCTGTAAATATGTGTACAAAAAGGTGTATGTATTTCTTTCTGCTCAATACAGGGCACATGGGTATTCAATAGTATATTTGAGGGGCTCTATAACGCCTATATACATAAGACATGTCTACCTGTGCAACTGAATGACAGAGCAGAACTGAGAACATTTAACCACCTATAGAAGAAGCTACCCACTTCTTAAGCTACCATCTTCAGATGCATAACACATGTGAGAATACATATACAAGTAGACATATACCTCATTCACAAGAGCACGCAGACCTTTAAAATTGACAGCATGCACTTCCCATTTGAGTACAGAAAGAGGCGAGAGAAGTACAGAAAGAAGCAAGAGATGTGCAGAAAGATACAAAAGAAGTGCAGAAAGAAGGAACAGAGGTGCAGAAAGAGGCAACAGGGGTGCAGAAAGAGGGAATAGGGGTAGAAAAAGAGGCAAGGGGCTGCAGAAAGAAGCAAGAGAGCTGCAGAAAGAACAAAAGAAGTACAGAAAGAAGGAACAGAGGTGCATAAAGAGGCAAGAGGGGTGCAGAAAGAGGTACAAGGGGTGCAGAAAGAAGCAAGAGAGGTGCAGAAAGAAACAAAAGAAGAACAGAAAGAAGGAACAGAGGTGCAGAAAGAGGCAAGAGGGGTTCAGAAAGAAGGAAGAGGGGTGCAGAAGAGACACGGGTGTAGAAAGAAGCAAGAGAGGTGCAGAAAGAAACAAAAGAAGTGCAGAAAGAAGGAACAAAAGTTCAGAAAGAGGCAAGAGGGGTGCAGAAAGAAGCAAGAGGTGCAAAAAGAGGCAAGAGGGGTGCAAAAAGAGGGAAGAGGGTGCAGAAAGAAGCAGGAGGGGTGCAGAAAGAAGCAAGAGACGTGCAGAAAGAAACAAAAGAAGTACAGAAAGAAGGAACAGAGGTGCAGAAAGAGGCAAGAATGGTGCAGAAAGAGGGAAGAGGGGTGCAGAAAGAGGCACAAGGCTTGCAGAAAAAGGGACAGAGGTGCTTAAAGAAGCAAGAGAAGTGCAGAAAGAAGCAACAGAGGTGCCGAAAGAGGGATGAGGGGTAGAGAAAGAGGCAAGAGAAGTGCAGAAAGAAGCAAGAGAGGTGCAAAAAGAGACAAAAGAAAAGCAGAAAGAAGAAACAGAGGTGCAGAAAGAGGCAAGTGGAGTGCAGAAAGAGGGACGAGGGGTGCAGAAAGAAGCACGAGTGGTGCAGAAAGAAGCAAGAGAGGTACAAAAAGAAGCAAGAGGAGTGCAAAAAGGAGCAACAGAGGTGCAGAAAGAGGCAAGAGGGGTGCAGAAATGTGCAAGAGAGTAGCAGACAGAAGCAAGAGCAGTGAGGAAAGAACCAACAGAGGTTTAGAAAGAGGTAGGAGGGGTGCAGAAAGAGGCAAGAGAAGTGCAGAAAAAAGCAAATGAGGTGCAGAAAGAGGCAAGAGGGGTGCAGAAAGAAGCAAGAGTGGTGCACACAGAGGCACGTGGGGTGCAGAAAGTTGCAAGAGAGGTGCAGAAAGAAGCAAGAGAAGTGCAGAAAGAACCAACAGAGGTGCAGAAGTAAGCAAGAGGAGTGTAGAAACAGGCAAGAGAGGTGCAGAAAAAGGGAACAGGGGTGCAGAAAGAGGCAAGGGAGGTGCAGAAAGAGGGAAGAAGGGAGCAGAAAGGAGAAGAGGAGTGCAGAAAGAAGCAACAGAAGTACAGAAGGAGACAAGAGAACTGCAGAAAGAGGCAAGAGAGGCGCAGAAAGAAGCAAGAGTGGCTTGCGCACCATTAGTACCAATTTAACACCCACATTTAGCAATAAGTAACAGGTGACCATTCTAGGTTTACAAAGGACCTTTCACCACGCTGTAACACTTGTCGCTGCATTTTTGGTAACATTTGAGCCGTTTGAGCTAGAAAAAAGGCTTTTTTGTTCAAATCTACAGATTAGGCAGCAGATGATGGATTATGTGGCTAATTCAGAAAATGTATTATTGTGCGAAAGCCGGTGCAGCCAAACAGTTGCATAATTCCAGTGGCCCTGCTCATACCTCAGACTAGGTTCAGAAGTGCTCCTCAGTGATTCCTTCTTTTTTTGGTCTCATTGAGTTTATAGTTTAGCTTCTATGGAAACGAGGAAGACTAAACCTGAGGTTACCACTCCACAACACAGACTACCATACCACATAATTACTCTCCATAGCACATAATCCCACTCTACATAATTTCTATACACTAAATACCACATACTTTCTATCCACATAATTTCACTGCACAACATACCACATAATTCCACTACACACAACATACATCCACTCCACTCCAAAAAACATTAGTAAAAAACATTTACATTTACAACGCCAATAGCTCTAACTCTCGCAAATGCAAAACCAATTACATTGCAAATGCTTCTTTAACTAGCAGTCGCGTTTGCAGAGTGGTGGAGAAAGACGGCTGGGCCTCCGACCAGCGCTCAGGAATTCTGCATTGTAGGACTTACAGGAGGTACCAGGAGGGCTTCTTGGCCCCCAAAGTCCCTCAGGAGTAAAGTGGACTTCATCCCCCAACTCGTAGTGTGCCAGGAGGCGCGTTTGCAGAGTGGTGGAGAAAGGGGGGCTTGGCCTCCGAAGACCTCTTAGCAATATCACTGTGTGGGACTTACTGGAGGTAACAGGTGGGGTTATTGGCCAAGTGCTGATAGAAAAGTGCTGAAGGAACAAGCAATTGTTGGGGGTATGCTACATAAAAAGCACATAATATAGTAAAAAATAACATATGGGGTATGCAGGGCATAACACAGGCCTTGCAGTGCTACCAGAAGAAGATGTTGGGTATCATTGTTATGAGATAATGGGCAGGGAGTACAGAGCCATGATCTGCCACCGGGCATGAAGCTATGCACTGCATAAGGGGTATAGTTCCATGCAGTGCTAAAGGGAGTCACAGAACTGTGTGCAGCTATATGGGTCCAGAGCCAGGCACTGCTAAAGGGAGACTGCACAGATCACGCAATGAATTCTGGGAACAGGGAGCCGTGCAGGCCTCAAAGGGTTACAGAATCATGATCTGGAGCAGAGGGTGGGAGCATTGCCAGGCTTTGCTACTGGAAAAGGTCAAAGAACAATTCACAGCTATAAGCCAATCACTGCTATGGACTGATGCAAGGGTAGGGACCCATGCACTGTTTTCAGAGGATGGCATGGAGCCACGTAGCACTGCACACTACAGAGAAGAGTATGCTGCAAGAGAAACACATCCCAATAACCTGCTCCTCGGAGGGTACAAATGGTATCTTCTGCTATAGGCAGAGTTCACACAACCATGCATAGGGTCACACAGGTGCACAGGGTCACACTCCACGCACAAGTAGAGGAACCATGCACCAAGGCTTTCAAAGTTACTGTGTGCAGACCCATGAACTACTGCAAGGGAAGGGAATCTAAATCTGTGCACTGCCATGGGGGCCCAGGGGCCACGGAATAATGTGCTGGTACATGCAGAAGAGTTAAAGTTATAAACAGCTACAAGGAGCAGGCACAGGGACAGGCATTGGTAGCAAAATAAAACAACACACAAAAAAACAGTACAGTCCATTGTTACAGGATGCACAGAGGCTTCGAACTCAGAGGGCACAAAGCCATGCCTGTAAATGGAGATGGTTTAGAGCCGAGTACTGCTCCAAGAGAGTGTGGAGGGGTCATGCCCTTCTAGAATAGACAGAGCCGTGCATTGCACGGGAGACACGAACTAAGGCAATGTGAAAGTGCCTGCTAAAGGGCTGCGCACTTCTGCAAGAGGCACAGAGCTATGAAATGCCACAGGGGAATGACGCTATGCAATGCAGCACGACGACGGCACAACAGCAAGCACTACTGTGCTTGGTGCTTGCTGAAACCTCTTTTCTGCTACGCAAGTAAAAACGGTCAGTCACTAATACGAGGGGGGAAGAAACCACTCACTGCTGCATGGAGGCACAGAGGCATGCACTGTTCCAGGAGGTGGGCACACAGCCATGTGTTACTAAATGAGCACAAAATCACACAGTGCTATGAGTTGGAGGCATAGAACAAAATGTGTGGGGGATGTTAGGCCTACTCATCATCAATAGAGAGGCGTGCTGCGTGCAGAACAGCTAGGGCCCTAGTGTCAGTATGAGGCTGCACTGTAAGAGAAATGTGAAGAGAGAAGGGGGGCTTAATGTAAAGAAAATGAGATATTAAGAGAGCCATGCAGGCAATTAAAGGACTTCAGGTATCAGGATAGATGTGCACTGAAAGGGCAGTGCTGGGAAAGGGTCTGGTACTTACTGCTAGGGATGGATGGGTGCTGGGATGGAGGTGTGAGAAACAGCTGCGATCCCACGTTTTACGGAAGAGGTGCTCTTGGAAAATAATGGAAGGAATAACAGGGGTATCTAAAATTATCATAAAGACCCCTTTTGGCACAGTAAGAAGAGAATCAGGGATACCTTCTGTAGTAATGAGGATCATTGGGAGAGCAGTGTGAAGAAAAAGGGTTACCCGATGCCAGGACATAGTGACACTGGAACAATTGTGTAATAAACATCAAGGGAACCCGTTTGCAGAATGTGGTGAACTAGTAGACTAGCGTGTGTGATTCATAAATGATAAAGTACATTTACTACCAGATATGTGCCCTCTTTCTTTTTATTACTTAGACTTGTTCAAAATAATATCAAATTTAAATTGTGGCTCATTAGTCACTCACTTATGTAGGATTATTTGCATTTCACCCTTTTACCACTGCTTCTCTAAAATGTGTTCATCCGAGGAAACGCTGGGCCCCATAGTCATTGTAATGCATTCATGTTGTTGAACATCCACCCTTTATAGCTGATTCTCTCAAATGAGATATATATGGCACTGGAGCAAACATCGATGTGGGTCAGCCCAGAAAACAATGGGCTTTAAAAAAAATGTATTTTACTTAATTTTTGTTTTTCCATATTAAACATTCTTTTTTGCAAATCGTGCTGACAAAGAACCTCTCTGAAAAATTGAGTAACCTCATACCTCGTTAATCTCCCTCTATTGCGCAGTTCACTACTTCAGATAAACTCGCCTTCTCTCACTACCCCTAAACAATGATGATGCTTGTGAGTAGCTTCTTCCTGTCACTCGTGAAAGCGCAAGCAGCCAAATCATATTCAGAGGTCAGCTGTGTGGCACTTTCATTGTGCCAAGTCCTTCCCTGTGGCGCGGTTCCAGGCCACAGCCATACTCAAAATCCTGCTTACCTTCCCGTCCTGGCTGCTGTAGTGGTGCCACGCAATGTGAATTATCTCGAAAAGGCATTGGTGGAACTCGGTGCAGCTGCCAAGCAGACATCTTGTCCTGCCAGACCCTATTATTTCACTACAGCGTTTTACAGTGTGCTTTGCTCTGAGACTTTAAGGCGCTTCTGTCATCTACAGTTGAGGTTAGCAAATTCCCCTTCGTCACACATATGGGCAATGAGTGGGCTTCAGAGAGACGTTTGATTAGCCACAAGAGAAGCACATTGAGAAATGACTCAGGCAGGGCTCTTCAGCCCCAAAGGAAGCAAATTGACAAGAAACCTCACAAAAACGCAGTCGTTTCCTGCGCAATTAATTCCTGTCATCTCCTCGGTAACGTTTGATTGCATAACCCCTAAATAAAACCATTCATGATGAGGTATTGTCTCCCTTAAACGTGCTTGTGAGCCAAGCATACAATTAGAGTATGTACGTCCTCCTCTAAGGGAGAAAATATTCTAATTCTTAAATGTGACCTCTGGCTGCGACCGCCACCCTCAGCTTGAGAAGGAGGCCACTCCCTGCTGACCTGCACTTCTCTGCCGGCCTGTCAGCCAAATTAGGTCAAAGGGGTCGTCCTGGCTGGCCTGTGCTCCATTGTTTTGCATGCAGTCGTAGAGCTCCCATGCCACGGGGGCCCGAGGGGACAGTTTTGTTTATAATTAAACTAAATTCTTCAAGCAACTGACCACGCAGTAAATGAATTGTTGCGTAAAAAGAGCGCCCACTACCACCTTATGGATTCTTCCAGGAAGGGCAGCACTGCATTTTTTTTTTACATGCACGTGTCGTTTTGCGGTTTTTTCACATGTTAAGTATCTGACACATGGGTAGCTAGGAGACTTCACAAGTAGAGCAGCGCGTCCTTCACCTAAATGCAAAGCGTAAACGTGGGTTGTGGCTTGTTTTTGCCTCGTTCAAAAAAGAGTAGCTCACTGCTAAAACTAAATAATGAAGAGACAGCCTTTGTGTTTTTAGATTATTGCAGGCACAGATTCACTAATCTCTGATGTAATTACTAGCCCATTTGAAGTAGGTGTATAGCATCCGCCACAAGTATTTTTAGCCACCCCCCTGACGTACAATTTCATTACCGTACCTCTGCATTGTGATTTTTGGAGAATCAAACCTGGGAGGCATAGTGTACTTCCAAACGGAGAATAGGGTGTTGTTAATGATTTTGATATAAAAAAAATCGTACTATGTAAGAATGAAAGGAAAGCAACGGAGATCTCACGCTGGCGGGGTGACGGTCTGCAACAGAATCACGTCCGACTAATCGACGGCAACAGGCGAGGTTCTATTTTGTTCCTCTTTTCATCTGTGGCATAATTCAGGCATTGCTTTGAGGTGCACCCTGATTGTTGCACCTGTGATAGTGATGCAAATCTAAGGTGACTATCTGAGTTTTGACTGATCTCCACGATCTGGTCTGTGTGCGGAATTTTCGGAGGGAATTTAAGGTTTTTAAGGTAAACACGACTGAGTCTCCTCATCCCACACACCTAATACACCAATGAAACACCCTTTGCTCAGCCACCCCGCCCCCATATCCTCACGCTGCAGTCTCCTGTATGTACAGTAGTGGACTTACCAGCACACAAGTATTGGACCAAACCAAAGCATCCTTTCTTCAGGCCCCCTCCTAACAACCCCCTCCACCCCCACGCACTCTAGTTTCAGCAGTCCCACTCGTTGTGCCTGAGGCTAAACCGATCAGCAGTCGCATCTCAGACAAGGCTGACACGATCATCAGGGTGTTTGAATAATACAAATCGCAGCAGTGCAACCAACCCCGCCAACCCCTACTGCCACAACCAACCCCCAGAAGACAGCAGGGAATGAGAAATGTCGCACACTGCGGTGCAAGGCATAAGTGGTGGGATTCGCTAACCTGAAAGTTTATGATGCCCGGTTTGATGGGAGGGAGGGCGTGATGAATCATTCTGCAGGGGACGCCAGTTCGAACATTAATAACAAAACCCCAAGGAGGTGGCGGTCCCCAGGGCCCTGTGGGGTCCCGCGGGCCCCCGAATATATTTTCCTTATTGGCCCCGGGACCTGGCCCACCCGGGGGCTTTAAGGAACGGAGTGTGGGAGCCCGCGCTTTGTTTTTTTTATATATTTTCGCCCGAATTCGCGCACCTAGCGTGAATTCGGCCGATTGTTTTTTTTAAAAAAATGCTTTTTTGGGCCCTGAGCAGGCCTAGGGGGTCAGGGTGTTTCTACCCTGCCCCCTTTTCTTATTTTTTATCTTCTTTTTTCTGATTTCTTGTGACTCGGTTACCGAGTCACAAGATGGCTGCCAACACATTCTGATTTGGAGTGTTGGCAGTCAATCAGAAACAAGCTCGTGCTCGGGAGGGTTCGCGAACGCTCCTCGGTGCTCAGATATCGATATTTTTATTTTTTTAATTTCTCAGCAACTACTGAACAGATTTACACCATTTAAAAAAAAGGTCGCTTTCTGAACCAAGAGCTACCTTTTTGCCAAATTTGGTGTAATTCCGTACAGCAGTTCGGGCTGTAGCCTGTTCCAAACTTTCCTGTGGAAATTAACATGGAGAAAATGCGTTTAGTTACCCCCCTTTTTTCTAAGCCCCCGCTTGACGAATCACCCCCAAACTTTCAAGAAAGGAGCGGACCGGAGCGGGCCATTAGTTTTGAAACTTTCGCGAAGATTTGTCAACCGGCGCCAAAGATATTAGCAAATCAAAAAACGTTTTTCCTATGGAAACTAGGTCCTAACTATAACTACCTACTGGCGACCGCCAGTAGGTAATATATATATATATATACATATATATATTTTTTTATCCAAGTAACTCCGCTCGTACCGTTCCCTGCGATTGAAAAAGACGGACACGGACCCTGAAGAACTGGTGAAGTAAGTTTATTGGCAACAATCTAAGCAAACACAAGGAGACGATGGACGGAGCGCTGAAACTTTTCAGACACTCACCCCCAGTCACAGATCTGGGTTGAATCTATCATCGTTCTTTAGCTCACTTCGCCACCTCAGTTCAGACCCAGATATATGCAAATCAGTCTTGACCCTGTGCCTCATGGGAACAGTCCAGCCCAAACTGCCAAGCCAGGTCTTTCCTGAACCGGAAACAAGCATCATGGGACCGGTTTCGGGGTAACACCCCTCATCAGACAGGTTAGCTTGAATCCAGTTTCAAAGTGAGCAAGGGACCCACGTCTGGACAAACCCTGCCAACTTAGGGCGAACAAAGCAAACACAAGGAGACGATGGACAGAGTTCTGAAACTTTTCAGACACTCACCCCCAGTCACAGGTCTGGGTTGAATCCATCATCGTTCTTTAGCTCACTTTGCCACCTCAGTTCAGACCCAGCTATATGCAAATCAGTCTTTACCCTGTGCCTCATGGTAACAGTCCAGCCCGAACTGCCAAGCCAGGTCTTTCCTAAACTGGAAACACGCATCCTAGGACCGGTTTCGGGGTAACACCCCTCATCAGCCAGGCTAGCTTGAATCCAGGGGCAAAGTGAGCAAGGGACCCACGTTTGGGCATACCTTGCCAACTTAGGGCGAACAAAGCAAACACAAGGAGACGATGGACGGAGCACTGAAACCTTTCAGACACTCACCCCCAGTCACTAATCTGGGTTGAATCCATCATCGTTCTTTAGCTAAATTTGCCACCTCAGTTCAGACCCAGCTATATGCAAATCAGACTTGACCCTGTACCTCATGGGAACAGTCCAGCCCAAACTGCCAAGCCAGGTGTTTCCTGAACCAGAAACAAGCATCCTGGGACCGGTTTCGGGGTAACACCCCTCATCAGCCAGGCTAGCTTGAATCCAGTGGCAAAGTGAGGAAGGGACCCACGTCTGGGCATACCCTGCCAACATAGGGCGAACAAAGCAAACACAAGGAGACGATGGACGGAACACTGAAACTTTTCAGACACTCACCCCCAATCACAGATCTGGGTTGAATCCATCATCGTTCTTAAGCTCACTTCGCCACCTCAGTTCAGACCCAGCTATTTGCAAATCAGTCTTGACCCAGCAGGCCACCATCCCTGGAAGGGCCAGCCTTTCCCAATGGCGTCGCAAATTGTGAGTGCCTCATTAATATTCATAAGGCTCGCATTTTGCGACCCCATAGGGAATCGCAATCAGCATCTCTGACACTGTTGTACATTGTAAATTGTGACTCGCAATCGAGCGCAAATTGCGAGTCGCAGTTTACACTGGTCGTACATCTGGCCCTAGGTGTGTTTCCTGTAACATTGCCACTTGGACGTGGTGCCTATCCAGATAACTAAGTACATGCCTTCTCTTGCGGGGGTCTCGCAGACCTCGTACATTCCACGTTAGCAGATGAAGAGCATGGTCCGCAGGAGTTTTAGGTGTGCACATGTAATACAAGGTATATCATTACCTGTGTGAAGTCTGCCTCATTGCATAAAGTGTAATTTGTTATGATGTGTGTGCCCATGCTGTCAGCGCTCTTACCATAACATTTATATACAGTACTGATGAATAGGAAAAAAAAGAAATATCCCCCCACCTCCCTCCACCCACACCAGCGGCCCAATCCCACATGGAAATGCCTGACCCCCCAGAAGCCCAACAGTATATCCAACACAAGATGGGAAAGAAAGAGTGGCAGTGAAAGAAGGAGCTTTGAGCATTTTAAAGGTAGGAAAAGTAGAAGACCTTTAAGCAGACTGCTCCAGAATAGAAAAAACAAAGTTTAGAAGAGAATAAGGCAAACAACAAGATAGTCTGGGGGTTTCCCATCGGGGGTGTACGTCTGAGAGCCAGGCACCTCTCCTCGCCAACGCGAGGGTGCCCGGGAGAAAGTTATCATGCAGCAGTTCAGCTAGACGTATCAATACAGCAACCAACAGTAGTAGGGTAACATCCAAAAGGCGTGTATAGAGAGCTAGGTTCACCACAGCGACGATGAGATAGTGGGATCAGCGGTGGTGTGGAGTGTATCAGCATGACTGACGCCACTTGACAGGAGACGTTCCAGGGCCGCGGTTCTTGATTTATCAAGGTCGGAACTGGTAATTGCCCTATTTATAGGGTCCATCTTATCCTGATGTGACTGTTTGAATTTTCACTAGCTGGATTTACCTTATCTTGGTTAATCTTATCTACGTGAAGCTGACCACGCTTTCTTAATAATTAAAGTGGACGGGATTCTCCACTTTTCTTGCTGCTTTTATCCGCCATGGACATACTGACGTTATATCTTAGGAATGCCTTATTGATGCCCTGAAGAAGTCCATGTGTATGGACGAAACGCGTCGGCTGTTCAGTTCAACCTGATCGCTTTTAACTGTTTGAATAAAACAAAGAACTTAAAGAAACATCTTGAACACGGATCTGATATCTTGATGTGTGTTTATTTATTCTTTTGTGGTGCACCTTTGCTTCTATTAGAAACTGACCCCGCAGCCATTCCTCCTCCAACACCGGAGATGGCGGCCGAGGTCCAGAGCCTACCCTCTGGTCCTTGGGTGAGCAGCAATTTATGGTTTTTAGAAATTCCTGCACCAGATGAGGGGTGGTGAAGTTATGCATTTTTGCCTGGTAGGTAACCCTGAGTTTGGCCGGATACACCATAGCGTAGGGGATGTCGGCCTGCTGCAATCTAGGCTTCACCTGCACAAACTTCTTTTGTGCTTCTTGTACAGCAATGGTGAAATCTGGGTAAATTGAGACAACATTCCCTTCGTAGACCAAGTCCCGTTTTTCTCTGGCAAGCCTTAATATCACATCACAATCCCTATAATTGAGCAAGTGCGCTATTATCAGTCGAGGAGGTGCCCCCGGCGGAGGCCTGGGGGAAAGGGATCGGTGGACCCTCTCAATCACTAAGAACTTTTATAGGGCCTCTGCTCCGAAGAGATCTAACAGCAGATGCTCAACGCACTCCTCCATGCGACCAGTGGATGTAGATTCCGGGATTGTCAGGATGCGCACATTGTTTCGGCGCGAGCATGCTTTCAAATCTTCGTTTTTAGCCGAGATGACCTTAAGAAGTCTTTCGATATCCTGTAGGCACTCCCCTCCCATCGATGAGGTGTCTTTCAAGCCAATATCCTTTGTTCAGTTTCAGCAATGTGGCGCTCGTGTTTATCTAAGTGTTGCGCTATAAAGTCCATGCGCATACTCATTGAGTCCATTTTGGATTCAATAGAAGTGAGACTCTGCTGCATGGTCAGTAGTAGGAGCTTTCAGGTCCGCATCTGGTAAAGAAGATGAGGTTGATAGCTCCTCTCCCCCGTTGGATTCAGTGTCCTCAGCAGGGGTGAGCGTAGATCTACGAGCGTCAAACTGCAGCTTTGTTTGTTTGCCCTCAGTCCGGCCCATAGCTGCCTCGTCAATGCGCAAGTAGCAGTGACAGAGTATGCCTCAGTCCAATAGCTCGAGTTCCAGATGCCACAAGGCCAGAGAAGTGTAGTAGGTGTGGCCATCTCCCCTGGGGGCCGCAATTTTAGGAGACAAGGGGGAGGTGCGGCTGTCCTGTAGGCCGCAATGCTGGTATTTAGTCTGCGGTGCTGAACCCGGTCATGTTGTAGCCTGGAGCCACCCAGGATTCGCCCCCCACCTGCGCCGCCAAAGCCGCACACCAGGATGCCCGGGGTCCTGTCCTCCTCTGGTGCAACGGGGCTGCAGCGGTCCACACGTCTACCCCCGCACGGGCAGCTCAAACCAGGCCCGAGGGTCCGTCAGCTTGCTCCGTCGCTGAGAGCCTCAGCGCCGGCAGCGATTTCAGCAGCGCGCATTTCGCAGCTTACCTAGCGATGTCTTTGCACTCTGCAGGCGCAGTCACCCAGCGCTCCAGCCCTGCGTCAGCAGGTCCGGGGCCTCAAGCACGAGTGAGTCCCGCAGGCAGCAGCCAACAGACTCCCAGAGCGGCCAGGCTCACCGAGTTGAGGCGGTGGTTCGATCAGCAGGTCCCCGCAGCCCTCACCAGGGAATCCAGAGGCAGCCCCAGGGCACCCGGCTCCAGCAGGGCAGGAAGCGTCCACACGTCCTCCAGCAAGAGGGCCTTTCAGTGCTCTAGCAGTGCAATCCTTCGATCAGGGAGGCAGGTGGCCATTTGCTCACGGCAGCAGGTCTCGGCCCACCCCAAGCGATACATGCTCCCTCTGTCAGTTTACCGCAGCGGAAGGAGCAATTCGGCGTCACTGTGTGGTGAGTCAGCTTGTTGTGCAGTTTCGAAGTTTCAGAAGTTCCGCTAATTCAGGATACTAACATTTAATGCTCCCGGGCTGCAGGAGCCTCACACGAGTGCAGCCATCTTGCTCGCCAGCTCTCTAGCGCCCCCAAGATATATTAATTTAATTACAAATAATTAAGTAAACAACATAAAAAAATTATAATTTACTAAAAATATATTACATATTAAAAACATTACTAAGTTAAAATATTATAATATTAAATACATAAAAACATAATATAAATGTAAGCAATATAAACTAAACTATAGAATTCTACAAATAACTTATATACTATTCCCACTCCAATTTATACAACATTAGGAAAGGCGTTGGGCTCAGGAGAAGTACAAATTTCTGATCCCATTCCAATAAGTACAAAAGTAGGGAAAACGTTGGAATATGCAGTGGTAAAAATTAATATTCCCACTCCAATCTGTGCAACAGTAGGGAAAGCATTGGACTAAGGCAAGGTAAAATTTACTATTCCCACTTCAATTTATGCAACAGTAGAGAAAGTGTTGGACCGAGAGGGGGGAAAATTACTATTCCCACTCCAGTGAGTTCAATAGTAGGGAAAGGGTTGGACTCAGGCAGGATAAACATTAATATTCACACTCCAATCTCTCAAGAGTAGGGAAAGCGTTGGACTCAGGAGGGGTAAAATTTACTATTCCCACTGCAGTCAATGCAACAGTAGGGAAAGTGTTGGATTGCGGAGGGGTAAAATTTACTATTTCCACTCCACTCGTTGCAACATTAGGGAAAGTGTTGCATTGCGGAGGGGTAAAATGTACTATTCCTTCTCCAGTCAGTGCAACAGTAGGCAAAGTGTTGGATTGCAGACAGGTCAAATTTACTATTCCCACTCCAGTCATTGCAATATTAGGGAAAGTGTTGGACTGCTGAGGGGTAAAATGTACTATTCCCACTCCAGTCAGTGCAACAGTAGGGAAAGTGTTGGATTGCGGAGGGGTAAAATTTACTATTTCCACTCCACTCATTGCAACATTAGGGAAAGTGTTGGATTGCGGAGGGGTAAAATGTACTATTCCCTCTCCAGTCAGTGCAACAGTAGGAAAAGTGTTGAATTGCAGATGGGACAAATTTACTATTCCCACTCCAGTCATTGCAATATTAGGGAAAGTGTTGGATTGCGGAGGGGTAAAATTTACTATTCCCACTCCAATCAGTGCAACAGTAGGGAAAGTGTTGGAGGTGTGGTGCAGCGGCCAGGGCAGCTGACTTCGGAGCACAGGGTTCACGGTTCGATCCCCGGCTCCGGTGGCAGCTCAGCTCAGCACCATGTGACTCTGGGCAATAGCTCACTTAATTTCCACTACGGCCCCCAGCGCCTTGAGACCCGTAAGGGTGAGTAGCTGCGCTATATAAAAACGGACTTACATTTTTTACATTGCGGAGGGGTAAAATTTATTATTCCCACTCCACTCAGTGCAACAGTAGGGAAAGTGTTGGATTCCGGAGGGATACATTTTACTATTCCCACTCCAGTCAGTGCAACATTAGGGAAAGTGTTGTATTGGAGAGGAGTAAAATTTACTATTCCCACTCCTGTCAGTGTAACAGTAGGGAATGTGTTGGATTGCGGAGGGGTAAAATGTACTATTCCCACTCCAGTCAGTGCAAGAGTAGGGAATGTGTTGCATTCCGGAGGGATAAATTTGACTATTCCCACTCCAGTCAGTGCAACATTAGGGAAAGTGCTGGATTGGAGAGGAGTAAAATTTACTATTCCCACTCCAATAAGTGCAACAGTAGGGAAAGTGTTGGATTGCGGAGGGGCACAATTTACTACTCCGACTGCAGTATGTGCAACATTAGAAACACAATAGATCACTTCAAGAAAATAATTTTTTTTCTAAACTGTACTAAATAACAAAAAATATAAATATAAAAATTCTATATATAAATTTTTATAAAAATTTAAAAAAATTCATATTTATTACAATATTTAATAAATATTATTATTATAATTAAAATACCAAACTAAGGGGCTGATTAGGATGGCAGGGAGGCTGCCACCAACAGGCTGACGGTGGCGGTCTCCCCCCCATCCTAAGCAGCTTTTCCGTCTGCCAGATCTTGTTGGCAGACGGTGTGCAGACGGGCGTAAAGCCCGACCACCACGCATCTGATGGGGTCCTTGAGCCTGCTGGTGCTGCAAAGGGCCTCCCAATCCCTACAATGGTGGCAGTGCCTACCAGACACCCTTGTAGGGATTAGGATGGTCCCTCCCCGTCAGCCTTTCCATGGCGGTTCACCCACCATGGAAAGGCTGGCAGGATGGACATTGGGGGCCCGTACCAGGCCCCCCTTCACCTGAGCCCTTTCCTTTCTGCCACCGATGACATCAGGGCTCTGCTGGACAACGGAGAAACCGCAGCCCTCATCCTCCTGGACCTGTCAGCCGCCTTCGACACCGTCTGCCACCGCACCCTACGCACACGCCTCCACGACGCTGGGATCCAAGACAAGGCTCTGGACTGGACAACCTCCTTCCTCTCCGGCAGAACCCAGAGCGTCCGCCTCCCCCCTTTCCGCTCCGAAGCCACAGAGATCATCTGCGGCGTACCCCAGGGCTCATCCCTCAGCCCAACTCTGTTCAACGTCTACATGGCACCGCTCGCCCACGTCGCCCGACTGCATGACCTCAACATCATCTCCTACGCCGACGACACCCAGCTGATCCTCTCCCTCACCAAGGACCCCCTCACCGCCAAAACCAACCTCCACGAATGAATGAAAGCCGTCGCTGAGTGGATGAAGAACAGCCGACTGAAGCTAAACTCGGACAAGACGGAAGTCCTCATCCTCGGCTCCCCCGCCTCGGCCTGGGACGAGTCCTGGTGGCCGACCGCACTGGGAACAGCTCCAACACCCACCGACCATGCGCGCAACCTAGGGTTCATCCTCGACTCTACTCTCTCCATGACAAAGCAGGTCAACGCCGTCTCGTCCTCCTGCTTCAACACCCTCCGCATGCTCCGCAAGATCTACAGGTGGATCCCCACTGAAACAAGAACGGTCACCCAGGCCCTCATCAGAAGCAGACTGGACTACAGAAACGCCCTCTACGCAGGAGCCTCGACCAAACTACTGAAACGACTCCAGCACATTCAAAACGTCTCGGCTCGCCTGATCCTCGACATCCCTCGGCGCAGCCACATCGCACCCCACCTGAGAGACCTGCATTGGCTCCCCGTCAACAAGAGGATCACCTTCAAGCTCCTCACCCACGCACACAAGGCACTACACGACACCGGACCAGCATACCTCAACAGACGACTCAGCTTCTACACCCCCAACCGCCAGCTACGCTCCGCCGACCTCGCCCTCGCCACAGTCCCCCGCATCCGAAGAGCGACCTCCGGCGGCAGATCGTTCTCCCACCTCGCCACCAAAACCTGGAACACCCTCCCCATCCTCCTACGGCAGATCCAGGACCTACTAACCTTCAGAAGACTCCTCAAGACCTGGCTTTTCGAGCAGTAGCAGCATCCCCCCCCAGCGCCTTGAGACCCTCACGGGTAAGTAGTGCGCTTTACAAATGTCCTGATTGATTGATTGATTGGGGGGTACCTATGGTGCCCCCAATAGATCCCTGTACCAAGTGACAGGCACCGCATGGTGCCTGTAACGTAGTATAGGAATGTGTTACACATCCCTTTTTAGGTCTCGCCTAGGCAGCGCATGCGCTGTCTCGTCGAGAGATGCTGTATACAGTATAGCGGGGAAAGCTCCGCCCACTTTTCGGCCATAAGTTTGATTGGCTGCAATGCTAAATTATGCATTTTGATTGGTTTGTGCCTTCTTAGTCCCGCCTCCTGACTGCCATGGCGTCATGTTTCCCCTTCCGAGGCTATCAGCCCCTTTACTTGTAAAACTGTTTTGTTTCCCTGTCTCTTCCAGTTACCTCCTGCAGTCCGTAACTTATTGTACCACAACCACCCACCCACCCCCTCCCGTTCATGCCTTCACCCATGCCGGCACTTCCATTTAAAATGCAATAGGTCTCGAGTAAATCCGAGTCCTATTGCATTTTCAATGCTTGTTTGCGGTCTGATTGGTGGGTGAATTCGCACTCTTTGTGTCGCGTGCGCGCAATGCCGGACATCGTATGTAAGCGCAACAAAACAGTGGCGTGCCTAATTCACGGCGGTAGACATTCACTCTCACCCTTCACATACCCTCTAACACCCATGCAGTCTCTCAGACATGCACACAAGCCATGCTCATAAGGTTGGCAGTGGAATGAGCTTGTACACCCATCTCCCATCCCCGAGGTCCTAAAAGTTAAGGGGGAGGGAGTGGGGAGCGGCCATGCTGTCCAGCGGACACTCATCGGGTTTCAACATTGCAAGAACGGGAATTTAGTGTCTTGTTTAACCTTTGCAGCGGATTACAGAGGCCCCGCTCCCGCCGGCACTGTCTTCGAGCTGCCACCACCGCACATGGAACACACACTCCCTGTCTGAGCACTCACTCGCTCTTTCCTAAACCACTGACTCTCTGGCAGTTCACAACACTGTCCTCTCAGAGACATGATCCCCTCGGATCCTCCAAACCCTCACTCCCTATGGAGAGCACTCTTCTCCAAGGGCTCACTCCCTGCTCGGAGCACTCTCGGGCTGATAAGAGTACTCGCCACGAGCCTGCATCACTCCGGTCTCTCACTCAGAGCACTCTCCTCAGCAGTGTGACAGCGACAGCCCCGGAACACTCTCCCCCATGCTCACTGACTGCTCAATTCGCCCTCCCTGTCCGTTCTCACCTCGAACCCTCACTCATGGTCCAGATTACCACTTTGTAGGCAGGGATGCGGTGCATGCAGGGGTGGGTTGCATTAGGTCTAATAGCGGCTTGAAAGGGCATTGTGGGCGCGCTGTGGTTGTGTACTGGCCGGGTGCTCTGATTGGCTGTGGGTATGATATCGGTATCCCGGTGACGTCGTGTCAGTATGGTGGTAAGGGGGTGCTGGCTGAGGCGTGATGGGCAGTCGAGAGGTGTTGAGGCGAGCCTTTGGTGTGGTAGGGTCAGACTATGACTTCACGTTGTCTGTCGGGACATTGGGGCTTGTCCGCGTGTGCTGGGAGGTGTGGTGGTATTAAGGTGGGTGGTATAGAGTGTGATTTATGGGCTCTGTTGTGTGAAGGTGTGATGCTGTTGGGCACAGCATATTGTGTTTAGGTGTCTAATCTGTGGTACGCAATATGGACGATGGGTGTGATATACCTGTAAATATGGCATGCCTATTCTGGAGATGATGTGCTATGGGGGTGTGCGCTAAAGCGTTTGCAGAGGGTTATTAAACTGTGATAAGGCTGTGGTACAAAGATGTTGGGTGTGTGAGGGGATAAGGTGTGATATGTACGTGCTGGGAGAAAGGGGTGTGCTGGAATATGTTTTGGCATGCGGCGCGCGTGTATCTGTGAGTGTGGGTTCAGATGGGGTGTGTAGGGTGATGGGAGCTGTGATAAGCTCTACTGAAGGTGCGATATTAGGTGCTGGGTGTGTGTAGGGCATGTCCAAAGGTCAATCGTGGGGATACCGGGTGTGACATAGCCACGCTTCAGGGATGCTAAGGTGTGGCCCTGTGTGGGTGTGCTAGAAGGCTGGGTAGGTGTGTAGGCAGCGAGCTGTGGGTCCAGAAATGGTTTGTGGTGTGGCTGGTCTGGAGAATACAACCTGGGTGTGCACGGTGATTGTGCTAGAGGGGGGTTGAGGGCGGTAGTGAGGTGTGGGTCTGATGGTAGAAGTTATGAGGTGGTATTAGGACGAGGTCAGGAGCAGGCGTGAACTGGGTGCTGTGACGGGACACTGTCCAAGGCGCAGGCAGGAAGTTCTCGTGCGGCATCTGTTGTTTTTATAGAAATGCTGAGGCAGCAGAGGGGGCAGTGGCGCGGGGCAGATGGCTCCGCGGCAGCTGCTGCCCCATTACGAGTCCTCTGACAGGGAGGGACTAGCTAACGTGGGGGCTCTCAGCTGCGGAAGCCCTCACACACCCCTCCTGCCACGGGAACGTGGCTCCTCACAGCTACAGCAGAGGCCCTGCCTCCTGCCAAGAATACGCAAAACACCCCCTTAAAAGGCTTTCCCAGCATGCAGTTCTATTGATATTCCCACCACCAACAGTCAGTGGCGTCTCCAAAGTGGTTTTTAGGGGGACGGAGGCACACAGGAGGCCACAGATACAATGGGCGAGGCCGACTGCAAAAGTCAATTGTAAAGAGTGTGCGCACATATATAGAATGTTTAAATCTGACCTTGTATGGCTGATGTGTATATATCTTTATATGTGTACTGCACTTCTAGGCACTGCACCCTACTGCCATACACACAGCGGCTACCGTCTAGACACTCGGGGCACCCAACAATGTCCTGCAAATCTCTAGGAGCTGCACCCCTCTGTGCGCTGCCCCTCTGTGCACTGCCCCTCTGCTCGACACACAGTGGCTGGTGATCTAGAGTCTGCACTGTTGTCTACGCACTTTACGTGCTGCGCCACTCAGGTGTGGGCACGGATGCTGTGGGGGTTGCTCCCCATTACGTATTGCACATTACTTCTGTGCACAAAGCTGCAGGCCATCCAGGCGCCAAGCTGCCGCGATCCCAGAGCGAGGTAAGGCTGGTGTGTGCAGGTACTACTGCCCTCTATGGGACCCGGCGTCCCCGCTGTGGCACACGCGGGTGCAGGGTGCCACACCAGGACACCTCGTAAACCGTGCACAAACACAGTGTGTGTACCAGAGAAGGGTGTGAATGGGATGGGTGTGGTTAGGGAGCTGCTAGCGGGCACTGGTGGTTAGGAGAGCGATTCAGCCCCTATGGTGGGCACAACGGGTCAGTGTGTGTGCTGTTGGACTGGAGGTCACGGGGTCTTACCAGGAACTGGGGGGTTCTCAACGAGACGCAGAGGACAGTCAAAGTTTAGGAAAGCACTAGCTGTACCGGGGCACCAGCAACAGCGCCCTTGGGGTGTCACTTCCTACTGCCGCCGGGCACTCACCATTGAATTGAGACGTGGTGCCTCTACCGGGCAGCGCCAGCCCTCGAGGAGCTGGAAAAGAGTGCAGCAAGAGGGCCTGTTTAATTGTTCTTTTTCAGAGGGCAGACTTCACACAGCAAGGTTTCAAGGCGCTGCCCATAAGTGAGTGTGAAAACACCAGGCAGAAGTCAACCATGTGTGGACTGGAGCCGTAACAAAGCGAATACTACTTACAAATGCACTCGGTCTTTACAGACCACCCCACGCGGTAAGATTTGTTTTGGGGTATTATTTGGGAGGGCGTAGACGGGAAAATGTCTATAATGCCTTACACACTTGTGATGAAAACATTGCCCTTCCTGTCCCCCTTGCCCTCTTCAAATGCCCAAGTCACATTGCCCTTCCTGTCCCCCTTGCCTCTTCAAATGCCCAAGTCCTGCCCCCTCATTAAGTTCCAGGCGCACGTTAAGAGCCCTGTTTCCTGCGCCTCATTACCAGGCGCTGGCTGGCTCCCTCGAGCTGCCAGCTTGCCTTTCCCCTCGGCAGACTGCAGCCAGTCCCCAAATTGCCAGGCTCTGTAATTACCAAAGTGCGCCTGTTTAAGTTACAAGCTTTTTTTTTTTAACTCTAAATGAAACTCGAGGACGGACCTGTCTGTCCTCTGCTTATCTAGGGAGTCACTTTCTGGTCAGCCCTCTCAATTTATCTCTCTTATATTTAATCAGCATTAAGGTATTGCTTGTCCTTAAGAGCTTTGGCTAATGGGGTTACTGGACGCTTTTGTCGGTCTAACGTTTCCTTTTTATCATATATTTAACTTTCAAAAGCACTATTGGGGGCAGGCAGCGCATAACGTGCTTCAAAAAATTTGAAGCTATTAAAAAAGTCGGGGAAAGAGTTAAAAGGCAGGAAATGGTGCCTCGGTGTTTAGTGCAGGGGCTAAAAATGTAACAAAAGCAATTCTGGAGTAATGCATCAGATACATCAATTTATATAAAGGTATAATGCGTTTGGGTAACTACAATGCTAATGGATTTTATAGCTGTGCTGGTTTCTAAGTCCTAGTGTTTTGTTACAGCGTAATTGGTACGAATCTAATTGGTACGAATCTGCTTTATTGTGCGGTTTTCAGGACGAATTTTAATGGCTGGGGGGAAAAATAAACACCTAATTGCAGAATTACAGAAATAGCTGGCTTGGGGAAAGAGTGTCCTTATGATAGAACTTGCATTCACGTTTGTGCCCCAGGGTGCTTGTTTACCAGGTGTATTGCTTTCTGATGAGGAACTCTAGCTAATCACTTTAGCATTCTCTAGATTCCAGTCCATAGAACTTCTCTTCCACGAGCACCCGTAAACAATAATATTTTTTTCAAATCATGTATTTTCAGCGATATAACCACCGAACGCCCTGATATTATATTAAAAACAGAGCTTTGGACTATACCATTTCCTGCTAAAAGGCCACATTTCTCTCCATGTGTTCCCATACCTGGCATGTCACACAGTTTGGTGCTTACTTTCCCTCCATGTTGAAAAACAGTAGATGTTTCACCACACAGGCTAAGGTACTGCATAGCTAAATACATATAAGGTCCTAAAGGCGAGACCGTTTGCATTGTAAATGCTTGTTTCCATTGCGGCGGGTGCTGCAGCCAGCAGCATCCGCCGCAATGGAAAACCTGGGCAATGCGAACGCCACTGTGGCAGTCGCATTGTAATTTGGCCCGTGGGACCACTGACACTAATGGCCCAATATCGATCTCGTTCGGAAAGCATTCCGACTGACTCGGTTCTGGAATGCTTTCCAAACGAGTCGACCGCAAGCAGCCCGAACAACGGAGTACGATGCGTTGCATGTTAACTCCCACCGACTTGTCTGGAGTTCAATCCGTCTGATTGATTCGTCCATGAATCAGACTCGGTTTACCTCGTGGTCAGATGACGATGCATACAACGCGTTATTTGAACCGTGTCGGTTTGTGTCACAGAAGTCAACTTGAAAATATCAATTAATGTAAAAACAAGCATTGGCAACGCCAAGTGGAAATAAAAATGCAACAGACATTAGCCACACCCACCAATCCACCTATAAAAAGGGCCGAAATGATGACCATGATCCTCTGCAACAACAGAACGCCTTAGAGGACACCTACATAGCCACTGATTCACTGCTCTGCCTCATACACACACTACTGCCTCCATACAACTTGCACAAATTGCTTATTCTTTCTAAAGGACACCCTCAAACACACACTCCTTTACTTATTCACACTCACACTGCCTTCACACTCAACCACACTCCATCTTCACCCTCACCGTCACCATGCCCCCACGAAGCACCCAAGGTTCACAGAGAAAGAGTTGGAAGTGCTTGTAGATGAAATTGTCAGAGTAGAGCCACAGTTATTTGGGAACCTAGTCCAACAGACCCCCCTGTCCCAGAGAAATATGATGTGGGAGAGGATAGTTAACAAGGTGAACACTCAAGCACCTTGCATGCGCACAATGGAAGATATCAGGAACAGGTACTATGATGTGCGAAGGAGGGTCAAGAGCCTGATTTCAATAGATCATGCCCTGAGTCAGCAGACTGCCGGTGGCCCTCCGGCACCACCCGTGCACTTCACTTCCTGGGAGGAGAAGGTGCGTGCAATCATTCCGCTGGAGAGCGTCCATGGAATACCAGGAGCACAAGAGTCTGGTGAGTACCTACTCAACTGGCCACTAATGTTACCAATTACACATCCCCAAACATCACTGACAAGGATACAGTGATACAAATGATTGTTAGCTTAGGGACAAAAATATAGCGTAAATTAGCATGTGATGTATATGCTAGAGTGACCAACAACATACCCGCAATGAAATTAAAAGTTCATCCTTCTCCTAACATGTACATACTTCTTACAAACTCACAGCAAGCCCATGTGCTCCACATACCAAGTTCCAGTGTCAGCCATCTTGCCAGTATATTTCCACTCACTCACAGGAAAGCTGAGTCACAGGAAGGATGTTGGCATGCCGGGAAAGGTGGATCTGTGCGCAGGCCTGATGGGAGTTGTAGTCACACCTAACCCTCCTCCTCCCATATAGCCCAACAAGTCCACATGAAACTATGCTGTCCTCACAGTGAATGGAAAGGTGCGTGGAGTACAGAGTCTGATGGGAGATGGAGTCAGGGCAAACACTCCTCCTCCCAACTAGCACAAACAGCCCATCTGAGAACCATGCTTACCTGACAGTGAGTGGAAATGTACAGACAATATGGCTGACACTGGGGACTGGTGTCTGGACAACTACGCCCTGCTGGGAGTTGGGGACAAATAGGCACCAGTCATTAGCGCCACACATCTTGCACGTACAATCCCACTCACCGTCAGGGAAGCTTAGTAACAGGTTGGCTTTTGGTGCTGGGTGGGATGGTGTGTGTGGGATAAGGCCCGTTGGGAGTTCTTGCTATTGCAAATACTCATCCTCCCACCTAGCCCTGCTAACTCCTCTGGGCCTATGCTTACCTCACAGTGGGTGGAAGTGTCCTGGCAGGGTGGCTGACACTGCTGCATGGTGTTGACCCTGAAGCCAACTCCCATCAAGGCACTGTGCACCAAATACCATGCAACTGTGTCAGCCATCTTGCTAGTGCACTTCCATTCACTGTTAGGTAGCCATTGGCCAAGTTGACCTTGTTGTGCTAGTTGGGAGGAGGAGTGTTAGCCCTGACTACATCTCCCAGCAGGCCCTGCTCTACTCACACTTGTACCACCCAGCACAAACAGCCCACCTGCAACCATGGTTACCTGACAATGAGTGGATATGTACTGGCAAGATAGATGACACTGGAAACTGGTGTGTGGACCACAGGGCCATAATGGGATTTGTGCCCAACACAATATCAGCGCCGGGACACTCTTTTGAGTAGCTGTGCGCTCTACAAGTACCTTATAACATAACATAACAGACACCAGGCACAAGTGTCACACATCTTGATAATCCATTTACAATCACTGTCAGGAAACCATTCTGACATGTGGTCAGTTGTCTCCGTGTGTGAATAATGTGTGTAGGACTGAGTCTGATGGGAGTTGGATTAATGGCAAATACTACTACCTCCACCCAACACACCCACTTCATCTGTGCCTATGTCTAACTGACAGTGAATGGAAGTGCACCAGCAAGATGGCTGATAGTTTTGAATGATGTTTGGTGCACAACACCTTGTTGGGAGTTGCCTAAAAGTTCAACAACATGCAGCAGTGTCAGCCGCCTTGCTAGTAAAACATACCCTCACTCACAGTCAGCCATCATCTCAGAGGAGTTAGCTGGGCAGGGTGCCAGGAGGAATAATTGGAAAGGCCACAACTCACATCAGGCCCTGTCCAACATACACCTTCACACATAGCACAAAAATCACAACATCAACTAAGCTTTCCCACAGTCTGTACAATTTATATAGCAGGATCCAATTCAATGGTCACTGGTGTCTGACTTTGCCACAACTAACAACAGGACATTGGGCTACAAACACCAGGCACCAGTGTCAGACCTCCTGGTCAGTACATATCTACTCAATCTCATGGATACCATAGTTCCAGGGGCGCTTTTCCTATTTGGAATGTGTGTGTAGTGCAGGGCCTGATGGGAGATCTGGCCATTGAAAACACTCAGCTTCCTTGCTAAAACAGCACAATCTATGTGCTTAAATTCATCCTAAGGTTCATTAGCCTATGTAATGGGTATGATTCGAGGGGCTCTGGACATTCACATTGTAGTGTAGCTCCTATTTCCCTAATAGGCTCTGCGCATTGGAAAAATATATCCTTTAGGTTTGACATAGGACTGAGGTCGGTATGTCCCTATCGAGTATATTAAACTTAATTACTTGTGCCAGCTAGCTCAGAGGCCACTAGAAACTTCTTGACGACAAGAAGGGAGTAGTTTCTGGCCGCAAAACATGACCACTGTGTTTCCCTTTAGAATCAGAACGTGTCCCAGAGTCGTGGAAACAATAGATAACTATTTCACTCAGCTCAGTCGTGCATGCTTAGTTTTCCTCAAAGTTACACAGAAAGAACAGACGGGCGTTTCAATAAAAGATTTATTGAACAGTCTTGTTTCTGGTGTAAGTAAAATGTGCTGTTACGATCACAAGACAGTATGAGCAGTAGAAATAAATAATACTGCGATAGCATTATCTTTTTAGCATATATGCATTTACATAAAATGACACAGCCTAAAAATGCGAGTACTCATACGATGCGTTTCTAACCTAGTTCTACCCCAATGTACCTAACCTGTCCTAGGTGTAGGGAGAAGTAGAAGTAGGTGAAGTATTCCTTACTAGAGTATACTAAGAGTATGTTAAGCCTAGTATGCCTAGTATGCCAAGAGTCCCTCTAGGTTCTTGTCAGCTCCATACCTGAAGAATGAGAGAGGTAGGAATCTCTTTCCAGACTCGAACTCCAACACCCCGCAAGGGAAGTTAGATCACTGGAAGCTGGACTCTCTGCATGCAGGAATGACAGCGTCTTCTCAGTGCGTCCGGCCGGGAAACGGGCTCCTCTGAAGTCGAGGTCTCCTCTGATTTACAGGGGTTTGGGAGGGTATATTTATACCTGTAAATGTTAGCATTGACGTGAGTCGGACAGCGGAAGACGTCAGGAATGAACCCCTAAGGAATAATGGTTCATGCATAATATATGAGTCCTTGAAGAAATCAATAGTCCTGGGCTAGGGAAAGTCCCGCTGCCTAAGGGTCTGTTTTTTCATGAACTCGTTTTGACGTTAGGGTGGACGGATGTCGGAGACCATGCCTGTATTTGGAGTGCACAGTTTATGCCTAAATAAGGGCTGGGATTTTATGCCTATATAAGGGCAGGGTGAATTGTGCCTATATAAGGACATGATTCTAGAAAGCCCGTTTATGGACACCCTAGGAAGTATACAACACCCACTCCTCTTTCGTGTGTTCGATAATACTAAAATGCTAAACATTTAAAATGCTAAACATTAAAATTGAGTACTGCATATCTAAAAATATTTTCTAAAAAGCTTTAAAAAACATATTAAAAATGCAAAAGGTACTGTACATTAGTAAGCAATGCTTTTCATTTCCAGCATAAAGTTCGAAATTAATGCAATTGGAAAAAATATAAAAAGCAATATTTACATATGACGAAAATGATCAATAAGTTGTTCAAAATCAAAGACATTTCCTGTCATGAAAATTAAATGAACTGATTTAGACACACAAGATGACTAAGTGTCCGTGGAAGTACCGCAAAGTCTGTATTATAAGGCTAGTTCTACTTTAAGCAGATTGAAGTGCCATTTTCGTTCGAAAAAATGGGAAAAAAAGTTCAATTTTGGTAGAGTTCCAAGTTTTGAAAAATGAAGGCCAAATTGTTACTGCAGCCCTGGCACACTGTATGCGGAATCAGAGTCAGTTTGCTGGTCCGGTGTAAACATGAGATCATCTATTTCTATAGACAAAACATCATCCACTGTCGTTGGTGTTAGTTGGAACACCTCGTGAAGAAGATTAACTGCACAGAGATGTGAAGCATCGCTCTCAGCATAGGTCGCCGCAGCAATGTTCGCGTCCGTTGTTACCTGTGTGCCTGTAGATCTTTCTCATACCTCAGCAGCAGCCGGAAGCGTCTGTGAGATCTCAATGATTGCTGACATCAGGATTGGTAGCCGCTGGGGACAACACAGAGCATGGGCCGTTATCGGGACCAGCAGAGTATCGACATCCATTGGCGTGGCTGATGGATATGTTAGACAAGCGTCCAACACGCATTCTTCACCGCATAGCAGGCATCATAGAACAGGTAAGATGCAATCTTGCCAGATTGGTCTGAATGACAGGAACCAAGTTGTATTAAGGTCCTGTAGACGAGTCATGCCCAATAGCTGTACTATTCGCTCACGGTACTTTCTTTCAAGGAGAGCTTTCTCCATTTTGCTCGGAGTGATGTCTGCGAATAGGCTGGCCATAGCGCAATAGCAGGAAGAGAAATAGAATTCCGGCAACAAGTGCTAGAATTAATGGAATGCCACCAAACACCGAATGTGCAAAGTTCGGGATGATTCCGAGTATTGCCTGGAAAGGTGCTAACAGACCGGAGCAGATGCTCTTAAATACATGTACAACTCCTGTTTTATCTGACATGTTAAAGATATGTGTTATCATTTCTACGAAATGTATAGGGCAGTTTGTACGTATTAAAGTCTGTATCTCAGCCGAATTCCTTGCTACTTGTAGATTATAGGTTTCTTTGGCCGAGGTCAAAGGCACTGTTTGCTGTAAAAGCATGGCTTTCATTCTGCTCAAAGTATCAAATCTTATAAAAAGAGACGTTCAGCGAAGGCCATAGAGGCGACTCCCTGACTGTGTCTATTGGGGGAAACAATACTTGCATACAGCAAGTGACCCTGGAGTTGACCGTAACTAGATATGGGATGCCTGGCAACATTCCGCAGCAACTCTGATCATTCAACATGAGGTAACTCCCATTAGAAAGTTGTCCAAACGTTGGATTAATCACAGCAGCTGGTGTACCCTGCTGATGGCAAGACAAATTTGCCACAGAACAATTACAAGCCCTGTGTAAAGAAATGTCCTGACATATAAGCGAACCACTCAGTGCATGTTTACAGTTAGTACCGCTCAGAAACACTTCACGATCCCCACTCCAACATCTATGTGTATACGGTAAATCCCAAGATGTCTTAATGTATTCCTTACCCAACCTTTCATATTTGCCTGCTTGCATTTGTCTGAGGCAAAACTGAAACTGAAAAGTAGTCACAGGTAATGTTATTTTGCCATGAATAACCCATTCTGTAGCTGGTTTTTCTGCCACTGTGAAAGGTAATTTTTCCAGTTTTTCAATGCTCAGCACTGTATACCTTGCTCCTCTTTGTGCCAATTCGATCTGTTTATCAGTTAGATTGTATTCTGCAAACAGAGCTGACGTGTTGATAAAACGCCAAGGCACATAGCCCACTCACAAAGATTGCAGCGTCCAGCTCAATGACACTATAGAACGTAATTGAGATTGACCTTGCTGTAACATCGCCAAATCTTGTTCTAGAATGTCGATAGCAGAGGATACAATGCCATCCAATGAATAAATTCTGGAGGACAAAGTTGTTAACCCATTGTCGACCACAGAGAGTGTTTTCTCTAAATTAATACGATCAAGTTCACGTATTCGTTCTGCGGCCTCTATCTGTGACATTTTCCATGCTTCATTGTAAGCAGCATAAATGCTGGCAAATATGAAACGTTTTTGACGCGGTCTTCTTGGTCCAAGCAAGAATTCCCTAAGATCTGCGTCATCTGCAAGTAAGGATAAGTGTTGTTTCACATCCTGTAGTGTAGATCTATGCAGCCAATCGAGGCATAATTTTCCTACACTGTATGTTGTTACTACCCCCGGATGTTGTCTATGGACATATCTTGGGTCTGGCCTATGAATAGTAAAGCCCTGAGTTTTATTCAGGAATCTTTCCTGACAGTTGTTAGTGTCTGTGGGCCAGATCAACCATTTCTTCCAATCAGGATTAGATCTGTTGAGTTGTAGTATATTGTCAACTGTCACCACTGCCTTTGTATCATTATCACTGGCAGGTGTTGGCACAGAAGGTGTTTTCATCTCTTTGATCTTGGCTATTCCAAGACAAGATGTTTGTTGGACGGTTTCATTCAAAAACAGTATTTGTTCAGGGATGATGCAGGCTCGAAATAAAGCTTCTACACCCTGTACTTGCCAATCTTTACTACCCCAGACAGTTTTTGTCTCTATAGTGTCTTTCCATAAGTCGAAACCCTGTGTAGACAGTTGGGCAATAAATGCTGCAGAGTATATCTGTTTGGTATCCGTTAACATAATTTTCAGTCCTGTTTTGTTTACACTTTTGTAGTAAAACGTTTCTGGATCAGATGTATTGTATCCTGAAAAATATGGAAATTTACTAGCAAATGTTTTTGAACTACCTTTTGGTGGTGTAGGACAATGTTCCATTGGTTAAACATAAACACATTTCTTGGATATGCAGTTTTATGCAAATAATGATGACCATAGTGGTTATAACAATACAGTTGTTCATAGTCTGATGAACCCTCTAAATATTCATTTTTAGAAAATGCAGCAGATTTTTCTAGATCAAACATAATGTCATTTACAGTCTCTAAGTCCCAATCATCTGAATAGGTGCTAGACGTTATTAAATCACTTAGTGAAATTTTAAACAAATGTGGAATGTTCAATTGCTCATTCGGACTGAAGATATCATAATCTGTTTTGTCCCACACTATACCATCCTGTATAGGAACGGCTGTGATGTTCACTGATGACAAGTCTCTTGCTTCACGATGAGAAGATTTATGTGGTTTCAAAAGTATGTTCACGTCTTTTCCTTCACTGTTCACATGGATGTATCTGCCACTTATAAGCACGCTTACAGTTGTTACTAAAGCTAGCCAGAGCAGGAAAACAAAAAGTCCAGATGTAATCCAGAGTTCAATCCATGGAGAAACCAGATAAGTCTTTTTCAGAAAGTGAATAAAGTCTTGTACTTGCTGCTTGAGTTGGAATGATGCTGGCATCGTTTGAGGTTCGCTTGGATCTTCTGAGAACGTATCAAAGTCAATGAAATAGCCAGAAGCAGTTCTGTCAATTGTTGGAATTGCATCAGGATTTGTTGAAATCACAGGAGACAGTTCATCACATGTCACGTTGGTGTAGACAGGTGTATTTGGACGAACTGTTACTTGGTTATCAAGAGGGATGAGTTCCATAGCTTGGTTGCTTAGTCCTCCATCTGTTACAGCTGAATTCTCGATAGTTATCAGTCTTTCAGTCTGAACCTCTTGGATAGTAGCGAGAGGAGTGCGTCTGCTACTAGGTCGGAGTCCACGAGGCCTACTGTTCAGTATTGGCCACATACTGTGGTTTGATCAGGTCGATGGACACAAATCTTTTCTCCTTTCTTCCAGCAAGGGGCGGCAGAAGTACTGTTCTAGTTCCTTGAATTGCTAGAACAGGTACTGGTTGTCTGTAAGAAGGTCCAAATTCCTTCTTGTCCGCGATTTTTTCTCTGACTAGATCCCCAACTTTTAGAATCCAGACAGGCCTTGCTGGGACAGCCGATGTTTCCCCAGTGGTGGTTGGCTGCAGGAATACGTTGCTTTGTTGCGTTCTTAGTTGATTTAGATCCAGTAAAACAGCCAAACGATCTTTGATATCAAATGGTTTATTTTCCACCACTGTGCCTACGTGTTCAAGGTCTGGTACCCACATTCTTGTCCCAAATAGGACCTCATATGGAGTGACCCCCCTAGAGAACTTCTTGGCAGATTATTAAGTGCGCGCTGTACGCCATTGAGGTGTTTGACCCACCCATCACCCGAACCTAATACCCTAGCTGTTATAGACTGCTTTATGTCCCGGTTTTTCCTTTCCACAACAGAATTTCCCTCAGGATGGAATGGAGAGGAGTACCGCAATGCAACGCCCAGACTGGCCATGGTTTCTTTGTAAGCCCTAGAGCTAAACGCAGGACCCTGGTCAGAATGTAGCGTGCCTATTGCGTATGTGCCGATAAAGACTCGCAAATCTTTTATAACAGTTTGAGCGTCAGCCGAGCGCTGAGGCCATAACCATAGGAACCTAGAGCATGAATTCACTGCAACCATGATGTATTTATAATTACCGTCCCTTTGCAAGGGACCGCAGTGGTCCAGGTAAACACAAGCTAATGGTTTGTCTGAAATTAGCAAGGGTGTCTGCGCAGGACGTTTCACTGTTGAGACTTTCATCTGTTGGCAAATATCACATTCTAAAACATAGTTTTTAGTTTGTTTCCGAATGCCAGGCCACCAATATCTTTGCTTGAGTAAAGATACTGTCGCAGAAACACCTGCATGGGCAGAAGCTATCCCTTCGTGTGCTGCTAGGATTAGTCCTAATCTGCGTTCCTTGTTTGGAATTACCATATCCCCCACTCCAGGGATTCGAGCAAAAGGAATGTTGTTCCCATCAATTACATATGAGTACTTGAGTGGAAACTTTTTTGGTAACGCTGCACTGCTGCCTTTGCTTGAAGCATTGACAGCCAACATTATCTCACCGTCTATTTTTGTTTTTGAACGAGTGATCGCAGCTACGGAAGCCGTCTGAACAGCCCCCTTTGCGGCTTCGTCAGCCAATGAATTCCCTGCAACGTGAACGCCATCACGTTGGTGACTCAGTGTGTGAATCACGTGAGCCTTTGGTAGTTCGTTTTTCAACTGAACTACTTGTTCCCAAAGCAATTTATGCTTTATTGTGCCACCTTTCGCATCTTTGAAACCATTTTCAAGCCAGGTTCGTATATAGTCATTATACGACTGAACACAGTAAAAGGAATCGCACACTATCAGTGTGAGGAATTCTCGATCCGTACTCTCAAGTGCCAGTTTGAATGCTTGTAGTTCAGCTCGCTGAGCTGTACAATCTCCTAGTGACTGAGTTTTTGTGACCATAGGTCAGAAAATGCCATTTCGCATGCGTCCTTTAACGATAGCACACGCTGCACTGTAAGTTTGCTTACTCCCTGTTGCGGGTTGTGCGGATCCGTCAGTGTAAATTATGAATTCATACTGATCGAGAGGCAGAATCTCAGTGGGCAGAGGACATTCTTGTTCATATTGGAGGAATGCTTGTGTTTTTAAATCTGGATCAAAAACATATTCAACATCAGTTGCAGCAAGAGAATTAATCCATTGTATCCATCTCGGATGTAAAGCTTTAGCATTTGGAATGCTTGCTTTTGTGACCGCTTCTAAAGCAGGGCTAAGGCTCTTTCTTTTGCTACAGCTGTTTGAACTGCTGTTAGAATTTTTTCAGTAGAACTGAAGCGCATTTCTGCCTGTGTGTACAAATGGGATTTGTATGCGATTGGTATTTTCTCACCCTCATTGAAGGTTAAGTAGGTGAATCCACATTGACCCGAAATTATTCGGATCACCAAATTTCTTTGACTTACGCATGTTTGTAAGTGATTTGTTGCTAACATGTTAGCTTGGAGTGAACGCAAAATTTCTGTGTGTTCCTGTATCCAGTTTTTGATTGAAAAATCAGGTTTTATTAATGCGTAGAGAGGTTTAACCCTTTCTGTGTAGTTTAGAATGTATGTTCTGCCAAAATTGAGGAAACCCAGGATGGATTGTAAGTTTTTTAGCATCTTTGGAGGTTGGAGCAGCGCACATTTCTCTAGAAAGTTAGCTGCCAAGCTCTTGCCTTCACTTGAAAGCTCATATCCCAAAAATAGGACATTGAGATGGGCAATTCGGAACTTTTTAAAGTTGAACTTGTAGCCCTCAGAGGCGAAACCCAGTATAATGGTGCTCACCCTGTTCAAGTGTTTTTCCAGGTCATCGTCTGTCAGATAGATGTCATCGACATAGGACAATGCCTCGTTTTCATAAATTTGTAGTAACTCCGTTACTCTCGCTGAGAATAAACCTGGGCTGTTCTTGAACCCTTGTGGGAGTCGACAAAAGTGACGCTGGGTCCCCATTATGGAGAATGCCGTTAAGTACCTGCTTTCAGGTGCTATGTTTTGTCAAAAGAAACCATTTGAGATGTCTAATGTTGTTTTGTATTTTTTACGCGCAATGTTATTCATTAATGCTGTGCTATGTGCATTTTGTACTGCAAAAGTTTTAGAACAAGTGTTTAGGTGTCTGTAATCCAAAACTAGACGATATGTATTGTCTGGTTTGGAGACAGGAAACAAAGGATTGTTCATGGAGGAGGTGCATGTTTCAATCACCCCTTGATATTCAAGTTGATCTAAGATCTCCCTGACCTGTTTTTTAGCTTCTTGCTTAATTGGATACTGCCTTTGTGCAGTTGGTTCATGTTTCAGATGTATTTTATGGTGAGGTGAGTCCTCATCCCATCCTACATGATTTTTATATAGTGCTGGGGCCTGGGCCACTCCCCATTTCCTGGCATATGTATATCTTAGATGCATTGGTATATGGTTGGAGAAGGCAGGCATAATAATGTCCTCGCCGTGTGGGCACTCCCTGACAAATTGTGGTGGCCAGTCCTTTTCTGCTAGAAGTATGTCATAACCCTTTGATAGTCTTTCCCAAAAGAGTGCTTTAACCTGTCTAGGTTTGTCTCCCTCCATCCGGAATGTTATGTCACATAACTTTTGTGGAGTACTAACCCTGGTATCTACAGTCTCTACTGTAATGTACTCATTCAAGTCCACTATCTCCAGAAGTTCCTTCAGGTTCTGGCGAGCTATTGTGACTTCTGCTGCACTGTCCAGCATTGTCTGAGCCCATTCTCCGTTCTTGAGTTGTGTTCTCAGTATTCTCGGCATGTCTGATCTTCAGACCTGCTACTTTCTTTTTGGAGAATTGAGGTTTTGCTTTAGTTTTTGGAGCGTGTTTGTCGTCTTTCGATTTCACGCGTTCTTCTCTGTGTTCTGTTCGTCCTCTTCTTTCCAAAGTCTGTGATGAGACCTGAAAGGGACGAGAGGAGCGTGTATCATTATCTTGATACCTATCAGGTTTTCTCAAATTATCCCTATTCCTGAGGTTATACCTCCTTTCAGAGGGCTCCTTTTGAGGAGACCTACCTCGGGATTGAGAACGTTTCTCGTTTGAATTTTGTTTATTAGTCTCCCACTTCTTTTTAGAAGATGTAGGAGTTTGTTTAATTGAGTCCTTCTTAGGACTTTCAGATAGTTTTGGTTTAACTGGTCTTCCCCCCAAACTATCTCTGCCTAATTCTGCATAAGATTGTTCTATTATTCTGGGTAGCTCTGTTTAATGTTCTGTAACATCGAATTCCCTTAATTTTTGTCGGATCGCCACTGCTGCTGCCTCCTCTTTAATATTAGATAATATTATTGTTGAGACCTGGTCGAAATTTTTCAGTAATTTCATACCTAAATTTAAAGCAGGCTCTGCCCCGTATTCGTTTTGAATTTGTTTTAGGACATCAAGTATTACCGCAATTGACGGAATGCCGTGTGTTTTAGTGTAGATGGCAGCAAAGACTGAGCCCCAAGTGATGCAGTCTTCCAGTTGTGGTGTGATCCCCATCGGTAAACTGATGGTTAGGATTCTGTGTTTCTCATGCGGGCTAGTATTTGGAAATACTGCTTCGATTTGAGTAATTTTTTGAGCTATCCAGAATGGAATTTGCTCACGCTTAGTGGGCATTTTACCCATGACTGCGTATAGAGTCTGTGGTGTAATTTTTAGAGTGTTCCCCTGGTGAGGGGTTTGATTTGGAATTGTTAATGGTGGTTGGACTGTGAAAGTCCGCATGACATATTGGACCAATTGTCTGTAGATTTTTATTAACTCTGTGAGTTGAGTAAGTAGTTCCTCGTCTGACATTTCTTCAATGTCGGGATGAGGTGTGTAGCCGGCTAGAATCGGCCATGTTGCTCCTGGTCTACCTAGTGGACCGAGCCTGGTAATGTTTTTGTGATGTTTTAGGGCACCTTTAAACCAGAGCTGATGCTCCTGGTATGTTAATGGAATTTCTATATCCTCGAAAGGAATGTATTCCTCTGGTGGTTCATCTTCTTTATAGAAGTGAAATGTGTGAGTTACTGGATTGGATTCAGGAAGTATTACCCATGAATAGAATACCTCTGTCTGAAAGGATTCATGTGCCTCTATCACAAAAACTGCTCTACCTCCTCTCGGTGGTAGGCCATGTTTTATAAGTTTTAGAGTAATGGCTCTCCTTAAGTTTGGAGCGATGTCAATGACACCCTCCTCGGTTTCATTTAAACCGGTATTGTTAAAAAATGCTGGTTGGGCTGGATCAGCCACAGCTCCACCGTTTCCGGCGGCATTGTCCCCGTTTAAGGACATTTTGTTTTGTGAAAAATGTAGAACAAATTTCAAGGAAACAAAGATAAGGTGCACAATATTTTGGGACACTGTATCCTTCAACGTTGAACAAACCAAACAGCTAATATATAGGGTACTGCCCTATGTAGCCGTGGCGGATACTTAACCCTGCCCACTCCAGACGTCTTTTGGAGTATATGGGTAGGGGTCTCTGAGAGAAAAGAAGAAGCACATCTGAGTTACTCAGTATCTAACGTTGAATTACTGCCTTACCAAACCGTTGGGCGCCATGTAGTGTAGCTCCTATTTCCCTAATAGGCTCTGCGCATTGGAATAATATATCCTATAGGTTTGACATAGGACTGAGGTTGGTATGTCCCTATCGAGTATATTAAACTTAATTACGTGTGCCAGCTAGCTCAGAGGCCACTAGAAACTTCTTGACGACAAGAAGGGAGTAGTTTCTGGCAGCCGCAAAACATGACCACTGTGTTTCCCTTTAGAATCAGAACGTGTCCCAGAGTCGTGGAAACAATAGATAACTATTTCACTCAGCTCAGTCGTGCATGCTTAGTTTTCCTCAAAGTTACACAGAAAGAACAGACGGGCGTTTCAATAAAAGATTTATTGAACAGTCTTGTTTCTGGTGTAAGTAAAATGTGCTGTTACGATCACAAGACAGTATGCGAGATAAATAATGTACAGAGTGAGCAGTAGAAATAAATAATACTGCGATAGCATTATCTTTTTAGCATATATGCATTTACATAAAATGACACAGCCTAAAAATGCGAGTACTCATACGATGCGTTTCTAACCTAGTTCTACCCCAATGTACCTAACCTGTCCTAGGTGTAGGGAGAAGTAGAAGTAGGTGAAGTATTCCTTACTAGAGTATACTAAGAGTATGTTAAGCCTAGTATGCCTAGTATGCCAAGAGTCCCTCTAGGTTCTTGTCAGCTCCATACCTGAAGAATGAAAGAGGTAGGAATCTCTTTCCAGACTCGACCTCCAACACCCCGCAAGGGAAGTTAGATCACTGGAAGCTGGACTCTCTGCGTGCAGGAATGACAGCGTCTTCTCAGTGCGTCCGGCCGGGAAACGGGCTCCTCTGAAGTCGAGGTCTCCTCTGATTTACAGGGGTTTGGGAGGGTATATTTATACCTGAAAATGTTAGCATTGACGTGAGTCAGACAGCGGAAGACATCAGGAATGAACCCCTAAGGAATAATGGTTCATGCATAATATATGAGTCCTTGAAGAAATCAATAGTCCTGGGCTAGGGAAAGTCCCGCTGCTTAAGGGTCTGTTTTTTCATGAACTCGTTGTGACGTTAGGGTGGACGGATGTCGGAGACCATGCCTGTATTTGGAGTGCACGGTTTATGCCTAAATAAGGGCTGGGATTTTATGCCTATATAAGGGCAGGGCGAATTGTGCCTATATAAGGACATGATTCTAGAAAGCCCGTTTATGGACACCCTAGGAAGTATACAACAACATCAATCATTGTGTCTTTTATTTACCCACAGGGCCAGCTGGCCACACCTCTGGCACAAACCAGGACAGCCAGTTCCAGACTCTGCTCGACTCTGAGCTCTGCAGCGTTGAGGTCTCTCAGCTATCTTCGGATGACGATGTACTACCTGGCATATCAGGTGTGGGTCAGCACGCAGCACCAGCAGCACTAACATCAGCATCCTCTACGACCACTCCCGCCTCAGCTGACAACACCCAGCAGACCCCTACGCTCACGGACACACCAGCCTGAGCCACCACCGAAAGTACAGCAACACGGGGCACTCTGGAGTTGGCGGAGAACAACACCACTGTCAACGATGAAGGAGGCTCAGTGTCGACTGTGCCAGCAACAACTGGATCCGCTCGGGTGGGTAGGGTTGGTGGGAGGGGACATGTGCCATCATGCAGCTGGTGCTGCTGCTGACGATGCCTCACATATGTCCAGAATCCCCCATGCATATGAGGATAGCAGAGGAGAAATTGGCCAGGTAGTTGGGATCCTCAGGACCATGCAACAAAAGTAGGTAGCCTACTATGACAGAATCGACACATACATGTCAAAAATTGATGACCTGACTGCGGTGCACAGGGACATTCTCACCTGCCTCTGCCAGATTGCTACCAACATGTCCACACCTCCCTGTGTGCCTACAACATCTGGTGTATCAACATCTGCACCTGTCACAGGGAGTGATGTACACTCTGACGGAAAGCTCCCTGCACCTGGGCTGCCTGCACCAGAGGGTCCCCACCCCAAGTGTGGGAGGGGTCATCTGAAGAAGGACCACTGAGAGACCGAAGGCTACGTATACCCCCAGGAAGGGACAACCTGCTCCTGATACCCTCCATTGTGTGCCAAGCGTTCACTTTGTTGAATCTCATAGAACTCTCCCACATTGGCTGGAGGGTCTAAGTTGGACTTTGGACTTAAATAACCATGGATTTACTTCTGAAGATTTCATCTACAAACACTACCAACTCCTCTCTGCACTTTGTTTGCCATGTTTTGTTTGTGCACTCCCCCATTATCTGAATTTTTATCTTCAAATCTTGCACTAAAATAAATCACTTTGGACAAAATACTGGCTCATGTTGTGAATTTGAAACACAAATGTACCGATTTAAATCACGCACTAAATAACAGAGAAGAAAGTGTCAACAAAATTGGCTAAAAACAATTTACATATGATGACTACTGGCTTGGGAGTAAATGTCACCTGTCACAGCATGATAGATAGACACAACCAGGTAATCACACAAACAATAGTACGTGGTACTGATGCAATTGTAGTCTACTGTCTGCAAGCATAGCACTATTTGCAAGCACAAACAACAATATTTGTTACAAAAACAGGTCATCTGGGAATATGTTTTGTTGCAGGATGACCTTTCGATGTGTGCAAACAGACAAGGCACACCTCAATGTGGAGTACAGGTTTACTCAAATTATACAACCTTGCACCTTAACACAAACTGTATTTACATCACACAGTAACAGAATGGTCACAAGTACAAACAAATGATCATCAGATCAGAAGGAAGTGCGGTCCAGGGAGTTCCAAACTGATCACTGTGGAGTATGGCACAGCATCATGGGTCTGGTGTGGTCACGACTCTGCAGTTGACATTATGAATGATCCTGTTACAGAGTAACATAGAAAAGTGTCACACACTCAGGGATGATGTTACTTAATGTTACTAACTGTCTCAAATAAAGCATATAAATGTCTGTGTAAACACAAGCTAGTAGTGAGTGTACCATTGTCCATGTCACATGCAAAATTTGTTTAAGCAACTCAGTACAAACCTACTGATAAATAACATACACTCAGCAGCATACATACACATAGGACAACAGCAACACACACACAAACATTTTGGGGTCGCACCTCTCATTGAATACTCACATTTACGTGAAGAAGTTGCGGATAAGGTCTTGTCACACATCCCGAACATCATCCTCATCATCACTGGCCTCATGTCCCAAGCCTGGATCCTCCCTTACTGGTGGCTGCTGGTCTCCATCATCCAGTATCAGTGGAATTTCCTTCCGGGTGGCAAGGTTGTGGAGCATGCATGCGGCTGTAATAATCTTGCACACCTTCAGGAGGCTATATTGTAGAGCTCCTCCTTTGCGATCCAGCCACCGGAACCTTGTCTTCAGGAGACCAAATGTACGTTCAACCACTCGCCTGGTACGACCCTGTGCCTCATTGAACCGCACTTCTGCAGGGGTGACTGGATTGCGCAGGGAGTCAGCAACCAGGGAAGGTTGGGGTATCCAGAGACACCTACATAGAACACAGATAAAAAGTTCATTTTTCAGTCAACAGATCACTATCTGACATGCAAACAACACACACTACAACATACACATGACATATCACCTATCAACAATCCAGGCACGGTCACGTTGCAGCTGGGACATCATAAGGGGGACAACGCTGTTCCTCAGGATGTAAGCATCATATGCTGAGCCTGGGAAACGTGCACAGATGTGGGATATCAACATACCACCAAACACACCACCTGGACATTGATGGAGTGAAAGTGCTTCCTGTTGTAGTACACCTGTTCATTGTCCGCGGGTTGTACCAAAGCAACATGGGTTCCATAAATTGCGTCAAAGACGTGGGGAATATGTCCCAAGGCGTAGAACTCGCCCTTGATGTCAGCTAACTCTCCTGGTGTGGGGAACTTGATGTATTGATCCAGGCGACACAGCAATGCCTCCAACACATCACGCAGGACACGGCTGAACATAGTCTGTGGCATGCCACCAGATGTTGCCACAGTATACTGGAAAGAACCAGTAGCAAAGAAATGTAAGGCGGCCATGACCTTGACCTTGACCATGGGGGTCAGTGCAGTTGGATATGTGCGACCAGGAATCAAATCTGGTATCAACTGGTTAGCTAACTGTTCTATTATTGCCCTAGTGAAATTATATTTTCGGATTTGGTCACGTTGCTCGAGGGTCTGCAGGTCTGGGAAGGGCCTGAAGACGGGTGGTCATTTGCGATAGCTATGTGAAGAGTGTAAACACAATTGTCATCAGCTACAAAGGTACAAGATAACATGCATCTATACAAACAGAACATGAATAGTTGACCACAAAAAAATAGGTTGCAACATCTGTAACACATGCATTAAATAGTATGGTTGATCTTAGATACATATCACAGCATTATGACCCTTGCCAGACATGTTACCATGGTATGGTCACAAAGTATCTTGTGTGCCATACTGACAAAGTCACTAATGCCCATCACCGGTCTAGTCAATCAGGCATCACATAATAAACTAAGCAACACAATGTAAGCTGAGATATAGGAGTGTGACAACAATCACATGGATAAAACGTACACACATTAGGTTTTGTTAGACATGTTGGACACCACATACCTACATCATCCCACTCAGGAAATTATGCACACTACTGTCCAGGATGGACACTGTCACGTTGTCTGGTCAGCATCATACATACAATTACATACATAGACCATTATTGTTATTTGGATTTGCATATATGATGCCTTCATACACTTGAATCAGGTACAACAAAGATACACTGGAAAAACACACAACACACACATTATTTGTTTGGGTGCATCTTGTCACAGTCTAATCATTCAAATGTAAATGCTTTGCCCATGAATCACACACATTTGTATTACTAGTCATGTCTCACACTGATTGCACTCTGGTTTACAGACTCACCTAATACCATGAGGATCTTAAATTATGGACTTATACATGCCCATGGAGTCAATGGCACTGTGACAAAGCCCAGATTTGAAATTTTGTATGATAACAAAAATTGTTGGAAGTGGCCACAATTACAGTGTGTCATGTGTCCCTCAAACTAGGCTCCTCATGGGTGTGTGAGCTATGAATATAAAGGTCCATTTTAGTTTGACAAACCATGAATACACACATTAATTGATCAACAATTACAACTATCACAGTACTTTCTGCACTGCAGAATGAAAATTCAAAGGACGCGGTAGCCGCATCGGAAACGATTCGGTCACAGCCATTGGATGTTGGTCGTTATGGTGACCGACGTGGGTGAGTATTCAAAGGACGCTGTAACCGCATCCAAAACAATTCGGTCACAGCCATTGGATGTTTGTCGTTATGGTGATCGATGCAGGTGAGTATTCAAAGGATCGGTAGCTGCATCCGAAATGATTCGGTCACAGCCATTGGATGTTTGTCGTTATGGTGACCGACGCAGGTGAGTATGCAAAGGATGCGGTAGCCGCATCCGAAACGATTCGGTCACAGCCATTGGATGTTGTTGGTTATGTTGACCGACGAGCATCACCATTCCAATCCTCATCGCGCTGAAACAGACTCGGTAACATCCCATCAACAATGTATTGAAAACACTCACAGTCTGATGAAGACTTTTTGAACATCGTGGTAGGCGTGCCGTTTGCAAGCAATCTAAAGCATTGGACCGATTCGGATAATGCGACAGGCGCAAACCTATCACTTTAGCAACATGAATTTGAGCCCGCCTCTGCTGTTTAGATATGTCTGTCTGTTCCCTAGAGACTTCACTTGCCTGCACTACCTGCATCATTCCTGCACCTCCCTATCTCTTTGCTGCTGTTACCACATCCTCTGGGAGCTACCTGCCATGGCAAGTACAGTGGACAGAGCCCCAGCATTCAGCAAAGAGGAGAACCAGGCCCTATTGGACACCCTCCTGCCACTGTATAGCCAGCTGTAAGGCAAACCGGAGGAGCAGGTGGGTGATGATCACACTGCATTTTCATTGGACATGTGCAATCACCATGCTATACTACCATTAGGAATCTAATTGGGAAGCATGTCAAATCTTATCTGTGAGTTCAAAAATGTGTAGATAACTGTTGTGGGCAGGTACCCTGTTATAGAAGTGTGTGTACTGGGGTTAACATCTAATCACTGTTCTCATGGGACGGAGTTATCATTGAACCCAGGACAACTGCACAGAATGCCATATGCCTAGCCCTTATACATGGTTGACAAACTGAGCATTAACAGTGTGTACAGGTGTCTGACTCAGAAACATTTTGCATGTGCACTAAGGTTCTGTCACCATGTCATCCTTACAGCTCAACATCCATTAGAAGGCCAGGATTTGGGGGACCATCTCCAAGAAGGTGTGCTCCGTGGGGTTGGAGCTTCGGCGCATCCGTCATTGCCGCAAGAGGTGTAGAAGATCGCAGAGGTCCAGCTGGGCCCGTCACGCCCTGGCAAGAGGGGTGGGCGCAGACAACTGACCCCCCACATGATCAGCATCTTAGAGGTGGTCTTCCCTGACCTGGATGGGCAGTTGAAGGCAAGACAGCAGCAAGGAGGGGGTGAGTAGGTCACTTTTTGCACACCTTTGTGAGACATGCATGTTACAGTACCTTAGACTGCTGACCCTTTTACTGGTTATAAGTCAGCCAAACCCACAGAACCATTTTGTAAGATGCATATGCACAGGAATAGATAGATGTGCAGTTATGCCCCTTTCATCAGGGAGATGTGAGTCAATCATGCTCATGGAAGTGGCCGTTGTGCCATGCTCATGTGAGCACCACAAAGCAGAAAAACATGTGCATAGAGGTAAGCTTCTGGACTAATGCAAATGCATAACATGTACCAGCACATTGACTAATGTATGACTTGTTCTCAGTGCGCTTTCCACAAATGTGTGAGGTATGTTGTTATTGTAGCAAACAAGTGTGAATAGGCAACGCCATGCATCTCTGCTGCAGGTGATATAAAGATTGAGGGCTTTGTGAGTTTTGCTTGCTCATTGAGCCACTGTTAGGTCCCAGAAGTGCTGTTCAGTGTTATCAAATGTATCACATGGGCCAATTACATGTATGCTAACGGTCTTCTGTCACACTGGCCTGTCACATGATTGTGTGTAAAGTTACATTTACTCCATTCAAAGGAGTGAGTCCATGTGTCTGACTTTGTAACAATGACAACACATGCCATTCACTGACAAACACAGCTGGTACCTGCTTGAAACAAGACTGAAAATGTAAGGCCTGATGTTAGATACACATTCACAACAGTAGCCATGTGAGTCTCTGCTGTTGACTATACATACTTGATGCTTTGTTAAGCATGTGTATGATGTATCACTGTCAGCCTGAGAGGTGTGGAATATGCATTGTTCTGAAGAGAATCAACACAATGATTTGGGAAAGAAGAGCAATGTAACCTGTAGGGAGTGTGCAATATGTGTAATGGAAGTTTGGGACATTGAGACTTGGGCCCTACAAATGGGGATCTCGACAGTCTAGTCAGCATTGGGACACAGTGTTGACTGGACAAATGAAGGGTGGAGGTACAGTACTGATAGTCTGTACAGACAGTGCACTCAGACGGGCTATTGGCATGGTGTACCACCATTAGCATCATGAAGATGCAGTCATCGGACTTGGAAGTGTGTAGATCATTGTTCACATCTGTTTTTGGTGAGCTATTTACAATGTGCACAACATTCACATTCATCCTCAAGACACTGTACATAGATGACACAAGACAGTGGGCCACGTGCCTCTCAACCTGGCTATGTCTACTACCTTGGTGAATCCTCAATCAGAGTCAGATTTGTGACCTAACAGTAGAGTGTCTAAATTTCAGGACAAATGAGGCCAATCACTGTTATCTGTGTGCCATGACTCATGCAATGAGTACACAAGCTTTAAGTTGGGATTGCAGAATGGATACCCTGTCTCTCTTAAATTTTGATAATCCTATTCCCATTGTTAGCTCTATACTTTCTGGCACGTGATGAGACTGGTATGTCAGGACACAAGACCGTCAGGTGTCCAAAATGAATGACATCACATACTAGATAGTGAAGTATTTGCCAAGGTGGCAGTGTCAATTCATATGGATGACACCAATTTTGCGGATTACCACATGTGTGAGGGAGCAATGATCAACTTGCAGTTTGATAAGTGCCATTTCTGTAAATATATTTTTCAAGTTCATAGCACAAGTCAAAATAATGTAGTTGTATGAACTGTGATGTTTTGCAAAGTTACGTATGTGTCAAGTACATACAGGTGACTTATGTTAATGTTTTGCATTTCTGTTCACAGCATCAGCACCAGCCAGCGGAGGAGAGCAAGTCACAGGTGTAGAGGGAGCAGTTTGCCAGTCAGGTTCCAGTGCTGACTTGGATGTGGAGGCATCGACTGGCGGCGAGGATGAGGGGAGCCACACTGAGGGCAGGTCTGCGACTACAACAGAAGCATCTGAGGACCAGTCAAGCTCCAGTGATGACTCCTTGGTGGTGGACGAAAAAGGAGAGGATTCCTCAACATCAGAGTCCACCACCACTCCCATCTCCATCCTCCCAACTGCTCCCAAAGTCTGTGTCCAATCCCGTGGCAGGGGAGAGCTATCCTTTGCGGCAGGCACCTCACCCCCTGCCCCCGTCTCCCCTGCTGCCCTCAGTGCAGAGGCAGTTGACATCATGAAGCAGATGTCTGTGGGACAGACATCGATGCTGTATGTTCTCCATGCGCATACCCCTCTTTTGACACAAATGGTGTCATACATGGAGGGCATTCACTCTGACATGTCTGCACTCCAGAGGTCCAATCTGGCTCTGGCCTCCAAACTGACGGCAGCAGTGTCCCAGCTCCAGCAGTCTGTTCCCCCTCCTGTCTCTTCCATATCCAGAGTCCCAACTCCCATACCTGACCCAAGCACACATAAACATGCACATGCACACACATCAACAGACACACGCAGCACTCCAACACACAGTCACAAGCACAAACCCACACACAAGCACACTCAGAAGGCAGACAGCACACACACCGTCAGGGACATGCCAGCAAAATCCACACACGCATCCACAGACACTACGCAGACATCATAACCCTCTGCCTCCACAACCCCTACCCTTGACTCTCCTGTTCCCCCCTCTGCCCAGAGACTCTTCCTCAGCGACCTTGGCCTCTTCCCTTCCGACCCATCCAAACCCCCTCCCAGAAGGAAGAAGCAAACCTCCCCGTCCCAGACATCTAAACCTGCAACCCCCCGCCCACGAAGAATAAGAGCCCCAAGCTGCCCAAAAGCAAATCCCCCTCTTCTCACAAGACAAAATCCCCTCCACCAGCACATATACTTCCCCAGACTAGTACCCCCTGCACCAAGAAACACCCTCCCAAAGAGTCTGAATCAATACCCATCCCTGTTTATTCCGTCCACCACTATACCATCCCCAAGAAGGTCAAGCCCAGCCCCCCCACCTCCATCAAGCACTCCCACTAAAACTGCCACCCCCTCAGTCTGTTCCTACCACTGCAGTGGACCAATCTTCCCCTCCATCTGTCTCATCCACTGCAGTGGACCAAACATCCCCTCAATCTGGCTCATCCACTGCAGTGGAACAACCACCCCTTCCCTCTGGCCCATCCACTGCAGTGGACCCACCATCCCCTCCATCTGTCCAATATACTGCAGTGAACCCACAATCCACACCATCTGGCCCATCCACTGCAGTGGACCCAACATCCCCTCCTGATCCCGTCCCTCCCCAATCCCAAACCAATATTTCCTAGTTTTGTCCCTATGAGTTGTGCCAGCCTGCTTCTGTCTGGCTACATCATGTTGATGTTGTGTTTGGTCTGTCCAAGATGGAATTTCATGTTTACAGCCACACATCATTCATAGTTGAGCATAAGATTTGTGTATATGTAGTTATTTGTGCATGACTGATAATGGTGTCCTTTTGAGCTATGCGTGATGTTGTGCCAGCTCACACACAGCTGACCTAGGGGTGCTGTGATGTCTGTTGGATTGCTCTGTGCTACATGTGGTAAGCTGAGTGGACAGTGGGTGCACAGAAGTGTGATGTGTCTGTCTGCCGTGCAGATGCCACTGGAGCCAGTGTCACATCCATGCTCTTAGTTTCCACACAGGGTAGTATGTGGATTTTTGATTGTGAGGCCTAACTGCAGGTGTGTTTAGCAAGATTGATATTGCATGTGAAGAGATGGCAGACACAAGGGTAGAGGTGAGAGAGACTGGTGTTACAAACTTTGATTCGTAGTGGAGACTCCTATGCGATGGGGGCTGGACAAATATTGAGAATGTCTGAGAGTGTGAGGTATGAGTTGGGTCCAAAGGCAGTTCTTGTGTATGAGACGTGGAGTGTCCACATTGTCACAATGTGAGTGCATTAAATGCGGGGGGGTGATTCATGGTATGCGAGCTCGTTAAACTGCTTTCATCCTGTGCAAGGTATGGTAGGAATTGGTAGATCTGATATGGGTATATTCAGATAGACAAGACTGGATTATTGCAGGTGAAGAGAGCTGTAGTCTTTGTCACTATTGAGAGATATAACTGTAACAGTGCATTTTTGATGAGTGCGGTTAGTTGTTACTGTGCATGAGTCCATGGGGTCATTGGGAATGGAAGACGTGTGGATGTCACTGAGCCACAGTGAGACAAGGTTAAACTAGTCATATTTGACAGTGTGTATATAAGTGTATGTGAAGGTATTTACACCAGTTTTGTAAGTGCTGAATGGGGAAATGTGAGGTGTTGTATAGTTGATGTCTGCTGTGTTTGGATCTGTGGACGCATATTTGTTTAGGAGTGACTAGCTGTAGAACTTGAGCAGATTTGGGTGGGTGTATGGTGATGTGCGAATGACTGAGTGCATATTCATTGAGCTATGTAAGTGTCTTGTGAGATGTGCTGATGTGTTCAGTGTGCATATGAGAGTGGGCTGTGATGATGAGTACAGTACATTGTGTGTATGTCATGTATGTGGGAGCTGTTGTGTACACAGTGATGAAGACTGGTGTTGAAAATGTAGGTGTGGATGTGAGAAGGGCAGCGCAGAAGTTATTTAGTACGACTCAGGTTGGTAAAATTTGAGAACATGTCTGGAGCTTGTGGGGCAGACATGCTTTTCCATCTATCTGCACCAGAGTGGGCTTCTTACGTGCTTGTGTATATGTTAGTTTTGAGAGATGAGCATGTACTTTGAAGTGTATGTGTGAGGGGTCATACCTGCACAAGTTGAAATCATGCAGGCCTTGTGATTATGTTGCAATGTACATATGTGTGTATTATGTGTATGTCAGTATGCAATAAACATTAGCCAGAGTGAATATGTGGATGAGTGATTGGTTTGCTTCAGCTTGCTGTCTGCCAATGTATGTTCTTGACTGATTGTTGTGATGGCCAATTTGAGTACACTGGCATGTGCAAAACCTATTGACATAACAGGACAAGTGACCTCCACCTAGGCTTGCCTTGTCTGAGTTGTGTGTGTTTATTAGTGGTGAGTTGCCCTTCATAGGTAGTTGTGGTCACTGATTGGTCATTCCTGCCCTTGAATGAAGCCCTGGAATGGATGTGGTGATTGCTTCTGATGTTATGTCATGATGCAGGAACATTGGATAGGAGTCCATTGCTTAGGGGGCTATTTCCCCCTCAAATGTATAGTCATGGATGTGTGTTGTTGTGCCACATGGGTGCATACAACTCCATGAATGCATCCCCACCTTTTCCTGTCAACTACACATGCATGTGTATACATGGCCTTCTAACTTTGAATGGCTAAGGTGTGTGGGCACCAGGGGAGTGGACTCATTGTGATGATATCTCTGGTTGTGCTGTGGACAACACTTTGCACTGTGATCAAAACCACATGTGACACTGGAACTGTACACCCAGTTCCATAGGTGTTGGCATTGTCAATATATTGGAATGGGGCTGAGTGTACCCACCTGATGCTGACATTCCCTCATTGGTCATACACAACATGCTATGGACCCATGTTTGGATTGGGACCACAATGATGCATGTGCACTCTGAAAGTAATTGGCACACATTCTGTGATCCTCGCTTTCATAGTAGCCTCTGCGATTCCACCTGTCAAGGGAGGTTTCAATGACGCACACTGATTAAAGGGGGGGGAGGTATTTTAAAAATGGACAAATGTGACTTGCCTCCCTGCAAGGCCCCCACATCCAATGCAAACTCACTGCACCTGCCATGCCCTGATACTCATGGGTGGGTGGGGGAGAAGACACTGCTTCTTGCACGGCATGTGACACAGGGCGCAAAGGTAAGTATGCTCCAAAGTCTGGCCCCCACCCTCACTTTGCAGCACAGCAGGTCAACGGACAGGATACTGGCACCACATTGCTGTGGCCTTGTGTGGACTGGGGAAGTGAGTCATGATATTGGTGTGGTTTACAAAGTCACCAAAACAGTGACCCACAGGTGACCCTGATGCACCAGCCAATCAAACAATACCAAATTGACAGCAGGACCAATCCAAGGATATGGTGCACACTTTTGGATTGTACTCAACACCCAGAGGGCTACATGGCCTTTGTCTGCCCATCATGTGTGCCAGCCCAGACTGAGACATCTTTGACACACACATACAGTCCTTGAGCTGCTGTAAGTGGCTGGTCTGTCTTGTTTGCACATCACACCCACAGTATTTCACAGTTTTTTAAGTGACTAATTATTGGATGATGAGACCCTGTTTGCTTTCTAACAGTTCCTAGAGCACTTGCATCTTGACTCAGCCCATCCCTCAAATTGCCCTGTTACTTTTGCTGCAATAGTATGGGACTGCATTTCATGGTAAATTACTTTTGTGTTTGTTCATTTACACATGCCTGCAGCATGTACTCCACCTGTGGGTTTTGGTGCACTTTGCATGTGCACCAGTTACATTGTTCACGTACACATTGCTGGGGGTATTTCGCCCACCAAACCCTAGATTTGCATCTACTTTTAAGGGGGTATTTGCCCACAAACCCTACATTTGCATCTACTTTTGAGGAGGTATTTGCCCCAAACCCCAGATTTGCATCTACTTTTCAGGGGGTATATGCCCCCAAACCCCAGATTTGCATCTACTTTTAAAGGGGTATTTTCCCCCAAACTCCAGATTTACATCTAGTTTTAAGGGGGTATTTGCCCCCAAACCTCAGATTGGCATCTACGTTTAAGGAGGTATTTTCCCCCAAACCCCAGATTTGCATCTACTTTTAAGGGGGTATTTACTCCCAAAACCCAGATTTGCATCTACTTTTGAGGGGGTATTTGCCCCCAAACACCAGATTTGCATCTACTTTTAACCAGGTATTTTCCCCCAAACCCCAGATTTGCATCTACTTTTCAGGGGGTATTTACCCCCAAACCCCAAATTTGCATCTACTTTTAAGGGGGCATTTGCCACCAAACCCCAGATTTGCATCTACTTTCATGGGGGTATTGGACACACACCCCGCAGATTTGCTGAACATAACTGTGACTATTTGCCCCACAAACTACATATTGCCTTTGCATTGCTGGGAGTATTTGTTACCCCCTCCCCTCAGATTGGCTGGACATATCTGTGACTATTTGCCCCACAAACCACATATGCCTTGCATTGCTGGGAGTATTTGCCCCCAAGACACCCCTTTGTGTCTGATTTGCTGTGACTATTACCCCCAACCCCCCCATTGCCTCTGCATTGCTGCAAGTATTGCACCCACCCTATGTGTAACCGTAGTTTCGCAACTGCTTTATCTTATGTTGCCTTTTTTGGTGTAGTGGCGTTTTTGAGTGGGGGTAGGTGTCGGACTTACCTTCTGTGGAGACCGTGTTGGTTGCGGTCATACTAGTGCTCGAAGGGGTAGAGTATGGGGATGACATGCACGATAGGATTCATGGTTGCACGGTCTCGTTCAAAGGAATTGTATTGTGGCGCGATTCAGAGCTGAAATACTCCCCTTCCAGATGCTCTGACGTGTTGGTTTTGGCAACCGATTCGGCACATAGGAAATACACATTGTACTTCTGCATTTGTAATCGGACTGGGAAGTGCTTCCGGACGACTCCATTCAGCGTTTCCGGACGCGTCTCGTTTGGAAAATGGGGACGGATTCGTAGCGTACGAGTTGTTCGGTAGGTAAAGGGATTTGGGTTTGTAGGAACCGGCTCCCAATACAAGTCGGTTGGAAGGTCCGACTCCTGACGGCTCTGAGAAGGCCTTCTGAACGAGATCGGAATAGGCCCCTATGCCGGTGGGTCCCCATTCTCCGTTAGGGTGATGGGCGGACATGAGTCCACCCGCCATCCTAATCAGGCCCTATAGCCTCAAAATAATAACAACCAATAAATACAATGCTATTTACAATTAAAAAGCACTACACAATTAACACATAACATAATTAATAAAATCATTTAAAAAAAATTAACTATTTTTAAATTTGTTGTTACTTAAATAACTTCCTACCTTATACCTTCACAAACTACACAACAAACACCTACAATATATTTTTAACATTTTATTTACACATTTTCCATAATTAATTATCAATTAAAATATTAATAATTAACTAATTACCTTCTCACCCTTTACCCCTACAAAACTAACAACCCACACGTAATACATAAATTAAAAAATATTAATTATGTAATTTACACAATTAATTATCAATTAAACAATTAATAATAATTAACTAATAATAAATTAATTGCATTTAATTAACTTCCGACCCTTTATGTCTACTAATTCACCAACTCACACCTACTATATAACTTAAACAATATCTTCATTACACAATTTATATAATTAATTATCAATTAAATAATTATTATAAATTAACATTAATTATCAATTATTATAATTCATTTTCTACAAATCTGTTACACATACAAAAACAACCCACACCAAAGAAACAAATGAAAAAATTAATTTATTACAAAATGTACATAATATATTATCAATTAAATCATTAATTATAATAATAAATAATTATTAATTAATTATAATTAATTTACTTCTCACCCTACAGCCCTACAAAACAGACAACTTGCACCTGAAATGTAACTTAAAAAAAAAAACTATTATACAATTAACATAAATAATTATCAAATAAATAATTAATATTAACTAAAAATTAACTATTAAGTAATTATAATTAATTTACTTCCCACTCTGTACCCCTATAAACCCCACAGCCCGCTACAGTACTAAAAATGACAAAAAACTATTAAATACAATTTTAAAACTACTAAAAATGTACAAACTATATTAAAAAACTTTAACAATAATTATACAAGCAACTTATAACATATACAATTAAAATATATAATAAAAACAATAAAGTTAATTAAAAAATGATATTAACAACAATATTTTTGTAAATGATAATAAAAATATAGATATTTTTAACATCGATATTAGCAACATAGATATTTTTGAAAATGATATTAATGCTTTTGATATTTTTAAAACCAATAGTACTTACCTTAAAATTGATATTCTTGTCAACGATATTTTTGCACATGATATTTCTGTATCACAATATTTACAACTCAATATGTATGTATCTCTATATTTAATTTTTGATATTTTGTCCGAATACCAATCCCCTTCCAGCTGTATCAGTCAGTGGGTAACACTATGCCCTACTGTGTTTGACCAGTGGTCTGCATTATAAAATGCTTGTCTACAGGCATTAACACAGTGTAATAGCAAACCACTCATAAAGGCCTACTGGATTTAACATAGACTGCCTTTGTCTTAACTTTCATAATAAAACTATCAGACTTACCGAATCTGATATATCTTTTCCCAAAGAACTAGTAAGGCCTACAGCCTTGATTGTTTCCTTGTTACCACAACCAATTCAGGCCAACTGTATTGAGCATAATTTGTGCAATCCAAGCACTCCTTTTGAACAGAAGCACATAGCTTTTGCCCAATCAAATCCAGTAGGGAGGAAGAACAACATAAGGGCAGAGCCAAAGCTATGCTTTTAATAGTTCTTCTTAAAGTTGTTTTTTTGTTTATCACATAGGGTCTAGAGGCCACTACCCTGCCAAGCCAGATCTAAAAAATGTGGAATTGTGCAACGAGCCCAGCGTACAACAACCGAAACAAAATTGCCCTATTTAAAATGGGGCATCTATATATTAGCAAAAAAGCACACACTATGCAAGTCTTAGGATACTGTCAACTTAGCATATGAACCATTTAGGAAAAATAGTCCTATCCAACAGGCAATATAAGCCAGTCCAATAGAACATCTACAGAAGACATCAAATATTTACCTTCGGCTGATATGGTACTATACAATAGATTGCAAGTGTAGGCACTGATGAAGGAATGAACATTTGAAAGGGATAACCACTGATTTGTATAGGGCAGTGCCCATGTAAATCAGGAACTCCAGGTCAGCTCTGCATATGTTCTAATCCGGAAACATGCTAGGAAAGCACACCAACCGAGCAAGGCAATGACTGTAGACCATCCAGGAGGTAGAGTACATTTTGTATCATCCCACCTCTATTGTGGACATTCACTCAACATAGTTACATGGGTAGCAAAAGTGACATTCCATTCCCTTTAACCCATTGATACCATTACAGGGAGTGAGAGCACATGAAAGTCCCATGAAGTTTGACTCTGTTAAAACTACTGGAGTCAAAAAATAAAATACAATAACTGTGAGTTTGATGAAAAAGCAAACAAGTTCCCAAAGCAGTTAAGTCACTCTTAGTTCTAACCACTTATAAGAGAGTGTTGCTGTGAGGGGCCAATCAATCACATACCCACATTATAGGCCAAGCTGCAGTCTCTCTCAAATCCCTACGCAGAGTTCCAATGCCCAAACACAATGTAAAACTCCTAATAACATCTTCCCGTGCCCTTGTTCAGAAGCCATCATCCAAAATAGATTTAATTGTTCAGGCAGAACCATAAATACAGCCTTGGAATCCACTAGACAGTGTAAAATTAGCAGATTAGAACAAGTATTACTGCTGCTTCCCTTTATCATACATTTTTTTATTGAGTTTTCTTCAAAAGAGTTAAACCTAACAAGCACAAAAAATGTTTGGGAGCAATTAGTAATAGGGAATAGAGATGGAAGAATAGGATGGAGGGAAAGAGAAAGGGGGATAGGGAGGCAAGTATTCCTCAAGTAATTGATTAGAGCAGTCTCAAATAACCAGATCATATCCTATTTGCATTTGGCATTCTTCTCTAGGGCTTGTGTATCATGATAATTAAACAAGGAAGAAAGAAGAAGCAAAGAAAAAGAAAGAAGAAAGCCAAAAAGGAAAGTTGGGAAGACCCCAAACAGGTATAAGTTCAGACTAGTCAAAGCTAGAAGACTATAACCATCAAAATGCTCTCATAACAAGGAATTATATGTAGAGAAGGAGTTCCAAGACAATGTTCGAATGTCTACTTAAATAAGGTTAGTTCATTAGTCAAGATACCACATCAGACATTTACCTCTTCACCATTAATGTGCCAGAACTGCTATAAAGGGGCTTCGAATGGTTTAAAAAATATGTCAGTGGTCTAGGACAGCGTTTTCCTAACTGTGGATCGGGTAACAAGGTGATTTTTGGTGGGTCACGAAAGTCCAAGCAATAAATAAAGATTCCTTTAAATTATGTATTTATCTTGTCACATTTGCTGTGCTTCAAAGACAGAGGACAAATGTCATGCTATGTCTTCTGACAAATTGCTGCTTATTTTTGTAACATGGGGATTTGTGTTTACAAACTCCTCTCACTTTGCGGTCAGAGAAAGAAAACTAAAGTTAATTATGTGACAATCTTGCTGGGGTACAGGGAGCGTGAAAATAAAGGCTGTAGGATGTAATTTCTTATGTGACAGACAACAAAGTGTAACTGCCAATAAATGAACTATGAACATTCAGCATTTAGGAAAGCAAAAATGAAGCACAATTTTTTTGTAATCCTGAAGTGTGATGGAAACAAAGATTTTCCTAGGATCAAAACACTTTCTCTGCAGAGATTTGGCTATCCTCACGTTTCTTGGGTTAGGGAAATGTAACCAAGAGGTCTCCCAAAATTGGAGGTATGCAGCAGTTAGTCCCTTTGCAGCCTGAGCTTTGCAATGCTGTTAAGTACAAGAAAATCTCTAGAAAGGTAAACTATGTCATGTCATTATTGTAATACTGTCAAAAGTAACTTAAAGCCTGATTGTGAGCTTGATGGGTGGTACTCTGTCCATCAGAATGGCAGAGGACATTTATTTATCTCTGCCATCCTGACAAACTACTGTCCATTAAATTTGGAGATGACCACCGGCCCATGGGTCATTTCTATACACTGAAAAGACCAGCTGTCACAGTGGTGTACAATGTACAAAAGGTTTGGTAGTTTGGTCACTGTTGGTTTTGGAGCCTGTTCACCAACTATTTTTTTGTTCCCAAAGCTTGAGTTTGTTTCTGAAAATCAAAAAAACACTAATAACCTCCACACCCTTGGAGTTTTCTCATCTGGTGTGCGGACCATCATTTTTTTCTGTCCCTCACCTCCAGGTTTTTCCTGGTGATCAGAGACAGGAAAAAGAAAATATTGTACCGCCCACTCTAAATAAGACAGACAGTGAAATGTCCTTCCTCCGACGGCCTCTACTTCGTCGGGCAGTCAGAGGACGTTTTCTGTAGACAGAGTCAACAGGTTTTCCATTAACGGAATACTTGAGGTCTACTCATATCTAAATGAGGTGGTCAGACCAACGATCTGGTGGACAGGGCACTCTGTTGCATTTGTGAGAGAGTACCCCATGCACCTAACTCTAAATGAGGCTCATAGTTATATCCTGATGGCAAAGACCAGAACTTGCATCACTTTTGGGAAAAACGGTTTTGACCATGATCTTATACTTCACAGTCAGAAGGTATATTGGGGCAAGACCTATTCTCAAGGACATGACACGGTGTGAGTGTGCTTGCCCAGTCCCGACTAGTTCTGAACTCTGACATAACACTTCTGTTACAGTAAGGGCCTGGGAATGTCATCGGATTTGGAATGTGGTCATCCCGGCTGAAGATGGTGGACTGAGCCGATCAATACATTGACACCATGGGGATTAGTACAACTCTGTCGAGGTGATGTGCTATAGGGCATAAATCATATTATGCAGACAGACCCTGTGGCATGGACGATCAATGTATGCAGAGGAAAACTGTCTCTATCTGTTCTGTGTTTATTTTACAGATGAATTACATTTTGTTTACAAAAAAATTAACTTCCCAATTTTATATTAAAAGGCAACCATATTTTAATGTCAAATATAAGTCTCTTTTGATTGTTTTACTTACGTAATGGGCGACTATATGGAGGCACTATTTCCGTTAAACATGCTGATTCCATAGAGTTGTGTTTACTCTGTGACACACATTTTGTGCCTTTCTCTAGTTTACTATCCTCTTAACAAGTGTACAAATCCTGGACCTTACAAAAACTGACAAAGTTGACCCAGCGGAAAGTATGTACACTGAATGATTAACTACAATTCTACTCAAATGTTCCATTGTGATATTTGCCCATCCCCGCCCATTCTTAGCCTACCCTCAGCCCGCCCCCTCTCTCTTTAAAGCTTGTCTCAGTGAAGGTGCAGGTTATAATCTCTCCAGAAACACATCACTATTCTCTCGGTTTACACTTATTGGTCATTTATGTATTACTAATGTTAGCATTCTGAATGCTCTCGGTTTTTGCAGATATGAAAACGACATGAAGAAAAGCAAGAAAAGCAGGAAATAAACTTAAATCAACAACATAACCACTGGACCATATCTCCATAGGTTATTATAATTCCGAGTCCTATTGGCAAGGTCCGTTTTCATTAAATATGACTGTTACGCAGTGAGTATGCACCCTGAACAAAGCATGTAAAGACCGGAGGCAAATCCACTAATTGCACTGTGTAAAGGACAGGCTGTTGTTTACCACATGTTGATCCAATGATCAACTGCATCTTTACTGCACATAGATAATTTTGGAAAATTCTCGTTTGGGAGAATCTTCTACTTATATAAGTTTTAATTGAATTTGTATAGCACTTTTATTAAAAGTCCTAAAAATGCAAGATGCAAACCAATTTGATAAAACAGATTTTAAGCGTCAAACACAAGTTCCTACAGAAATTTAATCTAGGTGAATCCTTTGTTAAAATGGTTATGGCTTTACACTCAGAACCTAGTGCTAGGGCAGGGGGGATTATTTTTAACTCCTTTCCCCTTAAACAAGGCACCTGACAAGGCTGCCCCTTGTCATCCTCTTTATTCATTTTTAGTCCTTGAACCCCTTCTGTATAACATTAGGACTAATGGCAATATTGCTGGCATTAAATTTTAAAATCAGATGGTCAAAGAATATGCGATGTTACATCGCATGCGATACATCGCATGCCATTACAACGCGGTCGTTACAATGACCGTGTTGTTACATCGCATACCTTTACAACGCAAGTCGTTACAACGACTTGCTGTAGGGGGGCGCTGGATGTTGGAATAGTATAATTTACTATTCCAACTCCAGTCTGTGCAACAGTAGGGAAGGTGTTGGATTTTAAATCCAACACCTTGCGCCCCATACAGCAAGTCGTTGTAACTACTTGCGTTGTAAAGGTATGCGATGTAATAACACGGTCGTTGTAACGACCGCAAAGTCATGGCATGCGATGTATCACATGCGATATAAAGGATGTCTCCCATGGTCAAGACATCAGCATTTGCTGACGATATCTTAATAATAACCATATAGGCAACCCAGTCCATCCAGGCATTTTCTAAAATATCGGGATATACTCTTAATAAAAATAAGCCTAAAGTGATATTGCTAAACATCTAGGAACCAAAGAGTTACTGAGCAATAAAGGTCTCGCTTGGCAGCCATACCACATAAAATATCTCGGCTTACTATTTTCAAATAATCAGATAAATGCCATTAAACACAATGAGACACTAACAATTAAAAAAATCTCAGACCTACTAGAAGGCTGGTTCCCAAAATTTCTAACATGGTGAGGAAGGATTGAAATGCTGAAAATTATCATAACGCCCATTGTTAACAATCTGATCAGCTTGCTTCCCCCTAGATTGCCAAATAATTTCTAAATTAAATTTGATGGCCTTTTCAGAAAATTTCTCTGGCAAAATAAAAAATCTAGAGTTTCTTTAAAGAAATTAAGATTCCTGAAGGAACTGGATGGAGTTAATCTGGCCAATTTCAGAACGTACCAAACAGCTTTTCTATTTAAAAAAGGGATTAAGTGGCTAACCCATAATGAAGATTACTGACCACTATGGTTAGAAATAGAAGAATCAAATGTCCCTATTGTCAACCTAGTTCTATTTCTGTCCATGAACAAAGCAATCCCCCTACATTCCAAATATATCCTGAACAACACTAGAGCAGCTATACTGAAAGTTGACAATACAATTTGTACCTCTAACTTTGCCTTCATTTGCAACAACCCTAAAATGAAACTGAACAGCCAATCGTGCCTTTGAATCAACTGGACCAATTGGGTTCTTTTCAGTATTAAACAAATTTGGACAGACAAAATTCCCTTGTCTTTGCTAATTTACAACATGCCCATGCTCTGAATAACCTTGATTTCTGTAAATTCTTGAAATTAAAAACATGTTTATGTAAACTTACATTTCCTGGCACAGAACCTGCCATTCCATATTCTGCTCATATCCTTACTTAGGGGTCGATTCCGATTCGGGCCGGAAAAAGCACCGACCGACTCGGAGCCGGAAATTATACCGACCGACACGTACCTGTGGCGCCCGACACGCCAAGTACGATGCAAGGCGTGCAAAATCCGACCGACACGTACCGAACCCAAGCCGAACGACCGAGCCGCACGGAAAACAGCAATCCGGCCAGAAAAACACGCGAATCGAACAGACCGACACGCACCCGGAACAAATCCGACCGAAACGTACACGCGAACTCCAAACCGCAAAGTACGATGCAAGGCGCGAAAACCACGACCGAGTCGGACGGAGGACAAGCCGTACGACCGACACGCATACAAAACCGAGCCGAAGCAACACAAAACACCGCGACCGACGCGTACGCAGCATAGAAAACTGCACAAACACAGCGTGAACGAAACGGAGAACACCGTACGAGACAAATGCAGGGTCCGACTCGGTCACAAGAACGTCTCCAACATGCACAGACAGTACAAAGGAAAAATCACACAAAAAAAGGCCAAACAAGCAATTACAAAGCCAATAAATACTGGGGGGTGGGGACAGAGAACAAAGACACACCCACAACTCCACCCATATAAAGGACACAAATCACAACCATGATCCTTTGCAAATGCCATTCCACTGCCAGCACCCAAGAGACAGCAACCACACACCCACAGCTCATCCCTCACACAAGCCACACACCATCAGCACACCAACAAATACCTACCTCACATACACCCAGCAAAACACACACTCACACACCCTCACCTGCACACCAACACACACATCACTCACCATCACCACCCATCACCATGCCCCCCAAGAAGAATCACAAGTTCCTAGATTGTGAATTGGAAGTCATGGTAGACGAGATCCTCAGGGTAGAGCCACAGCTGTTTGGCACACTGGTCCAACAGACCCCCATCTCCCAGAAAACCAAGATGTGGGAGAGGATCATCAACAGGGTGAACGCACAATCACCATGTCTGCGCACAAAGACCGACATCCAGAACAGGTGGTATGACGTGCGCAGGAGGGTACGGGACCTGCTCAAGAAAGACTACATCATCAGCCAATACACCGGCAGTGGCCCTCCTGCCAAGCCAATATACCTCAGGCCCTGGGAGGAGAAGGTGCGGGCCATCCTTCCGCCAGTGAGCGTATATGGACTAGAGAACATCCCAGAGCCTGGTGAGTACACAACAAATGTACACAATATTCTGCCACAAAACACACACACATCACTGTCAAGGGGAGAGTCAAACCATGCACTCACAGCAATTACACAGCAACCAGAACATAATCATCCCAAAATGTGTATGTTAGTCAGATAAACACAACACATGCCATCAAAAAATTTACATCCAACCGTGCCATCACATGTACAAACACAACTACAACTACAGCTAGGCAGTGGCACAAATAGAACTAACAAACACATCCAGACATGTAGCCACCACAACAACACCAACACACAGTGAAGATCACTCAAAGGAAGGAATTCTGTGTATGCTGGCCAAGTCAGTGTAGCCAATAGCATCATGGGAGTCGCAGTCACACATATTGCCCCCCCCCACAACTGTCCCATCAACACCACCCTGAACCATGCTCACATCACAGGGAGTGGAGAAGGACTCACAAGATGGCTGACACTGGTTACTGCTGTGGGGAGCACAAGGCCCTGCTGGCAACTGTGCACCAACAAAAAGCAGGACACCACTGACTGACATCCTGAGAGACATCTTCCACTCCCTGCAATGCAAGCACGTTCCATGGTGGGATATCTGGCTGGCTGGGTGGGAAGGAGGACTTGCAGCACTGACCATACTTACAAGCACCTCCCCTCACACCCCCCCTCAACACAAACTCCACAGAACCCACCTGGTAGAATGCAATGCCTCACATCCTAACTCAAGATCCCACAAAGAACCACCACCCTGGGTTATGTTGTGTGAAGCACAGGGACACTCTTGGGACTTTTAGCCAAACAACTGCCAGGACAACACTCCCAGCCATCCTGTCAGCACAGCCAGCCCACCCCACAGGGAAGCAGAGTCAAAAGGAAGGAAGCATGGGCATGCTGGGAAGGGGGGTGGAGGCAAAAGCATGATGGGAGTAGTAGGCACAGATATTGCTCAGCCTCACAACTGGCCCATCAACACCACCCTGAACCATGCTCACATCACAGGGAGTGGAGAAGGACTCACAAGATGGCTGACACTGACTACTGCTGTGGGGAGCACAAGGCCCTGCTGGGAACTGCACACCAACCAACAGCAGGACACCACTGTCAGCCATCTTGCCATTGCCCTCACACCCACACACACTGAACTCCCCACAAAAGCAAGTAAGTATGGGAATGCTGGCAAGTGGGGTGGAGGCAATAGCATGATGGGAGTGGCAGTCACTGATATTGGTCACCCCCACAACTGTCCCATCAACACCACCCTGAACCATGCTCACATCACAGGGAGTGGAGAAGGACTCACAAGATGGCTGACACTGGCTACTGCTGTGGGGAGCACAAGGCCCTGCTGGCAACTGTGCACCAACAAACAGCAGGACACCACTGACTGACATCCTGAGAGACAACTTCCACTCCCTGCAATGCAAGCACAGTCCATGGTGGGATAACTGACTGGCTGGGTGGGTGGGAAGGAGGGCCGGCTGTCAACCAAACACAACCAATGCAGACCATGTTCACACCCCAACAAATACATAGAAATGCCCAAATAATGCAGGACAATGTGCCACACCAATATCAACCCCTGACTGTGACGACTTAGGACAATGCAATGTACAGGCCCGCACCCAGAGGCACAGTCACAACTGTCAGGTGTGTCAACCATTGATGCCTGCAGAAACATAACATACATTGTGTGTGTCTCCCAAAAACAGGTGATGATGGGGACACAGCAGCAGACGCTGAGGAGTCCCAGTCCCAGGCTCAAGAGGATGCGGAGCTCACTGGTGTCGTACAGCCTCTGCCCTCCTCGGACGAAGAAGACCAACCTGGCACATCCGGTGCAAGTCTACATGCAGCACCAGCAGGACCACCAGCTGCAGCACCAGCACGACCACCAGCTGCACCCCCTGCACCCACCCCTCCAACGACTGTCAACACAAATACCATCCCTGCTGACATGGACAGAACAAGGAGCAACACCAGCACAGGGACCCTGGACCAACCTGGGGCCATGGACACCACCACCACCACCAACCTCCAAGGTGGACCAGGGTCATCTGTGCGTGCCACTGCACGCACTGCACATGTCAGCAGGGGTGGTGGGAGGGGTGGGAGACAGAGGTCGCTGCTTGCAGAGGTTGCTGGTGTGCATGACGACCCACAACTGGTACGCATAGCTGATGCGTACCAGTCCAGCACCGGAGACCTCAGCCAGGTAGTGGGGCTCCTCAGAGACATGAAACAGCAGCAGACTGCCCATCATGCCCGCTTGGACTCTCACATGTCCCACGTGGAGTCACACATGTCCCGCGTGGACTCACACATGTCCCGCGTGGAGTCCAAGTGGGATGCACTGCATGAGATGACGGCGGTGCACAGGGACATTTTACAATGCCTCCGCCAGATGAACAGCAACCAGTCCACACCTCCCTGTGTGCCAACAACATCTGGTGCTGCCCAAACTGCAACTGCCACAGGGAGGGAGGATGACTCTGGCGGAGAGTCCCCTGCACCGCAGCAGCCTGTACTTGAGGGGCCCCACCCCCAAGAAGAGGGGTCGTCCGAAGAGGGGCAAGTGAGAGGCCGATGGCCAAGCGCAACTCCCAGGAAGCCTGAACCTGTTCTGGATGTTCACCTTTGTGCACAGACTGTTCACCCTCTTGACGGCAACACTACTCCCACACATTGCATGGGGAGTACAAGTTGGACCAATGTCTCAGACAACTGTGGCCCCGATACTGGGGATTCTGTCTACCAGGACTTTCAATTCACCTAGGAACTTCTGATTGCAAGATTTATGTACAGCACTACCCATCCTATGCACTATTCACACAAATGTATCACAATAAACACACTAATACACCATACTTGCCTCTGTTGTGATTCCAACGTGGGTGCTGTTATGGGGATGATGAACTGCAAAATTACAGTGTGTATGCGAACTGCAACAGCAAGTACAACACAGGCATGTGAGTAAAGGCAACATGACACATATGAGGGAGACACACCACCAGGGCTACACAACACATACACACCTAGGCCATCTGACTCATTGCCTACACTGATGTTGCCAGGGAAGACGGTGCAATGCACAGACACCACACCCATTCCCAGTTGGAGTCAAGTAGCCCACAGGTGCAGTAAGCAAATGGCAGTCAAATGTGTGACCACAGACAACGCACATCACAAAGTGAAGCACAGGTTTATTACACAGTTGCAACATGTCGTAACCACTACAGATGCAAGGTAATCCCACCTGGCAGTGGGCACACAGTCAACAACTGTAGACGGAAGGAAGTCCATGGGTGTGGCGCACATCACCTGTAGGGACACAACAGCTACCACCCTGGAAGTGCAATCACGTCGTCGGTGGACACAGTTGACCAAACGAATCTGAAAGTACCCTGTGAAGGACAGAAATGACACACAGTCAAAAGCAATGGAGTACAGGACAGAACAGCAAAACTCATGCACAATACATGTTACAAGATACCCACCCAGAACCAAGTTAGCATGTCAACACTGTTGGGGAGTACAGCCCACCTGTAAGCACACATCGCAACACACATCCAGTCAAGTAGCCCATGGACACACTCCAACAGCACCAGAGCACCACCTACACATATCATGCCAACTCACATCATTGACATGACACCTCAGGATACTCACATTCAGCTAAAGAAGTTGGTGATGAGCTGTGTGCGGACATCACCCTCATCATCATCATCATCATCGTCACTGGCATCGTGGTCCAGGCCAGGATCCTCCACAGGTGGCGGATGTTGGTCATTGTCATCCTGGATGAGAGGCAACTCCTTCCGCACTGCCAGGTTGTGGAGCATGCAGCAGACGATGATAATCTTGCACACTTTCGCAGGGGCATATGGGAGGGACCCTCCGGTCTTGTCCAGGCAGCGGAAGCGGCTCTTCAGGAGACCAAATGTCCGCTCAATCACTCTCCTGGTCCGACCATGTGCCTCATTGTAGCGCATCTGGGCTGGTGTCACAGGGTTCCTGAGGGGTGTCAGCAACCACGGCATGTTGGGGTATCCCGAGTCACCTACGGACAGACAAGTGCACATTAGCTGACTTGGAAAAGTGGGCGGAATACTACAGATCAGATCACACACAATGGCACAAAGTCAGTACACACCAACAAGCCAGGCACGCTGGTTCTGCATCTGTGCCATCATCCTGGGGATGCGACTACTCCTCATCACAAAGGCATCGTGTGCTGAACCAGGGAAACGGGCACACACGTGTGTGATGGTCATGTCTGCAAGACACACCACCAGTGCATTGACCGAGTGGTAGTGCTTGCGGTTCCTGTAGGCCTGCTCCTGGGCCTGTGGTGGTACCAAAGCCACATGTGTCCCATCAATGGAGCCAATGACATGCGGCATCCTCCCCAGGGCATAAAAGTCACTCTTCACGTCAGTGAGTCGTCGCAGTCTAGGGAAATAGATGTACCGGTTCAGGAATAGCAACATTGCCGCCAAAACATCGCGGAGCACACGGCTCAACATGGTGTGTGACATCCCACCAGCAGTCGCCACAGTATGTTGGAAGGTACCGGTGGCAAAGAAGTGTAGGGCTGCCATCACCTTCACCTTGGGGGTCAGCGCTGTAGGATACGGCCGGCCAGGCTGCAAATGTGGGGACAACTGCACTGCCAAATCCTCAATCAGCTGCCTGGTGAAGCGGTACCGTCGGATGCTGTCCCGTTCCACCATCGTTGCCAGGTCTGGGAATGGTCGATGGACAGCAGGAGCCCTGCAGTGCAGAGGAGAAGTAAGCAAGATTGTCAGTCACCCCACATATGCGGCATTGAACACACTCAATATCCCAACATACATCATTATGAGGCACAACTACATGAAGTGTGCAGTTCCGTAAGGACATGTATGGTACATACATGGCCAACATCTGTCAACACGGTCCAACAAGTGGCATCAATTAGTCCCAGGTTGGCCCATTGGATATCATGAGGCCGTGTCACAGTTCCCATCTCCTGCTGCCGTGTCACAATCACCCCCCACAGTGACATGTGAGGACAGATGTGCCCCAGGCACCACAGCTCAACGACAGGTACATTCCCAGGGACCCTGTATTGCCACATGGACACTGGCATTACATGGAGTATCATGTATACACCACAGCAAAACAACCATGACCCCCACAGGTAGTGGTCCCACTTGCCACGGCAGGACAGACATGGACGTCTGTGACACACACACGCACAACATCAAAGTCCATGCACACACAACGTGGATGTGGAGACTGTCTCCCATTGTGCACATGAAATCAGAGACATTGTAAACACTACATGCACACAGACTGTGGAGGACCATCACTATTGTGCCACTGGGACACCCTGGCTCAAACATACCGTCCCACATGGGACTCACGGGGTATGTGACATGACATACACATACACCACCGTGAAATGTGACCATGGCACATGCACAGATATGAACAGTTGCACATCACAGTGGTCATGTACACGTAACACCCAGGATCCTGTCCCCATGAACACGTGCACAGCCTGGCGGTGGCTGCCCACAGGTGACACCCACAGGACAACATGTACACCAACATACACACAATAGGAAATGCAGCCTTACATGCCTTATGATAAAGTTTGGACAGGCTGTCGTGATGTAGGTGTGCCCCTCACTCCCTGGGAGCTATCTGTGGCTGGCATATGTCCATCTGAGACAGGCATGGTGACATATGCCAGTCACTTGTACAGTGATGCGTTGAACAGCAATGGACCGATCGGTGCCCCCGGCCGGCCCATTGCATTCAATGTGTGCGGTGCACGCGTTGTACCCCTGTACGCGTTGTACTGCAATGGACCGATCGGTGCCCCCGGCCGGCCCATTGCATTCAATGTGTGCGGGTACGCGTTGTACCCCTGTACGCGTTAGTACTGCAATGGACCGATCGGTGCCCCCGGCCGGCCCATTGCATTCAATGTGTGCGGGTACGCGTTGTACCCCTGTACGCGTTGATCAGCAATGGACCGATCGGTGCCCCCGGCCGGCCCATTGCATTCAATGTGTGCGGGTACGCGTTGTACCCCTGTATGCGTTGATCAGCAATGGACCGATCGGTGCCCCCGGCCAGCCCATTGCATTCAATGTGTGCGGGTACGCGTTGTACCCCTGTACGCGTTGTACTGCAATGGACCGATCGGTGCCCCGGCCGGCCCATTGCATTCAATGTGTGCGGGTACGCGTTGTACCCCTGTACGCGTTGATCAGCAATGGACCGATCGGTGCCCCGGCCGGCCCATTGCATTCAATGTGTGCGGGTACGCGTTGTACCCCTGTACGCGTTGATCAGCAATGGACCGATCGGTGCCCCGGCCGGCCCATTGCATTCAATGTGTGCGGTGCACGCGTTGTACCCCTGTACGCGTTGTACTGCAATCGACCGATCGGTGCCCCCGGCCGGCCCATTGCATTCAATGTGTGCGGGTACGCGTTGTACCCCTGTACGCGTTGATCAGCAATGGACCGATCGGTGCCCCCGACCGGCCCATTGCATTCAATGTGTGCGGGTACGCGTTGTACCCCTGTACGCGTTGATCAGCAATGGACCGATCGGTGCCCCCGGCCGGCCCATTGCATTCAATGTGTGCGGGTACGCGTTGTACCCCTGTACGCGTTGATCAGCAATGGACCGATTGGTGCCCCCGGCCGGCCCATTGCATTCAATGTGTGCGGGTACGCGTTGTACCCCTGTACGCGTTGATCAGCAATGGACCGATCGGTGCCCCCGGCCGGCCCATTGCATTCAATGTGTTCGGGTACGCGTTGTACCCCTGTACGCGTTGTACTGCAATGGACCGATCGGTGCGCACCCATTGACAATGGCCTTGCCTGGCAACGGACGCGTTTTCGAATTTCGAACGAGTCGGTTGCTGGAAATTCAGTTGGTCACCCACAACAATGTTGCAAAATCATGTATGTCATGAAGTTGAAGATTTGAAGGATGCTGTGGGCGTGTATTGGTGCTGCTATTCCATGGATTGGCCAGATTCAGAAGATGCAAACGACTTGGACCTATCACTTTGGACACAAGGGACAGTATCTGCCTCTCCAGCACATATATATTGCTGGCTGGTCCCCTAAGAGCTCACTTGCCTGCACTACATGCTCCAGGACGACATCTGCCACTGCACTGCTGCTGTCTCTGCCCCTCTGGACCCTGCAATGGCACGTACTGTGGAGAGAGCCCCAGCCTTCAGCCTTGAGGAGAACCAGGCCCTGCTGGACAGCCTACTTCCACAGTACAGCAAGCTGTATGGGACACCAGGGGAGCAGGTGAGTGTTCTGTGCACTGCCTTTCTGAATGTGCATATTGTCTGACTAGCAAGGCTGAAAGTCTGCACGCCACTGGCTAGCAGGCTCACTGAGTAGTTGTCACCCCCATAGTGTGTAGTGACATGCACTGGACAGGTATGGTGCAGTGACATTGCATTTGAACAAGGTTTTACTTCCCATGCAATGATACCATGTAGTGACGTCTGGCAAACTGTCCATGGGCAGCTTTGCACTGCCTGTGTACATCATGTGCCCCTGTGATTGAGACATGTATATACAACTGTGTCATGCACGGATATGTTGCATGTGTAGTAATGGCCTTTTCACTTTGTCATCCTGACAGGTTAATGCCCATCGGAAGCAGGAGATCTGGAAGGACATCGTCCGGGCTGTCCGGTCCGTGGGGGTCTACAAGCGCCGGATCCGCAGCTGCCAGAAGAGGTGGCAGGACCTTCGGGGCTGGACCCGGAGGATTGCACGGGTCCAGCTGAAGCTGTCACCTCCTCGCAGGAGGGGCGGAACACGGACCCTGACCCCCACATGCTCCAGATCCTGGCGGTGGTGTTTCCAGACCTGGATGGGCAGCTGAAGGCCAGACAGCAGCAAGGAGGGGGTGAGTCAAAGACTGCACTGTGAACTCTGTATTACATGCTATGTGCCCTCTTCTGGCCTGGTTAAACTGCCACAGTGCAGCAGTCATGTTGTCCAGGAGCCATGTCCCTCTATTGTGCACTGCCCACTCCTCATCTGATACCCAGGTGTGGCCCTTACATTCAGGGAATTGTGTCACTTGGGACTGTGTCCTTGCAGTTTGCTTCACTAAAGGTGGGGGACAGCATCTGTTTCCCTAACTTTGTTGTGGGCATCATGGGTGGGTCCATTGTTCACACAACGCCTGTGTTCGGACATGTAATCTGCGTGTTGCTTTGATATGCGGTCCACTTGCTGAGCTGAGCCACCACATGTGCCTGGGGTATGTGGCACACGCCCATGCAGCGGGTGGGAACAATGTTTGGGCCCCAGGAGTGTGCAGATTACGTGTGTCACACATACATAGCCAGCTATCCACTATCCAGGGCTCATCCCTCATTCATGTGGGGCAGGACAGTCATGCCTACTCCAGGCCATGCAATGCACTCTGTACTCCCACTCCCGTGTATCAGCTGACACATTGTGCGCAGTGATTTGACCCCTCAGGTGTCTGCCTCTGTGTCAGTGTGCTGTGGATTAGTTGCCAGGACTGCTGGGGTGTTTCTTGGTAGGGGCTCAGCATGCCACTGGAGATGTGACCATAGGAGACGATACTTGTGTGTCACATAGGTGTTTGATCAGCTGCCCGTGCAGACTGGGGTATGCGAATGTGAAGTTCAGGCAGCTGTTCCCCATTCACAGCAGATTGTGAGGGGCTCAGGTTCAGAGGGTAGTGTCACAGGTCTCCCATATGTCCAATAGGTATGACCTGGACAGATGAGGGTTAAGATGATGTGTTGTGGGGGGATGTACATGTGCACTTGTGCAGCTCCAGGACTTGCATTCCCCATGACCTACTATTGTGACACAGTGCAGAGTGTTGTTGTCTGGCTGCCAAGTCATACATCACTGAGACAGTGATGTATGACTTAGCAGTCATGCCTCCGCCATGGCATGTGTCTACTTATTGGTGATCCTGCAGGGGAGTGACATGTGCTACATGCACACCATTGTGGCGATGGCTATCAGGACATGGGTGCATCATGGTGTCTGTCGCTGGTATGCATCACATGCATTTCCGATTTGACTCTGGGCATCCCTTTCATCCGGAAACCTGTACTGACTCAGTGGCAAGAGCTGTGATGTGTGCATGTCCACATGCTACACCGTGTCCTCTGCACTGTCCAACTACTGTGTAGTTGGTGCATGTGTCCACACTGGGGTGTTGCAATCCAACAGACACCAGACAGATGGGTGCAAGGCCATGTGGGATGTGAGTGCCATTGTTGGCATCAGACTGACAATTGGCTGCTCCTGTTCAGTTAGGGCACTTTTAGCAATGTACAACTAATGATGCCAGGGCTTGCTCTGTAATGTGCTGTGCTCACAGTGGTGTGTGCGTTTGGTGCAGGTGACTGATGTCTGTCTGTTTCCCCATTGTTTGCAGATACATCCACGGCCACAGAAGGGGACAGCTCCACGGACCAGGAGGAGCCGGAGAGCCAGACTGGGTCAGCAGCCGAGGAGTGGTCGGAGGGACCCAGTGGCACGGAGGGCGAGGGGAGCCACACCGAGGAGTCCTCAGCACCATCCACCTCAGCTGAGGACCAGAGCAACTCGGAGGATGACTCCCTTATGGAGGCGGGTGTCAGCAGCCACCATACCCCAGCTAGTGTTGCTGTCCCCGCCACCACCAGCACCACCACCGCCCTCCCATCGGCTCCCATTCCCCAGGTCCATGGAGGCTCCCATGTTCGGGAGCGTGTCTCCTTTGGGCCAGGCACCGCACCCCTTGCCCCTGTGTCCCCTGCTGCCCTGAGTGAGGAGTCTGTGTACCTCCTTCGCCAGCTCCATGTAGGGCAGACAGCCATGCTGAGTATCCTCCATGCGCACACCGCTCTGTTGACTCAGCTGGTGTTGTTCATGGAGGGCATCTCATCGGGCATGTCTGACCTACAGAGGGGCAATAGGTCCATGGACTCCTCCCTGACGGCAGCAGTGTCCCTCCTCAGACAGTCCCTCACATCTCCTGCCTCTGCTCCATCCACACTCCCCAGCACCTTACCCGTCCCAAGCACGCACACACCGGCACAGGCACACACCAGCACACACACATCCAGCACACAGACACACACGCCACAAACAAAACACACACGCACGCACAGTCAGGGGACTGAAACCAGACTCACAGGGGATGGGGCCCTGGTACACCCACACGCATCCACGAGCACTGCGCAGTCCTCAGTTGCCTCTCCCTCCAAAACACCCTCCCTTGCCTCACCTGCAACCCCAAAGACCCAGCGCCTCTTCCTCAGTGACCTCGGCCTCTTGCCCTCCGATCCAGCTGCTCCAGCATCCAGGGGGAAGAGGAAGCCCACCCACACGGAGCAGAGTGCCCCTCGCCCCCGGACACCCTCCCCCAGGCGCAGACAGACTGAGGCCCCCACCCGCAAGTCCCCCCGGAGTGGTAAGAGCAAGACCCCGCCGCCGCCCTGCAGCTCAGGCACCAGGTCTCCTTCCTCCATCCCTCAGGCCCCCACTCCACAGGTGCCCCCACCACACCCTGCCCCAGGTTCCCCCACCCACAGATATACCATCCCCAAGAGGATCCGGCCTTCTCCCCCTGGCACTTGCTCTCCCGGCACCACACCCCCGCTGCGCTTGTCTGTGCCACTGATGTGGTGAGGGTGTCCTCCCCCTCTGTCCAGCCCACCTTGCCTGTTCCCCATTCTCCTCCCCTGGTGGTAGGCACTGCAGTGGAGTCCACTACCACCCTGTCTGACTTGGGCACTGCAGTGGCGGACCTGTCCACTCCATCTGCAGGGTCCACTGCAGTCATGCCGGCACCCACAACATCTGAGTCATGCCCCCCAGTTGTGCCGGCACACACCATGTCAGACACCTCCACTGCAGTTGTCAGTGGCTCTCCAGCACCCACCACCCCTTCCCTGCTTCCTCCTGGTGAGCCCTGATCCTGTCCCTGCGGTGCCTGGCCTGCCCCCCCAGTTGCCCCTCCAAGTGGATTGTCCCTGGTTTTGTGCAGGCATGCGTAGGGTGACATCTGCCACTGTCACCAAGTTTGAACTTTGACAATGGACTGGCCATTGGCCTTTGTGTTTTTTCTGGACTTTGTTTTCATTTCACATATGCTGAATAAAGCAACTTTCTGTTCTCTAGTGCTTATGCTTCTGATGTACATGTTGTTGATGATGCTAACCATGCCCTTGCTGCAGTGATGGTGATATTTGGTCTCATGATAATGAAGTGTTACTGTGCAGGAACCCATGTGGTCCAGGGGGAATGTGTCCTATCCTGTGGTGTATCCATGTCATCCATAGCAGCATCTGAGGGTGTCATGTGTTCAGTATTTGGCAATGGGATTTCCTACTTAGATTAGCTATTTCACATCTGTGGCTTCCACCCCTGCACATCTGTTGTGCCTGCCATTGTTCAATTCGTCTACTTCCCTGACCGTGTGGCCATCTCCACTGGACATGCAGGTTTGGGCATCAATGGGGAAGGACTCATCCGTGTAGTCAGTGCAACATTGCTATACAAGTGTGTTGGATCTGTGCTGATGATTCCGTTGGCACTTCCATGACCAGGCTGATGTGACGGGAGCCCTCATTTGGTGCTAATTGTTGATTGTGTGACCAAGTGCTCAGCTGACATGATGGGGCCCTACTGAGGCAACACATGGCACAGCTTTCCTCACACAGGAGTGGAGTCCCCTCATGGCAGTGTGTACACCTGTGACATTGCCTGCGCCCAAGGTGTGTGTTGTATGTGCATGTCTGTGTGTTCACTTCCGTTTAGCTGTGCATGCTGTGATCCCTAGTGTTGTACCTGTTTGTGATGCTTGCTGAGTTGACCTATGTTCCCCCAAAGTCTTCTCCCTGGGTTCTCTGTGATGTGGGTGCATGGCACATTACTGGTCATCAGGGTGTCACCCATAGGTGTGTTTGCTGTCAGGGCTGAGTTTGTGTGCAGACGCAGATGGGTCACAGTCAGGTTTCCCCTTGGCACTTGTTGTTTGCCCATGTCATGTGATTTCCAGTTTGTGTTATCTTTCAGTGATTGTGACACGTTGTGTGTGTGACTGCTGGCACTCCTCAGGGTCCGGGCTGCAATGTTGGTTGTTGTCTATGTGTGTTCTTTGTGGGTGACCTTGGCTTCTTCATTGGTGTGTGACTGTGGCTGGGATCCCATTGGTTGGTGTGGTATTGCCGTCATGTCCATGTACAGCATAGTGTGCAGTGTGTCAGACATTCAGGAGTCTTGTTGAGTGGCCATGTGTCATGTGTTTCTGCAACTTGGTTCCCACCCACCACCCTGGAATAGTCATGGGTGCATGTGCAATGTCACCAGTGCATGTGTACGTCACTGCTGCACATTGTTGGAGGTCGAGGGGTGTGGTGTTGAGTGTGTGCAGATGAGAGTTGTTGCCCGGCTAGGCCCCTGCCTCCATGTTGGCCTTGGCTTACTGGCCATGCTGATTGATTTGTGCTTGTGTAGGTGTGATGGTAGTTTGTTGCTCAGGACACATGACTGTGGTTCACAGTGTGAACCACATTTAGCTTTGTCATCACAGTGGGATTGTAATGCAGCCCAGGGTCACCACATTGTGGGGGCCCTGGGGGTGGTGCTGTGGTGTGTCTGTGTCTTGCTGTGTCAGTTGCTGTTCCTACATGCCTGTGTGACATGTGTGATTTGTGCTCCCTCTCATCTGACAATGCCTGCTTGCCCACATAGGGGATTTGGATCCATGAGTTACCTTTGTGTGGCACTGTATGCACATCTGTATGATTGGTATTCAGGTCTCCTCATGTGTTGTGTGGTTGCCTGGGGACACTGGCACCCCCTCACCTGTTGTGTATGATGTGCAGTGTGGGTCTGCCTGTTTGTGTTTGTGCATCTGCACCACTGCATTGGCATATCTTGGGTGTGCCATTGGCTGTATGTAGTTTGGTGGGTTTCCCCTGCTGTCCCTGGGACTCCTAGGTCATCGGTCAGCACAATGATCATGGTTTGTGTGTCCCATTGCTGCCATGGTATGGTATCTGTTCACCTCACATCTGCAGTCTCCACAGGGTCTCTGCATTTGTGTGCCCATTGGTGCAAATATGTGGGTCTGCATTCTGATGGTCACTTCTGTCATTGTGTCATTGATGAATGTTGACAGTGTCAGCCCCCATGGGTGTTGTTTGTCTGCACATGGCCAAAGGTATGTCTTATTTGCACTGCAGTATGTGGCTCCCCCAATTTATGTTGCAATGGGACACATACACTACTTTGCCACTGATGTGTTTTTTGTTCTGTGACCAGGAATCATCCATGCAGTTTGGCAGTTGCAGCTCTTTCTTTGTCAACACTTACCTTTTGGTCACTGTGATGATGGGGGTTTAGACCCCATTGCCACAATGTTCAAAATGTGCTTCAGCTATGGACCCCACACTTACATTTTGCTCACTGTGATGATGGGGGTTTAGACCCCATTGCCACAATGTTCAAAATGTGCTTCAGCTATGGACCCCACACTTACATTTTGCTCACTGTGATGATGGGGGTTTAGACCCCATTGCCACAATGTTCAAAATGTGCTTCAGCTATGGAGCCCACACTTACATTTTGCTCACTGTGATGATGGGGGTTTAGACCCCATTGCCACAATGTTCAAAATGTGCTTCAGCTATGGACCCCACACTTACATTTTGCTCACTGTGATGATGGGGGTTTGGACCCCATTGCCACAATGGTCATGGCCTGCTTGCATTGTGGGTGCCACACACATATATGTGTGGCACATGTGCTAGGGGGTCACATTGTATGTTCAAAGTCATGTTCAGTGTTGTAGGCATTTGACACAGTCTACACACGCTTGTCATGGTGTTGGGGGGATGTCTTTTTCTTGCATTCCCTAGGTTGTGGTGTGCTGGTTGTGTCATGCATTGTCCATCCTATGAGTGGGGGTGGTAGTAGTGGTAGGCATCCAGCCCCCTGGCTAAGGGTGGTAGTAGTGGTAGGCATCCAGCCCCCCTGGCTCAGGGTGGTAGTAGTGGTAGGCATCCAGCCCCCCTGGCTAAGGGTGGTGGTGGTCATCCAGCCCCCCCTGGCTAAGGGTGGTAGTAGTGGTAGTCATCCAGCCCCCCCTGGCTCAGGGTGGTAGTAGTGGTAGGCATCCAGCCCCCTGGCTCAGGGTGGTAGTAGTGGTAGGCATCCAGCCCCCTGGCTAAGGGTGGTGGTGGGCATACAGCCCCCTGGCTAAGGGTGGTAGTAGTGGTAGGCATCCAGCCCCCTGGCTAAGGGTGGTGGTGGGCATCCAGCCCCCTGGCTAAGGGTGGTAGTAGCGGTAGGCATCCAGCCCCCCTGGCTCAGGGTGGTAGTAGTGGTAGGCATCCAGCCCCCCTGGCTCAGGGTGGTAGTGGTGGTAGGCATCCAGCCCCCCTGGGTGAGGGTGGTAGTAGTGGTAGGCATCCAGCCCCCTGGCTCAGGGTGGTAGTAGTGGTAGGCATCCAGCCCCCTGGCTCAGGGTGGTAGTGGTGGTAGGCATCCAGCCCCCTGGCTAAGGGTGGTAGTAGTGGTAGGCATCCAGCCCCCCTGGCTAAGGGTGGTGGTGGGCATCCAGCCCCCCTGGCTAAGGGTGGTAGTAGTGGTAGGCATCCAGCCCCCCTGGCTCAGGGTGGTAGTAGTGGTAGGCATCCAGCCCCCCTGGCTCAGGGTGGTAGTAGTGGTAGGCATCCAGCCCCCCTGGCTCAGGGTGGTAGTAGTGGTAGGCATCCAGCCCCCTGGCTAAGGGTGGTGGTGGGCATCCAGCCCCCTGGCTAAGGGTGGTAGTAGTGGTAGGCATCCAGCCCCCTGGCTAAGGGTGGTGATGGGCATCCAGCCCCCCTGGCTAAGGGTGGTAGTAGTGGTAGGCATCCAGCCCCCTGGCTCAGGGTGGTAGTAGTGTTAGGCATCCAGCCCCCCTGGCTCAGGGTGGTAGTAGTGGTAGGCATCCAACCCCCCCGGCTCAGGGTGGTAGTGGTGGTAGGCATCCAGCCCCCCCTGGGTGAGGGTGGTAGTAGTGGTAGGCATCCAGCCCCCCTGGCTAAGGGTGGTAGTAGTGGTAGGCATCCAGCCCCCCCTGGCTCAGGGTGGTAGTAGTGGTAGGCATCCAGCCCCCCCTGGCTAAGGGTGGTGGTGGGCATCCAGCCCCCCCTGGCTCAGGGTGGTAGTTGTGGTAGGCATCCAGCCCCCCCTGGCTCAGGGTGGTAGTAGTGGTAGGCATCCAACCCCCCCTGGCTCAGGATGGTAGTAGTGGTGGGCATCCAGCCCCCCCTGGGTAGGGGTGGTAGTGGTGGTGCGCATCCAGGCCCCTGTGTGCATATGTGGCATTGGTGATGGGCATCCCGCCCCTATGGTGCTGCTGTTGCTGGTGTAAGTATATTCTGCATCCCTCTGTGTGTGTGTGATGTGTCGTGTACGTGTTGTATGTGTTTTGTGGTTGGTGTCTGACTTACCTTACTGCGCCGTACGCGTCCGTGCCTGTTCCGGTAGTAAATGTAGTATATTGGTATGATCGGGACGAAGGGATTCATGGTTGGTTCGTGTCGTTCGTCCTTCTCGTTGCTTCGCGTCGTCCTCGTCGCTTCGCGTCCTCCTCGTCGCTGGCGTGTTCGTCTCGTAGCCGTGGATCGTGTTGTGGCGCGAATCGGAGCTTATGTGCGCCTCTCCCGGATGCTTTGACGTGCCGTGCGTAGCGACGGGTTCGGCACGTACGGGAAGCGCATCGTACTTGTTCGGCCGGACGGAGCTGCATTTTCCCTTCCGTGCGACTCGATTCAGCGTTTCCGGATTCGCCTCGGTCGGAGAACAGGACCTGGTTTGGGTGAGTACGGCTCGGCCGGATTCTGTGCTGTTGTGCGCATCGTACTTACTCGTTCGGTGTGCTGTACGGATCGATCGGGAAACAGGCTTTCGCATGGCTTTTTTCCCGACCGAATGGTATTGGGTGCGCCTCCAACCGAGATCGGAATCGGCCCCTAAGTCTGGGCATGAAGTCTCTAAAATCTACAAACACTTGCAACCTAAATCAATGAAATTATTAGGGAAATTACAGAATAAAGGGGTAAGAGATGGTCTGAATGATAGTGATTCCTTTAATTGGGCGAAGATATCCTTTTACTGACAGGTTCACCCCAATCCTAGCACAAACCAAATACATGCCCGTAAATAGGGCTTTTTCGACCTTTTTGAACAGTAGGCAGAGTCCCACCTGTTGGAATAGTAACGATAACACTGGCAGCCTACCTCATATGCTTTTCTTTTGCCCCACCCTAAAAACCTTCTGTAAAGAAATTTCTTAATTCGTTAAATCACTATTCCAAATTCAACCAATTGAAGAATTTACATACCTTCTAACAGGACCCCTTGACACTCGCATTCCTCTTGACATGGTAGAACCTTTTAGAACTACTGAACACTCTAGCGTGTAAACTAATCCTTATAAACTGGAAAAACACTTCCAATGTAAGTTTCGCCTCTTGGAAAAATGTAATCTCTTATATTAGAGGTGCAGATAATGACGCTTTCCAATTTTCTCCCTGGAATGCTCAGAGCAAGTCAATCTAGCAAACTCTACATGATGATTTCATGCGTAGCACAAAACCAGCTTAAAGGTCTTGTAAACTGACCCATGTTGTAATGGATTGAGGCTTAGAGAAATACTCCTTTAAACAATTACTCTTTGCTGGTCTATGTTGGGCTCTAACTCCTATTATGCTCTGACTCAGTGACCTTGATACTCCACTGCTCGATGCAATAATTATTTTTCTTGCATTCACTTTGCTCCAGATGTTGTCTTAGTTTTGTCTATATTTTCTATGAGTGTGTAATGTAAATTCCACAGGTCCATATCATTATTTGCAACACTCACTGTACTATGTTCACTTTTTTATCATACTTTCATTTGTTTTTGTGGCTTTATAAAATTCAATAAATTTGTTTGAACAAAAGAAAAAGTCATACACGTGACATTAAGAACAAAGACATTTCAGGATAGGGCCCTGATCACAAGGGGGCCAGAAAATTATAACCACTGCATAAACCACTGTTTGCACACCGGTCAGAATTATGAAGTCCTCGCCACTTTTATATTTCAGACCCAGTAAAAATCGGGGCTTGCGGTGTTTGGTACAGAAAGCACAAAATCCACATGCTATTCCCCCTTTTCAGTGTTAAGCTCATAATTGGGGTAATTGCAGCACCTGTTAATCTTACTTAAGGTGGTCTTAGTAGCTAACAACATACCCCTGATATATTTTGTGTATTACAGCTTATTGTCATTCTTGAATACCCTTCAGGCTTTAACCGCTTAACTGCTTAGAACGTTCCGCGCCAGTGCGGAACGTTCTATTAAGCGGGCGGGGCCGCGTCGGCCAACGGACGTGCGCAGCACTACCGAGGTAGTGCTCGCGACGGCCGTTGGCCGACAGAAGCATCGAAGGGGTTAAAGTGAACTGGAGAATATCAAGCGATTCTCCTTTGCCCATATAAACTTTTAGAACTCATCTTCCACGCGTCCAATTTTTATGAAAGGGTGTTTGTTTTGCATACTTGAGAAATTGGGTTTCATTAAATTTGAATTAGACAAAGAAAGGCTTTGAGAGAACGGAAAAACTGACTTTAGGCCATTGGATGGGGATTCATTTCTCCCTGAGTTCCTTTATCTTATGCTGTGTCCCACAGGGATCCACTTATTTCGCCTTTCAATACAATATGCACATGAGACCACTGTCCAGTTGATCCATCAACCATCATTTCAGGTCCAAATCTTTAGACCTCATATGCCTCTCCACATCAGATTGAGGGAACACAAAGAAGAAGGCATTACGATTTCAATTTGTTTACTACACACATGTTACTGAATGAAGGAGAGTCAACTATGCATGACCAAAATAAAACCATAATCCTGAGAGTTGGAGGAGATGGAACCACGCCAATGCCGGCCAAAGCTGTAAAATAACTCAGAATGTGGGGCCAGATGTACAAACATTAGGAATACTGACATCCTAATTGTGATTCTCTCTGAATCGCATTTAGGAAATCGGTATTCCTAATGTATGAAACTCTTTTGAGTTTCCTTAGCGATTCCTAGCGGGTCACAAATAGATTTACCTCATGCATATTAATGAGGCATGTTGCAATTTGCAACCCATTATGAATCAAAGCCATCACTGAGATGGTATCCTTCTGAGGTCAACAGACCACCATGTCTGTGATTGCTTTTTAATAAAAGGCAGTGGGACCACTGCCTGCTATAAAAATATTTTTGTAACATTCTCAAAGGGGAAAGGGTTCCCATGGCACCCCTTCCCCTTTGTGAATTGGTTAACCACAGTTTTAAACTGGTAGTAAAGTATTACTGTTTTGCAGCCTTAATTTGGTCTCAAAACATTTATACATACCGGTTTGATTCAGTATTTGGAACGGACACTCTAAACATGCCCGTTCCAAATTCGAAATCAGTAGTTGGTAGCAAATTGAGATTCAGGAACAAGTTACCGAATCACAATTTGTCTTTTGTACATTGTGAAAAGCATTTTTCCGGTCACATGGGGCCTTATTGTTTGCGACCGGAAAAATGCTTTGTCCATCTGGCCCATGGTTTGAGCCAGGCCTCTCATTTGATCAAACCAGTAACCAAAAACACTAACCTCCATATCATGTTGCTTAGAAGGAACATTCCAACGTCGAAAACCTTCACCAGACTGTAAAGAGGTCTGGTGCTATTGAGACTATAATAATATAACATGCTCTACACAGGAGCACCTAGGAAAGGGATTCAGAAACTCCAGAGACTACAAACAAAAAGGAGCCAGATTTGGTTTCAACCTAAGAAAACCTTTGCACATTGCACCAGTCCTGAAAGAATTGCACTGGCTTCGGTGGTGCAGAGAATACATTTTACAGCCCTCTGCGTCTTCTTCAAAGCTTGAACAGGAATCATCCTAAAATACATGCTGTCGCTGTTCACCTACAACATCCAGTAGAGAAATCAGAGATCCAGAAGGGCTAACCTGCTCATTCAGACAAGTTCAAATGAAAGACGCATGTTGAAAAGTCAATCTGTGTGGTGTGAGTTCAGCTCTGGAATACGTTGAGCACAAACCTGAAAAACAAACCGAACTTGGCAACCTACAATAAGAAACAGAAAATAAGATTCTTTAAAGAAGCCTTTCTGGAAATTCCCAAAGACATTGGGACTAACACACCTCAAGAAGGTCCTTTGAATGCAGTTTGATCACATCTGAAGCACAGGTCTGATCTAGCAGCCTTTTCGACCCGATAGTCTACAATTTTGGTTAGTTGTTAATAGTAGGAAATGGATCAAGTAGCTCCAGGAACAGTGTCCTTAGTTTCCCTTTCTTAGGACTTTAATATGAAAATGCAACAAAAGACAGTACTCCGCAAAGCTCCATAAATAGATACATTTTGCACTTTGGACATCAAATGCCATCTTCAAGATACAGACACACAGACAGACAGGTGGTCACAGATTGTAAAAGGAAGCTTTAATCTTCACATGTGTACACAGAAGACATATTACTTGAGGAAAGCCAATTCTGGTGAGTGGGTGAATAGTGGTCTGGAGGTGATAATACTGGTGTTTGACTACCAGAATTAAAGGAAGAAGGAATAGTAAAAAGTTTTGCAAGATCATATGATTCTCAGATGTGTGAATCTTTATACAAATTCCTTTGTGGCAATGAAGAGCAAAGTGTGTGGCTATGAGGGCGGTGATGGGAGAAGGCTAGGGAGGTTTGCAAGAAGAACTTAGGGAGAATGAGTATTCTGGTCATCCACTGCAGACTGAGTAGTGAGCCAGAGTCAGGGTGTAGAGAAGAAAAAGATTTCAGTGGTGGAAGCAAGAATATACTTGAAGCAAACATGAAAGGCACAAGGTTAACTAAAAAACTTCAAGCTAAAGCTGTACGAATAAACAATAAAGGAGGAAATGTGAGTGAAAATAAATAGAAATGACATGGTGATCAGTGCAAAGAATAATGAAGCCAGAAGATGGAGGCAGAAAGAAGGATAGAAGAAACGACCAAGTCCATAGAGGCACCCAAAGTAGAAGAGGCTAAAAACCTGGAAAGAGAGCATTAGTTGTACAAAGATGGGAAAAAGTCACTTTAAAAAAAGAGTGAGGAGGAGGGTAGAAGAACATAGTGTAGAAAGGAGATGATAGATGACTATAAAAGAGAAAAATTAGTTTTGCAAGAGGTGGAATGTATTCAAAAGAGGAGAATGCAGGAAAAGTCAGGAGTGTAGCATGAGTCCAAGTGGAGAGGAAAAAGGTCCCAGTACCCCAGCCCATCTCTGAGGGAGAAGAAGAACAGGAGAAGATTGGGGCATGGATCAAACAGTAATAATAATGCTAAACTGAGAAATTCAAGTTTTGCTGATCCAAATATATTGTAAGTTGAGCCAAAAGAAGAGATAGAGAGCATAAGACATCCCCTCCTTATTGACATTAAACTCTGTGCCTATGGTTATTGACAATTCCAGTAAATGTGTTTTCCTATTATGTTCTTCTACATTATTTTGTGAATGTATGTCTATTGCGATTCTTTATCAGGGCATGTCAGAGTCAAAATAATTATGTACAAGTGAGTTTGATATGCAAATAATTTCCAGGTGCACTGAAATGCTCATCTCGACGTGATTTAAAGTCTGGAGGATGGAGACAAAGAAGTCATACATTCAGATGTTTTGCTCTATTTACATTTTCAAATTGTTAATAGCATGCATTACCTCCCGTCCCTCCCTCGCCTTCCTTCATTACTAATGAGGCCCCGCCTCCCACCCAGACCCACCCCAGCATAAAAACTCTGCCCGCCCCCACCTCCACCTGTTTTTTTCTGTCTCCCTAGTGAGACTTACCTTCAGTTCCTCCCTGTGGCGGTGCCGGGAGTCTTCGCGTTGGTTCTCTGCGACGGCGGTGCCCTCGACGGAGTTCTCCTGGCGATGCCTCCTCTCCTCGTCTCCCTCGTGGATGGGGGCGGAGCGGTGGCTCAGGAAGCTGCTGCGTTGTTTGGCGGTCCTCCTGTGGCTGGGGCTGTGTTTCCGGGTCGGGCTGTCTTGGCTGCCTCCTCTCGGACTGCACTCTTCTGGGAGACCTGGTAGGACGGGTTTATGCCCGGTCTTTTATTGTAGATGGCGTTTTTGTGGTTTTATCCTGTTTTTGGCTGTTTCCTGGCCTGGGCTGTCATTGGAGGATTCCTGGTGGGTTTTTCTCTACATTTAGGGGTCGGGGAGTTGCTTCTCCATTCCTCTGCTGCCATGGGTCGCAAAAGGGTGTTCAAGAGGAACAACCTGGTTTCTTCTTCCTCTTCTTCCTCTCCTGATGGTTCTCCTGTTCCCCCCAAGTGCCCTCGGGGTCGGGGCCTTTCTGGGGGTGATGTGCCTCTCATGTCCAAAGATGAAGTGCAGGGCATGATTGAGGCTGCGGTGGCTAAGGCTCTCTTGGCTCGTCCGGTGCCTGCTGCTCCTTCGCGTCCTCGCTCGCTGGATCCTGCTGGGGCTGTTTCCCTGTCGGACGAGGAGGGTCCTTCTACCTCCTCTGGGGGAAAGTATATCTCCAGGGAGGAGCGCTGGGATGTTCTGGCTCATGTGCGGGACAATTTGGGGTTCCCTCCGTTCCAGCTGGGGGAGAGGGATGGGAGTCTTTTTCCTCAGTATGCTTCTCCCTCCAAGTTGGGCATGCCCTTTCAGGGTCCGGTCAAGGACATGGTGTTGAGGGAGTGGCGTGAGATCGATAAATTGCAGGTCCCTCGCTTCCTTCAGAAGCTGTACCTTTTGGAGGGGGAGGATCCCTTGCCTCACAGTTTGAAGCTAGACTCTATCCTGGCCACTCTGATTGGCAAAACTGCGATTCTGCCTGAGGATTGTACCCCGGCGGATGCTACTGATCGGAAGGTGGACTCTGGCCTTAAACGCTCCTTTGCTGCTGGGAACCTGGCGCTGCGGGCTAGCCTTTTCTCTGCCTACTCGGCGCAGTCTCTGGTGCAGGATTTCGGAACGTTGGCTGCCGCGGTTCAGGAGGGGTCTGACTGCTCTGACCTCCTGGCTGCTATGGAGCAGCAGGCTCGGCTGCTGGCGGACATTTCGTCTGACGTGATCAAAACTTCCGCTATGTCCACTGGAGCTTTGGTGGCGGCGCGTCGTTCCCTCTGGCTCCGATCCTGGAAGGCTGATCCTGGTGAGAAGGCGGCTTTGTTGAAGTTGCCTTTTGATGGACTGGCTCTGTTTGGGGAACAGTTGCCTGCCCTGATTTCGAAGGCTTTCAAGGAGCGGAAGCATGCCTTGCCCTATAAGGGTGGTTCGGCTCCGTCTGGCAGGCCTTGGAATAGGGCCCCTCGTTCTTCCCCTAAGCGTGATTCTCGTCAGTCTTTTCGCAGGCGGCGTTTTCAGCCCCGTTTTCTCCCAAGCACGCTGCCTCCGCGCCTAAAGGCCCTGCCAAGAAGGGTCCCTGACGACTACTGTCTGGCCGGTTCCCTGCCGGTGGGTGGCCGTCTTCGGCAATTTCTTCCTCGGTGGCAGCAGGACGTTTCGGATGGCTGGGTCCTGAGCACTGTGGGTCATGGGTACGTGATCGACTTTGTGCTGGTTCCGCCGGATTCGGGGGTTCGGCTGACTCCGGTGCCTGTCTCCGGTCCCCGCAGGGTGGCTCTGCTGGACGGGGTGTCCTGTTTGCTTGCCAAAAATGCCATCTGCTGGGTTCCTGTCGCGGAGATAGGGACAGGGACCTACTCCATTCTGTTTCTGGTGCGGAAGGTGACCGGCGGCTTTCGGCCTGTCCTGGATCTCAAGTGGGTCAACTCCTGGGTTCGGCCCGTTCACTTCCGCATGTTGACCCTTCAGGCCATCATTCCTCTGGTTCAACCTGGCGACTTCCTGGCTTCCGTGGATCTCGAGGACGCCTATCTCCACATCCCTGTGGCCGCTTCTTGTCAGCGTTTCCTGAGGTTCGCTGTGGGAGACGCCCATTTTCAGTTTTGCGTGCTTCCCTTCGGCCTCAGGTCAGCGCCCAGGGTTTTCACAAAGGTCCTGGCGCCTCTCATGGCTCTCCTTCATGCGGAGGGGGTTTTCATTCATCCTTATCTGGACGACCTCTTGCTGCATGCTGCGGGGAGTCTCTTTTGCTCGCTCACATCGGGAGGGCCTTGGAGGTTCTTCAGGGGCACGGGTTCTTGGTGAACTGGGGAAAGTCTTCTTTGGTCCCCTCTCAAGACATGGTGTTCATCGGGGCTCGTTTTCAGACTTTGCTCGGCCTTGTTACCTTGTCCGACAAGCGCTTGCTCTCTCTTCAGTCCCAGGTTCGGGCCTTGATGTCCCGGGCGGCTTCTCCGGCGGTCCAGTGGCTGCGGTTGCAGGGGCACATGGCTTCCGTGGTGTTTCTGGTTCCTTGGGCTCATTTTCATCTCCTCCGCCTGGCCAACTGGATCCTGTTGGGTTGGTCTCCGGGGTCTCAGAGTCTCCTGTCCCTGCTGCCCATGTCGGACCGGATCCGGGGGGAGCTCTCCTGGTGGCTCTGCCGGCGTCACCTTCTGGCCGGGGTTTCGCTGGCTCCTCCGGCTCCGCTTGTGGTGACTACGGACGCCAGCCTGTCCGGATGGGGTACTTGGCTGGGATCGGATCAGGTTCAGGGGTGCTGGTCCCTTCTACACTCACGGAGGTCCTCCAACTGGCGGGAGTTGAGGGCGATTTGGCTTGCCCTGGTGCACTTTCAGGACTCTCTGCAAGGTCGTTGGGTGTTGATTCAGACAGACAATCTGGTGGCGAAGTCCTATGTCGACCGTCAGGGGGGGACCCGGTCCCGGTCCTTGAACTTGATTGCCAGCGTCATCTTTCAGTGGGCTCAGGTCTGGGTGCTGGGTCTGTCGGCTCTCTATATTCGGGGGGTGGACAATGTGAGGGCGGATCTGTTGAGCAGGGAGATTCCGTCGTCTCGGGAGTTCTCTCTCCTTCCCGGTGTGTTCGTCCAGTTGGTGAGTCGTTGGGGCCTCCCTGTGGTGGACCTGTTTGCGGATCCGGGGAATGCCAAAGTGGTCCGGTTCTGTTCTCTGGGCAGGTGTCCCGGGTCTCTGGGGGTCGACGGCTTGACCTGTCCTTGGCCTCGGGGTCTGCTGTATGCCTTCCCCCTTTCCGCTGCTCCGCTCCTTTCTGGTGCGGGTCCGCAGGGACTGTGCTCAGGTGTTGTTGGTGGCTCCCTGCTGGCCGCGGGCGAGTGGTTTCCTCTCCTGTCCGGGCTGTGTTGCGACCGGGAGTGGGTCCTTCCACTGGTTCCGTCCCCTTTGGAGTTTCCGGCCCTTCCTCTGGATTCTCTGCGGAGGTTGCACCTGACGGCCTGGCGGTTGAACGGCAGGGCTTAGCTGGGTTGGGGGTTCCTGCCCCTTTGGCTGTTACTTTGCAGGCTTCCCGTAGATCCTCTACTCTGCTTTCCTATGCTAGGCATTGGCGGGTCTTTTCGGCCTGGTGTGCTGGCAAGGGTGTTGATCCCACGGTTGCTGACCTCTTTGTGGTGATGCAGTTCCTGCAGGATGGGGCTCTTCTGGGGTTGTCGGTGGCTTCTCTGCGGGTGCAGTGGGCGGCTATTCAGGCTTTTCGGGGCTCCTGGCGTAATTTGCGGGATGAAGGGGCTCTGATGCCGCGTTTTTTCAGGGACTGTTGAATTTGTTTCCACGCCCTGTTAGGTCCTTCCCTTCGTGGGATTTGCATTTGGTGTTGGATGTCCTGTCTGGTCCTCCCTTTGAGCCCCTTGAGGGTCTTGAGTTGCGTCTCTTGACTTTTAAGACTTGTTTTTTGGTCGCTATCACCTCGGCGCGGCGCTTGGGGGAGTTGGGGGCCTTGTCTTGTAAGTTTCCCTTCTGTAAGGTCTTTTCGGATCGGGTGGTTCTGGTTCCGGTTCCGTCCTTTGTCCCTAAAGTCAATTCGGCTTTTCACCTCAGTCAGGAGGTGATTTTGCCTGAGTTCTGTCCTGCTCCTTCCTCGGCTGAGGAATGTCGCTTGCATTGTTTGGATGTCCGTCGGGCTTTGCTGTGGTACCTGCAGGTTGTGGAGTCCTTCCGGGTGGGGGACTCTTTGTTTGTTAACTTCGGTCCAGCTAGGAAGGGTGTTAAGCCTTCCACGGCTACTTTGAGTCATTGGATTCGGTCCACGGTTTTGATGGCTTACCATCTTCAGGGGGTGGCTCCTCCTGTGGGGGTTCAGGGGCGTTCCACTCGCAGTATGGCGGCTACGGTGGCTGAGTTGCAGGGGGCTTCGGTGGTGGAAATCTGTAGGGCGGCGACCTGGTCTTCTCCCTCTACTTTTGTCCGTCACTATCGTATTGCGAGTCTGGAGCGTTTGGATAATGTTCTGGGCCACAGGGTTTTGTCCTCTATGCGGGACCAGGGATGTTGATCTGCTGTGTTTGGGGCACTGTATTAAATTTTGGTGTTTCTTTATCACTCAGTTGTCCGTCTCTGTTTTCTTCTGCTTGCTATGTCCTCATTGGTAATGAAGGAAGGCGAGGGAGGGACGGGAGGTAATGCTTCCATTTCTAACGATAATGGCATTACTCCTAGTCCTACTCCCTCGCCTTCCTTCGAGGACCCTCCCTCCCGGTGCGGTTCAACTGAGTGCTAGCTCGGCTTGTTTACGTACAGGTGGAGGTGGGGGCGGGCAGAGTTTTTATGCTGGGGGTGGGTCTGGGTGGGAGGCGGGGCCTCATTAGTAATGAAGGAAGGCGAGGGAGTAGGACTAGGAGTAATGCCATTATCGTTAGAAATGGAAGCATTGCATACCAGTTTGTATTAAGCGGTTTTATCAACTTTTGTTAATATAATGCAGTTTATCAGTATTAATGCATTGTATATTGTTAGGTAAGTGGGAGAAATTGACTCATTAACTTACCCCCATGACTGGTTTCGCATTTTCAGATCTCTTTCTTTCTTTCTTCCTATTTCATCGTATGTCTACTGCTCCTGTCCTTTATTGTGAAAGGGCAAGATTAGACCTTCTCCCTAGATCATTACTCATAACGAATACATTTAGAGGAGTCAATTGTTTTTCAGAGGATCTGAGCAAATTAGATCAATTGCTTCCTAACTGCCAAATTATGTTTTTATACTTGATTCTCTTCCTGTAACCTGTAACTTATATCAGTCCCTGCTTTAACTGTCCTCACTTTCAATTGCTAGGTTCTCCCATGAAGGTCTTCCACAGCAATGGAAATCCCAGACTGAGACCAAGGTGAGGATGACAAGACAAACTTTACTGAAGGGAAGCTGCAATCATTGAAACCATTACCAGGTTCTGTCTGACTGACAATGCCAGCTCAATAGCTCTTTGAATCTAACAGTGCCAACTGTTCTCCTAGTACTCGGTCCTACCATCGGAGGCCAAATCCCTTGGGTGCTCCATCCCCTGACTCACTGCAGCATCATTGGCTACCATAATAGAAGAAACCAAGATCCAAGCACTGTGTGGCGATCATTGATGCACCATGGCAGGTGCTCAGATCTCCACGGTCCCTGTACCTGTATTAAGCTCTTTGTGGTTGTAGTCACTTCAATACTGTAAGATCTCCAATTGATCCATGGATATCTCATCTCTCATAAACTGCTCATTGGTTAAATCTCTCTTATTTTAAACACTACACTTCATGTAATTTGTCACGTGAGACAGCTCCATAAAGAGTTTGGATTTGCAAGTGCGACGGATAAACAACAACCAAAGTCTCTCACTACATCCGCAGGCACTACAGTCCATAAGGCTGTGATGTTAGGGCCCACTCGTATTTCCCTAGAAAGGACCTTACCAGAGGCGCTCACAGAGAGGATGATAATCATAAGCCGTACGCAGAGAACCTTCATGTTGCCGTCAACTTCACGGTGCAGAGAGAAGAAAGTCCAGAAGCCTTGCCTCAGCCAGTGCCTGGGATCTTTGAGTGGAAGCAGAGGAGTGACCGCTGTCAACGCTAGTAATAGGCTGTCTTGACCTCGGTAGGTGTATGCTGTTGGATCCAGCCTCTATGTATACTGAAGAAACATGATTTCCACAAAGTCTGGAGAAACATTTAGAAAATGTATTGATGTACCAAGTGTGGAGTCAACATAAATATTGTTGTAAAAAAGTAAACATTCCAAGATTAATGTCCCTTTCTCGGGGCAAAAGATATATTTTCACCCATTTAAATAAAAACACATTTAGATACTTTTAAACATAAATATCGTGGGAAATAGGTGTATACTGAAAAAAGGGCAATCACTCTCATGTTCTGTTTCAAAGATCTAATATTTTGCACTGTTGTGTGATGGGATATTTAACAGACGCCGATTCCTTTAGGTTTCCGAGCTCATATTCTGGTTCTCACAAGAAGAAGGGGGACTTCATATCAACGCAAAGATAAGTCCTATCAAAAGTAAATGCTGTCACAATTTGTAGATAGGGAAAATCGGACGATAATCCCTGAATCCTCCTCACTAAAGAGAAAAGGAAGCAGCTGTTTGATACCACACCCATAGACGCACTGTCTCCCTAGGGGAAATTGTTTTCACTGGAGCGCTCAACATTCCAAAGTTCTGATAAAGTGGTATAAATGCTGAAGTACCTGTGGATTGGAGGAATAAAGAGGAGGGGGAAAAATCAATCAGAGAAAGATGGAAAAACAACAAATGTGCAGAACTAAAGATGGTGAACAAACTAACACTAGAGGGAACCAAGCAACCAAACAATTTGCAAGAGAGCATAATTCTGCTTCAGGCGCTTCAATAAGTAATAACATACCTTGGTAGACTGCCTAGCACTAGCCATTCCTTTCAACCACAACTTGGTAGTGTTCACAAACCTATGGGCGGGTTAAACTATTGAACTGGCACTAACCCACTTCCCTCTAGCTAGCTACTATGGGACATGTGAAGAAATAGAATGTATTTCCATGTTATTGTCAATAGAGCCTGTTAAGTTCGCATGTGCTATTTGGGAGACAATGCCACAAGGTAGCAAATATAGTGTTAGTGGTGAGCTTATTTAAGTCCTATTTTGTCTCAGTCATACAGCAAGAAAAAGATAGTGGGCCCGATTCAATCAATCAATCAATCAGGGGTTTATAAAGTGCGCTACTCACCCGTGAGGGTCTCAAGGCGCTTGGGGGGGAGGGTGGGAGGCGGCTCCGGTTCAGTCGAAGAGCCAGGTCTTGAGGTCCTTCCTGAACATGTGCAGGGTTGGGGAGCATCTGATGTTCACAGGGAGCTCATTCCAGGTTTTGGCTGCGATGTAGGGGAAAGTTCTCCCGCCGGTTCTGTTTCTGCGGATGCGGGGGACCTCTGCCAGGGCGAGGTCGGCGGAGCGGAGGTTTCTCTTGGGTACGTGGAAGGATACTCTCTCGTTGAGGTATTTGGGTCTGATGTTGTTGAGGGATTTGTAGGCGTGGGTGAGGAGTTTGAAGGTGACCCTCTTCTCGACGGGGAGCCATTGGAGGCCTCGTAGCTGTTGGGTCATGTGCTCGTGGCGCGGTGTCCTGAGGACGAGTCTGGCTGCGGCGTTCTGGATGGTTTGGAGTTTGTGTAGAAGAGTTTTGTTGATTCCCGCGTAGAGGGAGTTGCCATAGTCCAGTCTGCTGGTTATGAGTGCGTGGGTGACAGTCCTTCTGCAGTCGGGGGGATCCATTTGAAGGTCTTACGGAGAATGCGAAGGCAGTTGAAACTAGTGGAGGCGACGGCGTTGATCTGGTGGTTCATGGAGAGGGAGGAGTCAAGGATGATGCCGAGGTTTCGGGCATGGTCTGTAGGGGTGGGTGGGCTCCCGTGGGCGGAGGGCCACCAGGTGTTGTCCCAGGCGAAGGTGCAGGGTCTGAGGATGAGGACCTCGGTCTTCTCTGAGTTTAGCTTCAGGCAACTGTCTTTCATCCAGGCTGCCACGTTCTTCATTCATTCCTGGAAGCAGAGTCTGGTGTCTTCGGGGTTCTTCATGAGTGAGAGGATGAGCTGGGAGTCGTCGGCGTAGGATACGATGCTGAGCCCATGCTGTCTGACGATGGCGGCGAGGGGGGCCATGTAGATGTTGAAGATCGTGGGGCTGAGTGATGATCCCTGGGGTACTCCGCAGTTGATTTCCATGGGTTTGGAGAGGAAGGGAGGGAGTCGAATCCTCTGGGTTCTGCTGGAGAGGAAGAATTGGATCCAGTCGAGGGCGGCTCCTTGTATTCCCGCGTCGCGAAGTCTGGCTGCGAGCGTGCAATGTGAAACGGTGTTGAAGGCTGCGGAAAGGTCTAGGAGGATGAGGGCCGCAGTGTGTCCATGATCCAGTAGCATGCGGATGTCATCGGTGGCGGCGATGAGGGTGGTCTCGGTGCCGTGGTTGCTGTGGAATCCAGACTGGGAGGCATCCAGGATGGAGTTTTCTTCGATGAAGGCGGTCAGCTGGGCGTTTACGAGTTTCTCAGTGACTTTGGCCGCAAAGGGGAGGAGAGAGATGGGCCGGTAGTTTTTCAGGTCCGTTGGGTCGGCCGTTGGTTTCTTGAGGAGGGGTTTTACCTCCGCCCGTTTCCAGTCGTCTGGGCAGATGCCTGATCTGAGGGAGGCGTTGATGGTGCGTCCAAGTTTGGGTGCGATGACGGTGGCAGCCCTGTGGAATATGTGTGGTGGGCAGGGGTCCGTTGGGGCTCCTGAGTAAGTTTTCTTCATGGTCGCGGTGATGAGTTCGACGGTAACGGGATCCCAGGACGTGATGGTCGGCTCATCGGCGGCGTTGGGTAGGCGAGTGGTGTTCGTTGTTGGTTCGCTGAAGTTGTCGTAGAGGGCCTTGATCTTCAGATGGAAGTAGGAGTTGAGCTTGTCGCAGAGTTCCTGGAAAGGTGTGATGTCCGTGGCTTCGCAGGTAGGTTTTGCGAACTGCTGTATGACGTTGAACAGTTCCTTGGCGTTGGTCGCGTTGTTCTGGACCTTGTCTCTTATGAAGGTCCGTTTGGTGTCTCTAATGCGCTGGTGGTATTCTTTAGGGCGTTCTTGTGGTTGTTCCGTGCTTCCGTGGTTTTCAGGTTTCGCCAGGTTTTTTCTAGGCGTCTGCAGTAGTGTCTGGCTTCTTGAAGTTCTGTGGTGAACCAGGCGGCCTTCAGAGGGCGTTGTTTGGCGGGGCGGAGGGGTGCGAGCTTGTCGGCGCAGCAGGAGACCCAACGGTGAAATTCCCTGGCTGAGGAGTTGGTGTCGGTCGTGGCGATGGGGGGGTTTTGACGGAGGGTGGTGTTGAGGTGCTCCTCTGTGACCTTGCTCCAGTTCCGTTGTGGCGGGCGCAGGGCGGGTTTGGGTGCGGTGGTGGTGTTGAAGGTGAAGTGGACGCAGTGGTGGTCAGTCCAGAGGGGCTGGGAGGTGTGGCTGAAGCGGATGTTAGTTCCTCCCGCGAAGATTCACAAAGGTAAAGTGGGACGAAGGTCCAACTTTATGACTTTCAGTATTCACAAAGGTTATTTATTACTCGTAAATGCCCTTTGTGAATACCGAAAGTCGTAAAGTTCGACTTTCGGTATTCACAAAGGGCACTTACGAGTAGTAAATGCCCTTTGTGAGTACCGAAAGTCGTGATGTTAGACTTAAGTCTCACTTTACCTTTGTGAATCAGGCCTGTGTCCTTAAATTTGTTAAATTCACTAAAAATGTTAAGATGTTCAGAAAAAGAAAAAAATCAAACACCTCTAAGCCTTGTTCCATGATGGAATAGTAGGTATGCAAGGCCAGCACAGACTGGCAAATTTTCAACTTATAGGGCATAAATCACCAACCCATACTGCACCGAGTGAGCAGAGCCAGAGGAGCGAGCAAGTTTACAACAGCCTAGGTGAACAATACTGTTCTAAACATAAACTCTTTTCAAAATACACTCATTTTGCTTTACCAACATTTCCTAAACTATCTACTTGCTATTTTCTGAAAGTGCACTCTTTTTGCCTTCAAATACCATTTTTTCAATTTGGTAAATTGGCAAAACCTTGTTGTTGCATTCTTTCTTTTCTTTCTTTCGCATGCTGGTTATGTCACGCTCTAAGTATTCCATGTGCATGCATTTTTTATCTAGTACTAGTGTTCTAGAACTGCTTAATGGCAGATTGTTTTACTGGCTTCCTCTAGCTGGTTTGTACTGTGCCGCTCTCATTAAAGTCTTTGTAAACCCACCAACCTGGCGTCCATCTATCTTTACACTTGTCAATTCTGATTTGCACAGCAGCAGCAGTCTGGCATCAGTTGGAAGAGCATTATTAGTATGCTCAGCCCCTAAGCAGGTGTATGATGGTACAACGCATGCCTGTACCACGTGGTCTCAACCACGACTGCGTTTTTACCACTCATGCCTTTACCACGCATGCCTTTACAACACAATTTCGTGGAAAAGACATGATGGGTAAAGGGACATGTGTGCTAAAGATCCTACCCCTGCCCTGTAAACTGTCTCTTTCCCCCTGCCCATAGTCCTAAAAATTTACCCCACAACCTAAAAACTTCCCCCACCCAAGCCCACCCACCCTGAGGCCTAAAATGGCCCCAAGCCATTAAAACTGTTCATTTTCCTCTGCCCTGCCCTGAGTCCTAAAAACTGACCCCAAGCCCTAAAAACTACCCCGACCACAGCCACCCCGCCCTGATCCCTAAAAATTGTCCCCTACATCTGTAAAGTACCCCGACACAGCTCCTCCTGCCCTGAGACCTAAAACTGCTCCCTACATCCCTAAAGTACCCCAACCCAGCCCCCCACATCAAGCCCTAAAACTGCCCCCAGCCCTTAAAACTCTCCCTTTTCCCTGCCCCACCCTGAGCCCTAAAAACTGTCCCCCCCTAAAAACTACCCTGACCCCAGTCCCCCCGCCCTGAGCCCTAAAAACTGTCCCCTACACCTGTAAAGTACCCCGACCCAGCAACCCCGAGCCCTAAAAGTGCTTGTTGCCCTATAAACAACCCGGCCCGCTCCTGAGCCCTAAACACTACCCCTATCCCAAAAAACTACCCCAACCCCCCAAGACCCGGCCCTAGCCCCACTTACATCACCGCGTCCTCTTTGGTTCCTTCCTCTACCTGTCTTCCTGTGCCCACCCATCCGCTCTGCAACTACACCGCGCATTGCCTTAACCACGCACAAGCGTGGTTAAGGCATGCGTGGTTTGACTTGCAGAGAAATGGCACTCATGGCTGAGCCCATGTTGTTAAGGCTGTTTCCCCCCTAAACAGGTCCAAGATCTTGTCTTGGATGACGGGTCTGGAGCATTCTGCTCATAGGATGTTGCATGTTTCCTTCTCTAGGGGATTTCTAATCTACCTCTTTATAAATTTGCCTACCTCTTTATAAATTTGTCTTGAGGCCACCATTACGCGCTCCTTGGATGTCTAATATTGTATGGGGAGAACATCTCCTCGCCTAGTGGGACGATTATAATTTCTTTGGAGGATGAACGGTGTTGCTCTTCTCATAGGGGGGGGGTCTCAAAGTCTAAGTCATCTTGATCTATATCAAGGATGTATTCGTCCATTAGGTTTGCACCTTGTTGTTCCTTGGGTATCTTGAGGAGCCGCTTTGGACACCTTTAAGAGTTGTGCCGCTTAGGACACCTGATACCTTTGAGGTGCGTAGAGTTCCCTTATAATTTGAGGTGCTTAGACCTCCTTTACAGTTTGAGGTGCTTAGACCTCCAATATTTGAGGTGCTTAGACCTCCCATTGTGCTCACAGGGTTATTCCTTCCTTATTGTTTGTTTTCTTTAGTCTTTTGCCCCCTTTTTTATTACACTCGCCTTCAACGACTGTTGGGCTTTCAGTAGTGCCATCTTCCTCATCAGTTAAGGTCTTTTTGGTGGACATAACCTGGCTCAGCATTTCTCGCATGAAGGAGCGCATTTCTTGTTGAATCATTTTTTTAATATCTTCACTGTTTAGGTTAGGAGTGGGCATGTCCATGCCATCAGATTCTACATCAGACATGGTATTCTTAGTATTTAGTATGGCTTTATAATAATGTAAATATCCTCCTTTTTGTCCTTATTTGAGATTTAGATAAATATATATAAGCAGATATTGTAGTCTTGAAAGAAGGGCAGTGTAAGTATTAATATTAATATACAAGAAGGCAGCCTTTGAGATTTGCGATCATAACGATCGTAGGGTAGTCCAGCAGCTGATCGCCTAGGAGCCGTAATTGTCAGGAATTTCCTGACATCATGGTATCTATTGAGCGATCAACTGCTTTGTTTTCAGGCTGTTGCTTAGGCAGCATAATGGCTGCTGAGCAGCTGCCTAGGCGGCATTAGTGTTGCAGAAGTAACGTGGGAGCGTGGCTTTTCTCACCTCAAAGGTGTCTAATGCTGTCGAGGGCATTGCCAAGGGTCTTTCCTCTGCCCCTTTTTCCGACGCGCCCTTGTTGAGGGTGTCAGCGGGGGTCGAATGAGCGCTCGTTTGGGGGGGCAGCGGTGGATATGGTTCCGATGTGAAAGCAGCAGAGGGCAGCAGAGACACATCCCGGGCAGTGGTAGCCGCACAGGAGTTTAGCGAGTGTGCGCTCGCTTGTCTGGCATCAAGTGGTAGTGATGGGAGTGCTCCGCTATCAGTGCTGAAGGGATGTGCTTCAGGTAGGCGCGGCACAGTGTGGCAAGTGCGGTTCGGGGAATTAAGGTCCCCTTTCGAATACTGGGATATGAATAGCACGCAAGATTTTCAGTTTAAGCTAGAAATCAAACGGGATGGTTTCCGTAAATTGGAAAGCGCATGAGTACATAAAACAAAAAATAAATAAAACAGAAGTTATTATGAAAATGGTACAAAGCGAACAGAACAATTCTCATATCAAAGAGAAAGATGGTAACAATGTGTACTCATCTGCATGGAGCCGCATTTAAAAGAGGCCGTCTAACCTGTGTGCATGCCTATTATACATCAAGACAGTTCTGTTCTAGAACTATTTATTTTATGATGTATTGCTTCTAAGCAGCTGCATGGAGTTAGCATTAAAAGAAATATGCCATAATGGTAACGTCTGGTCTGAAATCTATTGAAATTTCGTTAGTGCAAAATCTCTTTCTGAGAAAGTTTACAAGTTAACCTGGTACATGGATTTACTCATTCTTCCAAAGAGGGAAAGGGAGCACACCTTTGTGCACACCCGATGAAACTCTTCACAGGTGCTAGGTGGAGTTCTGAATGCTCCAGCATTCTCTCTTAATTCCTAACGTGTCATATAATTCATGTACTCTAGGACCAGTCTTTTTTCTACTAATGCGACTACTAATTTCCTATAGTATTAGAGGCTTTGACTTACGTCTTCACCAACATTAGTCTAATAAGCACTTACAACGTGACACTCACAGACAGTCAGTTTTACCAATGTCTTTTTTTTTTAAAAGGTCAGGGCCTAGAAAGGTTTGTGCCTCAAGACTCCAAATTGTCCTGCAAATTCAAGTTGTTCTATAGTCTTTCAAAACGTATAAAAAAAATCCCCTGGGGCTCAAGTTCTCATCCATGAACTTAGCACTTACTTGAAAGATAATGCTTGAACCGGGAGCTAGGAGCTCCGAAAAGACCGACTCTGCCATCTCAAGGTGGGGCAACGTTTAACCCCCCCTCCCCACCCTGTCCCAATGATCCAGGTCCTGTTGAAATCCAGGGCTGAGAGTGACCCCCAGAGGGACAGCTTGTTGGTTGCCATGGGTTGCAGGAGCAGCAAGACTGGGTCCTGACAAAAGATTTTGGGTGGTTCTTGGAGCAATTATAGCAACACAGCTGGCATTATTTAGTGATAGATGTTGAATATTTCCACTGATAGATTGGTTGCTTCACTGTTGTGGTTGGTATTGCTATCACCTTTTGCACCCATAGTTGTTCTGTAGTATCCTCTGATGTGCACTGGCCCCAGAGTTTTTCAGTCTCAAGGGGGCTCCAGCTAGTGGCCAGACTTTTTCAAGTCAGAAAGTTGATACATTTCTTGTCTTGTTTAAACTTCTACCTTTGCTGGGGTGATTATATGCTGCATCCTCCTGACATTATGACAAGGCGTATCTAGGAGTGCAGGGTTGTGCTTTCTAAAAGTTAGTGAAATGAGAAAGAGGAAATTGTGCTGCCTCATTATCAGGGCACAGGAGCTATTCAACCCAAACATGTCTGTCACATCTGCTGCTTTTCCTCAAGGAGAGATGCAAGGTAGAAACCTTATGAGGTTTTTTCCTCCAAGATGGCCGCTGGGAAGGAGCATTAAGATCGAGCTCCTGGGCACTGGGATCACCAATGTAGTGAAAATCCCTGCTGCCCCCCGCACACCCCTCCTGGAGAACGAGGACTTACCGGATCACATCCAAAGGGGAGCAAGCCAAAATCGCGCTTTCACCATCCTCAGGAAACAGAAAAAATGAGGAAACGACGATCCGCGCCACGACATCACCGGTACTTCAACGGATGCATCAGAGGGATCGGCCCAGCGGACTGCACTCAACTGCAAGACATCCCCCACCCCCTTGGACCAGCGAGAGCCCGACAAGCCAGGTCCACAGACCGAAATAAGCAAAGTGTAGGCACCGAGCTGGCGACGAACCCCGCATCTCAACTCGCCTGTGCCTGACCACAAGATGGCCGCCCTGGGCTCAAAACTCCCACTGATGAGCAAACTGCGCCGGTGAGCCACAGAAAACCCACACAAGACAATCGGCGAGAGTCCTGACATCCTAGGACCCAGGATCGTAATATACAACAGCATCGTAATAAACAACAGCAGATGAGGAGCTACTGATGAACTCTCGCCCGCATTCACCAGTGCCTGACCACAAGATGGACGCCCGGGTCAGAGAACTCTCATCGACGAACAACCTATATCGGTGAGCCCCCGACTACACTCCAAGAAGCGTTCTCACCACCCTAATTAGCCTCGACCCGACCCTCTGGTCAAGGAATTAATGCAACAAGACCCCCTGCACCTTCGAGACTGACATCTCCTCACTTTAGGTGCCGCAATTCACCAGTGCCTGACCACAAGATGGCTGCCCGGGGCACTGAACTCGCTGCGACAACCAAACTACACCGGTGAGTCACTAACAATACTAAAAGTAGTGATCTCACCTCCTGAATCAGCCTCACCTCGACCCGCCGGTCACAAAATTAAAGCGAGCCCGTGCACCCTCGAGACTGCCAGCTCCCCACTCTATGTGCCTGACCTTAAGATGGCCGCCCGGGGCACATAACTCGCACCGTCAAACAAACCACACCGGTGAGTCACTGACTTTACATAAAGAGGTGATCTCACCAACACAACCACCCTCTCCTTGACCCACCGGCACCGCCGAGTCTGCCTCTCCTCACTCTATTTGCCAGACTGCTATATCACCACTCTATGTGCCTGACCATATGATGGCTGCCCAGGACTAACTCTAGGGCTAACTACTGGTAATTTGCACCAGTGAGTTACTGACCAACCCAACTCTTGTGGTAGGGTCACAGCTACAACTCGCCCTGTCCCCCTGGGCCCAGAAAGGAAGTCATCACGACCCCCACCTTCATGACTGCCGTGCCACTACGTATCTGCCCATTGCCTGACTCTTGATGCCTGACCGTAAAATGGCCTCCTAGGAGTAACTCCCAGTCAACTGCACCGGTGAGTTACAGACCAGCACAAAAGAAACGGCAAGAATCTCACAACTACTCGCACATTACCCCTAAAGGACGGCTCACCAACCTCAGAGGATCCCTGCCCTCCACTCTCTATCCCCACCGCCCCCTGTTCTGCTGATCAGGAAACTGCCAACCACTGACCCAGAGACCCCCTAATACAACAGGCTCACCACACTACACCCGACACTCGCATACAACACGTTCCTAAACTGACGGCTCCCGAACCTCTCTAACGTACGCCATCGGACATTGCCCCCGACTCCCTCCTTTGGAAACACTATCCCACCATTCCCAAAGGGAGCTAGCCCCCCGTCCGACCTAGACACAATGCCATCCGTCACTTCAACCTACACAAACCCCTCTTCTCCGAACTACTTAAAACCGCACGGCCCGAACTCCTTCTCGATCAGTTTCCCTCCTAACCTATCACCCAAAGGGAAAAAAACCTTCAAGCACAAACTGATTAGACAACACCCAGAATCACTATTCGCGGACATATACCACTGCTCCTCCAAAGGACAGATAAAAATGGATCTCATTTTCCACACTGACAGACCCGAAAAGTGGAACTCCATCCTCAGATCGCAGCTCCACATTTCCAAATCGACTAACACTTCCCATAGCTGCAAACTGACATTCTCATCCCCTAACCGCACTAGGCGAAATGGGAACACCTCTGTGACCATCTACTCCAACGGCACAGTCCTGATACAAGCCAACAACGACAATCTAGAGACATTTGACTCCCTCTTCCCATCACTCCGGACTGCCTCCTCTCACGCACTCCTCCCCTGCCCGCCCCTCCTCCTCTCCCCGAAGAGCCGGACCCGCCAGCAGAGCTCACCTACCATTCTGGTGCCCCCTAATAACAACACCAGCCTTTCGCCACGAGACACCACCCTCGTCACTACCATAGAGAACAAGGCCCCACTATCCCCCTACGGCAATCACCCCTACCCATCCCCCGCCCTCCAACTCCCCCAACCCACATCGAACGACCCCAACACTCAGTCTGTGACTCCCAACTACCTCCCTAGGCTCACTTGCAAATAAACGCCGACGCCACAACACGACCCTCGACACCCTGCACGCACAGCCCCGCTCAGAACCTACATGGACAACACACTCACAAGAAGGCAACATAACAACGTCAGGCTCTCCCCCTCTAGGTTTGACATACCCGCCCAGAACACCCCCACCGACGTAGAGACTGCGCAGCGGCTCGCCCTGCTTGAAAGCCAGATAGCAACTATAATCCAGGGCTTTAGCAAAATCCTAACCAACCTCGCCGAGCTCCATAAGCCACATCGAATCCCCACCTTCCCCACCCTCACACAACAAAGGCCTCCCAAGGCTCCCCACCCGAGATGGATCTCAACCCCCCTCTCTAATCAGACACAGAGACCCAAGAGAACAAGAGACGTAATGTCTGCGTGTGAAGCGGCAGAGCTTGCCTCCTCGTACGACACACCAATTACTGTCACCCTCCAATCCAAAATTCAGGTGATCACCGGACTGGGAAGAGACCAGGCCCTTCTGAAATCCCCAAGACCCCCGGCCACCCACACTAACATCCCAACGGCCCCCCGAACAAAGAAACCCAAAACAGAGACGGCCCCCACCAACTGCATGCTCATAAACTGCAGATCAGCCACAAGCATGACACAGAGCTAGCAGAATCCATCCTCACCCACGACATAGACATAGCATTCATCACCGAGACATGGCTAAATGATTTCTCTTCACCACTCATGGATACTCTTGTCCCCCCAGGCTTTGCAATTACCAACAAAGATAGAAAAGACCAAAGAGGTGGAGGCATAGCAATCATCCACAAAAACAACATTTCCGTGACTGGAATAGACTCCTTTAACTACAACACCTTTGAATGCCTAGCTGCCAACATTAACACAAGCAATAACAAAACACTAATCTGCCATCTAATATACCACCCCCCAGGCAACACCACCGCATTCACCGAGCACCTGTCCGACCTGATTGCCCACTGCTCTCTCCGAGACGCGAACAACCTAATTCTGGGCGACCTCAACCTACACTGGAATGAAAGAAACAACCCGCTAATCCAGAACCTGAATGAGCTGCTACACAGCAACAACCTTACCCAACACTGCTCAAAGGAAACCCACAACAAAGGAGCAATCCTAGATGCCATCATCGCCCAACGTGACACAGTCACAATAGACCACACCCTGCCCGTGGACTGGTCCGACCACCACTTAATCCTATTCCACCTCACTAAACCGATCACACTCCAACCCCCCACACAAGACCCCCCAAATGGACAAGAAACCTTACTCAGATCAACATGACTGACCTAGAGGAAAGGGTAAACTCCCTCCTCACTGTCTCCAAGGATGATCTATCCACAACAGAACTCACCGCCCACTACAACACAACCATGACATCCATTCTAGACCAAGTAGCCCCCCTGAAACTAAAAAAAACCAGGAACATCCCATCCAGATCCTGGTTCAACACGGACATTAACAACGAAAGAAGACAATTAAGAGCTACAGAACGACTTTGGAGGAGCAACCCCTCCACAAGCCTACTCGAACAACTCAAGGCAGCCCGAAGGAAATACAAAAAACACATCAGCAGCGAAAAATCCACTTTCTTCTGCACCGCCCTGGACAACGCAAAAAATAGGCCCAAAGAATTGTTCAAAATCATCAGGCAACAAACCTCCAAGCCCCCTGAATCCTCATTACAAGCCTCCAAGGACCTGTGCGACAACTTCGCCAACTTCTTCGAAGACAAAATCACCAAGATTGAACTCTCACTGGACATCAACGTCAACCCCGCTTGCAAAAGCTTGGCCCCAGTGACAGAAGACAGCACTCGTAAGCACCCTACGAAAACATGGAAATCCTTCAACCCCATCCCGGAAGCCGAGATTCTCAAACTGATCTCCACCTCCAAACCCGCTTCTCACATCCTTGATCCTATACCCACCCAATTGACCAAAAAGCTGAAACTCTCCATAGCCCCGTTCTGGTGCAAGATCATAAACAGCTCCCTAAGAACCGGCGTCATACCTGAATGCCTCAAAGTTGGCCAAGTCACGCCACTACTAAAAAAACCAGGCCTTGACATCAAAGACCTGAACAACTTCAGACCCGTCTCCAATCTCCCCCTCCTATCCAAAATCCTCGAAAGATGCTCTCCTACAACTGACTCAGCACATGGAAGCATCAACCTTCTTGATCCCCACCAATCGGGCTTCAGAAAAGGCTATAGCACCGAGACTGCAATCCTTAACATCATGGACGATATCCACAAATCCCTCGATACCAACCAATGTTGCCTCCTCATTCTCCTGGACCTATCGGCAGCCTTTGTCACGGTTGATCACCAACTACTCATCAAGGCTCTACACGAAAGGGTGATGAGGTGGTCCTACACTGGTTCTCCTCCTTCTTACACAGCCGCTCCCAAAGGATAAAAATCAATCAATCAATCAATCAAGGGTTTGTAAAGCGCACTACTCACCTGTGAGGGTCTCAAGGCGCTGGGAGAGGGGGAAGATCCGGATCAGTCGCCGCCTCGGATCATTCAAAGAGCCAGGTCTTGAGGTCCTTCCTGAAGGTTTACTTTCGACCTACACCCCGTCAGCAGGGGTGTCCCCCAAGGTTCAGTGCTCTCACCACAACTGTTCAACATATACATGGAACCCCTCACCACCATACTCAAAAATGCTAACATCCCCTTCCACCTAAATGCAGATGACACCCAGATCTATCTGGAAACCTCCTCCATAGATGACATTCACAGACTCAACGACACTCTAAAAGAAATCCAACACTGGCTGTCACTAAACCACCTAAAACTCAACCAAGACAAAACAGAGATCCTCCTCATCTCCAACAAAGAAGAGAACCCTAAAATTTCAGAAAGGCTAAAAGCAGTGGATGCACTCAACGGCAATCTCATTCTGGCCAACTCCGTAAAAATCATTAGGAATCACCCTAGACCCAAAACTTGACATGGCCAAACACATTAAGAACTCTGCAAAGAGTGCCTTCCTCAATCTGAAGCTACTTAACAAAATAAAACCCTTCATCCCACCCTAAGACCTCAAACAAGCCACTCAATCACTGGTGCTATCCAGACTCGACTATGGGAATGCAGCCCTCACTAGTACAACAAAATCTCACCTAGCTCCCCTCAAAACAACTCTCAACGCAGCAGCCAGAATGGTCACCAGAGTTAGGAAATACGATCACATCTCACCCGCACTCAGAGAACTAAAATGGCTCCCAGTCGAATTGCGTGCCAGCTTCAGAACTGCCTACCTCACGCACAAAGCCCTGCACACAGGAAAACCAGACTACCTGGCCGCCAAACTCAAGAGGGCTGGTCAGACAAGGAACCTCAGGAGCTCCAATACCCTACTACTCATCCCTATGAAAACACGCAAACAAAAAACTGCTGCACGGTCCTTAGCCGGAAACGCGCCCAAAATCTGGAACTCCATCCCAGCCGATATCAGGACTATCCCGTCCTTCGCAAAATTAAAAAAACACCTAAAAGACCTCTTCCTCAATCGCTCCCTCCCGAACAGATAGCCGCCGCCAAAGCGCACAAACCTGCTCGCCGCAGCTTCCCGACACTGTATCTTTAAGACCTACCTCCTCCTTGCTCCTTGACCCTTACCTGTTCCCTCCGCCCTCAAAGAGGTTCAACCCAAGACAACGTGCACTCAAAGAGGTTATCTCAGGACTCATGTACTACCTTAATGTTGCACAGCACACTGGGACTTCCGAACCAATATGTATACTACTACTCTATTATGTGACTCTTGCATTAAAACTGTTGTAAAGCGCTCCAATACCCCCGGGTCCGGCCAGCGCTATATAAAACTCCTTAATAAAAAAAAAAAAAATTTAAATTATAAGGAACTAGAAATCGAAGGAGGTCATTTAGAGATCGGTGGTAAAGGCGCATCCTCCACTCCAGCTGCACGATGGCTGACTCGCTGACCACTAAATGAGGTTCTAAGTCTTTATCCTGACTTCCCTATTTGAATTTGCAGTTGTGAGATCTTGGTTCAATAATTTAAACGGCATTCACATTGAGATCTTAAAAGAGAGAGCGTGATCAAAAAACACATAATTAACCATAGGAGGTCTACAAAACAACGTCCTAGTACATTTTTGAATGGAGAGGATGGTTGTAAATTTGTGAAAAGTGCATGATTGCTCACAAACCAGATCTGTACAGGTGCATTGAGATATGTGGTGCATATAAGTGGGTGGGGGGAGGGGTCTCATGCTAGTATCACTTTGAGGACCTAATTAAAATTCTCTTTTATTAGAAGTCAATGAACGGTCCCACAACAATGTGTGGGGGGGAGGTGTGTGTGTGTTTGTGCGTGTGTGTGTGTTCATCCATTCCTCTCTCTCTCCTGTCTCCTTTGTCTTCAGGTCCTACCTGAAGGAAAGGCACAAAGTTTTCCACCAGAGCAGAACCATGCAGATTGTATATGCATGGTGTCACAAAGGCCTCTGCTCCCTTGGTGTATTCTAGGAGGAGGGCAAAGCCTGCCCTGCCCAGAAGCACCCCTTGGCATCTCCTGACTCCCACTAGTCTCTCGCTGGCACAGTAGAAACACTGGACCATCACCAGTCTACAAAAGCCTGGGTGAGGAAACACTGACCCAAGCCACACTTGAGAAGCCTGACCCTCTCCTGCAGTGCAGTGGTCCAGCACTCAGGTGGCCTGCGCATTAGTTAGCTCGCCTATAGCTTGCAAGTGCCTAGTATTAGTCTTGTGGAATATACACTCGTCAAGCCCACTTCAGTATCAAAGTCTGCAGCTCCTGACTGTATAGCCACTGAAACACAGAATGTAAGGCCACGGGATGTCCACTTTTCAAACAATCAACAAACCCTAATCTAACCTCCCTACAGCCATCCATCATCCTTAAGATCTATCACAAACCATTTTGAGTGCATTAATAACGTTTAAGCTGGATTATGGCAATGCATTATTCCCCAACATCATGGCATTGAGTGGGTTTGCCAATGTCTTTTAGCCATGTGGTACAGCAGCGTGGCTGTTGTTCAGCATGCTAAAGGTTAGTGGTGTGGAATAGAGTAGACTGGCATGAAGGAGAGTGACGTAGAGAAGAGTGGAGTAGAGCTGTGTAGAGTGGAGTGGTGCAGGGTGGCATGGAGTAGAGTTGTGTACCTTGGCTGAGAGTGGAGTGGCCTACAGTAAAGTGGCATACAGTAGAGTGGAAAAGTGTAGAGTGCCTTAGAAAAAAGTGGCATAGGCTGGAGAGGCATAGAGTGGATTTGCTTAGAGTAGAGTGCCATAGAGTACAGTGGAGTGGCCTAGAGTACAGTGGAGTAGAGTGGGGTGACTTACAGAGCCATTAGGGGCCATTGTGTGGAGTGGAGTGGAGTTGAATGGCATGGTGTGGAGTGACATAGAGTGATGTAGAGTGGAGTAGTGTAGAGTAAATTTTTATAAAGTGGAGTGGAGTGGCATGGTGTAGAGTGGAGTGGTGCACAGTAGAATGCATACAGTAGAGTGGTGTAGAGTAGAGTGGAGTGGCACTGGTTTCGTAAAGTGGAGTGCCGTAGAGTGGAGTGGCATACAATTGGAGTGGAATAGAATAGAGTGGCATATAGTGGAGCAGAGTAGAGTAGAGTGGTATAGAGTAGAGTGGCATAGACTGGAGTGGGGTAGAGGAAAGGGGTGTATAGTGGAGTGGTATAGAGTGAAGTGGCGTAAAGTGGAGTAGCGAAAAGTGGCATAAAGTAGAATGGCGTAAAGTGGAGTAGCGAAAAGTGGCATAAAGTAGAGTGGCAAGAGTAGAGTGGTATAGCATGGAGTGGCGCAAATTAGAATGGTGTAGAGTAGAGTGGTGTGGAGTCGAGTGGAGTGGCGTACACTGGCATGAAGTTGAGTGTCATAGAGTGGAGTGGTATAGCGTGGCAGAGAGTGGAGTGGTGTACAGTTGAGTGTTATACAGTAGAGTGGCATACAGTTAAATGGAAAAGTGTAGAGTGGCTTAGAGACGTGGTGTTGCGTAGAGTAAAGTGGCATGGAGGAGAGTGACGTACAGTAGAGCAGAACAGAGTAGAGGGGCGTAGAGTGGTTCAGAGTGGAGTGGCGCTGGGTGACATGGAGTGGAGTGATGTTGAAGGAAGTGACACGCCTAGGGCCACCAGGGTCACAACTGACCTCTTCTCAGCCTTCCGTACCAAAATGAAGAGTCGGTCAGACAGTGGAGAATACAAACCAATAACTGTTTATTCATATACACTCAGAGTGGAGCCCCATCTGTACAGTCGCTGGGAGTGCTACAGAGGGAACTAAAAAACAGCAAGCATAGAGATACATTATGTACGTTTCATACCCGGGCAAGAACATGCCTACAGTGGAATTTTCCAGGCAGATGCAGCTGGACAGTGAAATACAGAAAAAAGGTTTCAGTTCTCGTATCTTACACAACCTAGCATAGTCCAAGGTCGTTTCACCCTGGGACCGCCACCAGACAAGTGGGAGAGGGCCTCTATCTACTGAGAAAGCTATGCGCTGACATGAACGGTTTACTCATTACTGAAACAGAACTTAACATTTCAGAAACGAAACTTAGCAAAGGGCTTTTCTCAGAAATGGACAAGATCAGTTTCGAACAGCCTAAAATGGCGCCTGCAAGAAAATGGCGTAGCGAATGCTACCTAAAACATGACATTGCGTGAGCATTTACGGGCCTAATCTAACAATGTACTGTGGAGTGGAACAGAGAAGAGTGGCATAGAGTAGAGTGGTGCAGAGTAGAACAGCACAGAGTAGAGTGGCATAGACTGGCGTGGCATTGAGTAGAGTGGCATAGAGTGGAGTGGTATAGAGTGGACTGGTGTGGAGTGCAGTGACGAAGAGTGGAGTGGTGTAGGGTGAAGTGGCGAGTAGTGGAATGGTGTAGAGTGGAGTGACATAGACTAGAGTGGCTTATAATAGAGTGATGTAGAATAGAGTGGAGTGGCATAGAGCAGCATTGAGTGGTGTAGAGTGGAGTGACATAGAGTAGAGTGACATACAGTAGAGTAGAGTGGCATAGAGTAGAGTGCTACAGAGTAAAGTGGCACAGAATAGAGTGGCATAGTGTAGAGTGGCATAGTTTAGAGTGGTGTACAGTGGCATAGAGTGGCAAAGAGTGGAGAAGAGTAGAGTGACATTAAGTGGAGTTGTGTAGAGTAGAGTGGTGTTGAGTAGAGTGACATGGCGTAGAGTAGCATTGAGCAGAGTGACGAAGTGTGCAGTAGAGCAGCAATGTGTGGAGTGGAGTGGCATAGAGTGGAGCGGCACAGATTGGCTTAGAGTAGATTGGCATAGAGTGACATAGAGTAGTATGGCTTAAAACAGGGTGGCATAGAGTGGTGTGCAAACAGTGGTGTGAAGTAGATTAGAGCAGAGTTGCGTGGAGTACAGTGGCAAGGAGTGGTATACAGAAGAGTGCTGTAGAGTGGCATTGCATGGAGTGGAGCGGAGTAGAGTGAAGTGGTGTAGGGTGACGTAGTGTAGAGTGGAATGGAGTAGAGTGGCGTGGAGTAGAGTGGTACGGAGTAGAATGGCATGGAATTAAATGGCATAGAGTGGAGTGGCATAGAGCAGAGTGGCATAGATTAGAGTGCCGTAGAGTCTAGTATTGAAGTGTAAGTGTAGTGGCATAAAGTGGAGTAGTATAGAGTAGAGTGGCACACAATCAATAGAGTGGCATAGAGTAGAGTGGCATAGACTGGAGCAGCATAGAGAAGAGTGGCATAGAGTGGAGTGGAATAGAATGGAATGGCATAGAGTGCAGTAGAGTAGAGTGGCATAGAGTGACATAGCAGGGAATGGAGTGGAGTAGATTAGAGTGGCATACAGTGGAGTGGCGTAGAGTAGTGTGGTATTGAGTAGAGTGGCATAGAGAAGAGTGGCATTGAGAAGTGTGGCGTAGAGTAGAGTGGTGAGAATAGATTGGTATAGAGTGGAGTGGCATGGAGTGGCAATGAGTAGAGTGGTGTGGAGTAGAGTAGAGTGGTGTAGAATGGAGTGGCGTAGAGTGGCATTGTATGTAGTGGAGTTGTGTAGAGTTGAGTGGCATAGGGTGGCATAGAATGGAGTGATGTAGAGTGGAGTAGAGTGGATTGGCGTAGAGTAGAGCGGAATATAGAAGAGTGGCATAGAGTAGAGTAGAGTGGTGCAGAGTAAAGTAGCATAGACTGGAGTGTCGTTGAGTAGCGTGGCAAAGAGTGGAGTAACATAGAGTGGCGTGCAGCACAGTGGCATAGAGTAGAATGGCATAGAGTGGAGTGGCGTAGAGTGGAATGGCACCGAGCCGAGTGGCAAAGAATGGAGTGATGTAGAATAGAGTTGGGTGATGTAGAGTGGTGTAGTCTGGAGTGTTATAGAGTAGAGTGACATACCGTAGAGAAGAGTGGTGCAGAGTAGAGTGCACAGAATGGAGTGGCAAGGAGTGGTGTGGATTAGAATGGCATACAGTAGCATAGAGTGACAGAGTGGAATGCAGCGGAATAGAGTAGAGTGGCGTAGAGTAGAATGGCTCTGAGTAGAGTAGCATACAGTAGAGTGGCATTGAGCAGAGTGTCATAGAGTGCAGTAGCGTAGCAATGTGTGGAGTGGAGTGGTGTGGAGTGGTATAGAGAGGTGTAGAGTAGAGTGGCACAGAGTAGAGTGGTGTAGAGTAGATTGGTATAGAGTGAAGTAGAGTGGCTTAGAGTGGAGTGGCATAGAGTGACGTAGAGTAAACTGGTGTAGAGTTTAGTGGCATTGAACAGGGTGTCATAAGGTGGCATGGGGAACAGTAGTGTGAATTAGCATAGAGTAGAGTGATGTTGAGTACAGTGGCGGAGATTGGTGTAGATTGGCGTAGAGTGGTGTGGAGTGGTATAGAGTAGAGTGCCATCTAGTCGCTGTAGAGTGGCATTGAGTGGAGTGGTGTAGGGTAGAGTGAAGTGCAGTTGAGTAATATAGAGTAGAGTGGCGTGGAGTAGAGTAGCATGGAGTTAAGTGGCATAGAGTGGAGTGGCATAGAGAGGTGTAGTGTGAAGTTACAGAGAGTAGAGTGGTGTAGAGTAGAGTGGCAGAGAGTGGATTGCTATACAGTGGAGTGGCGTAGTATTGGAGTGGCGTAGAGTACAGTGCCATAGATTAGAGTGGTGAAGTATAGAGGGGAGAAGCGTAGAGTGGAGTGGCATAGAGCTGAGTGGCATAGAATAGAGTGACATAGAGTAGGGTGGCATAGAGTGGCATGGAGTAGAGGGGTGTGGAGTAGTGTGGCATGGAAGATAGTGGTGTAGAATGGCATGGAGTGACACAGAGTGGCATGGAGTGGCGTAGAGTAGAGTGCCGAAGAGTGCAATAAAGTGGCACTGTGTGGGTTAGAGTTGTGTGGAGTAGAGTGGAGTTCCATTGGGTGATGTAGAGTAGACTGGGATGGAGTAGAGTGGCGTGGAGTAGAGTTGCAAGGATTAGGGTGGTGTGGAGTTAAGTGGGATAGAGTGGAATGGTATAGAGAGGAGTGGCATGAAGTTGTATAGAGTAGAGTGGCATAGAGTAGAGTGACGTAGAGTAGAGTGGCATAGAGTAGATTGTATAGAGTAGAGTGGCGTAGGGTGGAGTGACGTGGAGTAGCATAGTGCAGAGTAGAGTGGTGAAGAATAAAGTGGAGTGGAGTACTATATAGTGGAGTGGCATAGAGTGGCGTAGAGTCAAGTGAAGTATAATAGAGTGGCACAGAGTACCGTGGCATACAGTGGCGTGGAGTAGAGTGGTGTGGTGTAGTGTGGTGTGGATTAGAGTGCTGGAGCATGCAGTGGCATAGTGTGGCATGGAATAACGTAGAGCAGAGTGCCATAAAGAGGCACTGTGTAGAGTAGAGTAGAGTGGAGTGGTGTTTGGTGGTGTAGAATAGAGTAGCATGAAGTAGTGTGGCATAGAGAGGAGTGAAGTAGAGTCGAGTGGTGTAGAGAAGAGTGGCATGGAGTGGCACAGAGTTGATTGGAGTGGTGTACAGCAAAGTGGAGTGGCGTTAGGTGGTGTGGAGTAGAGTGGCATGGAGTAGTGTAGTGTGGAGTAGAGTGGAGTAGAGTAGAGGGCATGGAGTGTAGTAGAGTGGAGTGGCATAGAGAGGAGTGGTGTGGACTGAGAGTAGAGTGGTGTAGAGTGGATCGAAGTGCCATAGAGTAGAATGGCATAGAGTGGAGTGTCGCAGAATGGTGAGGGGTGGGGTGGAGTCGAGTGGTGTGGCCAAGAGTGGAGCGACATAGAGTAGAGTGGTGTAGGATGTTGTGGAGCGGCATAGAGTATAATGCCATAGAGTAGAGTGGTGAAGTATATAGTGGAGTGGCATACAGGGGAGTGGCATAAAGTGGAGTGGCATATAGTGGCCTAGAGTAAGGTGCCATAGAATAGAGTGACATAGGGTTGGGCCAATTAGAGTGGTGTGGAGTAGAGTGGTGTTGAGTAGAGTGGCGTAGAGCAGAGTGGTATATAGTTGAGTGGCGTAGAGTAGAGTTGCATAGAGAAGGGTGGCATAGAGTGGTATGGAGCAGAGTGGCATGGAGTAGAGTGGCGTAGAATGGAGTGGCATAGAGTACAGTAGAGTGGTATTGTATGTAGTGGAGTGGCTTAGAGTAGAGTAGCATAGAGTTGAGTGTTGGAGAGTATATTGGTATAGGTATAGAGTGGAGCGCCGTAATGTGGCATAGAGTAGAGTGGCATAGACAGGAGTGGGGTTGAGTAGAGTGGCATAGAGTGGAGAGGTGCTGAATGGAGAGGCATGGCATGGAGTGGCATAGATCAGAGTGACAGATTATAGTGGAGTAGAGTGGCATGGAGTGGAGTGGCATACAGTAGATTTGCTTTGAATAGAGTGCTGCAGAACAGAGTGGGTTGGCATCAAATGGCATAGAGTGGTGTTGAGTAGAGTGGCACAGAGTAGAGTAGCATAAATTGCTGTGGCATAGAGTAGAGTGGCATAGAATGGAGTGGCGTACAGTGGAGTGGCGTAGACTAGAGAGGCGAACAATGGCATAGAGTGACGCAGAGTGGAATGGAGTGGAGCAAAGTAGAGTGGCATACAGTGACGTGGCGTATGGTGGCATTGAGTAGACTGGCATAGAGTTGAGTGGCATTGGGCAGAGTGGCGTAGAGTAGAGTAGTGTAGCACTGTGTGGAATGCAGTGGCATAGAGTGGAGCGGTGAAGAGTGAAGTAATGTGGTGTGGTACAGAGAGGCATATAGTAGAGTGGCATAAAGTAGAGTGGCGTAGAGTAAAGTGGAGTGGCATTGAGTGACGTAGAGTGGAGTGATGTAGAGTAGAGTGGCATAGAATAGAGTGGCATAGAGTGGCTTGGAGAATAGTGGTATGAAGTAGCATAGAGTAGAGTAGCTGGAAATAGAGTGGCATAGGGAGAAGTGGCATAGAGTGGCATAGAGTCAAGTAGCATAGAACAAAGGGGCATAGAGTAGGGTGACATAGAGTGGCTTTGAGTAGAGTGGTGTAGAGAAGTGTGTTGTGAAGGAGAGTGGTGTAGAGTGGCATGGAGTGGCGTCGAGTAGAGTAGAGTGGCAAAGTATAGAGTGCCGTAGAGTGGAGTGGCATAGAGTGTAGTGTCATAGCGTGGTGTAGAGTCGAGTGGCATAGACTAGAGGGGTATAGTGTAGGGTGGCATAGAATGGCATGGAGTAGAGTGGTATGAAGGAGAGTGGCGTGGAGTGGATTGGCATAGAGTGGCATGTAGTGGCATAGAGTAAAGTGCCATAGAGTGTCATAAAGTGGCATTGTTTAGACTAGAGTTGCATGGGGTAAAGTGGAGTGGCGTTGGATGACGTAGAGTAGAGTGTGGTGGAGCAGAGTGTCACCGAGTAGAGTGGAGCAGAGTGTTGTGGAGTAGAGTAGAGTGGCTTGGAGTTAGGTGGCACTGAGTGAGAAGCGTAGAGAGGAGTGGTGTGAAGTTGCAGAGAGTAGAGTGGTTTAGAGGAGAGTGGCATATTGTTGTGTAGTGGTGTAGCATGGAGTGGCGTAGAGTGGCACAAAGTAGAGTGGTGAAGAATAGACTGGAGTGGTGTAGAGTGGAGTAGCTACAGTGGAGTGGCATAGAGTGGTGTAGAGTAGAGCAGCATAGATTAGAGAGGCATAGAGTAGAGTGGCATAGAGTGGGGTGGAGTAGAGTGGCATTGAGTGGCATAGAGTAGAGTGCAGTAGAGTTCCATAAAAAGGCACTGTGTGGAATAGAGTAGCATAGAGTAAAGAGGAGTGGCACTGGGTGGTGTAGAGTAAAGTGGCGTGGAGTAGTGTGGCATGAAGAAGAATGGCATAGAGTGAAGTGAAGTAGAGGGCATGGAGTGGTGTGGCATAGAGTGGAGTGGTGTAGAGAGGAATGGTTTGGAGTGGTGGAGAGTAGAGTGGCGTAGGGAGGAATGGAGTCACGTAGAGTAGACAGGCATAGAGCAGAGTTCTTAGAATGGAGTGGTGTAGTATGGTATAGAGAGTAGAGTGCCAAAGAATGGGGTGGGGTGAAGTGTAGTCAAGTGACATGGCATAGAGTGAAGTGGCATAGTGTGCAAAGAGTAGAGTGGGGTAGAGTGATGTTGAGTGGCATAGAGTAGAGTGGTGTCAAGTGGAGTGGAATGACTTAGAGTAAAGTGGCGTAGAGTGGAGAGGCATACAGTGGTGTGGCATTGTGTAGAGTGGAGTAGCATAGAGTAGAGTGGAGTGGGGCAGAGTAGTGAGGTATAGAGTAGAGTGGAATGTAGTGATGTAGTGATGTAGCATGGAGAGAGTGGCATAAAGCAGAAGGGCACCGAGTAGAGTGGAGAGGTATATAGTGGCATAGAGTAGAGTGGAGTGGAGTGGAGTGGAGTGGCATAGAGTGGCAAAGAGTATAGTGGAGTCCAGGAATAATACTGATTAATACTGAAATGCTTATAAAATAAAAATATTAGTGCATTGCAAAACAACGAGGAAGAACAAAGATGAGGAAGGACAACCTTGATCAATGCTCAAGGGAGGAGCTAGTGGAAGAAAGGAAGGGAAGTCTATGGGAGATAAGCAATCAAAAGATTTCAAAGATTTCAAATGAGAGTGACAACGAAAACATCTAAAAGTGTGCTTTGGGTGGGTTGTAACTAAGCCCACTGAAATACATCTCGCAGCACAGCGCATGCGCTGTGTATGCAAGACCTAAAAATAAGCCTACTCTGATGAGTTTTAAGAGGGCTCTAAAAGCTTTTCCCTTGGAGCAGTGCAGAAACCAGACATATACCTTTGGGCCATCGCTTTCAATTTTTAATTTGGTACCTATAAAAATTGAGTTTGTGGTGTGTGCCATATAAAGATATACATATGAAGCGGAATCAATATATCCTTGAGAAAATGGCATTCTTGGACATTACCCATATACTTCAGCAATGTATAAAATCATCTTTTTCTTTCAACTCCTGAGCAATAATATCAAAAAGTACAATACGTTTTGCATCATTACCACTAACAATGAGTTCATATCATCATTTGTATTCTCTTTGTGAACATTTTCTATGACTGTCCTGGCCATCTTACGTCATTTTCTATCCATCCCTTTGATGAAAAATTATTCAGGAGTGGTGCATTCTCCCTTTTGCGTCTTATCCTGTAGTGATGCTGGATACTGTGACCTCTAATTTCCTGATTTATTTTCCCTATATTAACTAGATTAGATGAATAGCAATTTGTGAAATAGACTTGTGACATCATCTATTAATTCATATAAGAACTTCAAATAGAGAAACCATTTGCAAACTGGTACATTTGTTGCACCTATGGTGACCCTCATTGGTAGAGAAACCCCTAGCTCAAGTCAGTGTAATCACATTCCCTTTTGCGCTTATACATATGTACGTGCCAGGCTATCACTACATTTTCTACTCTTCTGTGCAATTACTAGTATATTCATAGGTGTCTGTAACGCATAAGGATTTACCAGTTGTACTTCACAATTTTTTTAATTTCATTTGACCTTAGACGAAAAGGTGTGATGTACACTTAAGGAATTACTATGCTCTCTAGATCACTTCTTGAGAATCACTTTCCCTGACTGCTCTACATCTTGAATGTGTGCTAAATCTTTTATGGTATCCCAATCTACGAGTTTCTTACAAAGGGCATTTAAATGTCTAAGTGACATTTCATGTTACTGAATATCCTGCAGAACTATCCATATTGAAGATTACCTTTCAGAATGCTGGGTCGATAATCGCCACAAAAGTAAAATATTTTTTTATCCATTTCTTTGGGGAACAGAGATATTGCAGGTGCCTCTCTCTGAAGTTCAATTACCAGGTGCAGTAAGATTATGCAATTTTTACTATTATTAAAGTAAAGTTCAGCTCAGAGCTGTGGATGTTGAGCCACTCATGGAAGGAGAATACATCTCCCTCTTCTACACTCAAAACAACTTAAGAGATATCATAGATGTACCTAGTCCTTTATTTAATACAAAGTTCTGTAGTGACTGGTGTCCTCAGAGCTACTCTTAAATAAGTTTACCATTTTTGGAACCACGATAGTGCCCTTGACCTGTACAAATAATTTTATTTTGTTTATGAAATAATTGCAATTGAGAGACAATTTCACCAAATATAAAACAAACTGTGTGTACTTTATAGGGTCTCCCACATTTGTCGGTCTTGGCTACATACAGATTTAGCTGTATGCTGAGATCTTAATTTATGTTACCACATTATAGGCGTGCATACACACACCACTACCCCCCCACACACACACACGCTATGCAACATGCATATACATATAGAAAGAGGCTTTTAAACAGCCCATTTCAGCCATAGGCTACTTTGGCTCAGCTGGCTTTAGACATTTGCTTTATGGATTGTCCAAAAGCATTAGTTTCAGCAGATGGAATGTCATGGACAGTGGCGGCTCCTCCGCTAAGGCAGAGGAGCATCGTCCCACAGCTTTCTGCTGTGTAAGTAAAGGAAAAATAAAATGATAATAACTCGTTGTTATTATCATTTTATTTGTTCCTGCTGCAGCCTCTTTGCAGGACGGGGCAGGGCTGCTCTGCTCTCAGAGCAGAGGGGAGGAGTGGTAGGCACACTGTAAGTGTACAACGACTTGCCCTAGAGTACCGGCCAAACAGTCATGCGCACTGTGCATGTTCTCCACCCAGGCTGCATAACAGCCTGGTCGGAGAACTTGCCCAGGCTCCCATTCCCTGGCTGAACGCCGAACCACGGCGCTCAGACCCTTGACAACGCTTTGTGATTGATCTTAGGAGCCTGGGTGCTTCCTGTTGCGGCCCAGCGAAGGGACGACGCAGAGAGACGACGGAGGAGAGACAAGAAGAAAGAGGAGGTACGTTTTATTTATTTATTCTTTACCCCAACCCCGAACACCCCAAACCCCCTGCCCTCCTCCCCACCACCCATTCCCTGCCAGCTGCCACTGGTCATGGATGGAAACTACCTAAAAATGTAGTTCACATGGACACCTTAGCGTTAGTTCCTTCAACACTGTGTTTTTTTAATTTCATATGAATGTTTATGTCATTCATTCTGCATGCTTAAATGATCACCCTTACCCCCTATTTGTTGCTCCACACCTCTGCCTATCCTCACTCTGTGTGTCTGCAGCCATATTCTAAAGCTGGCATGTGTGAGGACTACAAAACATGGGCTCTTCTACCTCACTCCGAAGGAAGGGACTGCACGTGTCAAAGGAAGCTGTGAACTGGACAAAAGCCAAGCAATCTGCTCATGGTTCATTTTACCAATCTCCCACCTAAAATTACTTCTGTTTCAATGTACATCAAGGGGGAAAATGCATTCCCCCATTTTTTTGAAATCTCTCTCTTTCCAGTTGTAAAATGCTGACAAATATGTTGCATAAACTCAACAGCTGCAGGTATGTGCAGAGCATCTTCGGATGACCCCACCACTCAACGGAGCTCCCCCCACTTCCCCCTAGCACCATGAGACCCTCATGGGTGAGTAGCTGTTCTTTACCAACCCTGATTGATTGATCATTATTAGAGTTACAAACACTACCAGCAAGACGTGCACATCTCTAGCCTCAACCATAATAAATGAGGTCACAAACATAAGTCTGGAAACAGTCACTATGATGGTTATTGCTGCAAACATGCCCCCTGACACACTGCAACCCACGGATCCGTGGGAGTGGCAGTTACATGTCAAAAACGGCCTTATATGCTCCAGCCTCCTCGAGGATTACTCGATGTTTCGTTAAAGGCACTGCAACATGCTATGCATGATGCCTTTGTACAGCAACCTCATACAGCAAGCATTCTATTCCCAAGAGTAGACTTAAAGCTTTGGCAAAGTACGGTCTTCAATTTGTTTCTAATTTGTTGGCGAAATATAGGTTCACCATCTCTGATGGTTCTCTGCACACCCGCAGCTAGGACACTATCAGACTGCAGACTCAGAAGCGTAAAAAAGAAAAAACATGACAAGAGGCCTTTCTATCAATTCACACAGGATCTGGAACAACATCCCTACATCCACCAGGACTGTCCCAACGCTGCTCCAGTTTCGGAAAGAGTTGAAGAATCGGCTCTTTAAAGAACTCTATATCACAATTCATTACAACTCAATATCCTCTTCTATTACTCGTTGACGTTAAGCTTGGTTTTGACCATGTACAGAGCTACCCTGCAATTTGGCTAGGTTTGCGCTATAGAAATACCATATACATACATACATACATACATACATACATACATACATACATACATACATACCTACAAATATAGGGCTAAATTCACAAAGGTAAATTTACATTTTTGTGTAAGTTTACTATTTTTTCAGGTATTCACAAACTACGATCTAATAGTAAATTTATGATTGTGGAGACTTTGCAGTTGGGATGGGGGACATTGCACATAAAAAGATACACCTGTCTAAGACATGCTTATCTTTTTATGTGCGAGAGTCTGTGCCCCGACTGCAGAGTCTAGTTAAAAAGATAGTCCTGCCTAGGACAGGCCTATCTTTTTACGTGCAGAGTTCTCCATCCCAACTGCGGACTCTTCTCCGCAGTTGTAAAGTTACTTTTAAATCATAGTTTGTGAATTTAAAAAAACGTAAACTTACACAAAAATGTAAGCTTACCTTTGTGAACCTGGCCCTTAGTCTTTGTTTTACTGTTGTATTCAATTTGGAAAATCGGATCACTTGTAGAAAGATTGTCTTTCTTTTGTTTGTGCCCGGGGAGTGGAATCACAGATTTCGTGCATTCACACTTTTGGGTTTAATATTGCCTGCTATGCAGATGACACACAATTGCTGTTCTCTGTGGACTAATGGCATGGGGACCCAGGTAAGCCCTGGGGCATAGCTTTAAGGGAGTCTGTGTTTTTTCTCATGACCAATTGAAAAGAGGCCTTTCATATTTAAAAGCATTCTTTAGTCCTCATTTCACTAAGAAAAGAAGTTTTAACTTGTTCATTTTGTTGAATTGGGAACTTAAAATATGTAGACTGGTTTACAAAACAATTATTAATCTGTATCCTTAGAAGTACTACTGTAACTGGATGAAGATTTATTACTTTTAGGATTCACAAATCATGGCAGTAGTAGGCTTGTAAAGCTGTGTCATTCACAAGTTTCAGGTTCCAGGCATACTACTAGCAAAATCATTTGACATTTGGCCATTTGGCATTTTTGTAGTCATTACTATTTTTAAAAGCAGATTACACACAGGCTACATTTACTGGGAAAGGCTGCTTTGCAGATGAACTATTTTTCCCCAAGGGGAAAATATCTTTCTATGTGAGGAAACCCCTTTTGCTACACTCCCACAAATTTGTAGAGTTTTCCATTTCTCTTCTGTTGGGATGACATCTGTTAGGGTAAGTATGCACCTACCACTAGCAATGAGGCCACTAACGCAATATAAGGTCCAGACAAAGTCTCAATACATTATTCCCTTCCTCAACCCTTGGTAGCTGGCAATGAGCAGGCAGGCTTAACTTAGGAGACAGTTGTGTGAAGAATTTAAAAACACCAATACATTAAATAAGTAAGACCCAACACACAATAAAAATCAACAACCAATTTATAAAAATAGGAAAGATTTTTATGATTAGAATGACACCAAAACAACAAAAATCCAATATTGGGAACCGAAAATATGAATTTTTAAATAATAAACACTTTCTAGTGCTTTAAACATATAGTGCCAACTTGGGACGTCTGGTTCACGCTTGACCGGGACAAAGTCAATGTTTGAGGCCCACTGTGATGGAGCCTTGGTCAGATACACTAAGCAGAATGCACCAGTGAAAATTTTACCTTCACACTTAGAAACCTTTCTGGAGGATTTTCTCTCCTCATCGAGTGAGGCTCCTCTTCAGGCTGGGATTCGAGTCTGCTGCAGCGGGTTGGTTCAGCGCGAGACCTCGGTGAAACCCTGGAAGTCTTGAGCTCAGGAGGTTTCAGCTGGACAAACATGAATTCTAGGCCGGGTCGCGGTTCGACCTTGGCTCCCTGAATCTCGTCGACGGGTCGATCACCTTTTGGACCTTTTTCCACAAGTTGCTTCTAACTTCTCCAAACTTCTGGAACTTCTTCCTGAAGTTGCTCTTGAGGGTTCAAAGTGTCTAAAATACACATCCAAGGATCTAGAAGCTCTGGACTGTCAGAGGGCTGAATTACCCCCAATTCCAGCATCTGAGCTACTTCAGCCGTGATGCTGGCTCTGATCTGGTCAGACAACCTGTACAACTTGTTCTTGACAGGTAGGCTGTCACCAGTGTCAATGTCGTGTACACACTAGCTGGTGGTACCTGGGATCAGAGAGAAAAGACCAGCAAACTGCTACAGCACCTGCTTGCAGTCTCTGTGCTGTTGGTCTGCATATTTGGGAGAGAGTACAACTCCCTCTACCGACCCATCTTGCACATTGCCGGAGAGGAGGTCTGGCACTGGCTCAGTCTACTCCTCTTCTCTCTCATCTGTGACCATCAACATGGTCATGTCTGCACTGTCTTGGTGGTATTTCAACCTTTTGACATGCAGGACCCAGTGAGGGTTCCTGGGGGTGTTCAGGTCTACCAGGTAGGTAACCTCACCCTTCCTCTCTAGGATTGGATTGTGCCCAGTCCACTTGTCCTGGAGGGTCCTAGGAGCCAGAGGCTCCAACACCCACACCAGTTGTCCTAGAGTGTAGACATGGCAGCCTTTTGGACATACCAGTGCTTCATGAGGTCCTGACTGACCTTCAGTTTTCTGCTTGCCTTGTATATGTACTTTGCCATGTGAAATCTCAGGCTTACACATAGTCCAGCACATTGTCCTTGGCTTCTTTGAGAGGCTTTTCCCAAGACTCTCTCACCAGGCACAATGGTCCTTTTACAGGGTGGCCAAACAACAACTCAAAGGGGCTAAAGTCAACCCCTTTTTGTGGGACCTTCCTGTAGGCAAACAGTAGGCATGTGAGGAGAACATCGCATCTCCTCCTGAGTTTGTCAGACAAACCTTTGATCATGCCCTTCTTATTGAACCTTTCTACCAGACCATTAGTCTGGGGATGATATGGGGTAGAGAATTTGTAGGTAATATCACATTCTTCACATATTGCCTTTAGATAGCTGGACATGAAATGCGTGCCCCTATCTGACACAACCTCCTTTGGGAAACCCACTCTGGTGAACACCCCTAGCCACCGAGCAGTGACTGTTCTAAGGGGTATTGTTTCGGGGTATCTTGTGGCATGGTCTACTGCCACTGAGATATACTTGTTCCCTGATGCAGTTGGTGGTTCTAGGGGACCAACAATGTCCACCCCTACCCTCTCAAAGGGAGTCCCAACCACTGGCAGTGGTAACAAGGGAGCCTTTGGCTTGCCTCCTGTCTTGCCACTGGCTTAACAGGTTGCACAGGAGCTGCAAATCTCCTTCACTTTGACAGACATATTGGGCCAATGGGAATGGTTTACCAACCTTTTCCATGTCTTACTCTGCCCCAGATGACCTGCCAAGGGAATGTCATGGCTTAAAGTCAGAAGGAATTCTCTGTTCCTCTGGGGGACCACCAACCTCCTGGTAGCCCCTTCTTTGAGGTGTCTTGCCACAATGTAGAGACCTCCCTCCTCCCAGTAGATTTTGTGGAAGCCACTGACATCACCCTTCTCTTGCCTGGAGGCAGTCTGCCTCAGGCCCTCAAGAATGGGACACTCTCTCTGTCCCTGACACATCTCCTCTCTGGAGGGTCCACCAACTCCTTGCATCTCTGCCAAGTCAGATAGATTTTGCAGGGGTGGAATCCCTACCGCAGAGGTCAGATCCTCCCCCTTAGGGTTAAATTCCTCCCGCATCTCTGGAGTTCTTTGTGCTGGTTCCCCAGTACCCTTTCTCCGGTCATTGGATGATTGTCCCATTGTTCCAGGGTCCAAGTGTCCAGCATTTCCATTCTGTGCAGCCTGTGATCTGGTCACAGTACATACCGACTCAGGCAAGTCCAGCATTCTTACATAGACCATTCTCTCCAAACCTGACTAGTCAGATGCTTCAAGATTATTTCCCAATATTCAGTCTACTGGGAGTACAATACCTTCTTAGGGCCTGCCACACCTCCCCATTCCAAACTCACCATTGACATGGGATGGAGTTTGGCTCTGCTGTCTGCATAGGTTACCTGGTGATACACACGAGGTATGAGCTGCCCTGGGGAAACCAGTTTCTCTGTGACCATAGTCCTACTGGCTCCTGTATCTCTAAGAGCCTCAACCTCAGTTCCATTGATTTTAAGCCTCTGCCTATACCTCTCCATGCTGGGAGGCAAGGTGGCCAGGGTTGCAATTTCCACCCCACCCAAGGACACTAAGGTTGTATCTATCAACTCCTTCCCCATGTCTGGGACAATCTCCACCCTCACCCCGATGCTGACAATCCCCTGGGACTGCCCACCAGTGGGGGGCTTCTTTGTACAGACGCTTCTTCTCTCTTGTGTCCTGACTGATAACAGTCAAAACACTGACCAGCCTTCATAAGGTCATGGAACTTTCCTGCCTTTGCAGGGTCAAAGGACTTTCCCTGATAGACATTACTCTTGGATTGGCTTGGGATCCCTCCCCCAGTGCAGGTTTTTGTGGGTCTTGCGAGGACTCTTGCTGTTTTTGACCTTCTTTTCTCTGGGCTTTCCCCTGGGGGGGACCTGTCCTCCCTTTTTCTGATCACCCCTCTGGGGGTGATTAGAAACCCTGGTTCTCAACCACTCATCAGCTAGCTCCCCGGGGCTAGTCAACTTAGAGTCCACTATGTACTGGCGTAACTTCTCTTGGCACACAATGAGTCAGGATGTGCTCTTTCAGCAACAAATTGTACAGCCCCTCACAAGTACTCACTTGGTTACCACTAATCCAGCCCTCTAGTGCCTTCACTGAGATGTCTACAAAATCCACCCAGGACTGTGTGTTAACTTTCTAGGTGTTCCTAAGCTTAACGCTGTACTGCTCTGGGGTCAGACCAGATTTCTTGACTAAACATTGCCTCATGTGGGAGTCAGATTTTGCCTCATCCCCCTGTAGAGTCAGGAGCCTATCTGAACCCAACCAAGCAGGGGAGGCGTCTCCAGGCCCGTGGGACCCCATCCCAGCACACTGCCACGCGGCGGGCCGGAGGACGGAGCCCAGGATGAGGGGGCCCTGGATATGGGCCATCTGGTCGCTGGCTGAGAACCGCCGGAACTCGAGGAGGTCCGAGGTACACTGGAGGAAGAATTCCCCCCTTTCTTGTAATCTGTGTGCACCAAGTGACAGAGGGGACCGAAGGCGCAGACGCACCCGGTCTCCTGGAGCTCTGGCTGGGCTCAAGGAAGCAAATGAGCCTTCTCACATTAAGCTTGTCCTGCAGTTAAGGAGACTCCATATCACCCAGGATGTGATACTCTAGTCTCGAATTCCATTTAACACACTAATGCGTTCTGAGAGGTGTAGACCTGGTTCACTTTAGTTGCTCCATTTGCGCTAATAAACCTGAAAATAATGGTTTTAGTCAAAAAGCTCAAATTTGGAGCATTGCTTCCTTGGTGAAAGGGAGCCCCCTGATACGTTTTCCTAAACTAGACATAAAAGGCTCACACTCTATCATGACAATTGATACTCTTAAAGACTTGGCATATCACCTTCCTATATAAACACCATGGGTCCATTAATTTGCATGCCACCTGAGACCCTGCAGGTTACTAACCCATGTATTTACTAATAAAGAAAAGCACATGTATCACCCAGTCATTCTTACTGTGCCCATCAAGTGTATCTACTACCAATGTAATTTTTTTTTTAATTTAAGATAAATGTAGGTCAGAGCACGTCCATCTTATTCTCGTGCTTTAATATCCATGAGCACTCTGGTAATGTCACCTAGCCTCAAGAGCTGCAGTACCAGCTGTTCATTGACTTGCGCCAGTGATCCAGCGCGATATTAGCAAATTTCACACATACACCATATACTCACTTGGGCCCATACATTCATACTACGCTAATACTTACGCTGGGTGTCAGATATACTCTTATATCAAAAATCCCTGCTACCAATTACCTTCTGATTGAAGAGTAATAACTTACCAATGGATCCTTTGCTAATTGGGAAGCTTAAAATGAGTGACATTCACTATAGTACATAATCCTGAAATAACCACAGAGTCAGGAAGTTTTAAAATGTTTATCTAAAGTTTTAGCAGAGTAAAATACAGAAAAAGACACGGTATTTGATCAGAATACCCATGTGAAAGCATAGAATGATTATTGCTAATAAATGACGGTGTTTAAGGAAAAAGGAGATAGGAACAGCAGCGCAACTAAAGGTTGCATATATTTACCTAATTGCGAGAACCAAACCCTTAGCCAAGGAGTTTGAAAGAATAGGACCCAAGAAGGATGAAGAGCAAGGACCTTCTTCAGGATCAGGATAGGACTGGTGACCTCTCTATAACGACGCCTGCGCCGTTCCCCTCTCTGGCACTCGAATTCTCCTCGACTCTCCCATCTAATGGACTCCGCCGCCCCCTCCTCAGGACCTCTTCCGGATAGGGATTCAGTCAGCAACCGATCAGCTGGGCAGCCTGGAGCTCTTCTGTATGTTCTGAGAGTCTGAGCTAACTAATTACTAATGCTATATTCTATTATACCCTTCTACACCCATGTACCTCCCCTTAATGTTGCTAAAATATGGGACCACTACTTCTGATTGGACAGGGACCGGAGGTGGATTCTCGCACTATGACAAATTTGGCTTAAATTGTGTAGCCTATTGTATTTGCGTTCCCACCCTTCAAATTAATACATTCGCTTTATTTCCCACCCGTCTCATGACAAATGTACACCAATTTTCATAGACAATGTATCTATGCGCGACAGGAAATACAGTAGTTATAACATCTTTGGCTATCAGGTCACGGCCTTGTGAGACGTCCAAGTTGACTTCATTTTGGCAGTCATTCAGGACACATGCGCAGAACCTTCTGCTTCTCGAGTTTCAAGTCACCAACCCAGGCCCAAGATTACGAATTACTAAAAGTGCAAGAAGGAAATATTAATATCACAAATAAAACGTTTCCCTGTATACCCACTTATCTTATTTCTAATCCCATTTAATTATAAAATCCTATCCCGCATTAATTGCATTTAGAAACAACAATTTAGTAATGACACGAGAGCAAGCTTAAGCATGTGAGAACATTGAACAGCCATTTTAATGCACACTGCGCAGAAGCAGAAATTCCCACCAAGCAAAGAAAGACGTCACACCATGTGATCAGGTTGTGACATGCGCAGATAAAATCCAGCGCTTAAGCGGCCATTTTAGACTAGGAACAAGCGTTATTCGTTAGTAAAACACATAGGCAAGCGTCCTCTCTGTTTGTATAATGTGTGCAAAGATTAATACGGACAATACAATTTTTAATATTAATACTATGAGTGAGATTGCATCCGAGCAAGTTTCATTTGCGAAACCTTGCTCCATCAATCCCTCTCTGATGGCGTTTCTAGCCATCAAAAACTACCCTCAATCAGATGCCAACTTCTAGCAAATCACTTCATTCTCATTTTCATTTTTAGCTTTTCTACTTTTACAATCTCCCTTCATCTTTTTGTATAATTCACTTTTCCATTCTTCCAGTTCAATCTCGTCCCTTTTTCTCTTCTTCCCTTTTTCTGTCACTTTATATGTTCCCTTCTTTCTACAGCATTTGCACCAAAATACTACTGTCAAAACTATTATTGCTATCCCTGCTAAGGGAACTAGTATTTGACCTATAAGTCCTTCACCTATATTAGCAAACCAGGTTCCGATTGACGATATACTATTTGTCAATCTTTCCCATACACTATCAACTTCCAGTGGTTTAAGTTCTTGCTCAAGTTTAGTTATATTCTGAATATACGTCCCAATTTCTGCACTCTTATCAGGAATATAAGTGCAACAGTGTTTCGTTTTCAATAATTTACAGACTCCGCCCTCTTTCGCCAATATTATGTCAAGAGCAAGTCGATTTTGCATCACCATAGACCTAATTGCAACCATTTCTGCATTAATCATTAGAAAACCTCCAGCAGTATCCGTTGATAAACGATCAACTACTGTAGACAATTTACATATCTTCCTTGAGTTCAGAATTATTACCACTGAAGGTATCAATGCACCAAATATATCACCTACTATTTCTGAAAAACTAGCTCTTTTACTACGTGTTAATTCACCATTGTTTTCATTGCTTCCAGTGTTTTTTTTTACGTGGTATATCTTTGGAAAAACTATTCCAAAGTAACAACTTCCATACCACCGTGCAGGAAGCCTAAAGTAAGCCTTATTCCCGCAGACATAATATATTCCAGGAAAAACTGAATCTGTTCCTCCTTTGAGTCCCCAACCTCCCAATATTAAAAAATTGTGTTCACAATCACTGGTACCGATGAAAACATTGTTATAGTCAGTCTTTAATCTATGAAGACAAATTTTCCCCTTCTTTTCGAAATGCAGAGCCATAGCAGCTTGAGCTTTGCCAGGTGTGTAACTTCCCTCTTTCTCTGCCCAAGGTGGTAAATGAGCCTTATGTTCTGTAGCTTTCTTTTGAAAATCCTGTCTTCTATCTTCTACTAAATTCAAAAATATTTTCTCTTCTTCTAATAAAGAACATGTTAGATTGTGTCTACGTGCATGTGTTAAGTCTATTGATTTCATTGTTAAGAAAAATTCTCCCATAAACTGTGCATCTAAGGCGCTAAGCACTGGGTTCATGTTCTTGCGAATTGGAACTTCAGAAAATACAACATCTATATTGGAATAGTAATATTGTAATCTACCTGTACTATAAAATAAACTTGCTAATACGCTACATGCCATATGTCAATGGTAAATGATGGTATGTTAATCCTTCTGCTACTGATTCGGGTAATTTCATACAGACATAACAATTACTAACTTCCATGGTGTCTACATACTGAAACAATAACTTCGTGAAAACATTTAAACTAGTGTCGTTATCAGCTATCACATGATGAATTCCTTCATCATCTTCTGCCATTATATCTACTCTATTTCCCTTCATGTTTGCTGTCCTCCCTATAGTTTCATTATTGTTCTTTTTATCTATTATCATCAGGTAAGGAACTGCTACAATCAGGACTAACCATACTATAAGCACCAACACTAGACTACATATGCAAATTGCACAGCATCTTCTACAACATTTTCTCTTTGGTCTCCCAGTATCTATATCATCAGGCATTTTTCGACGAGGAAGATTTCTCTTCTTATCTCTATTCCTTTTCTTCAGTGGATTCTTTTGTTTAGTCAGGGTGGTCTTGTTTCTTCTTCGTAAGTTAGTTCTGCACTTGTTCCTTCATCACCACTGTCACTTGATTCTGAGCTTTCAAAGTCTTCAAGAACGATATACGTCCAATCAGGACCCTTGAATTTGTTGTTCACAAGTCTTAATCTTTTACTTTTTCTTTTCCCAGACTTTTTCTCTTGATCAGTTTGACTTGTTACTTCAGGTACTTGATCTGGATCTTCACTTCTGGTTTTTATGTGGCACTTCACTCTTTTGATGAAACTTGGCCAATGATCTCCTTTTCTTGGTTTTTCTACTTGCACTGTTTCTTTATTTTCGTCTTCAGGTATCTTTTTATTTTCACTGCTTGGCACTGTTTTGTTTTCTGTATTCTTTGACTTATTTGATTGTTCTTTTTCTGGTCTTATTGGTTTCTCATTTGCAGCTCCACTGTGAGTTTCAAATAATTCACTTTGTTCTGTGTTCAAATTTTCATGTTCATTTTTACCAGTCTCTTTTTCTTCTGTATATTCCTCTTAACCTAACTGCTTCTGATCAGGGCTTATTGCACTGTGTACTTCTGCAGCCTGACCTGCTTCTTCTATACCTGTCTCTCCCTGTTCAAATTCTATTAATTCTTCACTACTTTCATTCCAGTTTTCTTTCCCTACCTGATTTGGTTCAGGGTCGTTTACTAGCTTGTCTTCTTGATCCTGAACCCCTTCTTCTTCACCTATCTGATCTTCTTCAATTGCTTTTAATTTTCTTTGACTTCTTGTTCGGTGGAAAATCTCAGGAATTTCGACTACTGGTATCCAATCCTGACTTGTGCTCGGTTGTTCTCCGTCAGCTTCTCTTGAACCTCGAGCCTGAGATTCTTCAGCTTGGCAACCTTCAGCTTCTTCAGTGATTGGTGTCGTCTGAGTGTTTTCTTCTTCTGGGTCTGGTACTCTCTTGGTGTGACTTACGTGAATCCAATTCGGAAATCCGGCACACTTCACTGCTGTATTCGTGATCAATATGATTTGACAAGGTCTGCTCCACCTAGGTGATAGACACGTTTCTCTGGTGTGATTCTTCACCACCACCCAATCACCAGGATTCAGATCATGTTCTAGTTCAGGCTGCCTGGAAACTGGTGAGAGACAGAACGCACTAGGTCAGCCAATCCTTTACAGTAGTCCAACACCATATCATCAGAAATATTCACCAGTCTATTTGTGGGAACATGTGTTTGTCTCATTGCTCTTCCCATCATAATTTCATGGGGGCTCAAACCTGTCGTTCGATCAGGTATACTTCTGAGTCCCATCAGAACCAGTGGCAATGCATCAGGTCACTCCAATGATGTTGATGCACACATTTTTCCCAACCTCGACTTTATGGTGCCATTCAAATGCTCAACCACTCCAGAAGCCTCTGGATGATATGCACAATGCAGTTTCTGTTTGATTTGAAATGCTTCACAGATTATCAGGATCACTTCGTTGTTAAAATGTTTTCCTCTATCTGATTCCAAAGATACTGGGAAACCAAACCTAGGTATGAGCTCTCTTAGTAACAGCTTTGCAACTGTAATGCTGTCATTTCTCCTAGTTGGATACGCCTCCACCCACTTTGAAAACAGACACACTATGACTAGTACGTATTTCAACCCTCTGCATGGTGGTAACTGTATGAAGTCAAACTGCAATCTTATGAATGGACCCTCTGCCTTCCCAATCTTTCCAAACCCAATTATTGTTTTCCTGCCTGTGTTGTGCATTTGGCAAATTAGACATCTCTGGCAAAGACTCTCTGTAACAGCTCTGAATTTGGGATTGTACCAATTTTGTCTGAATAGTCTAATCATTGCAACTCTCACTATGTGTGTGTCTCCATGATACATTCTGGCCATTTGTGAGAGTAAACAATCTGGCATGACTGGTCTGCCATCTGTACTGACCCATACTTCATCTTCTCTTCTTTGAGAACAACCCGCCTTGATCCTCAATTTTCTTTCAACCTCATCAACTTCATCTTGTAATCTTTTCACTTCGTTCCAGGTTTCAGGTGGCATAAATAGCATAAGTTGGCAGCTGATTCCCATTCTTTCCACCCTCTTATTCACTGATGTTCTGGTTTTGGCACAATATTGAGCCACCAGATCTGCATATCTGTTGCCAACTACCATCCAGTCATCTCCTGACTGATGTGCGGCACATTTCATCACAGCCAATTCTTTTGGTGATTGTATTGATTCTAACAATTCTTTTACAAATTGTCCATTTTTAATGGGAGATCCTGAAGAAGTCATGAAATCCCTCTGCATCCACAGTTGGCCAAAATCATGCACAACCCCATAACCATATTGACTATCAGTGAATATGGTTATTCTCTGATTCCTCCCAATTTTGCATGCTTTTATCAGTGCAATCAATTCAGCTACTTGTGCAGATTTTACTCCTGGTAAATAGGATGCTTCGACTATTCCAGTTAATTCACATACTGCATAGGCAGCAGTTAGCTTACCATCTTCATGTCTCTGGCAAGAGCCATCAACAAACAGTTCTTTATCTGGCTTTTTAAGAGGCTGTTCCTCTATATCTGGGCGAGGTTTTGTGCATAGTTCTGTAATCTGTACACAATCATGTTCATCTTCTTCGTCATCTTTATTTGTCTCATGATATGGATCTGGTAGTAAGCTTGCGGGATTTATTATTGTACATCTTACCATGGTCACATTTTCCGCACCCATTATTATTCTCTCATACTTAGTCAGCCGACTAGGAGTGAGATGCTGAGTTCGTGTTCTGGTTAACAGAATCACAACTGCATGTGGAACATATACTTTTACAGGATGTCCCATCACAATTGATTCACTTTGTTCGATGCTTAAACATGTTGCTGCTACTGCTTTCAAACATCCTGGCAACGCAGATGCTACAGGGTCTAGCGTAGCAGAAAAGTATGCTATAGGACGTCTGTCCAGACCATGTCTTTGAGTTAAAACTGAAAGTGCACAATTTTCTCTTTCATGACAGAATAATGCGAATTCTCTTTTATAGTCTGGCATGCCTAAGGCAGGTGCTGAACAAAGGGAGTTTCTCAATTTTACAAAAGCTTCTACACTTTCATCTTCCCATTCAACAGGATCTTTTGCTTTCTTTTTGGTCATGTTAATCAAGGGCTTAGCCAACATGGAAAATCCTTGTATCCATTGTCGACAGTAACCTACTATTCCTAAGAACATTCTTACTTGTCTTTGCGTTACTGGCATTTGCATTTGTTTTATTAATGCTACTCTTTCAGAGGTTACTCTTCTTTTTCCTCTCTCAATTTGATGTCCCAGGTATTTAACAGTTGTTGTACAAAACTGTAATTTTTCAGGTGACACTTTATGTCCTTCTTCTGCCAAAAGATTCAAGAGTGTCATAGTATCAACAACACAGTCCTCTCTGGTGTTTGATGCCACCAATAAGTCGTCGATATATTGGACTAAGACTGAGCTTCCTGGCATCACTAGTTTTTCAAGGCACTTTTTCAATATCTGATTAAAAATGGAAGGACTTTCTGTGTACCCCTGAGGAACACGATTCCATACATAGACTTTGTTTTCGAATTTAAATGAAAATAGATATTGGCTGTCTGGATATAACGGAATTGAAAAGAAAGCTTGACACAGATCTATAACTGTAAACCATCCAGCATTCCAAGGAATCTGGTACAAGATTACTGCAGGATTTGGCACTATAGGACAACATGGTTCTACAATTTTGTTGATCTTTCTTAAATCCTGTACAATCCTATATTTTCCACTAGGTTTCTTTAAACCCATTATCGGTGAATTACATGGGCTACTCATTACTTCTCTCAGTATGTTTTGTTTGACCATCCGATTGATTTCTTCAATGACACCTGCTTTTACTTCTGCACTCATTTTGTACTGTTTCGTATTTGGAAAAATTGCACCTTCTTTTACAGTTACTTGGACTGGATCTATTTTAACCATGAGTCCTACTTCTTTTCCGGTGAAATCCCATACTATAGGGTTTACTGTATCTTTTAATTCTTCTGGTAATTCATCTTTTGTTATCAATGAAAACATTTCATCTACTTCTGTTCCTTGTTTTGCAACCATAATTTTATATACATGATCTTTATCTGGTGTCTGTACTGCCACACCATCCGGCGTGCAGAAAATGGTGCAATTCATTTTGCACAATAAGTCCCTACCTAGTAAGTTTACTGGACTAGAATCGCATACTACAAATTGATGCATTTCTTTAAAATTTCCAATTTTAACCTCCATTGGTTCGGTAAGTGGTGTTCTAATTCTTTGGTTAGCAACTCCTACAACTTGAATATCTTCACCAGAGAGAGGAAGGTTTGGGACGTCTACTGTTCTTACAGTAGACCTGGTAGCACCAGTATCCAAAAGAAAAGTAATATCATTACCTCTCACTTTTCCTTCAACATATGGACCTGATTGATCTACCTGCAGGGATGCGCCAAGTACGCATTCCTTCTCCCCCTCTCCTAGGCACCGTCATGCGTCGAACCTGCAAAAGTCATCCTGCAAAAGAAATTGTGAGGTCATATAATCATTCTTACCACTTCCCCCTGGGTATCCGATGTCTGTACCGTGCTTTGCTCTGCTTACATTACCCTGAACAGGTGGAGGTGGCAACTGACTCTGAGGATTTACCCCCTGCTGTGAGTCGTTCTGTGTCTGTGAATTTAAATTTTGATTTGGGCCATTATTATTTCGGATCTTTTTACACTCGTCCTTCCAATGCCCCAATTTTCCGCATCCATGACAAGGAAATTTCTTTTTAGCTTCTTCTCTACTCATTCGTCCTTTCATTCTTCCACCATTTCCAGAATCACCATTCGTTCCAGAGTCTTTTCCCTGAGTTTCATTAGAATTATCTAGATTAATTCCCTGTTTCTCAGCCATTTTCACCTGTGCCCACATTACTTTTTCCTGTAATTTCTTGTGCCTATCCTCAATGTCATCCCCACAATATTTTGCATATTTCAAAATTTCGTCGATGGGTTTCCCTTGCCAGCAAAGCATATGCTGCTTAATCATCTGGCAAATCTCGGGCTTCAAACCGTACACGAATCGGTATACAAACTGACTCATGTTTTTGTCTCCAATGTCCTCAAAACCACTGTACTGTTTGAACACCTGCAAGAGGCGCTCATAATATGAATGAACTGTTTCACTGGCTTCTTGGGTAGTTCGATCTATTTTTACCCAGTCTGTTTCTTTCGGTGGTATTTTCCCTTTCAGGTATGTTATCACCTGATGGTACTTTTTCATCACATCATTTGACGGGCCACCTGTCTTTGGATCTCTGGGATATTCATCACTTGGCCAATCCACTGTGATCTTACAATCTGTCCATAAGTCTGCAGGTACCACTATGTCAAACAGACCATCCAAATCTTTCAACAATACTTTTGATACTTTCACAAATCTCTCAACCTGCTTGTACCATTCAATTGGCTTTTCTCTCAGCTTTGGGAAATCATTCGTAAATGATAAAATATCCTGTCTATTCCATGGGACATGTACATACCCTCCTCCTGCAACTTCTCGCATCGGGTACATTTTGTCAGCTTTTTCTGTCTCTTTCATCACATATTCAGAAGCCGTTCGACTTGAGCGAGATTCTTCCTTTTTCTTTGCCCACCTAGTTCTCCACTTATCTAGGTCTCCCCATTTTTGCACAACTAACATTAATTCCCGTATTTGCAATCTTCTTCCAGAAGCATTCATATTTTCTAAATCTTTGTCTGAAAATTCTGCTCTATAGGGCTTCTGTAGTACTTTCGATCTCCCTATTTCGATTCCCATTTGTAGAGCTAGATTGGACAATTTTTCATGAAATAATCTTACATTTCTAGTGATACTCCTGCACAGGAACAGCAATTCTTCTTCATCATAAGTGTTTAAGCGTTCTACTCCTATATTTCCTGCTATCATTTCTTCTAACTCGGCTTTTAATTTCTGAATGTCTAGTAATTTTGGAGGTGTGCACATTTTATCTGATCCTTGTACCCACCTTTCTAGATCTTCAGGTGTTACTATGGTGGCACTCTTTGCCCCTGATGAAGTTATTAGACTTACATCTTTTGAACGCTCAGGTATTTCTTTTCTTGGAGTACCCTTTACTGGACCTCTGACAGGTAAATCCATGAGAGATATTGTGGAATCACAATCACTAAAATGATCTTCAATTATAACTGGAGCTTCAAGTTTTTGAAAATTTTCGGGAGTATTCATAGGAGAAGATACGGGTATCAGAGGAGGACAATTTCCTTGTGTACCATATAATGGCACTACTGGACCAATTGTTACAGGAATAGTCAATGAATCAGGATGTGTTTTTATCTGGGATATCTTCCGTACTAATTCTGCTCTGGTCTTTTCTAATGCTTCCTTTTCTTTATCATGAAGTATTCTATTCGGGGTGAATTCATGTAGTACCTGAGGTACCATTGGTGTTTGTGGTGGGGCACTAGGAGGAAGTCCACCTGACCCTTCCTGATACGGTGGAGGATTTCTCAATATTTCTTCCATAAACTCATCTTCTGAGTCTTCATGTCTCATTAAATGTTTGGTCTTTTCTGTACACTTGCCTCCTGATTTCTCTCCTTCTGTGAATAATGGATATAATCCCTCAACAAGCATTGCCCTTCTCCATTGTTTCATCTGACCTTCCCTAGTTTCACGTAAATATCTTGGGAAAAATCCTGGATACCTCCCATTACTTCGAGATCGATCACGCTCAAATGCCTCAGTTTCCCACTCTTCTAAAGCTTCGTATTGAGTTAATCTGGGTCTAGGTTCTAAATCATTCATCCTTTGTCTCAAATTTTGAAGAATTCGCCCATTAAATGTGCCATTCTCGGGAAATTCTAGTATCCCGTCATTTTTTGTATATTCTCTCCAATTCTCTATCCATACACAAGTATGATAACCTCTCTCCATCATCATATATGATGCGGGCGTTTTGGCTGGGGGAATAATAATTCCCTCCCTAGTCTTGATTGGTTTGTCCTTTTTGAAATAATTCTTAATCTTTTGTAAAACTGACATCTTTTTCTTTTCTCCGTACATCTTAGGCAAATACCGATGTATAAAATTATATTCTGCAAACCCTAGAAATCTCCTATCTGGACGATTCCCTGTTAAAGTCGGATCGCGTTTTAACATGCAATCCTTATCCACTTAGAATTTTGCTTCTAAACTCTCAACAAATCAAACCTTTGTTAACTTTTAATTCTAAGCCAATCCTTGCGCGGCCTTTTGGTGACGTTTCTCTGTCAACCCCTCCTTTACAATCTGCTCTTTTCTGTTCCCACGCTGATTCAACCAATCCTAGCGCGGCACCTATGATATCAGTACTACTCCTGACTACTGACCCCTCCTTTACAAGGGTTTTCCCACGCCCACGGATCCAACCAATCCCAGCGCGGCGTTTTGTGACGTCAGTTCCCTCTCCGGCAACTGACCCTCCCTTTACAAAATTCTTACGCAAAACTTATTTTCTCTATATTTCTTAATTAAAATTCAGTAACAACATAAAACATTCGCTATCGTGCCAGTTTCTCTAATTCAGAAAGATAGTTTCTCTTACACACTTAGTAAAACCTTTCCGTTTACTAAAACATACACTACGAGTAAAACCCTTCCGTCTACTCTTCACACAAGCTTCCGAAATACCTGTTACTTCTTCAATGTTACCCTTTCTAGGTGATATAACATCAAATTTTCACCAGCGTACTCCTTCCACTATTCTTATACGCATAGAATCCCTAACGAGTACTGATAGCCCTGCTTAACTTTTCAGTACTATTTCTGCCTGACAGATAACCTCACTTCACAGATAACACTCAACGCTCTCCATGGACAAGCAAGTCAACGCAGTCTCATCCTCCTGCTTCAACACCCTCCGCATGCTTCGCAAGATCTACAGGTGGATCCCGACAGACACAAGAAGAACAGTCACCCAGGCCCTCGTCAGTAGCAGACTTGACTATGGGAACGCCCTCTACGCGGGAGCCCCGGCCAAGCTCATCAAGCGGCTGCAACGCATACAAAACGCCTCCGCACGCCTGATCCTCGATGTACCACGCCACAGCCACATCACCCCCACCTGAGGAACCTGCACTGGCTCCCCGTCGACAGGAGAATCTCCTTCAAACTCCTCATCCACGCACACAAGGCACTCCACAAGACTGGCCCAGCCTACCTCAACAGACGACTCCTCTTCTACGTCCCCAACCGCCAACTCCGCTCCGCCGACCTCTCCCTCGCCACCGTCCCTCGCATTCGAAGAACTACCACCGGCGGCAGATCCTTCTCCCACCTCGCCGCCAAGACCTGGAACACCCTTCCACTAAGCCTACGACAGACCCAAGACCTGCTGACCTTCAGGAGGCTACTCAAGACCTGGTTGTTCGACCAGTAGCAGCACCTCCCCCCCCCCTTTTTTTTTTTTTTTCTTTTTCCCTAGCGCCTTGAGACCCTCACGGGTAAGTAGTGCGCTTTACAAATTCTTTGATTGATTGATTGATTGACTGCAGTATGGCTTCCACCTGCCACCCACTATTCTTTTTCCCGGGGTATTCTGGACAACATAAAACAATACTCAAGAATAACGGGTATTAGTTCATAAAAAATACAAAATAAATTCTCATTACCCAATTAACAAAGAGTAACACAAACCGTCCTCTGCTTACCAGAAAACTGATCCAGCGCGATATTAGCAAATTTCACACATACACCATATACTCACTTGGGCCCATACATTCATACTACGCTAATACTTACGCTGGGTGTCAGATATACTCTTATATCAAAAATCCCTGCTACCAATTACCTTCTGATTGAAGAGTAATAACTTACCAATGGATCCTTTGCTAATTGGGAAGTTTAAAATGAGTGACATTCACTATAGTACATAATCCTGAAATAACCACAGAGTCAGGAAGTTTTAAAATGTTTATCTAAAGTTTTAGCAGAGTAAAATACAGAAAAGACACGGTATTTGATCAGAATACCCATGTGAAAGCATAGAATGATTATTGCTAATAAATGACGGTGTTTAAGGAAAAAGGAGATAGGAACAGCAGCGCAACTAAAGGTTGCATATATTTACCTAATTGCGAGAACCAAACCCTTAGCCAAGGAGATTGAAAGAATAGGACCCAAGAAGGATGAAGAGCAAGGACCTTCTTCAGGATCAGGATAGGACTGGTGACCTCTCTATAACGACGCCTGCGCCGTTCCCTCTCTGGCACTCGAATTCTCCTCGATTCTCCCATCTAATGGACTCCGCCGCCCCCTCCTCAGGACCTCTTCCGGATAGGGATTCAGTCAGCAACCGATCAGCTGGGCAGCCTGGAGCTCTTCTGTATGTTCTGAGAGTCTGAGCTAACTAATTACTAATGCTATATTCTATTATACCCTTCTACACCCATGTACCTCCCCTTAATGTTGCTAAAATATGGGACCACTACTTCTGATTGGACAGGGACCGGAGGTGGATTCTCGCACTATGACAAATTTGGCTTAAATTGTGTAGCCTATTGTATTTGCGTTCCCACCCTTCAAATTAATACGTTCGCTTTATTTCCCACCCGTCTCATGACAAATGTACACCAATTTTCATAGACAATGTATCTATGCGCGACAGGAAATACAGTAGTTATAACATCTTTGGCTATCAGGTCACGGCCTTGTGAGACGTCCAAGTTGACTTCATTTTGGCAGTCATTCAGGACACATGCGCAGAACCTTCTGCTTCTCGAGTTTCAAGTCACCAACCCAGGCCCAAGATTACGAATTACTAAAAGTGCAAGAAGGAAATATTAATATCACAAATAAAACGTTTCCCTGTATACCCACTTATCTTATTTCTAATCCCATTTAATTATAAAATCCTATCCCGCATTAATTGCATTTAGAAACAACAATTTAGTAATGACACGAGAGCAAGCTTAAGCATGTGAGAACATTGAACAGCCATTTTAATGCACACTGCGCAGAAGCAGAAATTCCCACCAAGCAAAGAAAGACGTCACACCATGTGATCAGGTTGTGACATGCGCAGATAAAATCCCGCGCTTAATCGGCCATTTTAGACTAGGAACAAGCGTTATTCGTTAGTAAAACACATAGGCAAGCGTCCTCTCTGTTTGTATAATGTGTGCAAAGATTAATACGGACAATACAATTTTTAATATTAATACTATGAGTGAGATTGCATCCGAGCAAGTTTCATTTGCGAAACCTTGCTCCATCACCAGCACATAGAGATGAATTGATTTGTTCAATGCAGTGCACTGTATAAATGTTATTTGTTCATCTTTTCATCAGTGCCTTGATTATCTTGCGGGAGCTTTACAAAACCGAGCTAATTGATTTATTGATTGATCGTTCCAGGCTAGCTTCACAGAATTTAAAGAATCAGTAGTGACACCACATTATAGTACATGATATTCACAACATTTCAGTATTAGTTATTTCCTTAAAAACAAGGCACAATAAACAAACAGTGATATAAGTATTTATTAACTTGGTTTTCATAGTTATGAATTTTGATAGTTATGCAGCTGCTAATTCTTTTTTTTTTATATAATTTTTATTTTCATCAACAGGAAGAGCACAGTAACTTCACAAATATAGCCGGAAGATTCATAGATTATACATAAAAGAAAAAAAAACATAAGGAGGAAGAAAAGAAAAAAATTTAAAATTATCATACACATATTAATTATCTCCCTCCCACCTTTAAATAAAGCTAAATTATTCCATCCAAAGTCATAGGTCTCCAAATCGCTTCAAGCTTAACTAAAGAACGAATACCCCTTGCCTTTGCCAAAGCTACTTCTAATCCATAAGTTTCCCTAACAATAGACCACCAATCCACAAGCGAGGGCGGTATCGCAGAGACCCATACTCTTGCAATAGCCAGTCTGGCAGAGGCCATCAAGATCGAAAAGAGGCGTGCAGCTGCTGAATTTTCCCCATTATACCCCAACAGAATTTCAAGATCAGTAAGTGGGTGGTCCAGCCCAATTTTAGATTGCAAAAGCTGTTCAACATTTAACCAATAACCCCTTAATTTTGGGCATTCAATAAACATGTGTACTAGATTAGCAGCATATAATCCACATTTAGGACATTTTAACTTATCCCCTGTTGAGTTACCCTGAGCCCATTTGGCTATCCTAGCCGGGGTATAGTACAGCATACATGTGGTCCGTAATTGCTGGAGTTGTAAACTAACTGAATGGACCGACTCCTTGACATAGCTGAGAGCATGTCTAATTGTTCCAGATGAAACCCCTATGCCCAAGGTTTGAGTCCATCGCTCTGCTAGTTTCTCGCTGCCATCTGGTCTAAAGCTACTTAAAGATTCATACATAAACCCTATCAAAGATTTAGTTTTTCCTCCATATAAACATTCCCAGATATTTGAATGCATTATTGCTTTAACCTCCACATTAGAAGCCAAATAATCTTTAATCTGGAAATATTTTTTAAAAAATGAGCTGGAAGTTTGTAAATTAGACGTAGATTATCAAATGATCTAATTCCCCTATCATCATACACATCCCCTAAACGGGTAATTCCATACTGCGCCCAGGATTTAGCTACTTGATCCTGAAATACCTCAGGTAACAAAGGATTCCCCCATAATGGAAAATTTTCATGATATATTGGCATTTTACATCTTACAAACATAGCCTTCCAAATATATACAGTATCTCTAACAGTCTTAAATTTAACTCGCTTGAAGTAGTTAGGGTCCCTTATTCCATATAGAAATGTATCCCTTTGATTGCCTAAAATAAAACCAAATACTGAGTCCGTCTGATCCAGGCCAAGCAGACTACGAAAACGAGTATCAAATGAAGCCCAAAAATACATTTTAAAATCTGGGAAGCCGAGACCCCCTTGTTCGAATGGGGATTTGAGCAGCTCAATTGCTCTCCTAGGTTTTTTAAAACCCCAAATGAAACTACTGAAAATCCCTTCAAGTTTTTAAAAAAATATATTAGGAACTTTCAAAGGAATAGACCTAAAAAAATATAAAAATTTTGGAAGTATTTTCATTTTTATTAAATTGCATCTGCCCAATAATCCTATGGGGAGCCTATGCCACATTTTAAGCACTTTAACAGTCTCATTTAAGAGTGGTGTATAATTTAGATCAATGATCTTATTTATTTTAGCAGTAATCTTCACCCCCAGGTAATTTACAGTAGTACAAGCCCCAATAATAGAATTTTGAATCCCATCCGTGGTAAGTACTTGAGTTTTATTAGCATTCAATTTGTACCCTGAAACATTGCCAAACATTCTAGCTTCTTCCTCAATGCTGGTCACTGCAATGCTTGGATTTATTGCATAGACAGCTATATCATCGGCATATGCCGAGATCTTAAGTTTGGATGTCTCCGATTCTAATGGGCTAATAGACGTACAAGATTGTAAAGTACGTAAGAATGGCTCAATATATAGAGCAAAAAGTAATGGGGACAAGGGGCAACCCTGTCTGGTGCCACATAAAATGCAAAATGGCATAGAACGATCACCCATATAAGACAATTTAGCTTGGGGATTATGATATAACGCCTTTACCCAGGACCGAAACCGTGGTCCTAGACCGATCTTACCCAGTATGGCCCATAGAAATCCCACCTAACCCGGTCGAAAGCCTTCTCGGCGTCTAGGAGAATCATCCCGAAATCAACCTTTTCCTTTTCTGCAAAGTCAAATGCTCCAATAGCCATATTGACGTGAGCAGTAGTGTCCCTCCCCATGATAAACCCATGTTGTCTTTCAGATACTAATCCCGACATGAGTGGAGCCAGGCGGGTCGCCAAGATTTTCGAAAAATCTTGGCGTCTACGTTTATAAGAGAAATTGGCCGATAATGAAATGAAATGAAATTTGTACTTGTAAAGCGCACCCATACCCCCAAAGGGGTGTCCAGGCGCTGTACGCATACCGCTGTGGAACCCTTCCTGGCTTTTCCCTGTGAAATGTCCACTCCTGGGCACCCCCAGGGTGAAGCCAGGCATCCCAGCGCTGTTGGGGCCGTTGTGGAGATTAAGCAAGCTATTGCCCAGAGTTGCAGAGTGGGACCCATGATTAGAATAGGCACCGAGGTGAGAATTATCAGGTCTGAGGAAATTGAGCCCAAGACCCGCCGAGGCGGGAATTGAACCCTGGTCCCGGGCCAGATCTCTGCATCAGGGTCTGCTGCTCTAACCATTGAGCCACACTTCTCCACGTGATAAGACCCACATTCTGTTGGTAGTTTGCCCTTCTTGAGAAAAAACACAATCTGTGTGAGATTCCACGACTCAGGTACCTGCCCTCTTTCAGCAACAAATTGTATTACCCTACTAAGTGGAAGGAGCAGGGTCTTTTTAAAGGATCTATAGAATTCTAACGGCAACGAATCGTCTCCTGCAGCCTTCCCCATCTGCAATGCCATTAAAGCTGTCTCCACTTCTTCTGCCATGATAATCTCATCCAATATAGCAGCTTTCCCTGCTTCTACCAGTGGAAGACCACTGCAGCTGCTAATTCTTGAAGTATCTCGGTCAATGCATACTTCACCATATGGCCTACCGCATTTTCAAGGCTGAAATAAAACACCGATCACCACTATTTGAAAAATACATAGAGATCAATGTACGCTGACATTTTAATTTGGAGGCACATGGGTACAGCTTACACTAAGTTATGATAGTAACAGTAGAGCACACTGTGATATTGATGGTACTAAGACTGTAAGTTAACAAGCTTGTGACACCAATTAGTGAACAAGCCCATCCTTTTATTTTTCACCAAGGGTGGTTTACTCAACTAAGAGAATAGCAATCGTATACAGAGTATAACCCTTTCGGTGCTCATGACGGAATGATTCCGTCATGAGCACCAGTGCTCCTGTGCTCATGACGGAACCATTCTGTCTTGAGTACAGGGGCACTAAATCCCTCTGCTGCAGACAGAAGGGGAAGAGCTTCCCCAACCTCCTGAGGCCGTGTTGCATTTTCAATGCAATGACGATCGCGCGCATGGCGCACTGACGTCATTGCGTTGAAAATGAAACTGAAACTTAGTTTCAGTTTCATTGTTTCGGTGCTCGTGGGGCTATCAAAGCCCCCGAGCACCGAAACACTTGGAAGAGGTATCGTTGGAAAGGGAGAATCTCCCCTTCCCAATGGTACCCTTCCCTAGTGGATCTGTGCTTGGGTATCGCCCCAGGAGGGCGATCCCCAAGCAGGGATCTACACACTAGCTGCCAGGGAGGGGAGAGGCCCCTTTGGCAAGGGCCTTTGCTCTCCCCATAAACGTTTGCCACAGACAATCTTTCTGCCACCCGGAGGGCATATGGGGGCTGTAGCCCCCAACCTCCCCCCCGGGAGGCAGAAAGCACCCTAGATGCCAGGGATTATTTTTCTTATAGGCCAAGGGTGGGGGCTGCCCAGAATGGGCATGCACTGCCCCCACTCTACCCCCCAAAGAAAACAAAAGACTTTCTGCCCCCCCTGGAGGCATATCGGGGCAATAGCCCCTGATCTGCCCCCCTGGGGCAAGCAGAAAGCCCAATAAGCACCAGGGATTCTTTTTTTATATATACGTAGGGGTGGGGGCTGCCCAGAATGGGCATGTCAATGCCCCCACCCCAAAAAAATGCTACAGTCTTTCTGCCTCACTGGGAGGCAGATGGGGCAATAGCCCCTTGTCTGCCCCCCAGGGGGCAGAAAGCCCACTAGGCACCAGGGATTTTTTTTCCTTCCAAAGTTCGGGGTGGGGGCTGCCCCGAATGGGCATGCCAATGCCCCCACCCCCCAAAAAAGATGCCACAGTCTTTCTGCCCACCCCAGGAGGCAGATGGGGCAGGAGCCCCTGATCTGCCCCCCCGGGGGGGGCAGAGAGCCCACTAGGCGCCAGCAATTATGCTGGCTTTTTTATATGTAGGGGTGGGAGCTGCCCAGATTGGGCATCCCAATGCCCCGACTCCCGCAAAAAATAGCCACAGTCTTTCTGCCCCCCTTAGGGCCATATCGGGGCAATAGCCCCTGATTTCCCCCTCCCCAGGGCGGCAGAAAGCCCAATAGGCACAGAGTTTTTTTCGGAATGTGCCTACCTGTAGATTTTGGGTCCTAGCGCACCCGGCACCTAGGAAAACATAGCAAACCTGTATATTTTTTAAAAGTAGACACCAAGGGGAATCCAGGAATGGGTGTCTTGTGTGGCTCTCACTAGATTGTGTTACCCAGAATCCCTTGCAATCCTCAAACTTTGTAAAAAAAAAAAACACATTTTCCTCACATTTCAGTGATGGAAGTTTGTAGACTCTGCGCAGATCCACAAACTTCCACCCACCCAGCATTCCCCAGAGTATCCCAATAAAAATGGTACCTCACTTGTTTGGGCAGGCTTACTATCTGCGACAGGAAATGGCCCAAAACGCAACGTGGACACACCACATTTTTACAGTGAAAACTGACCCTTTTTTGCAAAGTGCCTAGCTGTAGATTTTGAACCCTAGCTCTGCCGGCACCTGGGGAAATCTAGAAAACCTATACATTTTTTAAATATAGACACCCAGGGAATCCAGGATGGGGTGACTTGTGTGGCTCTCACCAGGTTCTGTTACCCAGAATCCCTTGCAAACCTCAAACTTTGTATAAAAAAACAAATTTTCCCCACATTTCTGTGGTGGAAAGTACTGGAATCTGCGTGGGTCCACAAACGTCCACCCACCCCGCATTCTCCAAAGTCTCCCGATGAAAATGGTACCTCACTCGGGTGGGTGGGTCAAGAACCTGCGACAGGCAAGGGCCCAAAACGTATTGTGGAGACATCAAAATTACCTATCACAAAACGAACTGGCTTTGCAAGGGGGGGGCACCTTGGTTTTTGGCCCTGGGCTCAGCAGCCATCTAGGGAAACCTACCAAACCCACACATTTCTGAAAACTAAACACCCTGGGGAGTCCAGTGAGGTATGGCTTGCATGGATCTCCCAACATTTCCCTTCCCAAAATCCCCTGCAAGCCTCAAATTTAGCTGAAAAAAAATCACATTTTCCTCACTCTTCTGTGTGGGAAAGTTGAGGGATCACTGGGCTGACACAAATTTCCTACCACCTAGCGTTCCCCCAGGTCTCCCGGTATAAATGGCACCTCACTTGTGTGGGTAGGCATAGTGGTTGCAAGAGGAAATGGCCCAAATTATACTGTGGAGACTTCAAAATTACCTATCATAAAACGACCTGGTTTTGCAGGGGGCACCTGGTTTTTTGGCCCCGGGCTCATGGCCATCTAGGGAAACCTACCAAACCCACCGATTTCTGAAAACTAGACACCCTGGGTAGTTCAGTGAGGTATGGCTTGCGTGGATCCCCCAACGTTTTCCTACCTAGAATCCCCTGCAAACCTAAATTTCCTACCACCTAGCGTTCCCCTTGGTCCGCCGAGTAAAATGATACCTCACTTGTGTGGCTCTCCAATGCAGATTCAGCTAAAAACATATATTTTTAAAAATGTAGTGCTTAGAATTTGCGGTGCTATTCCCTTAATCCATATGTTTTTGGCCCTTCTTAGTCACAGGCCTTTGGCCCACCCACACAAGAGAGTTATAATTTTACTCGGGAGAACAAGGGGCACACTGGGTAGTAGGACATTTGTGCCAGCACGGTGATCCCACACAAAAATGTGTAGAAAAAGCGATTATTTAAGCTAAATTTGAGCTTTGCAGGGGATTCTGGGTAGGAAAACGTTGGGGGATCCATGCAAGCCATACCTCACTGGACTCCCCAGGGTGTCTAGTTTTCAGAAATGTATGGATTTGGTAGGTTTAACCCAGGTGCGCCCCCTGCAAAACCAGCTCATTTTATGATAGGTAATTTTGAAGCCTCCACAATGCGTTTAGGGCCCTTGTCTATCGCGGGTACTTGACCCACCCACACAAGTGAGGTACCATTTTATCAGGAGTCCTGGGGGAACACTCGGTGGTAGGACATTTGTGTCAGCACGGTGATCCTTAAAAAGTTGAGTACAATTTGATTTTTTCAGTAAAATTTGAGGTTTGCAGGGGATTCTGGGTAGGGAAATGTTGGGGGATCCACGCAAGCCACACCTCCCTGGACACCCCCGGGTCTCTAGTATTCAGAAATGTGTGGCTCTGGTAGGTTTCCCTAGAGGGCCGCCGAGCCCGGGCCAAAAACTCAGGTGACCCCTATTGCAAAACAGGTTGTTTTGTGATAGGTAATTTTGATGTCTCCACAATACGTTTTGGGCCCTAGCCTGTAGCGGGTACTTGGCCCACCCACACGAGTAGGGTACCATTTTTATTGGGAGACCTGGGGGAACGCTGGGTGGTAGAAAATTTGTGTCAGCCGGTGATCCCACAACTTTACCACACAGAAATTTGAGAAAAATTAGATTTTTTTCAGCAAAATTTAAAGTTTGCATGGGATTCTGGGTAGGAAAACTTTGGGGGATCCACGCAATTCACACCACGCTGGACTCCCCCAGGTGTCTAGTTTTCAGAAATGTGTGGGTTTGGTAGGTTTCCTTAGATGGCTGCTGACCCCGGGACCAAAAACACAGATGCCCCCTATTTATCGGAAAACAACCTGGTTTTGCAAGCTGCAACCTGCGTTTTTGGTCCCAGGGTCGGCAGCCATCTAGGGAAACCTACCAAACACACACATTTCTAAAAACTAGAGACCCCGGGGAGTCCAGGGAGGTATGGCTTGCGTGGATACCCCAATGTTTCCCTACCCAGAATCCCCTGCAAACCTCAAATTTAGCTGAAAAAATCACTTTTTCCACACATTTTTGTGTGGGATCACCGTGCCCGGCACAAATGTCCTACTCCCTAGCGTTCCCCTTGTTCTCCCAAGTAAAATGATACCTCACTTGTGTGAGTAGGCCAAAGGCCTGTGACTGGGAAAGGCCAAAAACATAGGGATTAAGGGTATAGCCCCGCTAATTCTAAGCGCTACATTTTTAAATAAATACTTTTTAAATTGATTCTGCAATGTACACCTACACAAGTGAGGTATCATTTTACTCAGGAGCCCAAGGGGAACTCTATGTGGTAGGACATTTGTGCCGGCACAGTGATCCCACACAAAAATGTGTGGAAAAAGTGATTTTTCCAGCTAAATTTGAGGTTTGCAGGGGATTCTGGGTAGGAAAACATTGGGGGAGCCACGCAAGCCATACCTCACTGGACTCCCCAGGGTGTCTAATTTTCAGAAATCGGTGGGATTGGTAGGTTTCCCTAGATGGCTGCGAGCCCGGGGCCAAAAAACAGGTTCCCCCCTGCAAAACCAGGTAGTTGTATGATAGGTAATTTTGATCTCTCCACAATAGGATTTGGGCCTTTTCCTGTTGCAGCCACTATGCCTACCCACACAAGTGAGGTACCATTTTTATCTGGAGACCTGGTGGAACGCTAGGTGGTAGGAAATTTGTGTCAGCTCAGTGATCCCACAATCTTCCTACACAGAAAAGTGTGGAAAATGTAATTTTTTTCAGCTAAATTTGAGGTTTGCAGGGGATTCTGGGTAGGGAAACGTTGGGTGATCCACACAAGCCATACCTCACTGGACTCCCCAGGGTGTTTAGTTTTCAGAAATGTGTGGGTTTGGTAGGTTTCTCTAGATGGCTGCTGAGCACGGGGCCAAAAACTCAGGTGCCCCCCTTGCAAAACCAGGTCGTTTTGTGATAGGTAATTTTGATGTCTCCACAATACATTTTGGGCCCTTGCCTGTCGCAGGTACTTGACCCACACACACAAGTGAGGTACCATTTTAATTGGGAGACTTTGGAGAATGCGGGGTTGGTGGACGTTTGTGGACCCACGCAGATTCCAGAACTTTCCATTACAGAAATGTGGGGAATTTTTTTTTTTTTTACAAAGTTTGAGGTTTGCAAGGGATTCTGGGTAACAGAACCTGGTGAGAGCCACACAAGTCACCCTATCCTGGATTCCCCTGGGTGTCTAGTTTTCAAAAATGTATAGGTTTGCTAGGTTTCCCTAGGTGCCGGCTGAGCTAGGGTTCAAAATCCACAGCTAGGCACTTTGCAAAAAAGGGTCTGTTGTCACTGTAAAAATGTGGAGTGTCCATGTTGCGTTTTGGGCCGTTTGCTGTTGCGGGCACTAGGCCTACCCACACAAGTGAGGTACCATTTTTATCGGGAGACTTAGGGGAACACAGAATTGTAGAGCAACTGTTATTACCTATTGACTTTCGATGCATTTCTGCCTTCCAAACGTAAGACAATGTGTAAATAAAAAGTCACTTTGAAAAATGTCCTATAATTCATATGCTATTATGGGTACCCACAATTTCGGAGATGTGCAAATAGCTACTGTTTCTAAACTCTATATTTTGTTCCCATTTCAGAAATAGATAGGTGTCTTTCATACCGATTTTTCACTGTTTTTATTTTCCCAAATGAATTGCTATATATCGGTACACAATAAAAAACCATTGCAAGACAATGCTCAGTTATTGGCTCTGGGTTCCTCGGGTTCTTGGTGAACCTACAAGTCCTACATATCCCCACAACCAGAAGGGTCCAGCAGATGTAACGGTATATTGCTTTCAAATACCTGTCATACTTGGAAGACATTACAGGTGAAAACGTTGGCACAAATGGCTGTTTTTTTCAACTCATTTTCAATTTTTCCTATTTTCAGATGTTAGGTTCTATAAAAAAAAAACCTTGAAGGATCTACACAAATGAATTCAGAATTTTGTCTACTTTTCTGAAATGTATAGCTTTCCAGGATCCATTATTGTTTCATACCCATATCTATCATTAACTAGAAGGAGGTTGAAAGGACAAAAAATAGCAAAAATAGGCTATGTCCCAGTAAAATGCCAAAACTGTGTTAAAGATTTTGGTTTTCTGACAAAAGTCTGTCAGTTCCTGAAAGCTGGGAAGATGGTGATTTCAACACCACAAACCCTTTGTTGATACCATTTGCAGTGAAAAAACCAGACGCTTTCTTCTGCAGCACTTTTTTCCCATTTTCCCCCCCTCAAAAAAATGTAGCTGTATTTTGGTTAATTTCTGGGTCTCCTCCACGGGAATCAACAAACCCTGGGTACCTTTAAAATCCCCATGATGTTGGAAGAAAAGGATGCGTGGATACCTTATGTGGTCAAAAAGTTACAGGGGCCTAAGCGCGAACTACCCCAAATAGCCAGAAAAAGGCTTAGCACAGGAGGTGGAGGGGGGTGAAGGCCTAGCAGCGAAGGGGATAGTGAAAGTATCATAGTATCAGAATAGCAGAGTCTTTCAATAGTATGGTCCTGACTATAAAGGCTCAGAATAAAGTAGAGAACAGAGTAAAGTACTAGTGCTGCAGCCTAAAATGGGACCACTGTACCTTCTTGGTGTTGCAGTCAGGTACTGTGTGAAAAATGTATTCAGTTGTAATAATTGTATATTGAAACAAAGCTACAATTTGCTATGTTCTAAATAGTTAGGTTCATTACAACATGTGCGTGATATCAGGAGTCCATACTATTTGGTCACAAGAGAGTTTCAGGATGCAGTCTGCAGTAATTCATTATTGTGATTTCAAATTGTGGTTTGCACAGATACTTTTCTGGTCCTGTTTTAGGTCTCTACTACAGACAGAGTTAGCCTCCTGGCAATAGTTCATGTCATCACACAACACAAAACATACATGTATTGATACATGCAGATACAGAAAGGGGCTTTTGGATAGCCACTTTCGGCAATAGGCTACTGTGATTCAGCTTGCCTTAGGCACTGGCTTTAGGAGTTGTCCGCTTACTCTCCCCTAGCTCCTGCGCTCTCTCTAATTGTGCCCCCTTCCAGCCATTCCACTCGTCCACTTTCCCTGTCTCAATTCCTGCTGTTTTTATTTATTTTATAGAGGGCCCAGTTGCTGTACAGTGCTATTAGGCTGTCCTTTGAAGTTTTCATGTTTTCAAGGCACTTTTAAAAAAATGTTTACTTTAGTGGTCTAACTTGGTCAATCCTTTTGGAATGGTAAGGAAAATGTGGAAAAATGGTTGCAGTGTGTCACAATACATGTGTCGCTATGCATAACTGCATCACATACATTTGCAGGAGCAGTGACATACAAGACATGCATGCACGTGGTACACACTTGGAATGGTTTCTCTGACCATTCCAAAATGGTCACCATGTGGCCCATGAAGGTGCATACGCATGCATGTGTCACTTCATGGTTACATTTTATTTATTTTTATTTTATTTATTTGAGGAGTTTTATATTGCACGAACATGACCCGTCAGGGTATCAGAGCGATGTACAAATACAAGTAGTACAAATAGCAGACAAGTTGTAGATACAGGTTGAGATGCAATAAGGATTAAGCAAGCAGCAATACAGTTATTTTATACCAGACGGCCGGCAGAGTCATGATCCGGAGATGCCCACAGGAAAAATGGTAAAGATGAGGGGTTTTTGGGCTTCTACTGGCGGAATTGATTCATTAGAAGCATTTTAACATCTTTTTTTGAAGGAGGTAGTCAAGGGGTTTGACCAGATTTCAGGAGGCAGTACATTCCATATTTTTGGGGCTAGACCGGAGAAGGAGCGGTTGTATGTTTTCTTTTTGTTGAACTTCTGTGGTTTCAAGAGTAGGGAGTTGGCGCTTCTCAAGGTACTACTACCACCAGACAGAGTTTATTTGCCAGGTAGATGGGAGTATTATCGTGAAGGCCCTTGTGTGTCATGCAGGCTATCTTCAACTGGATCCTTGCTTCAAACGGGAGCCATTTCAGATGTATTAGGTTTGGAGTAATGTGGCTAAATCTTTTGGCTCCAGTGCTGAGCCTAGCAGCTGAGTTCAGTGTGGTTCTTAGCAGCGCCAGGCTAAAATTTGGTAGGCCTGCAAGAGTCGCACTCTCATTATCTAGATGGGAGATAACTAGGGTTTGGACTGCTAATTAAAAGTCATCCGAGAGCAAAAAAATTCTTAGTGTGTTCAGTTAGACATTGGCTCCCCTAGTGGTTCCACTGATATGAGCTTGCATATTCAAGTGTTTGTTCAACGTTATACCTAGTGACCTAATGGAGTCAATAACATGGGGGGGGTGCAGATGAGAGCTGTAAGTTGTTTGAGCCATTCTTCTGTGAGGGAAGAGTGAGTGTGGGGGGAAATCAAGAAGAATTCTGTTTTGATTAAAAGATTATTCTATGTTAACCATTGTTGGGTTTTCAGTAGGGTGCAGTTGAGTGTTTTGATATTTTCGGATGTGGAGATTTTCAGGTACAACTGTGTGTCATCAGCGTACATGTGGTGATGATTGTTTGATTGCTTCAGAATTTCGGTAATAGGGTCCATGAACAAGTTGAATAACGGGGGTGTGAGCATGGATCCTTGGGGCCCTCCAATCGAGACCGGAGTAAAGTCAGAAAGGGTTTGGTTGATTTTGATTCTATGAGCTCTGATATGTAGGAATGAGGCAAACCAATTTAACACGGAACCAGACAGCCCCATCCTTCATTCCAGAAGGTCCATCATGCTGTTGTGTTTGACTGTGTCGAACGCAGAGGAGAGATCAAGAAGTATAAGCAGGCACAGATCATTCTGATCGAGTAATCTCAGGGCGTCAAAATTTGAATTTTAAAGTAGAGAGCTACTGTCTTTGCCAATGCATGTTCTAAATAACTCTATTATTTATAGGGCTTGGTCATGAGCTATATTAGTATCAAGTGATTCAATATCTATTTCGAATCTGGATGGCACTGTTAATGTGAGGAATTGTTCACTAAAGAAAATACATCAGAGCAGTATATGGAGGGCACAACCAGGAACAGTTTTAAGGTTTAACTCCCAGCAACTGGAAAAAAAAGATATTTGATTCCTCCTTTGAGCAATTTGAAAAACATCGACATGGACTGGTCCTTCCAGTGCTCATAGAATGGATACCACACACACTTAGTATCATGACTTTTGACAAAATTGCCTGCTCACATATGCTTACAGATATAAAAACAGATTAAATTAGCCTCTACTAAATGGATGTTTTGCTGTCAGCGTTCACTTTAAATGAACAATGTGATTCCCTACATGGAATTCTGCTGAGAAATCAATGGCGGGAAACCTGTGAATATATTGACAGTAACTATAATCAGCGCCGGATTGGACATTTATCCCATCAGGTATTTCCCTGGTAGGCTGAAGCCACTGCAGACCAATTTTTGAAGGTCGATGGCCACTGCCTCTGTCACACTCGCCAGGGACCCATGGTGTATTGCGGCAGGTAAAAAGGAAGAGAGAATGAGAGTGAGAGATAGAAAGAGCGAGAGAGTGAGAATAAGGCTTGAAAGAGAGGAAGAAAGTGAGATTGGTTTGAACACATTTGCCAGGGGTGCTTTTGGTTCCCTGTCCGGCCCTGACCATAATTGACAACTGAACAACATATCTCATAGTTTGAACCAGTGTTCTCCAAAGTCGGTCCTAGAGGGCCGGATCCATGCTAGATTTTTCAGATAACTGCATTTATCTAAATGATAAATATGCTAAACATCTGGCATGGGTCTGGCCCTCCAGGACCGACTTTGGAGAACCCTGGTTAAAACAAACACTTTCAGACCCCAAGGCTGAAATTGACTTTTACCACTAACACACACCCAGAAATTTCAGAATGTGCTACCCTTTATGTGTGCACAGTTGCTTTTCAACATTCGTTGAAATAATCTTCTTATCGGGCAGGCTCTGTTTAAAAATACTACGTACAACTGTGCCTGAGATACATTTACATTCAGAAGTGTTTTCCAACTGCCCAAGAGATTTGAAAGGGGTTTTATTTTCTGGGACTGATTTTCAAGTAGGGGCATGTTCTCTTAATAATACATTCCATCATACACACAACACTGGCACACAATTAAAGATTATTGCATCTTTAATCCCATATCTGCACACAAATGTGATCTCCTAGGGAAATACTGCAATCATCATCATAACGCAAACTACATCTGTTAATGTCAAACATCTTTTTCTGATACATCACCGTTGATTTGACCAATAGTGCTATGAAAAACTATACTTCATGTTTGTCTTTGGCTATTTAGGAATAGTTTACCATGACGATTTACTAAACGATAACTTAAGCTAATAAGTAATGTCCACGCCTGTATGTTTATAGAACAAGCAGTATTTGCATCGTTCTTGATATAGCATTATACAATTCATCATCACCAAGTAACTCAGGAAGGGCCTTCAGTGACCGGCACTTGTGAAAGATCCACCCCCTAGAAGTGAGAATAGATAGGCATGTTGGAACATTCAACATACATAAAATTGCCAACAAATTCCTGAAAAATTGGAAATTCACTTCTTTAGGGTTATTGCTGAGGTTGAAGTTTGGACTTCTCTAGAAGTAAAAAAACAGTAATATTTCTAGATATCTATGCACGTCTTTGCTATCCAGGAGTATTCAAATGCATAACTATTTCTGCATATGAAAATGTAACAAGTGTGCAGTTCAATATGTGGAAATATAACACAAAAGTGCTTTTACACCCTATTTTGTTTCTAGTATTTGTCTCCATGGTGAAATATTTTTGTCCATGGAGGATCAGCTTTCCATACTTATCCACAAATTAGGATAGTGCTTCCTACTGCACTGGAAATCCATTTACTCTAGTATTTGCAAGGAATAAAGTTTTTCGTATTTAGGGGGATATAACCAGCAACATGTTGGGTTCACCAATGTCAATGTGATCAGCTATTTGGCTTAGTTTGTTTTGATAATGAGTTTCTATCATATTGAACCATGCACTCCTGTCATAGACTGATATTCATTGCATTGGGCGACCTGTACTTACGTCCTTCTCGGACTTACTTGTGGATTTTGCGTCCTAGCGCAGCCGGCACCTAGGGAAACATAGCAAACCTGTATATATCTTTGAACACTAGACACCAAGGGGAATCCAGTATGGGGTGACTTGTGTGGCTCTCATTAGATTCTGTTACCTACAATCCCTTGCAAACCTCAAACTTTGTAAAAAATAAACTCATTTTCCTCACATTTCAGTGATGGAAAGTTCTGGATTCAGCGCAGATCTACAAACTTCTACCCACCCAGCATTCCCCAGAGTCTCCCGATAAAAATGGTACCTCACTTGTTTGGGCAGGCTTACTACCTGCGACAGGAAATGGCCCAAAACGCAACGTGGACACACCACATTTTTACAGTGAAAACTAACCCTCTTTTTTTCAAAGTGCCTAGCTGTAGATTTTGAACCCTAGCTCTGCCGGCACAGAGTGAAATCTAGCAAAACTATTCATTTTTGAAAACTAGACACCCAGGGGAATCCAAGCTGGTGTGACTTGTGTGGCTCTCATCAGGTTCTGTTACCCAGAATCCCTTGCAAACCTCACACTTTGTAAAAAAAAACACATTTTTCCCACATTTCTGTGATGGAAAGTTCTGGAATCTGCGTGGGTCCACAAACTTCCACCCACCCCGTATTCTCCAAAGTCTCCCGATAAAAATGGTACCTCACTATTGTGGGTGGGTCAAGTACCCGCGACAGGCAAGGGCCCAAAACGTATTGTGGAGACATCAAAATTACCTATCACAAAACGACCTGGTTTTGCAGGGGGGGGCACCAGGGTTTTTGGGCTCAGCAGCCATCTAGGGAAACCTACCAAACCCACACATTTCTGAAAACTAAACACCCTGGGGAGTCCAGTGAGGTATGGTTTGCGTGGATCCCCTAACATTTCCCTACCCAGAATCCCCTGCAAACCTCAAATTTAGCTGAAAAGAATCAAATTTTCCTCACTTTTCTGTGTAGGAAAGTTGTGGGATCACTGGGCTGACACAAATTTCCTACCAAAAAATCAAAAAACGGGGGGAGGCAGAGGGAAATGCTAGGTCCACCCTCCTGATGCAATAGTAGACCTACGAAATCCGAGATGTCGGATAATGAACCTAGCAGAAAAAAGGGATGGATTTTCGCTCAATCTGAGTTGGAAAATATGCTGGAAAGGAGAAATAGTTGGCTCGAAACATGTTGACGTTTACTAGGGACCCCTAACTCATTATAGATAGGCCCCCTAGAAACTCACCCCGTTTTTAATCATACCAACTAGGAGCCAGAATAAAGTTATTTTGCCCACTAGTTAGGCATTTTTAACTCACTCCACTCCACAACACCACTGCACTACACATAGCTCCTCACTATATAGTGCTCCTACGTAACGTCGCAAGTCGTAGCATGCCTCAATCCGCAGCGGATTGAGATGGCCCCTATGATGAAGCATGTCACCGTGGGGAAACCCTGGTGAGTGAGGGGACTCAAGAAAGGAAATTTGTCCTTTCCAGCAGATTTTCCAACTCAGATTGAGCGAAAATCCATCCCTTTTTTCTGCTAGGTTCCTTATCCGACATCTCGGATTTTGTAGGTCTACAAATTTCCTACCACCTAGCGTTCCCCCAGGTCTCCCGACAAAAATGGTACCTCACTTGTGTGGGTAGGCATAGTGGTTGCAACAGGAGATGGCCCAAATCACACTGTGGAGACTTCAAAATTACCTATCATAAAACTACATGGTTTTGCAGGGGGGGCACCTGGTTTTTTGGCCCCGGGCTCCCGGCCATCTAGGGAAACCTACTAAACCCACACATTTCTGAAAACTAGACACCCTGGGTAGTCCAGTGAGGTATGGCTTGCGTGGAAGCCCCAACGTTTTCCTACCCAGAATCCCCTGCAAACCTCAAATTTAGTTGAAGAAATCACTTTTTCCCCACTTTTTAAAAAATGTTTATTTTAGTGTTCTAACGTGGTCAATCCTTTTGGAATGGTAAGGAAAATATGGAAAAATAATTGCAGTGTGTCACAATGCATGTGTCGCTATGCTTAACTGCATCACATACATTAGCAGGAGCTGTGACGTGCAACGCATGCACGCATGTGGTACACACTTGGATTGGTTTCTTTTACCATTCCAAAATGGCCACCATGTGGCCCATGAAGGTGCACACGCGTGCACGTGTCATTTCATGGTTACATTTTATTAATTTTAATTTGATTTATTTGAGGAGTTTTATATCGCACGAACATGACCCATCAGGGTATCAGAGCGATGTACAAATACAAGTAGTACAAATAGCAGACAAGTTTTAGATACAAGTTGAGATGAAATAAGGATTAAGCAAGGAGCAATAAAGTTATTTTATATCAGACGGCCAGCAGATTCATGATCTGGAGATGCCACAGGAAAAATAGTAAAGATGAGGGGTTTTGGTCTTCTACTGATGGAATCTATTCATTATAAGCATTTTTACATCTTTTTTGAAGAAGGTAGTCGAGGGGTTTGACCAGATTTCAGGAGGCAGTGCATTCCATATTCTTGGGGCTAGACCAGAGAAGGAGCGGTTGTATGTTTTCTTTTTGTTGAACTTCTGTGGTTTCAAGAGTAGGGAGTTGGCGCTTCTCAAGGTACTACTACCACCAGACAGAGTTTATTTGCCAGGTAGATGGGAGTATTATGATGAAGGCTCTTGTGTGTCATGCAGGCTATCTTCAACTGGATCCTTGCTTCAAACGTGAGCCATTTCAGATGTATTAGGTTTGGGGTAATTTGGTTAAATCTTTTGGCTCCAGTGCTGAGTCTAGCAGCTGAGTTCAGTGTGGTTCTTAGCAGCGCCAGGCTAAAATTTGGTAGGCCTGCAAGAGTCACAGTACCATTATCTAGACGGGAGATAACTAGGGTTTGGACTGCTAATTAAAAGTAATCCGAGAGCAAAAAATGTCTTAGTGTGTTGAGTTAGACATTGGCTCCCCTAGTGGTTCCACTGATATGAGCTTGCATATTCAAGTGTTTGTCCAACGTTATACCTAGTGACCTAAAGGAGTCAATAACATGGGGGGGTGCAGATGAGAGCTGTAAGTTGTTTGAGCCATTCTTCTGTGAGGGAAGAGTGAGTATGGGGGGCAATCAAGAGGAATTCTGTTTTGAGTAAAAGATTATTGCCTGTTAACCATTGTTGGGTTTTCAGTAGGGGGCAGTTAAGTGTTTTTATATTTTCGGATGCGGAGATTTTCAGTTACAACTGTGTGTCATCAGCGTACATGTGGTAATGATTGTTTGATTGCTTCAGAATTTCGGTAATAGGGTCCATCAACAAGTTGAATAACTTGGGTGTGAGAATGGATCCTTGGGGCCCTCCAATCGAGACCGGAGTAAAGTCAGAAAGGGTTTGGTTGAGTTTGATTCTATGTTGGAATGAGGCAAACCAATTTAACAAGGAATCAGACAGCCCCATCCTTCATTCCAGAAGGTCCATCATGCTGTTGTGTTTGACTGTGTCGAACGCAGAGGAGAGATCAAGAAGTACAAGCAGGGACGGATCATTCTGATCAAGCAGTCTCAGGGAGAGAGATAGAGAGTGAGAGATAGAAAGAGAGAGAATAAGGCAGTGAATGAAATAGAGGAAGAAAGTGAGATTGGTTTGAACACATTTGCCAGGGGTGCTTTTGGTTCCCAGTCCGGCCCTGACCATAATTAACAACTGAATAACATATCTCATAGTTTGAACCAGTGTTCTCCAAAGTCGGTCCTAGAGGGCCGGATCCATGCTAGATTTTTTAGATAACTGCATTTATCTAAATGGGGATATGCTAAAAATCTGGCATGGGCCAAGCCCTCCAGGACCGACTTTGGAGAACCCTGGTTAAAACAAACACTTGCAGACCCCAAGGCTGAAATGGACTTTTACCGCTAACACACACCCAGAAATTTCAGAATGTGCTACCCTTTATGTGTGCACAGTTGCTTTTCAACATTCGTTGAAATAATCTTTTTATCGGGCAGGCTCTGTTTAAAAATACTACTTGACAACTGTGCCTGAGGTACATTTACATTCAGAAGTGTTTTCCAACTGCCCAAGAGATTTGAACTCGGTTTTATTTTCTGGGACTGATTTTCAAGTGGGGGCATGTTCTCTTAATAATACATTCCATCATACACACAACACTGGCACACAATTAAAGATTATTGCATCTTTAATCCCATATCTGCACACAAACGTGATCTCCTAGGGAAATACTGTAATCACCATCATCGCACAAACTACATCTATTAGGGTGAAACACCCTTTTTTCTGATACATCTCCGTTGATTTGACCAATAGTGCTATGAAAAACTATACTACATATTTGTCTTTGGCTATTTAGGAATAGTTTACCATGACGATTTACTAAACGATAACTTAAGCTAATAAGTAATTTCCTCGCCTGTATGTTTATAGAACAAGCAGTATTCGTATCGTTCTTGATATAGCATTATACAATTCATCATCACCAAGTAACTCAGGAAGGTGTGATGATGCTGCTGTGTCCCCAATTAAAGATCACACTCTCTACCGGTTGTTGGGAAGTTTATTTATTTATAACAAGAGAGCGCCGGGAAACACGTCCGGTCCGCTCCGATCTCGGCGCTCAGTGCGCCCTCAAAATGGTGGCCGCGCTCTACGTCATCACGCTCTCGCGTAACGACTAGAGCGCGACACTACATATCTCCCTTCTTTATGGAACAACAACAATTTAGATAAGAGTCTGTGAGTCTCTAGACAAGAAGTTACTTCACTTCTCCTAAGTCATAGTCTCTGTATTTGGCTGGCCTTACCACTGCTCTCCCTGCCCGTGTACGTCTTACCGGAGCAGAGGTGGAACTCTCCGCACTGTCCTCTGCCATGCTTGCCTGTCTCTTTCCAGTTCCCTTGGGGCTCTCTCTCTCGGGAGTCTTGCCTTTATTCTCCTGATGTTCAACTGCGATGGGATTGTCATCCTCTTCCTGCCCCACTCCTCTTCTTTCTACCCCTAAGTCCCTCTCTCCTTCGCATGGTGATACATTGTCTGTAGATGAACTTTGGTTCTCTTGTGTCCTTGATCTTTCCTCTCTGTCCCACTGCATTACCTTATTGCACTTGGACATGCGATCCTGCGACCAGACGTTTCCGTCACTAAGCAATGCTGCTCTGTTATACACTTGTTCCACTTGTAAGGGCAAGTTGTATTTGCTGTCACCTTTCCTCCTGAATTGGGCGAGTTTGACTCTGACCCACTCTCCTCTTTCCAACGATGTCTCCTTCACATTGCGTCTCTTATTGTACTGCTCTGTGTATACTCTCTGGGCTCTCTCCAAGTTGTGGTGAACCACTGCCGGGGACCATTTACTTGTGACAGTCTTTTCCTTCCATGCTATATTATCCTTGGTGAAAGGGTCACGTCCCCTTAGGATTTGGAACGGGCTGTATCCGGTGCCAGTGGGTGTAATTCGATAGGCCCACAGCATACTTCTCACTTCCTTCTCCCAGTCCTTCCCCACGCCTATAGCTGATTGTATGGAACCCATTATGACACGGTTAAACCTTTCGGCTAGACCATTGCCTGCTGGGTGGTAGACAGATGTGCGTTTGACTTTGATGCCATTTCGTTCCATGTATTTGTTCCACTTTTCCGATGTGAATTGAGGTCCATTGTCACTCAGAATGGAGCGGGGGATGCCATCTCTGAAGAAGATAGTCGTAAGAAATCTGAGAACTGTCTCCGTGTCCATCTCCTCCTGTATGTCTAATTCGGGCCACTTTGAATACCGATCCATGAGAACCACTACATATTTCGGGGTTCCCTCTGCGTCCAACACTGGACCGAGAATGTCTACTGACAATTCCTCCCACGGGTTGGCAGGGTTGTCAAACTTCCCCAACGACGGGCATAGCAATGTTTGTGATTTGTCCGCTCTTTGGCACTGGTCACATTCCCGAACATGTCTCTCAATCTGATTGTCCATTGCTGGCCACCAGTACATCTGCTTGGTTCTCCTCTTTGTTTTCACGATGCCCAAGTGTCCTTCATGCAATACGGCTAGTAGGTGTGGTATTACCGACGCAGGCGGGACTACTTTATCCCCTCTGAACAGGAATATTCCTTTGTCTCCAATGGATAGCTCCTCACGCACTTCAAAGAATTTCCTGTGTTCCACTTTCAGGTGCTTTTTCTCTGGCCGTCCTTGCAGAATGAAGTTCTTGACTTCCTTGACATCTGGGTCATCATCATAGGCTTGGTTCCATTCCTGACCACTTATCACTTTCTCATGATCTTCCATGAATGCCACCTGGACTTCCTCTTCGTCCGCACCTGTCGGGGCTTCCTCCATTGCTGAAGCTCTGCTAAGATAGTCTGCCACTTTATTCTTAGCTCCCGGGATGTACTCAACATCATATCTGTAGTCTAATAATTTCAGGGTCATTTTGGCGATGCGGGGTGTAGCGCTCTCGTGACCAGAGGACGTGAGTACTTTGACCAGAGGTTTGTGGTCTGTCTTAAGCTGAAATCTCGTGCCCCATATAAATTGGCGGAATTTCCCCATGGCCCACACCGCAGCCAGCATCTCTTTTTCTATCACACTGAATTTCTGTTCAGTTGTTGACAGTGACCTGGACGCAAAGCTGATGGTCGCCATCTCTCCAGTCCTCCTTTCCTGCATTAGGACTGCCCCTAGCCCTTTTTCGCTCGCATCAGTGGTCAATATGGATTTCCCGTGCGGATCATATCCTTGTAGCGGGACTGCTTTGCCGATGTCCTCCTTGATTCTCATAAACTCCTCTTGTGCCTCTTCTGTCCACCCAAAGGCTGTTTTGTCTCGTATGAGTAGTCGCAGGTGGTGTGTCTTGGTGGCGAAATGCTGCACAAATTTACTATAATATTCCGCCATCCCTAAGAAAGATCTTACTTCTTCCTTACTCTTCGGTGTGGGTGCTTCACATATCGCTTTGACATTGGCGTGTTTGGGCGTGATGCCTTGATCACTGATCTCGTGCCCTAAATATGTGACTGACGCCATTCCGAATCTGCACTTTTCCCATTCTGCCGTCAGGCCATTTCTTTCCAAGATTTCTAACACTATGGCAAGCTTTTTGTCGTGGTCAGTTTGATCCTTGCCCATTACCAAGATGTCATCTTGGAAGTATTATACTCCCTCTATATCCTTGAACAGTTTGTGCATCAACTTTTGGAATACAGCCGCTGCTGACGCCAGACCGAATGGCATCCGGCGGAACTGGTAGCATCCAAAGGGCGTTATGAAGGATGTCAGTTTACGGCTCATGTGATGCAGAGCTATCTGGTGGTAGGCCGAGGCGAGATCAATGGTGGAAAACCATTTCACTCCCTTTGTTTTTGCTAGCATTTCCTCTATTCTTGGTAATGGGAATTTTTCCACTATAATGCACTTGTTCAGCTCTCGTAGGTCCACACACAAACAAATCTTGCCATTGGGTTTCCTCGCTACCACCAACGGGGCCAGCCATTCCGAACTGTTTATTGGTTCTATGATCCCATTGTCTTCCAATCTCTGCAGCTCTTGTTGCACTGCGTCCCTAATTGCTAGTGGTATGTTCCTCACCTTGTGGGACACTGGTTTGGCGTTTTCTTAAAGGTCGATTCTGTGTGTGAATTTCGTTCGTTTTCCCACTCTTTCTCCAAACACTGTGGGGAATGCGCCTTTCATTTTTGTGAAGTTGGGTTGATTGTCTATGCTGGCCATCAGGACTTGCGTGTCCCCTCCTGGGTTCAATTGAATGCCCAAGTCGCCTTGGTCCATCCATCCTAGGACCGAGGGACCTTTTTCAGCCACATATAATTTGCACTCTGCACTGCGATCCTTGAATTCGAACTTCAGCTTTCGATATCCGACCATTGGGATGGGGTCTCCTGTGAACGTGACCAGGCGTATGTCTGGGGTTTCGAGGTGTGACCCTAGGCTGGGTTTGAAATGTTCGTTCCACACTGTCCGTTGAATGATGGTTAAAGGCAATCCAGAGTCTGCCACCATTTTGATTGGAACTCCTCCCACTTTCATGTCACATTGTGGTTTCTTGGAGCGTCTGCAGTCAATGCCCAGTACCTGTTCTTCAATGCACAGTACATTGTCGTCTTCTTCTTCTTCTCCTTCTTCTTCCACTCCCGTGTCTTGTGCTACGTACTTGACCGTTGGCCTCTTCACCTTGCGGCGACACACCCTACGATTCCAGAGTACATACATTTGGCTCTGAAGGCAGGGCAACGTTTATCATATGCCGCATGGGATGGACTGCCGCACCAGTAGCACGTGTTTGTGCCTTCTTTATTCGGTTTCTTTGACTGTGTTGGTCGTGGAATCCATCTGGTTTGCACTTTCCCTTCTGCAGCCGTCGCTTTGCCCCGCTCTGGCGGTTCTGCTTCAGTAACTCTGTTGACCATGGTTCTCTCGATAGTTTCTCTCTTCGCTGCCTCAGCGCATCTTTTGGATAGTTCCGCCTTTTTCACCATGGCTATGACTTCCTTCAGGGTGGCCTCCCCGTTTACCCATAGTTTGTCTTGAATCGCTGTGTTTGTCGTGTGCATGACTATTTGGTCTTTGATGAATTCATCATGCAAGGCACCGAATTTGCATGTGATCGCCAATTTCTTTAACGCCGCCACGTAATCGTCTATGGACTCACCCACTGCTTGTTTCCTCTGTTGGAAGTTATATCTGTCTATGGACGTGCACACTGCCGGTCTGTAATGGTTGTTTAGGTCCTCTATCGCGTGTCGGAATACATCATCATCAGCGGCCTGTTGTTGTGTGGGGACCAGGTTCTGGAAGACCCTGATTCCTTCCGGGCCTAAGTTGTGGAGTAATATTCTCTTCCTCCTCTTGCTGGGGAATGCTCCTCCACTTTCGTCTTCTAGGGCTTCCAAGTAGTTCATGAAGTATTCTCTCCAATCCTCCCATTTCATTAAGGGATCGCCTGGTTTGGGTAAGAATGGGATTGGTGTCGTAAGTGAAGACGCCTGCGCACACATTTCGGCGCGTCCTTCTGGTATGGCGTCTACCCCTCTGGGACTACCCGGTGCGCTTGTGCTTCTATGGTGTGTTTGGTCCTGTTGGGGCTCCGAGGCGCCCTCTTCTCCGTGCTGCACTTGGTCCGCCAGGGCCCTAGATATCCTTCGGCGCTTCTATCAGGGTGACGTTGTGCCTTGCGACACGGTCTGTCCCTCTGCTCCCCTTCTTTACCCCGTTGTGGGTGGTACCTTTCTGTGGGTCGCTTCCCCCTCTCTTGCGCACTTCTTTGGTGCTCGAGTGTGCAGTTTGCTTGGAGTTTAGTCCTTGGGGCTCTGATTCTGCCCTCACCCTGGGGTTTGATTGTGTCCCTTCTTTTTTTTTTTTTTTTTTTTTTATGGGCTGTGTGTGTCCCAATAGCTGTAATAGCGTTCCCCGTGGGTGCTTGCCTGCTGTGGTGCTGTCCTCTGCTGCGCTCTCCTGCTGTGTAACTCACCCGGCCACTGTTCCTCGTGGTCTCCCTTGCTGCACTCTCCGGTGGGTCCTGGGGTTGCTCTTTTTTTTTTCCGGGTCCCAGTCTCGTCGCCACTGTGATGATGCTGCTGTGTCCCCAATGAAAGATCACACTCTCTACCGGTTGTTGGGAAGTTTATTTATTTATAACAAGAGAGCGCCGGGAAACACGTCCGGTCCGCTCCGATCTCGGCGCTCAGTGCGCCCTCAAAATGGCGGCAGCGCTCTACGTCATCACGCTCTCGCGTAACAACTAGAGCGCGACACTACAGAAGCGCCTTCAGTGACCGGCACTTGTGAAAGATCCACCCCCTAGAAGTGAGAATAGATAGGCATGTTGGAACATTCAAGAAACATAAAATTGCCGACAAATTCCTGAAAAATTGGAAGTTCACTTTTTTAGGGTTATTGCTAAGGTTGAAGTTTAGGCTTCTCTAGAAGTAAAAAAACAGTAATATTTCTAGATATCTATGCATGTCTTTGCTATCCAGGAGTATTCAAATGCTTAACTATTTCTGCATATGAAAATGTAACAAGTGTGCAGTTCGATATGTGGAAATATAATACAAAAGTGCTTTTACACCCTATTTTGTTTCTAGTATTTGTCTCCATGGTGAAATATTTTTGTCCATGGAGGATCAGCTTTCCATACTTATCCACAAATTAGGATAGTGCTTCCTACTGCGCTGGAAATCCATTTACTCTAGCATTTGCAAGGAATAAAGTTTTTCGTATTTAGGGGGGATATAACCAGCAACATGTTGGGTTCACCAATGTCAATGTGATCAGCTATTTGGCTTAGTTTGTTTTGGTATTGAGTTTCTATCACATTGAGCCATGCGCTCCTGTCATAGACTGATATTCATTGCATTGGGTGACCTGTACTTACTTCCTTCTCGGATGGCATTGTATGATGTGCATATTATGACCAAAAAACCCAATAAAAATTGGTTTAAAAAAAATGTTGGGTCACAAATTCATAAAGTTAGACCCACAAAAAAACACCCACAAACCCACCTTTGCAATTAGTTTGACTCTCGCAGGAATTCCATCATACTGACAGAATTTGCAAGTGTGTATGTTCCATTTTTGAGGTTAAAATCCTACCATTCTTGATTCTCTGACATAGAAATGGGATGTTTTCCTTGCAGATGAGACTTTGTACGCACCTTCGTAGTACTAAGGTGTGCATAATCATTTGAGATTGCCCTTGGTATTGAAGCATAGGGGAGAAAAAGTTTACATGAGTACCCAGACAGAAGCCACACCTGAAACAGCTGAATGTGCAAAAATCTTTGAGTGCTTCACTGAACTACATCATAATAATTCAAACAAGAAGTAAGAATTGTTTAATGTATATTCATTTTAATGGAAACTGGCAGGCAGTAATCATCTTACAAAAACCTGTATGGATGGGATCGCATACTAAAAGTGTTCATGCAAGCATGAATGCACGGAATGATGGATACATGAGGCTTTCTCTTCCATGTTCTAACAAACTAGTGCTCTTGTTAAAGAAATACTTTAGGAGAAGTGATCGATTGGAGAAACAAAGACTGCGTTAAAGTAAAAATTTAGATTTGGCTTCTGAAATTCTATTGAGTGAGCTATATATAATTCTGTTTGAGACGTTTCAGCAATCTGCCTCCATGCTTTATTGATTAATCTTTCATTCAATGTGTTTCCAGTGATGTCCTCTGGTCTTCTTCTGGGCTTCTTCTGTCACTCTCATTTATCATATGCTTCCGCAGCTGTTAAGGACACACAGCAGTTGTATGTCCCTCCCCTGCAGGGCCCTTTGCGTATCTCATCCTGATGGCAAAGTTCTTGCCGGCAAACACCATGCATCCTAATTTGACAGAAAGTTGAGTCCATGGCAAACGCTACAGGGTAATAAGCAAACATAACAGATTAGTTTTGTAGTTCTATTGTTCAGCAAGTATTCATATGACAATAGATCTATAGGAGTATGATCACCCCCTTCATCAGTTAAAATGGCAGAGACAATTTAGTGTATGAAAAAGGTGCCAAGACTACTTTTTAGTTACTATCTTGCATCTTCAAATTACTTACCTTAAAGAATTGTGTTAATTTTATACGAGTGCTTTTGACTCTGGCATGCAGTGCTGTAGTTATTACCGACATGACAATATATATATACATTTTTAAAAAGGGCAACTTATTGAACATGTGCTACCTGCTAGGAAACTGAAAAACACATACAAAACCTCACTATGATGGTGCCCAATTCAGGCAAAAAATGACAGCGTGCAGACAGAATTCTACAAATGTATTAAGTATACTGTGGTCCATTTGTGGAGAGGTGTGGTGCAGCGGCCAGGGCAGCTGACTTCGGAGCACAGGGTTCACGGTTCGATCCCTGGCTCCGGCGGCAGCTCAGCTCAGCACCATGTGACTCTGGGCAATAGCTCACTTAATTTCCACTACGGCCCCCCAGCGCCTTGAGACCCGTAAGGGTGAGTAGCTGCGCTATATAAAAACGGACTTACATTTGCTATTTTTTGCATTCTCTCAGCACCCCGGATGCAAGAAAGGACTACTCAAGGATTTGAGCACAGACAAGTGGAAATCAGACACTATGGGGCTTATTTACAAGCCCGGTGTGCCACTGGTGCGTCACTTTTAATATGGGAAAAAGCACAAAAATATTTTAAACATGCACAAGTCTGTCTTTCAAAAGCAATCTAAAATTCCCTTCCAAAATAAAATAATGAGTTAAGATTCGTATATTCTAGCGTCCAGATACATGGTTACCAAGCAAGCCAAATGGAGATGTATGAACGGGGCATATGTAAGGGTCTCCGCAGTACTTAACTGATGTTCAGCGACTCCATATATCCAAGTAGCATAGATGCCTGAACATTTTTGCAGCGAACTGAGAGGTAAAATTCTTCACCCGATAAGATGAGGGTCAGGATAAATAAAGACCAAAAGAGCAGAGAGATATGCTTTGTGGAAATTACAAAGCTGAGGATGATAGAAAAGAATGCAGCATTTATGAGTCAAAAAAATCAATTTGAAAAAAAAATGATTAGCGCATTAGTGAAGGTTAAGATATAATTTAGAAGGGTAAGATTGCAAATGGTTAATTGGAGGGGAAATAAGGTTAGTTGGGGATGAAATAAAAATGTTATTGTCAAAAATAATAGGGAGCTATGGATATGGCAATCAAGTTGGATGTTAAATCAAAAAAGAGAGGAGAACTTACAAAACGATTAGAGTACAAAATCGAGTGCCTCAAAATAAGTGACCCATGGACCAGAAGAATGGTTTAGAACAGACAGAAAAGCGAAATTCAGCTGAAAAGTGAGCGTTGAAAAGGATATAAACAGGCGTCAGAATGAATGTAGTGAAAATGCACACCACTAGCAGTCTACTGAAGCAAGGCGAGTGTGTGAAAGGGGTGACCAAAGAAATAATTTAAGGTACGCCAAAGACTAAGTGAATATAAAAAGACAGGTGCAATGGTTTCTTTTTTGCAGAGTGCAGCAAATTATATAGGTCAATTGAAACAGATAATCGGGGACAAGAGACTGGTGCAGGTATCACAGATTAAAATTTGTCATTTTAAAGATGAATACACAAGATGGACGGTATGGCGAGTAGCTCAATAATTCTTCCTTAGCAGACAAACTGTAGCTGTAGTTATCACCTATGTCTTTATTTAGTCTCATAACTTGCCTACAGTTCTACATCAGCTACAGAATAAGGGGCAGATTTACTAAGAATTCACGCAACACAGTGCTGCAAGGCAAGATGCTGCAATACTTTGTGTGAATCAGAGAGAGCTGAAGAGCACCATACATACAGAAATATGGTGCTTTTCAGCTCTCTTCCAGCACTGGCACACTTGTGGGTGCTAGCATCAACGCAGGCATCCTTGCACCATGCTGCAAGGGTGCCAGAGTTATGGGCAGGGTTGTTTTGCTCAGGAATGCTTTGCCTTCCATTGCAAAAACAATACAAAGAGAACGTGAAGAAATATACATGTTTCTCCTTGTTCCACCTCTCTGTGGTAGGAATACCGATTTCACAAACCTTACTAAATCTGGAATTGCATGAAATTCATGGGTGGATGCACAGGAACACCCATGCTCCACCAATGGAATGCCTACCACTAAGATATGTAACGAAACTCAGCAGAAGATGCTTGGTTCCATTTCTTTACAAAGTCACAAAAGGCGGCGCAAATCAAGCATTGATTGGCTTTGTAAGTCCCAAATAAGCCTTTGTATTGCCCTGCATCGCCTTGTGCGAAACAAGGGTGACACAAGGGGGACACATAGGCTTAGTAAATATGGGCCTAAATATTTATACTGATAATCATTTATGGCCATCTCTGTGATTTTAGTGCTTGATGAAGATAGGCTATTTCTATGCACTGTTGTATTATCTTTGAGGCGTCAGCTGGTATTAGAAGCGCATCTTCAAATAAGGAGACTGCATTATAGAGCAATAATTTCCCCACGGAGCACCGCAAATAATCGGGCATGCAGTTTAGGGAGGAGGAACTTTTCAGCATCCCTACGGTTGCTTAGCATTAGCAAACTGGAAGCCAAGCATCCTCCATGCTTGAGCACTGGTGTCTCAAGACTTGATCTATACCTCTGTTTCCTTATATGAAGATGAGCTTCTAATACCAGCTAATAATATATTTCTTTTTTATCCCTTCTTACCATTGGTCTATCCTTTTGTACCATTGGTCTATCCATCAGGATGTCCGGCAGTCTACATACATTTGACAATAGTCTACAGACTTCATTTTGGCATCTCCTCATAACTGAAGTCCTATATACCAATGTTGTGAATTTTCCTCTCAGTCTTGTTACAATGGAGTCCTGATGCTGATCCTATTATTTTAAAGGATTGAAACACCCTTGACTACTAAGGCAGACCTACTTTATTATAATTTATTTGTACTTTGTGGGCTGTGACTTTATGAATTTGTGAGACATGTACATTTCAGTATAGTACACGTGTGTATTACACTCTGAGGACCAAGTACATTTGTTCACCTCACTGCACTTTGTTCTTTATTGATGGTAATATTTATTGATTTGCCATGATGGATTATTAAATGCAGACAAATCATTTTGTGAGTACATGATTCATCTCCTTGTATTAGGGACCACTGTTCTTGGTATATAATTACCCTTATGTAGGTTATACTTTATTAACAAGGTGTAAATGAAGTAGGAGTGGCTAGCTTAGGGTTGTGTGTGTGTGTTCATGTGTTTGTGCGTGTGTGCATATGTGTGTGTGTGTGTGTAACTCCTTTTCCAATTCATTTGTGGATATATCATGGTTGTAGGTGTCTTTGTTACTGAATTTCATACTCATACGACCACTCATTTAGTTTTGAAATTTGTAAGTAATGACCATTTATAAATGGAAGTTTAGGGGATATACCTAACATTTAAGAAGGTCATACATTATGTCCTTTTTTGACAACGGAACCCTTGATCCCAGCATAAATAGTTCTTCACAAACCTTCTAAGGTTTATTATTCTTTCTAATTGATTTTCTAAAGTTTTCATCAAATTCATTTATTTATTTTTTAGTTTTAAATTTAAAGTTACAGACAGCTGCCTATTTCGTGGTAGACCAATTGCTTTACACGCTAGTTAAATTTTCTATTTTATCGTGATTGGCAAAATAGTCTAGTTTTCATACAAGGCCATGCAAATTTCTTCTTCTAATATATATTGTTAAACAAAAAGAATGGATTTAATAAAATAAATGAATTAAATACATTGAAAAGATTGAGAAAACCTAGATGCTTAATGAAGAATTAATTATAATAGAGCTAAGTGCATCCTTCAAGAATTAAAATCAAGATACCTCTTTAGAATTGGGAACATTCCAATTACATTTTGGTTCACAACCACAAAGTACACTCTCAGTAGTAGATTAACAAAATCACAAGTCTCATGTCACAAGTGATGTTTAAGTCTCTGCTAGGTGCACAGATTTGATGACCAAAATATCTGACTAGTGAGCTACAATCTATGTTGCTGTTCAATTCTTAATGTTTCCTCAAAGGAATAAATTACTGCCACTTCTAATACTTGCCCACCATGGTAGGAGAGGAGTTTTTTGGTAAGAAGATTCATTTTAATATGCTGGTACTACTAAGGTAAATACTGTATCACTTGCAAACATAGCATTTCTCCTTAGAAAGGATAGATCGCTCATTGGCAAATCATACTCATTGTTGTAAAAAGAATGCAAGTAGCTGATCACAACTCTGTCAAACCTAGGTTACTAAAGAAAATTAAAGAAAGGTGGAGGAAAGGCACTGCTGATCTGAGAGCAGAGTAAGAAAACCTGAGAGAACAAAACAAGTTACATTGAGACCTCAGAAATGTTACTCAACCACTCCCCAAGAGAAGCAACAATTCCATCAGTAAAGAAGGATTGACTTTTCACAAACCAAAATTGATGAGTAAATTATCTGTTGCTTCTGCGTGTCTGATCTGTGTCGGGTCACTTGGCTAGCATCGAAAGGTGTTTTTTTAAATAGAAATCCAATACCCTGTAAGTTATTGGCAAAATCTCTCTAGTTGTCCAGAGTTAAAAATATGTTTAGCTCCTCAAATATAAAGCCTTATATGTTATTCTCATAGCCATGAAATAAATCTCAAAAGCCACATTAGTCTCAGAGGTATTTTTAAATTAAGAATTTAAATTGCCAATTTATTTTTTGTGGACATTAACTGTATAATTGTTAGTGGCTTGGCATAATGTAAGCAGAAATATACAATATTTCAGTCAGGTTTTTAATTTCCTATTTTTGTTTCAGTAGTAGAGGAATAAACGTTTAATAAATGTTTCCAGCCAGAAGGTAATGTTTGCCAAATGAGCTATCCTCGGTTGGTCACAAGGCTGATTACCCTACTCCACTTTCCTTGGGGTATCAGTTAGTATAATGCCATTCTCTTTTGGAGGAAATCTGTAGTTTAGGTATTGTTTCTTTTCATTTTAGAGAAGTGTTTTGAAGTTAAGAAGCTTTTCGCCATAAGAAACCTATGGGATTTGGATAGCTGGTAAGAAAGCCTCACTTGGCTTTACTTATACCAATTAGCTTGAAAAGTGGAAGTGTGGAAATCAGTTTAACATTGTTTGTTCAGATGTCAAATGGCATAGCGGATATTTTATTTACCGGGCCCTCTGCAACCACTGTTCTTTTTTAAGGTGTGACAAGTGGAAGAACAGGGAGGAAGGTTCCTGTGCAACTCTGGGTGTTCCCACCTGACTATTCAACTCTCTTGTATGAATGCACTCATAACAGGACTGGACTTAGGCAGACTCCTTAAATGACACCCAGGGATATCAGGACCTTTGCTGCAAAACGTCTGTCTGACTGCTGAGGAATCAACCCTTGAAGCTGTATCTTGAAAAGGGTCCTGTGGTTCCATACTTGATCTTTGACCTGTGTGAGCTGGATTTGCCAGTTAAGTGGAATGGTGGAATGAAATCAATGTGTGTGGTGACCTCATGTTATGAGGACACAGTTCCTCTTTTGGAACACCTGTACAACTTTTTCTCCCAAAGTGTACACCTTTCCCTGGATTTCCCTCCTGATGACTCTTGTAAGAAAACAACTTGGCCTGCCAGGGAAACAATGTGCATCTAGGTCACTGACTTCACCGCAGCCTCCCAGATTCTGAGCACCATGAGGCTGAGGTTCCCTAGTGAATATTCTTTCAGTACCACTGCTCTCTAGCGACTTATATCTCAGATTAGTAACTCTGAAGAGCTGGAGGGGTTGGACACTTTAGTCACATACCACGATCACCTCTGAAACACTTGAAGGATTGGACAAAGCCGGTCACAGGTCACACATCCATCTGTGCTGATAACTAATGACGCACAAGTGTGATTAAATACTGTTGCAATTTATTGTTATTACGCATTGTCATCGTTAATGTGATATATTTCTGTAATGGTTCAACCCGTTTTTACCCCTGCTCTTGCAATTGTACATTCTATCTCATAATGACAGTTTAGAATGTTCGTGCTCCACAGGAGTTTCCCTGAGGAGAGCCTGGAGTTAGATCCGAAAAAATTCCTCATACCACAACTGTGTGTTGGCTCACTTTTAACAAATACTCATGATTTTAATTAAAAATAACAATTCACTAAAAATAGATTCCAGTTAGTTCTTCTTTAAAAAAAAAAGAAGGTTGCATGACGATCTCATGGGCCTTGTGACCTTATTAAGTTACTTGCCCTGTGGGCCTGGTGGTGATGTCTTCTCATTTCATAAAAACATACAAGGCGTACTGTACAGTGCAAGTTTACCCACGAGGAGGTCTCTTGGCAGGTAATAAATTGTTACTGTCACTCAACTCATTGTTACTCATTTTATCAACCACTGAAGGATGAATTGCTTAGTAGACCCACTGTGATTCAAACTTGTAACCAGGGGTCAAACACAAAACGGTGGGGTGGATGCATTGGCCCACTGAGCTACAAGTCCTGGCCTGTAATACTGGAATAGAGTACACACAGAGGGGTGTATTGACATGAAAATGGCGCAGCGCAGCAAGCTATTTTGCTGCGCCGAGCTGCGACAAAATCAAAATGTAGGAATGCACCTTATTAACAAGAATACGGCGCATCCCTGTGTTCATCCCTCTGCCGGCACTAAATAAGCTGTCTAGAGCCAACACAGTAACCCTTGCACCATGGTGCAAGGTTTCCTGTGTTGCAGGGATGATTGTGTTTGTGCAGGAAGGAGCACCTTCCTGCACAAAAACAATCATGAATGGCGTTTTGCTCCTTCTATGCGTGCTGCAGAATGCAGCATGCATAGAAGGAGCAAAAAATGAGGAGAAAAAAAAGTATTGGCTGAGTTAAGCCATGTAAATATGGGCTTGCATAGAGTGCCACCGGAGTATTAAAAAAAGTGACACTCCGGTGGCGCTAGGGGCTTGTAAGTATGCCCCAGAGCTTATTGTTGACGTTTAGTCCAATCCAAACTGGGAACAGATCTGTTAGAAAAGTGTTATGCATCAGCTCACTCACAAAAACACTCATTCATACTTGCTTATTTATGTCTTTTTTATTATTTGATTATTTTTTACTCGTCCGGCAATGATATGTCCCCCAGTAAACAATGGGAACTGTGTTGCAGATGCTGTAACCAGTGGGGTACAGTGTCAAATGCTGGGTTCTGCTTACATGCCAGGAATGCAACAAATTATATCACAGTTCAACTTAGTTAATTGTGTTCTCTGGTGTAAACTGCTTGATATTTAAAGATGTCTGTGATGTCACTAAGGCTTAGAGAAATGCAGTGAAGGGCCCACTGGAAGGAAAAAGAGGAAGCGAGATGGAGATTGAAGAACCAACAAAAGAAAAGATAGACAACAAAAGAAGAAGAAATAGAAAGCTAAGAGCCTTATTATGACTTTGGCGGTATCAGAGCAGGGCCACCATGCTACAGCCCCACTTCGAGACCGCCAAAGCCATTAAAGACCACCCACCAGAGTACGACTTATTTTTACTCTGGTGGGCAGTTCTTTGGCGGTCCCACTGCGGTGCCTTTTATAAAGACATCGAAATGTGAGCTTCAAAGGCAGTTCCTGCAGGGCATGGACTGTCAAGTCCATGCCCAGCAGGAACAGGGGGTGCATGCAGACAGGGGGGCACAGCACGTGCACCCCTGCATTCACCCCATGGCGCAGAGGCACGAGGGGGCCCTGTAGTGCCCCTTTGTTTCCTCACCACCACACTAACAAACAGAAGGTGATTTTTAAGATCCTAAATGAACTTAGTAAAAAGCCAGATGTAAATTCTGTAGCAGCGCATCTAGACTGCAATGTACTGCAGTCCTTTTTTCTCCAGAAGATAACAGATATCCTTCTGGAGATTGAAAAAATTCCTATCACCTTGAGCTCCGTGGAGTTGCTTACACCTCCGCTTCCTACTGGTCAGCTCCTCACTAGTTTCCCTCCACTGGACCCAGAATCTTTGATGCTTCTGATTAACAGAACCAAATCAGGCTCCCCGGCTGACCCATGCCCGCCTAAGATCTTTCGGTTGGCTTTGCCGGCCTTGGAGAGTCAGATTCTCACTCTCCTGAATAATTCTTTAGCAAGTGGTCAAGTCCCCCTTAATTTTAAGGAGGCAAGAGTCATGCCCTTATTAAAGAAACTGGGAGCAGACAAGGCCGAGCTCAAAAACTATAGACCTATCTCCCAACTCCCGTTCCTGGCGAAGGTTGTGGAGCAACATGTCCTGAAGACTACCTCATCGTTCCTGGAGGAACATGAGTTGCTCCAACCTCGCCAGGCTGGGTTCAGAGCCCACCATAGCACGGAGCTAGTCATGTTATCGGTACTTGATGATCTCAGGATGAAGGCCGATAACAAAGTTCCGAGTGCCCTGATTCTTTTAGATCTCTCTGCAGCGTTTGACACGGTCAGCCACACTACGCTATTAACCCGGCTGTCGGCCCTGGGTTTCCGAGGGCACGCCTATAACTGGCTAGAATCTTTTCTATCAGGTCGCTCACAGAGGGTCCAACTTGGTGCCCAGGTATCGGAAAAGGGTAATATTTTCTGCGGTGTCCCTCAAGGCTCTGCACTGTCCCCGCTCCTTTTCAATATATACCTGCAGCCCCTGGTAGCTGCACTATCCAATATGGACTGCCGGGTTTTCAATTACGCGGATGATACCCAGCTCATCCTGAGGATTGATAACTCGGCTTGTGCTCAAATATCAGTTCAGAACATCCTCAGGTTTACAGTCAACTGGATGACTTCAAACTCCCTAAAAATCAATCCTGACAAAACCGAAGTACTAGCCTTTCCAGTAAAAAACAATCCCTGGAACAGCCTGTTTTGGCCTAGAGAGTTAGGGGCCCCCCCTAGCCCATCGCCAGTGGTAAAAAGCCTGGGAATTAAGATCGACTCTGAGCTTTCTATGATCCATCAAGTCAACTCAGTGGTGGGCACATGCACTGGCCTCCTAAGACAGCTGAGGAAATTGGTTCCTCTGCTTTCAGTGTCATCTATGAAAACCATAATATCAGCAACCATTGTTTCACGACTCGACTATGGCAATGCGTTATATGTCGGGCTTCCTGAGAAACTCATGAAGAAACTTCAGGTGGTACAGAATGACGCAGCTAGGCTGATCTTTAGGTTGCCTAGAAGAACTCATGCCACCCCACTGCTGCGTAAACTGCATTGGCTGCCAGTTAAGCAGAGAGCGAAATTCAAGGGACTTTGTATTGTCCACAAAGCCCTATATGGACATGCCCCAGGGTACATAAAGGAACGCCTAAATAAATACGTACCTGGACGGGCCCTCCGATCAGCAGAAGCCGTCCAACTGGTCTGCCCTCGGAGTAACCTGGTCTCCAAAGGGGGTCGAGCTTTTTCGGTCCTCTTGCCACAACTCTGGAACCAGCTGCCCGATACCCTTCGGAAAGAACCTGGTCTGCTTCTTTTCGGAAGCAGTTGAAAACTATCCTCTTTAGGGAAGCACTAGATACAACATATGATCTCTCAACACCATGAAGACCTCCCCGCCTTGACGTTATCCCGCTTCTTCCAAAGCGCTAAGAGACCTGTCGGTGTATATGCGCTATATAAAAATAAAATAACATAACATAACATAACTTTCGATGGCAGTCGCACCGCCATGCAAAGTGTGGCAGTGAGATAACTCGTAATATGCTTGCCGGGGCCGCAGCCTCAAGAACCCTGATTCCTGGCAGTTACAGTGGTCCCAGGGCGGCACACTCGCCGTGGTCCTAATAGGGCAGTCAGAAGACTGCTGCACCCCAGGATGCTTGTTCCAGTCCAGGGAGGACCTGGCCTGCCAGTTCGGGCTGGACTTTTCTCATGGGGAGCAGGGTCAAGACTGATTTGCATATGGCTGGGTCTAAACTAGAATGGCATGGGGAGCAACGGATTTAGGCCCAGATCTCTGTGTTGGGGTGAATATTTGGCATTGTTCAGCATTCTGTCCATCAACTGTTCTTTTTGCATTTGTCACCCCGAGTGGGACGGGTATGCCCAGACGTAGGTCTGTACTGGAGTGAATGTTTGGCATTGTTCAGCATTCTCTCCATCAACTGTTCTTTTTGCATTTGTCACCCCGAATGGGACAGGTATGCCCAGGCGTGGGTCCCGTGCTCTCCATGCCACTGGAGTCAAGTTAGCCTGGGTGATAAAGGGTGAAACTTCAAAACCGGTCCTAGTATGCTTCTTCCAGTTCAGGGAGGACCTGACCTGGTAGTTCGGGCTGTACTGTTCCCATGGGGAGCAGGGTCAAGACTAATTTGCATATGGCTGGGTTAACACTGGATTGGCATGGGGAGCAAAAAAACAATGGATTTAGGCCCAGATAGCTGTACTGGGGTAAATGTTTGCCATTGTTCTGCATTCTGTCAATCAACTGTTCTTTTTGCATTGTCACCCCGAGTTGGACTAATATACCTAGATGTGGGTCTTGTGCTCTCCATGCCACTGGAGTCTAGCTAGCCTGGCTGATGAGGGGTAAAACCCCGAAACCGGTCCCATGATGCTTGTTCCAGCCAAAGGGAGGACCTGGCCTGGAAGTTTGGGCTGGACTGTTCCCATAGGGAGCAGGGTCAAGAATGATCTAAACTGGAATGGCAGGGGAGCCAAAAAACGATGGATTTAGGCCCAGATCTCTGTCTTGGGGTGCATCTTTGGCATTGTTCAGCATTCTGTCCTTCTGTCCTTCTGTTGTTCTTTTTGCATTTATCATCCCAAGTGGAGCAGGTATGCCCAGACATGGGTCCGTGCTTTCCATGCCACTGGAGTCAAGCTAACCTGGCTGATGAGGGGTGAAATCCCGAAACCGGTCACAGGAGGCTTGTTCCAGTCCAGGGAGGACCCGGCCTGGCAGTTAAGGCTGGACTATTCCCATGAGAGCAGGGCCAAAGCTGATTTGCATATGGCCGGGTTTAAATTGGAATGGCATGGGGAGCAAAAAAACGATGGATTTAGGCTCAGATTTCTGCACTGGATTGAATGTTTGGCATTGTTCAGCATTCTGTCCACCTAGTGTACTTTTCAGATAAATTAAAAATGTAAAGCCAATTTCCAACGTGTTTGTCCTAGAGTTCACAATGTAAATTTTCCCTATTTTATTTTTCAGAGAATTCACAATGTGAAGCCCCTTCCATAGTCCTAGAGTTCACAATATGCAGTCCCTTCCTATAGTATTTTGAGAGACCTCACAATGTAAAATTCCTTCCTATTGAAGTTTGCAGAAAGTTTACATTTTAAACCTCCTTTCTCTCATATTTGTTAGAGTAGACAACCACCTCCATATTATAATTGTCAAAGTATTCAATGTAAAACCGCTTCTTTTTTCATTTGTCAGAGGGTTCCTGATGTGAAACACCTTCCTATTTTATTTGAGAAATCTTTTTTAGGAGGCCCCAGGCAAGTCACCAGTTTGTAGCCTCAATTGAGTCAACAGGCGTTTTCAACCTCTGGAGTCCTGGCTTCTCCATGTGCCAGACCCTCAAACTGGGAGCCAAGTGCCACTTTAAAACTTGTCTTTAAGGGCCTGATTACGAGTTTTGCGGTGTGGCAGCGGACCACCATGCCGGCGACCCGCTCCCGCACCGCCAAACTCGTGTTCGCATTGCCCGCCAGATTACGAGCTTCCTCGTGTCTAGCGGGCTGTTTTTGGCAATCCCAAGGTGGTGCCTCTGAAAATGGGCACTGCAATGGGAATGCCAAAAACATTGTAAAGTCCATGCCGTGCAGGAATTAGGGTACATGCACCCGCCCCCCTGCATGCATTCCCATGCATTTGGGTAACAGGAGGCCCTATGGGGCACCCTTTGTTTCAGGACTGCCAGCCTCTTCATGGAGGAAAGACCTCCATGACACTAGGCCTGAGCGGAGTTTGCAGAGTTCTGCTAAGCGGAACTCCTCGAAGTGACCAAAAAATTCCCTCACGCTATGTGGAGTTCCACAAGTGGAGGAGTGCATTAGGTCATGCTGTTCGCGCTGATTTTTAGCGCTGGATGTTTGTCCCGCTCTGGAAAATCAGCGCGAATGGCACCATGCACAGCACAAGAGGGCGCTGCTTCTTTCTGCCGCTTGAGTAGATGTTCTTCTCGAGCGGCAGCTTCCTTAACACGAACGGAAGGTTTCTCAATCCGCCCGCGTTGATAAATCTCGCCGGGAGATGGCCTAGCATTAGATTTTCCTCGCTCGCACTCGCCAATGTTAAGCGAGCGAGGGTAAAAACTGCGTTTTTTGGAACTCCGCCTGCTCCACGGAGTGCAAATAACTCTGCAAACTCCACAAACGGAGTGGAGTTCACCGCCCAGGTCTACATGACACTGCTGGCAGTCCTGAAACTCGTATAATGCATCACGGTGCGGCAGTAGCACCACCATCATATTACTTAGCCTCTGACCACTGGCCGCTGCCAGGGAATGGCGATTCCCTGGCAACTGCAGCGGTACAATGGCGGTCTGACCGCCAAAAACGTAATTGGGCGGTCGGACCACCGGTACGGCGGTGGCTGGACCGCCATTTCCACACCCTCCCGAGTCTGGCAGTCCATCGCACTACAAGTACCATGAGGCCGGGAGAGCGGCCACGCCCACTGGGGCAGGTACGTGGTTTAAAAAGCGGCATATGATAGTGTGTGCGTTGCTGCATAATCAAGCCTGTGACGAAGGGCAGGAATTCAGCAGCCCACTGGGGTTTTAATAACTTTATTAGCAGCACGCACGCACACTCACTTGAGTGTTATTGACATTACGCACTACAAGTACCATGAGGCCGGGAGAGCGACCACGCCCACTGGGGCAGGTACGTGGTTTAAAAAGCGGCGTATGATAGTGTGTGCGTTGCTGCATAATCAAGCCTGTGACGAAGGGCAGGAGCCCGAAACGCGTCGGCGATGAACTTAGCTGTTTGCTTTTAACCTGTTTCTGCTGCAGACTACAATACATTTTACAGAAATCTACACCTGTGTAGGCACCATCTTTGGGGCAACCTTCTTGTTGGATATATATATATAGAACCGAGTCACAAGAAAACAGTGAAACAGACGCGAAAAACAAGAAAAGGGGGCAGGGTAGAAACACCCTGACCCCCCAGGCCTGCTCAGGGGGTCCCACAAGCATTTTTTTTTTTTAATTTCAGCGAAATTCGCACTGGGGTCGCGAATCCCGCCAAATTTTTTTTTTAAATGAAGCGCGGGCTCCCACGCTTCATCTAATTGAGGCCCCCGGTGGGCCAGGTCCCGGGGGCATTTCCAACAAATATATGCGGGGGCCCCCACAGCCCCGGGGACCGCCACCCCCCGGGGCTTGGTTAATATTATGTGCGGGAGGGCACTCGGCCCTCTTGCAGCCCCGGGGACTGCCACCCCCCGGGGCTTCGCTTTTAATGTGTGGGGGGCCTCCAAGGCCCTCCCAAGCCCCGGAGACCGCCACCCCACGGGTTTTTTAAAAAAATTAAATAAATCTGTGTGGGGGGCTTGAGCCCCCCCACACGCCCCGGGGACCGCCACCTCCCTGAGGCACTAAAATGCAAATGCAGGGGTCCGTTACGGACCCCCGAGCCCCGGGGACCACAACCTCCCCGGGGCTTCAATCACATTGGGAGGGGGGCCGCGCGGCCCCCCTCCTGGAGCCCTTGATGGCCCTGGGGACCGGCGCCCCCCAGGGCCGGCTCCTGCAGTGTCCCGGGGTGCCCACCCCCGGGACACTGCTGTTTGCTATGACAGGGTGGGAGCCGTGCGGCTCCCGCCCTGCCATAGCAAACTTGCTTTGGAGTTTGGAAGCGAGAGCAGAGAACCTGCTCTCGCTTCCAAAATCCAAAGCTGATTGCTTTCCACACGGGAGCTGCATGTCAGCAGCTCCCATGTGGAAAAGCAATGCCGGCTCCTGCAGGACGCGGGGAGCCGGCGGGACCGTGGGGGCATTGGGGCTCCCCCCACGGTCCCCAAAGGATAGGGCCTGCCCAGGGGATGGGGTCCCCGGGGCCAGAAGTGGCCCGGGAGGGGGGCCACGAAGACCCCCTCCCCAAATAAAAAGTAAAAATAAAAAAATAAAGGCCGACCCCGGGGGATGGGGTTCCCGGGGCCAATAGAGGCCTCAAGAGGGGGGCCACGCAGCCCCCCTCCTTTAAAAAAATAAAATATGTGGCAATGCCCCGGGGGATGGGGTCCCCGGGGCCAAAATTGGCCACGGGAGGGGGGCCCACGCGGCCCTCTTCCCGTTCAGATTTTTAATTTTTTTTTTAAAAAGGGGTCAGGCCCTGGGGGTGGGCTCCCAGGGCCCAAAAGGAAAGAAGAGGGGGCACACAGCCCCCTTCTAAAAAAAGAAATAAAAAAGACCTGTATCGTTTTGGAGGCCCCGCCCCCTCCCAGCAACACTCTGCAAATGCGCCCCTTCAATACTGGGGGTCCCTGGGGGCCAACTAGCCCACCAGGTACCTCCAGGATGCGCCACAGGGCTGCCTTGCAGAGAGGTGGTCCGAGGCCACGCCCCTTTGAACACCTCTCTGCAACGCATCTCTGTGGCGCTTACTGGAGGTACCTGGTGGGCTAGTTGGACTAGTTGGACCCCAGGGACCCTCAGGATTCAAGGGGACTTAATCCCCCAACTTAAAACACGCCACGGGACACGTTTGCACAGTGGTGAAGGGAGAGGGCGGGGCCTGATATGGCAAGTGTGCAAATGGGCCCCCTGGCGCATTGTAACTTGGGGGATTAAGTCCCCTTGAATCCTGAGGGTCCCTGGGGGCCAATTAGCCCCCAGGTACCTTCAGTTTGTGCAACAGAGCTGCGTTGCAGAGAGGTGTAAAAAGGGGCGTGGCCTCAGACCACCTCTCTGCAACGCAGCTCTGTGGCGCAAATTGAATACAAGTACACACTCATCCATACAGCACTCTCACAATCACTCACTCTCACGTATAGTTATTTATATACTCCAACTCTCTCATGCACTGCGTTTTACATATGTAGTTACTTGGACATGTAGCACTGAGATATCCATTCACTCACCAACACACCCATACACACACTCACCCACCCATACAGCTGTTTCCACATGCACTCTTGAACCCATACACCCAGTGAATAAAGAACTCATACAGCTATGCACAAAGTCACACACCTCCCACCCACTCACACACACACTCAGGCACCCATACAAATACTCAGGCAACCAATCAATAACCCATATAGACACTCATGTAGCTACTCATCAACCAATGCAGCAGCTTACACAGCAATAGACAGACTGATACAGACATTCACACAGTTTAGTCACTAACCCATGAATTCAGTAAGAGACATTTAATCACTCACTTATACAGTCAGTCACACACCTACTAAATCCTCCATCCACGCACTTATACAGCCACTCATTCTACAATATACCTTGGCCAATATATTTATAAAACATATTTAAACTTTACAGAAACACACAGACACTGGATGATGTCATCAGTGATGTCATCAGTGATGTAATTTGAGATGTCATCAGTGATGTCATCAGTGATGTCACTGACCATGTCATGAATGATGTAATATGTGACGTCATCAGCAGTGCATTGTAGGGTGTGAGTTATAGTTAGCTCAACTAACTATAACGGCCGAATTTCTATGGTTTTGTACAAGTGAAATTTGCAAGTAACTATAACGTCCCTGAAACCTATGGTTTTTTCAGTGAATTTCAAAGGTTTTTAACATGATAATTTGTAACTATAACGTCCCTGAAACCTATGGTTTTTTCAGTGAATTTCAAAGGTTTTTTAAATGCTAATTTCTAATTATAATGTTCATTAAACCTATCTGCTGTGCGATCCAAAAACAAGCTTGTGCTTGTAGTGTTTTGGACAGTGGACGCAACCATGTTACCTCAGGCAGTGGGGAAGATCTCGGTCATGAATCTGTGTCGTCACCCCCTGTAAGCGGAAGCGCAGTGGACTGGTCCAACGTACGCCACTCCAGCGTAGAAGTGTGAATAAATAGGCCAGGGTTCTGGGCGTGGTTCACTTGTGTGAAAGCCAACGCATCTGCCTGAGCGGCGACCCTCACCCTGCCACGTGGCTGCCGCCATGACCGCGGGCCTCCTCGACACAAGCCCCCTGCGAACACAGCGGCACAGCACTGCACAGTTATGTCTGTACAGACTACTGCCTTCGATCTACACTGCGGACAGCAGGGCTCACAATTCAGATTGAGTCGCGATTCCCGATGATGCAGTCCAGTAGGCATGACACATTGCTCCCAGTGCGGCCCGCCCGGACCACGCATCATCACAGGCTGCGTACACGCTGAGCGCCAGAGGTACCACTAACTCAGTGCACCACAAGTAAACGCCACGTGGCCTTATTAAGGCAGAATTCATTAAACAAAAGACATTGCTACCAGTGTGGCCCACACGGACCACGCATCATCGCAGGATGCACACACGCTGAGTGCTTCAGGTGCCACTAGCTCACTGCATCATAAGTCTTCGCCACGTACCCTTAAACCTACATAATATCCTTTTAGTATCCTTGCTTCAAGAACTTTTTTTATATCAATTATAGCTTTAGTACAATGACCAAATTCATCTTGCAAGTCCAAAGGAACACTGAATGGCAGTCTACACTGCGGACAGCAGAGCTCACAATTAGAATTGAGTTTTGATTTATTAATTGCAGACAGAATTGTACTCAATGTCGTTGAATTTTCTCAAGAGGAAGTGACAAAAAGCTTTCCTCAATGTCTGTGCTGACTACTGCCTTCGATCTACACTGCGGACAGCAGGGCTCCCAATTCAGATGGAGTTGCGATTGCAGATGACGCAATCCAGTAGGCAACAGACATTGCTACCAGTGCGGCCCTCCCGGACCACGCATCATCGCTAGCTGTGCACACGCGGAATGCTTCTGATGCTCCTACCTCAGTCCACCACAACTGATGGACCCTTTATGACAGAATATTTTGTGTATGATTTCAGATCTGGTGCCCCTAACTTAGTGTAGCACAAGTCATGGACCCTTTATGATTGAATCTCTGTGTGTGATCTGATGATTACTGTTGTACTTGTTACCAGCACCAACCATTCCCCGGAGGGCTGGCTTACACTCACCCCACACGCATCCAGCACAGACGTCACTGGACATGTGACCCTGGTAATAAAAAGGAGTCGAGTGCACGTGCTTTGTATCCAGTTCCACTATCTATCTGTGTCTGTGTGTTCATTATGTATGCAACATGCTGCCCCTGGGCCCTACCACATTACATTGTGCTCTGGACAGCGTATGCAACCAACTTACCTTTGGCAGTGGGAGAAAACTTTGGTTATGTAACTTTGTCTCGGTCATTGTACAAGTACGTACGTAGAGGCTGGATGATTAGAGTACTGCAAGGAGAGTGTATAGTGAACTTATAAGTGCGTGGGGATTGGCGGAGTGATACATATGTTGGCGCACCCTAACTCCGACAACGAGCTTGTCTCTAATTGGCTGCCCTCCATGTCCCAAAAACTGAAATTTGGATTTTGCATGGCCCAGTATTGCTACAGCTGCAATACTCCACTGAATGTGCAATAAACATTCACACCCACACAGATGTGTCATGTCCACCATCTTTCTTGTGTGGAACTATGGATGAATGTAGGGTCAGTGATTCCCCGTACCTTCCATGTTGGCCATGTTCAGGGACTTGGCTCACAGACTGACACATTGACGCTTGCGACCCGGGTGACGGCAGCACTACAACAAGAACACCGGCATGTGTTGCAAGATTTTTTAAGCATTCTCTAGCCCAAAGACAACCAAAAAGTAGCCCAAACTAGCCCAATATTGCTACTTTAAGGCAGGAGGGGCAGGGACATCATCAAGCAGGCGGTGAATGGATTGGAATTGATGTTGCAGCAGGCTGCCAAGTAAATATTTGTCTAATAAAGCGCTTTAACATACTAGTTTGCTGGAGCGCTGTATATATATTTATAATCTGGCAACTAGCACATAACTAAATTTTACCGCACAACCGGGAAAAATATAGCCCAATTGTGCGTGATCTAGCCCAATATGGCAACAGTGCCGCATCAGTTGATTCCTCATACAGCTCACGATGGAGCCACGCCCATAGCTCCGGAGTCATTCTTCACAGCCTCACGCAGAACTGGCATACGCCAGGCCAGCCCACTCCGCTTACGCTTAAAGGGAAGGACAACAACACTACATGGCCCAGATTTTCATTGCAGTGATCTGCTGGTCACACCCTAGTTGTCAGTACGCCACAGCCACTCCCTCACGGCTAGTATACACCCACACCACACCCATCCAGCACAGGCATCACAGGACACGTGACCCTGCCAATAAAAAAGACCGGGCGCACGTGCTCGACGCCATTTCAGAGTTGCTCACACCGGATGCACTGCGGCCGGCACAGGCACGCCAGCACGGGACGGTGACTTTCGCTCCACTGAGGTACGGGTACCGTAACTGCTGAGCGGGTGTACAGCCTGCGGTGATGGCCCGTCCCGGCGGTCTGGACAGCTCAGGTTTTGTGTGCCCTGCTGGACCGCAGTGTAGGCCTGAGCCACCGAACAGGGAGGCCTAACACCACGTGCGTGGCCTCACTGTTCACTGAGTTAGTGGCACCGCAAGGACTGAGCGGGTGTGCAACCTGTGATGATGATAGGTGCACTAGTATGTCCTCTGGCATGGCAAAATCAAGACGCAGCACCAAATGTAAGACCTGTTGGCCTGCGGAGCGGGTCTGCATCATGCGGAGGGTGCCCTGTCCGCGAAAAGGTGAGCAGTGAGGCCTGGGTGCGCAGCGGTGGGCAAATACGTCTGGGCGGCGGGAGTGGATACATAAAGGCGGCACAGCGATTTAGGCGCACGCAATCGTATATACTCTCCCATTACTAATCCTGTACTATGTTTAGATGTGGGAGCTTGAGGGCTCCACTAGGTCCCGGCACGTGGGTGGAGACACAGCACTCACTGTCCCTCTTCATCTCTTCCTTTCTCTCCTTCACACTCTTTCTCTCTCACGTCTTCTCTCACTCTTTCTCTCTTTCTCTTTGTCTTCCTCTCGCTCTTTCTTTCTTTTTCTCTCTCTCTTCCTGTCACTCCCACTGTTTCTCTCTTTCTCTCTGTCTTCCTCTCACTCCTTCTTTCTTTTTCTCTCTGTCTTCCTCTCACTCTTTCTTTCTCTCTCTCTCTATCTCTCTTTCTCTCTCCTTTGATGGACGCATGACACACCATCTTATCTTTCTTTTTGTCTTACAGGCTGTGATTCACAAATGGTCCAGCGATGACACGACATGGCTGTACATAGTTTTATTTGTTGTTGTTTTGTTTTAATAAAATATATATATTTACATATATGTAAATCCATACATGACTAAGATTCTTATTTGTCCAACCTAACGTGACTGTCACATTTGTTTGTGGGGGGTGGGGGTGAGGGGAGATGGCGGACAAGGAGCTCCTACTGGGGGATGTCGGAGCAGTGTTGGGTGTCCGACCTGCATGATCGTTGCCTCCATTACATCTGTTCTCAGAGACTTAAGAGCCGGCGGTCTGGCTCGTAGATGAAGAACTGCGAGCCGACTAGAAGGCTCATAGAGGGAGAACGGTGGCCCGTCAGTTCGCAGAGGAAGAGCTGCGGGCCAGCTCACAGAGGAACACCTGTGGGCCGACTAGTATAGGGAAAGGTGCGGGCCATCGGCTTCCAAAGGGATAGCAGCGGAAAACTGATGTGGGGAGAGGAAGCGTGAAGAGCGTATCTCGCAGAGAGACACCTCCGGTATATTTCCAGTATTGGCTTCACAGATACAACTGCGGGCCCGAGAACTCGCACCCGAAGAGCTGTGAGCCGACAAGTGGTTCGCAGAGGCAGACTTGCGGGCCCAAGTATATTGTTGGAGGTATGCTGTTGATGGTGGAAAAGGGTGCGTTACCTGCTGATGTAGGGAGACGCAGCGTGAAAGCGGTATCTCGCACAGACAGAGCTCCGGTATATTAAATTGCCCCCTGGACCTTTCTTTTATATTTTCACTCGATGCGAGGCACAAGATGGCTGCTAACACTTCCTGGTTTGAATTGTTAGCAGCCAATCAGAGGCAAGCTCGTGCTCGGGAGTTAGGCACAGTCCAGATATATATCTTTTTTTCCTTTAATATCTCAAAAACTACTGAACGGATTTACACCATTTCCACAAAACAGCGCTTTCTGCACCAAGACCTTTCTCCCTGCTAAATTTGCAATTCTTTCTTTGTCACACAGTACATGTAATGCACCGCTCTCAATAAGAATGGAATCAGTAATGGCACAATTTCCCTGTTGCTCCACACATAAATACATGTAAAGAACAAATCAGAATAGTTCCTTTATTTTTTCAAATTGCAAAACTTCTCTCTATTGGTTATTTTTTAACTTTCCATATAAACAGTTTTTAAAAATGTAAGAACACATACAGGTGAGAAGTTCAACGTATTCTATCAACAAACTTTCTAGAACATTCTACGACACGTGCAGTTTAAAAGTTCATCATTTTTTTCAAACCTAACGATATTTTTTGCAACATTTTCTCGAAACTTTAAGGGCACGTGCAGGTTAAAAGATCACCATTGTTTTAAGTTTGAACAGTGCCTTCCAAATGCAAGTAGCAGGTGTGGTTGAACTGAGCAAATTTTATCCTATCATATGAACTCTTCACTGAAACTGCTTTTTATTAACCAATCACAAAGAATGAATGAATGAATGAAGCAACATTTATAAAGCGCATAGCTACCCGTAGGCATCCCAGGGCTGGAGGATAACTGAAGCTTCACAGAATCATTTAGGGAAGAGCCAAGTTTTCAGCAGTTTGCGGAAGACAAAGTGATTAGGTTCCCCACATAGCTGAAGAGGAAGAGAGTTCCAAAGTTTGGCAGCATTGTATGAAAAAAGCCGACCACCGCTTCTAACTCTCTGAATTCGGGGGACGACTGCCAGGTGTTGCTCATCTGATCGTAGTCGCCTGTTAGCTCGATAGGGCTTAACCAAGGAGGAAATGATCTCTGGTCCCTTTCCTCCTATAAGTTTGTGGGTAATGCATAAGGCCTTAAAATGGACTCTCTCCAGGATGGGGAGCCAGTGCAGAGCCTTCATATCTGGTTTGGCCGACTGCCGGTTCTGAGTCCCCATGAAGATTCTTGCGGCGCAGTTCTGCACTGTTTGCAGTTTGACGAGGACCGAACTTGTGGCTCCAAGGTATACGGCGTTGCCGTAGTCCAGGCGTGAAAGAATAAGTGCCTGGACCATGAGCTTTCTTGCCTGAAAGGGGAGCAAAGGGAGCACTTTACGGAGCATCCTTAAGGTACCAAAGCAGGAGGCCACCACCTTTCTGGCCTGGACTTTAAAGCTGAGATCAGAGTCCAGCCAGAAGCCCAGGCTTTTAATTTCTGACTTAGGAACAGGTGCCATGCCCATCGATGCTGGCCACATGATGTCTGCCTTGAAAAGAGAGGGGTTACCAAGGAGCATAAGCTCGGTTTTGTCCCCATTCAATTTTAGATAAGAATCTTTCATCCACCTGGCTACTTCTTCTAGGCAGATACATAGGGAGGTGGAGGCCCTATCTGAATGGTTAAGTGCAACAACTAGTTGGGTATCATCGGCATAAGTCACAATGTGCACCCCGTAGGGGAGAACAATTTCCGCTAGGGGGGACATGTAGGCGTTAAAGAGTGTGGGACTCAGGGAAGAACCCTGAGGGACTCCACATTGATGCTTTTCGACAAACTAATATGCACCCTACTTTTTAGTAAACAATGTTTTTCATCTCCCAATCAGTTATCGTTTTGTATGAGAAAAAAAAGTAGTTCCCCATCTTTAAACATATCTCTTATTCTACGAACGGACTGCATGAGCTACAGACATCTATCCATATCTTCCAGCTACACCTTCAAAATGCTAGTGTGGATCGTAGGACATAGCTATGTTTTCTGGTGCAAGAGGTATGCAGAACAGAGACGTATTGACTTAGACCTAGGTTTACAAAATGTGGACATTAAATGGTTTGGACAGAGAGGATTGAAGTGGCACCAATTACTCCCTTTGGTTAAAACATGTTTGCATCTCCAACTCCCTGGCCTCATGATTGTGCACTGTGGTGGAAATGACCTAGGCACATTGACTGGGGTAGGTTTGGAAATGCTAATGAAGGACACCTTTAGACAATTGATGTTGCTTTTGCCTCAAACTGTCTTTGTATATTCCAATATATGCCAAAGACAGAAGTGGAAATGGTCAAACAAATTTTGTCCTCAGATTGAAAAATCTAGGAAGAATGTCAACAAAGCTGTGTCTGCATACCTCAGAGACCATAGAATGGGGTCGATCTACAACAACAACATACGTTATGATATGGCTGCTATCTACAGAAGTGATGGAGTACACTTCACAGATCAGGGAAATCAAGTTTTTCTGAATAACCTGAAGCTGTGCATCCGCACTTATATGTAGCTCCAACTAATAAACACAAAGTCTCTTTTTAGAGCCACCTTATATTCCCAATATCGGTTCGCAGACTGACAACTGCGATCCGGCTAGCACAGGGAGACCTGCGGGCCGTCGGGCAGCCGCGCAAAGGGAGAGCTACGGCCCGTGGGCTCCGCTCGCACAGAGAGAGCTACAGGCCGTCGGCTCGCAAACGCAGAGCTGTGAGCCAATGGACTGGTTGTGTTTTATGATTTAGGGTAGTGCAGTGGTCTTTGTGTAGTGTAGGGGGTCCTGCTGTGGGTAGTGTTTTAGGGTTTACAGTAGTGCAGTGGTGTTTGTGTAGTGTAGAGGGTGGTGCTGGGGGTACATTTAGGGTTTAGGGTAGGGCAGTGGTCTTTACGTAGTGTAGGGGGTCCTGCTGTGAGTAGTGTTTTAGGGTTTAGGGTAGTGCAGTGGTGTTTGGGTAGTGTAGAGGGTCGTGCTGGGGTAGCGTTTTACGGTTTAGGGTAGTGTAGTGGTGTTTCTGTAGTTTAGGGGGTCATGCTGGGGGTAGTGTTTTAGGGTTTAAGGTAGTGCAGTGGCGTTTCTGTAGTGTAGGGGGTCGTGCTGGCAGTAGTGGTTTAGTGTTTAGTTACGTAGTGCAGTGGTGTTTGGGTAGTATAGGGGGTCGTGCTGGGGTAATGTTTTACGGTTTAGGGTAGTACAGTGGTGTTTCTGTAGTGTAGGGGGTCGTGCTGGGGGTAGTGTTTTAGTGTTTAAGGTAGTGCAGTGGTGTTTCTGTAGTATAGGGGGTCGTGCTGGCAGTAGTGGTTTAGTGTTTAGTTAGGTAGTGCAGTGGTGTTTGGGTTGTGTAGAGGGTTGTGCCGACAGACCGACTCACAGAGCTCCGAGCCAACGGAGTGGCTTCTAAAGGCATAGCCGCGACCTCATGATGTGGGGAGAGGCAGCGTGAAAGGAGTATCTTACACAGACACAGATGCCAGTGTTGCCTCGCAGAGGTAAAACTACACACCCGATGGCTTCTACACGGAGAGATGCGAGCTGACGGACTAAATCACAAAATGGCTGCCAACACTTCCTAGTTTCAACCGTTCACAGCCAATGAGCCGCGAGCTCGTGCTCGTAACCCTCAGCCAATCAGATGTCAGAATTCTCAAATATCGATATCTGTAAAATTTGATATTTCTCAAAAACTACTGAACGGATTTACACCATTTCAACAAAAGCACGCTTTCTCGACCACGACCTTTCTCCCTCACAAATTTGGAGTAATTCTGTTCAGCAGTTTGACCTGTAGCCTTGTCTAAAGTTTCCTATGGAAAAGGCATTGAGAAGACACATTTTGGGACTCCCCTTTTTTCTCAGCCCCCCCTTGACCAAACACCCACAAACTTTCAAGAGAGGAGCTGATCAAAAAAGAGAAACTTTTTTGAAAATTTCGTAAAGATTCGTCAAACGACGCCAAAGTTATAAGCACATGGAGGGCTCCGGGAGAGGGGCCGCGCAACCCCCCTCCCAACATGAGTGAAGCCCCGGGGCAGCGGGGACCCCAGCGGGCCCCTGCAGCCCTAGCGACCCCCAGCTATTATTTTTTAAGAAATGCCCGCGGGACCTAGCATATCCGGGGACCTCATCAAAATAAAACGCGGGAACCCGCGACCCCAGCGCGAATTGCGCGATTTTTTTTTTTTTATAAAAAATGCTTTTTTGGGCCCCGGGGTCCTTCTGGGACCCCCTGAGCAGGCCTAGGGGGTCACGGTGTTTCTACCCTGCCCCCTTCTCTTGTTTTATACCTTTGTTTCTCTGTTTCCTAGTGACTCGCTTCTACCGAGCCACAAGATGGCTGCCAACTCTTCCTGGTTTGGAGTGTTCACAGCCAATCACAGTGAAGCTCATGCACAGGACTTAGGCTCCACCCAGATATCGAAACTTTTATTTTTCTTATTTCTCAGCAACCACTGAACGGATTTACACCATTTTACAAAAGGTTGCTTTCTGAGCCAAGCACTACCTGTTTGCCAAACTTGGGGTATTTCCGTTCAGTAGTTTCGGCTGTAGCCTTGCACAAAGTTTCCTATGGGAAATTGATTTTTTGACTCTTATTTTTTGTATTTATCAAAAACTACTGAACGGATTTACCCCATTTAAAAAAAAGGTCGCTTTCTGAACCAAGCTCTACCTTTCGGCAAATTTGAGGTAATTCCGTTCAGCAGTTCGGGCTGTAGCTCGTCGCAAAATTTCCTATGGAAATTAACATGGAAAAAACGCGTTTTGGGACCCCCTTTTTTTCTCAGCCCCCGCTTGACAAATCACCCCCAAACTTTCAAGATAGGAGCTAACCTAAAAAGTGCAACTTTTTGAAAAATTTCATAAAGATTCGTCAAACGACGCCAAAGTTATTAGCAAATCAAAAAATGCTTTTCCTATGGAAACTAGGTTGTAACTATAACTACCTACTGGCGACCGCCAGTAGGTAATATATATATATATATATATATATATATATATATATATATATATATATATATATATATATTCCAAAATTTGCTTCAGCAAATGAGGCCGCACTCCGATGGAGGTAAGAAACATCTTTATTATGAAAACAGGCAGCTTCCCCTCCGTATCAATGTCCTTTGGCCTGACGCGTTTCAATGGATTTTCCCATCTCTTCAGAGGCCTTCGTGAGCAGGTATTATTTCGTGCGTAACCTGCCGCCCCCTGCATGCTCATTAAATACCTTCGATTGGCCTCCGGTGTGCCGATTGTTACTTTTACTATTGCATTCTGGGCAGCGTAGTTTGAATATTGCACCACTTGCACCCTCCAGTGGGTTACTTGCTCACGATCAATTAAGGACCAATTCTGCAGCCCGTATTGAGCCTCTGGAGGAGACTCTGTCTGTTTACTCAATGGCCTCCAACGCCCAATTCCAAAGAGGATCTCCTCTCTGAGCGGTCCTGACATCTTTTCTTCGGGCGGTGCGTCGCCCCTACGGCCTGAGGCACGCCGTAACACATGTTCCAAAATTTGCTTCAGCAAATGAGTCCGCACTCCGATGGAGGTAAGAAACATCTTAATGAGTGATGTAATATGTGATGTCATCAGCAGTGCATTGCGGGGGCGAGAGTTATAGTTAGCTCAACTAACTATAAGGGCCGAATTTCTCTGATTTTGTACAAGTGAAATGTCCAACTAACTATACCGTCCCTGAAACCTATGGTTTTTTCAGTGAATTTCAAAGGTTTTTTATATGCTAATTTCTAATTATAACCTCCCTGAAACCTATGGTTTTTTCAGTGAATTTCAAAGGTTTTTTAAATGCTAATTTCTAACTATAACGTCCCTGAAACCTATGGTGTTCTCAGTGAATTTCAAAGGTTTTGTAAATGCTAATTTCGAAATATACCTACATAGGTAGGACATGTGCAGAAAGATGAAGAAAGGCGTAGAAAGAAGCAAGAGAAGTGCAGAAACAGGCAACAGAAGTCCAGAAAGAGGAAGAAAGGTGCAGAAAGAAGCATGAAAAGTGCAGAAAGAAGCAACAGAGGTACAGAAAGAGGCCTGCTTTCACTGTACCTTACAACAGACTCATACAAAGTAGCCTAATCACTAATCCTTCTCCCAAGATGTCTTAAACCTCACTTTTCTCTTAAAGATTCACTATTAATCGACTGCTCAGAATGTTAGGCCTACCTACCAAACATAAAACAGCAATCCTAAGCATATCACTGTTGTAAGTCTGACCAAGTTTGTGAAGGTATGCATGCATGTCTCTGCTTTTAACGAGTGACATGTTATATAAAAATAAACATAGAAATACTTGAATACCTGTGTTTCAAACAGCATACTCTGTAAATATGTGTACATAAAGGTGTATGTATTTCTTTCTGCTCATAATACAGGGCACATGGGTATTCAATAGTATATTTGAGGGGCTCTATAACGCCTATATACATAAGACATGTCTGCCTGTGCAACTGAATGACAGAGCAGAACTGAGAACATTTAACCACCTATAGAAGAAGCTACCCACTTTTTAAGCTACCATCTTCAGATGCATAACACATGTGAGAATACATATACAAGTAGACATATACCTCATTCACAAGAGCACGCAGACCTTTAAACTTGACATCTTGCACTTCCCATTTGAGTACAGAAAGAGGCGAGAGAAGTACAGAAAAAAGCAAGAGATGTGCAGAAAGATAGAAAAGAAGTGCAGAAAGAAGGAACAGAGGTGCAGAAAAAGGCAACAGGGGTGCAGAAAGAGGGAAGAGGGGTAGAGAAAGAGGCAAGGGGCTGCAGAAAGAAGCAATAGAGCT